>JAUMJM010000035.1:17377500-18102500 GCA_033558235.1 Neomorphus geoffroyi | reverse complement strand
GCTCTGTTGTCATCTGACAACTTTTCCAAAATGCAGAGCACTGAAAAGAATTCAATCAGCTCGGTAAAAATAATTATGTTAAAAAAAAATCTGTGAAATGACAGCAGGGTTGTGTCTTGTATTCCAAAAGTTAACCTTCTGCAGAGCGGAGGAGGCATCTAAGAAGAACTGGAACAGTAAGGAGGTGACAGGGAAGATTGAAACATGAAACTTAGAATCATGGAATCATTAAGGTTGGAGAAGACTTCTAAGATCACTCAGTCCAACCGTCAGCCCAACCATACCATGCTGACTAAACCATGTCCCAAAGTGCCATGGCCACACATTTTTTGACCCCTTCCAGGGACGGGAACTCCACCACTGCCCTGGGAGCCTCTGCCAGGGCTTCTCATCATTTCTAGTAACTGCCATTTAAATTGCCATAGAAGATGGCCTGGGTTTTGCTGTTGCATCTCTTCTGTTCTACAGTTTGGAAAAATGTTGAATTGCTTTAAAGTACTTCTCACAGAATTGCTGTTTGAACGTGTAATCTCTCCATAGCCTACTCTTCTGCTTCAGTTATAACAAGATTTAGGGTTTATATATATCTATATGGCAGGTTCATTTGGGCTTCTGCCTTTGCACCACAAATTCTAAAGAGGAGAATTCTTGCTCTCTATTCCTGCCAGGCTGTGGAGGAGAGGAAACTCTACTATCAGGATAATGGACTTTGTATAAAAATCTACCTAGAGCAGAGCTCGTGTTAGCATTGCCATCAAACAACTGTCACCTTTTCCCCTCAAGTTACGCCTGGAAATGTAACTCAAGGAAAAGAAGTGGCTCCCTGAAATGTCACTGCTGTTTCTCTGGTCTGGGGGTAGTGGAGCGATTCGACATTCACACGCTGTCTTGTTTTGTTCTAGAGTTGCAAGTCCCGATGTGTTTTGATATTCTGAGTTTTGGTTTTAAGAGAATATAACTGATGTTGTATTAATATCCGAGGAGACAGTGAGGCTTTGTATGGTTGGGTGTCACACAAACTCAGAATAAGTTATTAATTGAGTTTTAAAGACAAGCTGTAATGAACAAGAGCAAAATGAGCATATGCCGGATGGTAAGAAGATAACATTGATTATCAATGTGCACCAGTTTTTATTAAGACGCAAATCCCTGTCCTACTTTTTTCCCTTCTTTTTCATCTTCAGAAATACTTCAGAGCAGCCCTGTATTGCATAGTTCATAGAATCGTGGAATGGGTTATGTTGGAAGGGGCCTTAAAGCCCATCCAGTTCCAAGCCCCCTGCCATGGGCAGGGACACCTCCCACTGGATCAGGGGGCTCCAAGCCCCATCCAACCTGGCCTTCAACACCTCCAGGGATGGGGCAGCCACTACTGCTCTGGGCACCCTGGGCCAGGGCCTCCCCACCCTCACAGGAGAACGTTTCTTCCTAGGATCTCATCTCAGTCTCCTCTTTCAGCTTCAAACCCTTCCACTCATCCTGTGCCTGCACTCTCTGATCCAGAGCCCCTCCCCAGCTTTCCTGGAGCCCCTTTCAGTCCTGGGAGCTGCTCTAAGGTCTCCCCACAGCCTTCTCTTCTCCAGGCTGAACAACCCCAACTGTCTCAGCCTGTCCTTGCAGGGAGTTGCTCCAGCTCTCAGATGGATTTTCTCTCTCCACTTCCCATGAGTGTTGCTGTCACCATTACTTAAACCTGTTATAAAGCAACATAGTAGCACAACATACCAGTTATTTTGTCTGACTCATGTTTCTCAGGCTTTGATTTCCCAGTGCTGTGTGGTGGTTACTGAAGCAGTGACACACTTAATGTGACTTCATTGTGCTTACAGCCCCATTCTGGAAGTTTCTGTTTCTGTAAGAGAGTTTAAATAACAATGATAGCTTGCACATTGGAACTGCCTTCGTCTACTACTAAACCCTGATGAAGGAACTGCGATTTAACAGAAAAGTTCTCTTCAGCGGGACAAGATGCAAGGGGTTGGAGCAGGATGGGCTTTAGAATCATAGAATCAGTAGGTTGGAAGAGACCTCTGAGATCACCGAGTCCAACCGTGCCTGTCTTCCTACTAAACCCTGTCCCTAAGAAACTCATCCACCCGTTTTTTAAACACCTCCAGGGATGGTGACTCCACCATCTCCCTGGGCAGACTGTTCCAATCCTTGACCACTCTTTCAGTAAAGAAATTCTTCCTAATGTCTAGTTTAAACCTCCCCTGGCGCAACTTTAAGGTCACTTCGAAATCAAACCATTCCATGATTCTACGCTGTGGGAAGAATGTGATGGAAAACGTGCCGTGTTTGCATTTTGTACACAGATATGAACACTGCCCTGCTGAAGAGATTCAAGAAACAGAGAGTTTATTTATAATTATTGTGTCGTGATCTGAACATAATATTTGAAAGATCACAGTATGCTGTATTTTTATACTGCCAAGGAATCTTTCATTACCGGATGTTCCTCAGATTGTAATCTCATCAGCCAAATGCAGGTTTTTCATGTTATCCTCCTAAAGAGGCAGCTGGTGATTCATGATGTGTCTAAACGGAAAGGCACTAAAAGCAATCAAGTTTATATGACTGTTCTTGGAGAGTATGAAGCTAAGCCTGAATCCTCAAAGGTGTTTAGTTGTCTAATTCCCATTGATTTTAATGCAAATCGAGTACATAAATGTCCCTTGTGAATCCTTGTCATCATTCCCAGGCTCCTTGATTGCCTGTCTTCCTAAAATCCCTCACTGCTGTGTTATGGTGATCACTTCTTACAGATAAAGTCCAGGAAAAAAAGGAGATGGTTATGGTTGTTAAAGCCCCAGCACCTCAGGAAACACAGAGTCATAGAATGACCTGAGTTGGAAGGGACCTGAAAGGATCGTCGAGTCCAACTCCTGTCCCTAGATAGGATCTCCGAACATTCACACTGTGGGTCTGAGGGCATTGGCCAAATGCTTCTGGAACGCTGGCAGACTCAGTGCCATGGCTGCTTCCCTAGGGAGCGGTTCCAGTGCTCCACCACCCACTGGGGGAAGAACCTCTTCCTAATGTCCAACCTAACCCTCCCCTGGCATCTTCCTGCCATTCCCTCAGGTCCTATTGTTGGTCATGAGAGAAGAGCTGAGCACCTGTTTCATCTGCCTCCCTTGTGAGAAGGCAGCAAACAGCTCTAAGTTACCCCCTCAGTCTTCTTTCCTCCAGGCTGACCAGACCAAGCGACTTCAGCCTCTCCTCGTACAATTTCCCCTCCAGACCCTTCCCCAGCTTTGTGGCCTCCTCTGGACACTCTCCAGTAGCCGTTCTACCAAACTGCCATTTGCAGCTGTTGAATTCTCCCTTTTCTTTCCTAGCCCTTTCATCCCATGGTGAATTTGGAATGCTCCAGAGATTTTCGACCCTTCTTGTGTGCCCTCTACGCTCCGGTGTGCATGGAATACGGTCGCGTCACTCTCCCGTGTCGCCGACTCTGCCAGAGAGCATACAGTGAGTGCTCCAAGCTCATGGAGATGTTTGGGGTCTCTTGGCCTGAGGATATGGAGTGCACCAGGTGAGCAAATCTGTTGTTTTCAGAATCCCAAGATAAAATTTTAGTGCAATTTAGGAAGTTTTATGATCCAAAACGGATGTTTTAAATGTGTTCCATTACAAGTGCTGTTGTTTTCCCTTGCATTTCTGTAACAGCCCATTTCCTGCGATGGAAACTTGAGTTCATATTTCTATCATCTGCCCAAGAGATAAGTTGAAAGTGGGCAGTTCCTGTGAACAGCACGTGCATGCTCTTAAATGAATGAATATACCCATCTATTTTTTTTCTCTGTCATTTATGCTGACCTGGTTTTCATAGAATCAGCGAATCACAGCGTGGTTTGGGTTGGAAGGGACTTAAAGCCCATCCAGTTCCAGCCCCTGCCATGGGCAGGGACACCTCCCACTGGATCAGGGGGCTCAAAGCCCCATCCAACCTGGCCTTGAGCACCTCCAGGGATGGGGCAGCCACCACTGCTCTGGGCAACCTGGGCCAGGGCCTCCCCACCCTCACAGGAAAAAATGTCTCCAACTCCGTACTCTGAACAGGTTCCTGGGCCCTTTAGGTTCGCCCATCTTTTTAGGAAGGCCCAAGGGGGAAATTTCAAAGCCAGAGGCAAAACTATTGAGATTTTGCTGGTGCTGGGTTAAGTGCCAGAAGATGAACTGCAGCAGAGGAGAGGGCAGGCTGGGCTGCTGCTGCACTTGCTGGGGGCAGAACCTCTGGTGGAGGGAGGAATTGGAAAACTATGCATGGAATGCCTCCAGGCTCTCCTTCAAAACTTCTGACTGCATCTCCAGCAACCCTTAGCCTCCAGTCGGAGCTTTACTTCATCATCATGGCATGGGAGTTGGAACTGGATGATCTTTAAGGTCCCTTCCAACCCACAACATTCTATGATTCTATGATGATTTAAATATATTAATACTGGTAGTGATGCTGGGTTGAGTTTTTGGTCTAATTGGCTCACTGCCAGGATAGCACATTTGCTTAAGGGAAGGTTTTAAATGTTCTATAAAATCGTGCTGCCTTGGGCACAGAGTCTCAGTTACAGTAAGCCTAAACTTAGAGCCTTCCTAGATGAATTTTGAATCCTCACCTTTATGCCCAGTGGGCCCCTTGCCCATTTATTTTTAAACCTGTTTTATCATTTCAATATCCACTGCATTCTGGGACCAGGAGTACAGAGTTTGTTTAACCACAGTGTGGTATTTCATGGATCGTCCATTATTTGGCTTGTCTTTGTTTTCGCTCCACTTAGTGTGTCTGAAGTCAGAACGTTACCGGTCTTCACAAAGTATGTGTGTATTTCTTGTAAATAATTCTTGTCTTATGTTTTAGATTCCCGGATTGCGACGAGCCGTATCCTCGTCTCGTTGACCTCAACGTAGCAGGGGAGCCTACAGAAGAAACCCCAGTGGCGGTACAGAGGGATTATGGTTTTTGGTGTCCTCAGGAGTTGAAAATAGACCCTGATCTGGGTTATTCTTTCCTGAGGGTACGGGACTGTTCCCCTCCTTGCCCAAACATGTACTTTCGACGTGAAGAGCTCTCCTTTGCTCGCTACTTCATTGGAGTGATCTCCATCGTCTGCCTTTCTGCTACCTTGTTTACTTTTTTAACTTTCCTGATTGATGTCACAAGATTTCGCTATCCAGAAAGACCGATAATATTTTATGCTGTCTGTTACATGATGGTGTCATTAATTTTCTTCATCGGCTTTCTACTTGAAGACCGAGTAGCATGTAACGCATCCAGCCCTGCGCAGTACAAGGCTTCCACGGTGACGCAGGGCTCCCACAACAAAGCTTGCACCATGCTTTTCATGGTGCTCTATTTCTTTACCATGGCCGGCAGCGTTTGGTGGGTCATTCTTACCATCACCTGGTTCTTGGCAGCTGTGCCAAAATGGGGCAGCGAAGCCATCGAGAAGAAAGCCTTGCTCTTCCACGCCAGTGCTTGGGGCATTCCGGGAACTCTGACCATCATCCTGTTAGCCATGAATAAAATTGAAGGTGACAATATTAGCGGCGTATGTTTTGTGGGCCTCTATGATGTGGATGCATTGAGATACTTTGTCCTTGCACCTCTCTGCCTGTATGTTGTTGTTGGAGTTTCCCTTCTGCTAGCTGGCATTATCTCTCTCAATCGGGTTCGCATTGAAATCCCATTAGAAAAAGAGAACCAGGACAAACTGGTGAAGTTCATGATCCGGATTGGCGTGTTCAGTGTTCTGTACCTCGTGCCACTGTTCGTTGTAATTGGCTGCTATTTCTATGAGCAGGCTTATCGAGGCGTGTGGGAGACTACGTGGATCCAGGAACGCTGCAGGGAATATCATATCCCGTGTCCCTATCAGGTGAGGAAACCAATGTGACGGATTCAGGAGTGGATGATGAAGGGGGTATGTTAAGACTTACTTGTCATCCCTAACTGAAAGTGCTGCTATTCCAACAAGGGAGGGTTCCCGCCATACTCAAATTATTTGGATAATGTCTTAGGCCTTCTGGAAGACTAGGTATTATTGGAAAACTGAGGGCTTGTAGGAGCTGCTTGGTGGTTTTGGTGGAGTTTCTGGGCTGTTTGGAACCTAAACGGGATATAAAGACGCTATTTTAAACCTACTTCAAGAGCAGGATTCAATGAGTTTATTTTTGGTCATTAGAGACGTGTTGGGAGTTTTGCTCGGATGGAATTTTGGCATTTAAACGGAGTTGTCATCAGCCTGATGACTGTGGCCTCCAGTTTTTGTTGTTCATCTCTAGCAGTTTTGCTTTGATTAGCCCAGAGGTTTGGGACTCGGTGTAGAGCATGCTATACGTCAGAAATGTCTGTCTCAAATCATACTTGAAGTGTCTTCCAAAGAAAACCAGAGCTTACAGCTCACAGGTTCTGGGTTTTGAGACAATTACTGTTACCTGCTCCATTTGTTTGAGCTTTCACAGGAAGAGAAGCCTCTCAGAGCTCTGATACCAAACTGCCCGCTGCTTTCTGCAGTCTTGTGCTGGTGCGGTTGCAAAGAAACCGTTTAAGAATTAATAACTTGAACCCTGCTTTCCCTTTTAAGCCAGAGTAGCAAATTGGTGTTGGAATAGTATGTAGCTATTTTCTGCAATTTCTTTGAAAGCAACCGTGTTCCAAGAAGGTTGAAAAGCCAACATCTATAATAGAGCTGCATGCATGGAGGGGTAAAGAAAAGTTGGCATTCTGGCTCTAAAGCAGCTCAAACACCAGCTGGGTCATCAAAGCTCACATTTTAATGCAATAAAATATTGCTTAAAGGTTTGGCGTAGTCTGTAGAGTTTGATAATAATCCTTTTATTGCCTTTTAACCCTTTTCATTGTTTTTTCTGTTAGGTTTTATTAGGGTGTGACTCTTCCCTCCTATCCAACATGCGAGCGTTTTTATGGCAGGAAATATCTGTTGGTGGGTGTGTTTGGTTTTGTTTGCTTTGATTAAATCTTCATTGCTGCGGGTTTTGATACATTAAGCTGGTGGATGCTGAAAAACTGAGAGGGACATGCAGTTTTCTCCCAGTTAATTCCAAATACCCAGCAAATGCCTATCTAAAATGTGTATAATAACCTATAAAATTGAAAGAACATTACTATCTCACAATACTCAACAAAAACTACTTTAAATTTTGCAACTTCTGATGCCTGAGGACCAATGGGGGCTGAGGAATAAATGCTACTCAGATCTCTGGAAAACCGTTACCGTAATGGCTCAGCGGGAGGCAAAAGAACAATAATGGTTTCATTCACATCACATTGGGTTGAAGGACCTGTAGACCCTGGGGATTATTAGAAGAGTTTTTCTTCTATCCCATCCCATTTTTTTCTTAAGCAAAACATGCTTCCCTAATTAATCTTTCCAGTCTTATAACTGAAAAAGATTTCCAAAGCTGTGGGGGAAAATAATTTTATCCTTAGATCACGGTAGAAAAATTTATTATTAAACTAAGGGAAAATTTACAGCTTTGTGGAGAGCATCACTCACTTGCAAAATAACATAAATATTAATGTATTTTTTGCAAGCCATGATGCCATTTAATTTACCTTCACATATTGGAATGTTGCCAACTGTATCCTGGGCTGCATGAAAAGAAGCGTGGCCAGTGGGTTGAGGGAGGGGATTCTCCTCCTCTACTCTGCTCTTATGAGACCCCACCTGGGGTCCTGTGTCCAGTTCTGGAATCTCCAACATAAGAAGAAGATGGAACTCTTGGAGCAAGTCCAGAGGAGGCCACAAAGATGTTCCAAGGGCTGGAGCCCCTCTGCTCGAGGCCAGGCTGGGAGAGTTGGGGTTGTTCAGTCTGGAGAGGAGAAGGCTGCGGGGAGACCTTAGAGCAGCCTCCCAGGACTGAAAGGGGCTCCGGGAAAGCTGGGGAGGGAATTTTTACAAGGACACAGAGTGACAGGACGAGGGGGAACGGCTTTAAACTGAAAGGCGGAAGTTTCAGATTAGACATTAGGAATAAATTCTTCACGATGAGGATGGGGAGGCCCTGGCCCAGGTTGCCCAGAGCAGTGGTGGTTGCCCCATCCTTGGAGGTGTTCAAGGCCAGGTTGGATGGGGATTTGAACACCCTGATCCAGAGGGAGGTGTCCCTGCCCATGGCAGATGGGTTGGAACTGGATGATCTTTATGTCCCTTCCAACCCAATCCATTCTGCGATTCTGTGAATATCAGTGTTTGGCATCAGACTGCCCTAAATTGAGAGCTGGAGCTGATTTCGCGATGAACATAGGTTTTACATGCAAACCTTAGAAAGCCTTGTGGTGGTTAAAATTTGCTCTTGCATCGCCACTTTTTGTAACAAGAGCAATTCTGAGGTAAAAATTCATTAGTGGGTTCAGCCGTTCCATCATCTTTGCCATCAGAGGACGATGCCACACGAGCTCATTCCGGCGAATGGCTAATGGGGCAGTGCGAGGGTGCAGCTATGGCACGTGGTCCTCCCTGCCTCCCTCCTGTGAGACTGCTTCGCGCAGGAGATCCCACGGGATCTGGGATTTGCTGCAGGTTCCCCCGGCTGCAGCTGAACCAGAGAGGGCTCAGCAGCTGGTGTTCAAATGAAAAACAGATATTGTCTTCCTCTGACTGCTTAAATACTCCCTGGAAGACCACACAACGAGATATCTTTATGATTCGGTCCTGATTTCTGGCCACCTGGGTGTTTCCTAGATTGACTGGCTACGTGTCAGTGGTTGTTGGTCAGATCAGGGAGGCATCTGTTGCTTTCATAGAGTCATAGAAAGTTTGGATGGGAAGGGATCACAAAGCCCATCCAACCTGGCCTTGAACACTTCATAGGATGTGTTGAGTTGTAAGGGACCTTAAAGCCCATCCAGTTCCAACCCCATTTGGGAATCCCATGGACAGATGATTTTCCCTTGCTAAGCCTCACATAAAACATGCTTCAGCTACTGGTGGAGATGACTTTTTCTGCAAGAACAAGAGCACAACACAACTATGTTTTTGAGTTCCTTTTTGACCACTTGAGTTCTTGAAGCAGTTCCTGTGCCCATCTCTTCACACCTTTTTTATTTTCCTTCTGATCTTCACTTTAAAAGATTAAAACCACCTTGATGTTTGTAAAGTTTTAACTATTAAGAGCGATGCTGTACGATGGTCATAGAGTCATAGAATGGTTTGGGTTGGAAGGGACATGCAAGATCATCCAGTTCCAGCCCAACGGTAATGGTGTAATACTGAATGTCATTTCCCTCAGTCAATCCATCCAATGATTTTTACTCTCTGCTCCAGCGATGTCACTCCCAGACAAGGCCCCACTCCTGTTGTGCAACAGTGCCAAACGGGTTTTTACTGAAGATGAGGGTTCTCACCCGCTTGCTCCTGTTTGCTTCTGGTGTCGAATAGAGAAGAGGGGATTAATTGTGGTTACCTAAGATACCGAACGCGTAAATGGAAAGAATGTTTTGTGAGCAGCACCTCTTGTCTGGCCACGGCCATTGTATGTGTCTAGAGCAGGCACAAAGGAAAACAACGCACAGGCTTGCTAATGTATTTCTGTTAATATTGAACTTGCACTGCGTTACGGATTGTTTTAAGGCATGGATTTTAGTACTAGGGTTAATCTCTGTCACCTGCTGCTAATTCTGGCTCTTGAATTTGTCAGCTTTCTCATTTCCCATTTTCATAAACGTGCTTTTTGATCTAATCACAGTTAATTATTTTACTGTCAATTTTCAAGATCACTTTAGATATCTCAAAATTAACATTGCGATAAAAATCTGCTTTGGATGACTAACAACTATAAAATGCTTTGTTTGCTTGGCAACCTCTTTCAAGGTTACCCATGTAACCTTGGGGTAGAAGTGTCTCATTCCTACTTGGCATGGCTTTGTCTCTCTGTTGCTGTGCCCTGAACAGACGCGGCAGGAGTATTACTGAAGCAGAGAGCACGCGTAGCTGCCTTGCAGAGCTGTTTCAACACAGGGAGGCTTCACTATGACCCGGTGCCAACGGAAAAGCAACCACGGTGGTAAAGTAAGGGTGGGCTGAGCGCCAGGAATATGGGAGTGTTTAGTCGTCTGCTCTGCTGTTGCTTCACTCTACATCCCATAGTGCCTTCTTTAAATAAAACTGGGCAGGAGCAGAAGAAACACAGAGCTACTGTACATTCCAGCTCAGGTTTTGCAGCAACATCTCTTCCTTTCTCCCCCATCCCCTAAAAAAGAGAAGAAAAACAAAGCAAAAATACAATTTGTAAGTTGTATTTGTGTTTTGCCCTGAAATTCCTGATAGACGTTTGAATTTACTGCAGGGATTTTGAATTTTGTGATGGCAAAGTTGACTCACGTGCGCTTAAACGCTCTTGTCGCAGCCTGTCTTTTCCCATGGCCGTGGGGTGGGTGAAGGGTAACCCCTGTTGACACCGGCTTTATTTTCATGCACAAGTGCTTTAGAACAATTGCACGCGCGGAGCAGAGAGAAGAAAAGATGGGGCTTGCAAACATCTTCCCCAAACCAGTGGCAAGAAGCAATTGTTGGGACATAGAGGCTGTGTTTTTGGGGTGCAGAGTAAGTCGGGATGGAGTTTCCCCATTTATTTTGGCTGAATTTTTCAGCTTTTGCTTTTTCTCTGCTACTCAGGGGTGTTGCCACTGTTTTTTTAAATACAAAACATCTCAGCTGCTTTGCCATCTGTGTTACTGCGGGTCTTCAGGCGCACGCGGGGGAGCGCACTAAGCTGGATGCAGCAAAGAGGCTTTGTTAGAGACGTCTTGTATGTGGCACAGGCATAAAGAGAATATATTTAGAGATGCTTATAAATCTTGAATTCTCCTCCCCCCTTCTTTTTCATGAGTTATTGTTCAGAATTCCTCTTAGAAGATGTAATGGATTTGCTTAAATCTGCCCTGAGGAATTGCTTCTTGTTGAGTGTAATTGTTATGCCCTAAAAAAAAAGCAGAGATTCAGATAAAAACATGTTTTGCTGTTTACTCGGAAGAGACTGAGCAAATCTGAGTTAGGAGTTAGGCAAAGACAAAAGTAAAGTCAGCTCTGAACAGCATTAATCGCAGCGTTTTGCTGTTTTCTAGCAGTGATTCAATTAATTTCTCCTGGTTTGGATGTTTAGGCTTAAGAAAATATTCAAGGAACAGAATACAATCAAATTAATTTATTGGAATTCTCCGTTTCAGCATTAGTAACATCAGCCCTGTCTCCTCTGCACACACCCAGGACTTCGATAACTCCTACACAGGCTGCAATGTATTCTCCTACCTCGCTTTGGCGTGGATGCAATTTCCAGTCAATTAACATATTGAGTGAGAGCAATCATTTCATTCACACAGCTCACTTCAGGCTGGTGTTTTAATTGGATTGACGGGTGCTGGAGACAAAGGGAGGTGTTGATTTCTCAACCATCATCCTCAGACAGGTTGATTTGTACTCTTGATTCCTCAAGGCCATTTTTTTTTCCTTTTCTTTTTCTCTTTATTCAGTATTTTGCAGAGGGTGGCTCTCCAAAGGAGGTCAGATCTGCTACGTTTGGATTCTCAGTTTCATTGCATTCTTTGGAGGTGTTCAAGGCCGGGTTGGATGCAGCCTTGAGCACCCTGATCCAGTGGAAGACATCCCTGCCTATAGCAAGAGGGTTGGAACTGGATGATCTTTAAGGACCCTTCCAACCCAAGCCATTCTATTATTCTATGATCTAGGACAGCCTTTAATTCCAATTATTAAGGAAATTCACTTTTTCCACAGACTCTTTTAATTGCTATTAAAATGGCAACAAGAACTGTGTTAGGAGGTCTGATTGCTCTGGTTTTGAAAGCACCACTCACTTTTAACTGTCAGAATTGAATGTTGCAGTACCAGTGATAGGAAATCCGTCACCGCAAAGAACATTTCACTTTTAATTTTAATAAATTAAAGGAAATTACATATAATTAGCCTATGAAAATTCTGACTAGCAATGCCTCCATTAGTGATTATGGCACTTTCACTGGTCGCAGGTGCTTTGAGATGTTGGACTGTCACATCAAAATAGCTGTAGCTCAGCTTGCAAAGAGGAAATCTTTCATGGGTGTGAACTGGACTTCTCCTCCAAAGCCTCAGCAGCTGCTGAACCTCATTGCTTGTGTGTCCAGATATTCTGCATCCCCATGGATTGCCATAAGATGGCTTTTGTTGTGCTCTCCATAGCGATCCTTAATTATTGAATGACATATCCTGTCAGCACAGAAACACGAGGTACAGTAAATTGTGGGGACACTGCACTTTTGTGTATTTATCCCTAGTGATTCCGGAGAGGCTGCCCAGGGCAGTGGTGGAGTCCCCACCCCTGGAGGGGTTCAAAAAATATGTAGGTGTGGTGCTTCAGGACATGATTTAGTCAGCAAGGTGGGACTGGGCTGACAGTTGGACTGGATGATCTTAGAGGTCTTTTCCAACCTTAATGATTCCATGATTCTATGATTTTCAACTTATTATTAAAACTCCAGTCCTGGAAGGGCACTGGTAGTCTGACGACCGAGCAGCTCTGGCAGTTGTACTGCTGACAGTAGATCTTCCAAAAGTTTTGCTTTTCAGGAAACAATGATTGCAGTCGCCGTGTCTCCAGTGCCACAGGGCAGAATGTGGGCAGCCAGCTCCCACACGGAATGTTCAGAGAGGTTTGCTTAGAGGTGTGACGTAAAGCAGCTCAGGATCACTATAATTAAGTAAAGACTACATTTAAAAACAGTAGAACTATTGGGCAATGAAGCTGGTGAAAGATGGGGAGCACAGGGGTGATGGGAGCGACTGAAGGACCTGGAGCTCTTTAGAGCAGAGAAGAGAAGGCTGAAAGAGTACCTCATCACTCTCTGCAGCTCCTGGAAAGGAGGTTGGAGTGAGGTGGGAGCTAGTTTCTTCTTCCATTTAACAAGTGATGGGATGAGAGGAAATGGCCTCAAGTTGCACCTGGGGAGGTTCAGATTGGATATTGGGAACAATTTCTTTATGGAAAGAGTGGTGAATCCCTGGCAGAGGCTGCCCAGGGCAGTGGTGGAGTCCACATCCCTGGAGGTGTTTGAAAAACGTGGCCATGGCACTTTGGGACATGGTTTGGTCGGCACAGTGGGGTTGGGCTGACGATTGGACAGGGTGAGCTTAGAGGTCTTTTCCAACCTCAGTGATTCTGTGATTCTGTGGTTCTATTATTCTATCCTAGTGATGGAATATGATGAGAGATGTGAACTAGGTTCACCTATGTGACTGATCCAGATCTATGGGACGTGTTCCATATGTTCTTGGTTAACATCTGTGTAACTTAGACACAGCTGGGCTATATACAATGAGAATGTGACAAATACTCGCACATTTCAATTTTGATTTTTCTGTTGCATTATTCGTATGAACAAATGGTGCTCCCCAGTGTCATCCTTGCTGCTTGTTATTTATTCCTTACGGAGAATTATCCTGTTTGCTAAAAAAGTTATTGCAGACAGAGAGTAAGTACAAAGGTTTGCTTTCCACATGAGCTGAGCCTACTCAGGAGTCAGGTGCAGCTTTAAAATTCAACTGAGGAACATAAAAATACCCTTTTTTTTTTTATAAATAAGAATCTGGAGTCCTCAGCACAAGAAGGACATGGATTGTTAGAGGAAGTCCAGAGGAGGCCACAAAGATGATCTGAGGGCTGGAGCACCTCCCAGATGAAGACAGACTTACTACATCTTATCATGATAAGACTGTTGGGGTTGTTCAGCCTGGAGAAGAGAAGGCTGCGGGGAGACCTTAGAGCAGCTCCCAGTGCTGAAAGGGGCTCCAGGAAAGCTGGGGAGGGGCTCTGGATCAGGGAGTGCAGGGACAGGACGAGGGGGAATGGTTTTCAGCTGCGAGAGGGGAGATTGAGCTGACATCTTGGGAAGAAATGTTTTCCTGTGAGGGTGGGGAGGCCCCGGCCCAGGTTGCCCCGAGCAGTGGTGGCTGCCCCATCCCTGGAGGTGTTGAAGGCCAGGTTGGATGGGGCTTGGAGCCCCCTGATGCAGTGGGAGGTGTCCCTGCCCGTGGTAAGGGGGTTGGAACTGGATGGGCTTTAGGGTCCCTTCCAGCCCAAACAATTCCATGATTCTGTGATTTCAGGATGACACTGGATAACAGAACTGGCCAGCAAGGCCCTTGCTGGCTGCAGCCGTGGAAGACTTGGCTTGACCAAGGATGTTTCTTTTGTTTTGTGTTCTTCGCGCCAAGTGTGGGAGTTTATTCCAAGTCTGGGTCATAGCAAGCTTGCTAAATTTTATCTTGAAAGAACTGAATGAATTCAAGAAAGAACATGTACTGCCAGAGTAGACATTAAGCCTGCAAAGATTTTAACCCAAGTACATTTTTAGCAGCAGGGTTGAAAGACATCAGATTTTCTTATTCATTGGGGGGTTTTTCCTTGGCTTTTTTTTGAAGTGCCAGTTATCTGAAGAAAAAAATGCAATTTTTTCTGAATGGCAAGAGGGAGCTTCCACCCTCTCTGGCTCTGGGACAGTTCCACCAAACACAGCCTCCTGCAGTGACCCCTCAGTCTCCCTGATTTAACAGATTTGCCAGTAAATCAGGTAGGAATCTCTAATCTTGTCTTACTCTCTGTGAAAGGGAGTCTCATTAAGTGTTGAGTTGGGAGTGCTACCAAAGAACCTTTGCTGATAAAATCTGATTTCAAGTCTAAGATTATTGACCTGTTTTAGCCCATGCCCACTGCAATCCCTGTGTGTACAAAACCAGAACGCTACAGCCATGAACTGGATGGTCTTTAAGGACCCTTTCAACCCGAACCATTCTATGATTCTCTGAAACAGGGTGTTCTTCCAGA
This sequence comes from Neomorphus geoffroyi, assembly GCA_033558235.1. Taxonomy (NCBI): domain Eukaryota; kingdom Metazoa; phylum Chordata; class Aves; order Cuculiformes; family Neomorphidae; genus Neomorphus; species Neomorphus geoffroyi. Next base: position 18,087,665 of record JAUMJM010000035.1, on the reverse strand, counting down.
GGTATTTGAGTGAAGTTACAGAGTGAACCTGTCCAAGATTTCTGCCAGGATAAGGTCGTTTCTGAGCCGCATTCCCTTCCCAAGGACACAAGACTAGTTAGCGCCAAACTCCTCGGGGATTGCTGGTTGCAGGGCCTGACAGGCAAGCACGTTGGAGGCAAGTCATTAGACTCTAGCCATGAGTCGCGACCTTTTTACTTGTCCTCTGGGATCCCTTTTCAAAGAGGCAGATGAGGAGTACCCTGCCATTACCTTGTGAGAGGCCACTCTGCTGGGTTGTTCTTTATTCAGGCTGGTTTTCCAGCAGATGATGAGACTCCTCTGTGTTCCCCTGGCACAACACAGACATGGGTGACTTCTGGTGAAAACTGGTGCTGTTCTCCTATCGTAGAATCATAGAAGAATTTGGTTGGAAAAGATCTTTGAGATCATCAAGTCCAACCATACCTGACCACTACTAAACCAGATCCCTGAGAAACTTGTTCACCTGTCTTTTAAACTCTTCCAGGGATGGTGAGTCAACCACCTCCCTGGGCAGCCTCTGCCAGGGCCTGACCACCCTATGAACCAAATTATTTCTACCCCAAATATTTATTTCCCTTATAGTTATTTCCCATAAAATGCCAGAGAAATTCGAGAGAAATTCTAAAATAGATTTAATCATAGAATCATGGAATGGTTTGGGTTGGAAGGGATCTCAAAGCCCATCCAGTGCCACCCCCTGCCATGGGCAGGGACATCTCCCAGTGCATCAGGGGGCTCAAAGCCCCATCCAACCTGGCCTTGAACACCTCCAGGGATGGGGCAGCCACCACTGCTCTGGGCACCCTGGGCCTGGGCCTCACCAGTAAAAATTTCTTCCTAAGGTCTCATAAAAATCTCCCCTCTTTCAGCTTCAAACCTTTCCCACTTGTTCTATCCCTGCATTCCCTGAGAAAGTTCTCCTCCCCAGTTTTTGTCTCTTTTGGATGCAGGGAAGTCTCCTGAGACACCTTCACCTTGAGCTGTTCTGAGGCTCCAAGTATGGATTGGTTTGTCAGGAGCTCTTCGGTGAGGGCTAAATCAGGTTAGCCGTGGCCTTTTTTTCGTCTGCCTTTAGTTTCTCACTTCTTCGGCTTGTGCAGCCTGATGGTGGCTTTATGGATTTGTTTGTTGGAAAAGAGTAAAACAAACAAGTTGCAAGATTTTAATAACCTTGAAGAATAATTTTATTTTACAGTATTGTATTTTCATGTGTTTTACTGGAAAACGAGCAATGTGAGCATAATGTTCTAAGTCTCAAAGCAACAACGGTGATGGAAATGCTTATGAAAGCGAGACTGTTGGATCCGATTCCCTTTGGTCTTTTCCCTGTTTCCCCCATTTTCAACAGAAGGATGGGTTAATTTGAATTTCATTGCTTTTTATCCTTAGGGAAATATCAAATGAGCAGCGTTATTGTGGAACCGGGCCCCCGAGGAGGGGGACAGGTGTTGTGTTGGTGCTTTCACTTCACGCACGCCGCGAGCTCATTAATTTGCCATTTCATACGTTTTAGTGGGAAGAGGCCACTGATCTGTCTCTAAAAATGCGACCGTGATTGATTGTTTGGGGGCAGAAGGGGAAAATATTCTAAAATTAGTTATATAAGCATCTTAAATTAACAGTGGGCCTACAAAGAAGCATTGTTTTTCCCTGGAGGAATGCTGAAATTAATGTTTTTAACCTCTTTTCTGAACACCTGCCACCATGTCTTTCAGTAGGGAAACAATGCATCCAAAGTGATGTCTTTTTGTATTCACCAAGGGAAGAACGTTTCCGTTGGATGATCTGCACCATCCCAGCTGCTGCGCCGACCCAGCATATGGGAGGGAAAAAATGGGTTGCAGAAATCTCGCTATCGCGTATGCAGTCTTTGTATCTGACAGGACTTGCTTGTTGGTGTTCAGTCGGTGAGACAGTGATGCCCGTGCTGCTCACAAGATGTGTCGAACAGAACAGAGCGGAGTGTGGAGCACACAACCCAAACCTTGATGTCCTAGAGCTGCACAGCGAGGCAAATCGAGTTCAGGAACTTGTATCCCTGCAGTCTAGCGTTCACATGGGCATCTGTATGTCAAGCTTCTGAGCCATCAGTGAGCCCCGGCAGCCAAGAGAGCCAACTATGCCCTGGGGTGCATCAAGCACAGCATTGGCAGTGGTTGGAGGAGGTGATTGTCCCACTCTGCTCCGCACCGATGCGGCCCCACCTCAAGCACTGGGTGAAGTTTTGGGTGCCACAATATAAAGAGGTACTGGAGCGCATCCAGAGGAGGGCACAAGGTTGGCGAAGGGTTTAGAGAGGAAGCTGTGTGAGGAGCGGCTGAAGTCACTTGGTCTGTTCACCCTGGAAAAGAGGAGACTGAGGGGGGACCTCATTGCAGTTGACAGCTTCCTCACAAGGGGAAGAGCAGGCGCTGATCTCCATTCTGGCAACCAGTGGTATAATCTGAGGGAATGGCAGGAAGATGCCAGGGCAGGGTTAGATTGGATGTTAGGAAGAGGTTCTGCTCCCAGCGGGTGGTGGAGCCCTGGAACAGCTCCCCAGGGAAGCAGTCATAGCGCCAAGGCTGACAATATTCCAGAAGCATTTGGCCAAGGCACTCAGCCCCACGGTGTGAATGTTGGGGTTGTCCTGTGCAGGGACAGGAGCTGGACTTAATAATCCTTGTGAGTCCCTTCGAACTCGGGACATTCAGTTCTAGAAGGCTTTCCAGTCACAACCGCCTGTGTGGCTGCCTTTGCAGCAGCCCCAACTCAACGTGCAGTAAACAGGCTGTCACTCAAGAGCGATGCTAACTGATTCCTGCCAACTTGGTTAAATTGCCAAGTTCTCATGTTGCTGGAGTGCACGAGCCCCTCTTGCGTCTCCTGGAAAGTGATCGGGTATGAAGGGAAATGGAGAATCCCCACCAGTATTGTCTTTCCTCTAGGAGAGGTTCTCATCTTGAAGGACATCGCCACTGGCTGCCTTCTGGTCTCTGTTTCTCTGACACTGTCTGCCCTCAGAGAAAGGCAGCTCCTGATGCTCCAAGCAGAGTACTGAAAGACAGGCTTTTATCTAAAAGGAAAGGTGTTATCACAGTTTTTCAAGGCCCAGAGATCTGCAGTGTCTCTAGATTTGAGTTGGTGGCTTGCCCATATGCAGCCGTAGAAACAGAATGCTTTGGGTTGGAAGGGACCTTTACAGGTCATTCAGTCCAAAACCCTTGCAGGAGCAGGGACATCTTCAACCAGATCAGGTTGCTTTAGATGAGTGAACCTGATGTTGAATGTTTTCAGGGATGGGGCCTCCACTACCTCTCTGGGCAACTTGGGCCTCAACCACCCTCACTATAAAAAATTTCTCCCTTATATCCAGGCTAAATCTCCCATCCCTTAGTTTAAATGCATCACTCCTTGTCCTGTCACAACAGGCCTTCCTAAAAAATCTGTCTCCAGCTTTCCTGGAGCCCCTTTCAGTCCTGGGAGCTGCTCTAAGGTCTCCCCGCAGCCTTCTCTTCTCCAGGCTGACCAACCCCAACTCTCCCAGCCTGGCCTCACAGCAGAGGGGCTCCAGCCCTCGGACCATCTCCGTGGCCTCCTCTGGCCTCGCTCCAACAGGTCCAGGTCCTTCCTGTGCTCAGGACTCCAGCACTGGAGCCAGGGCTGCAGGTGGGGTCTCCCCAGAGCAGAGCAGAGGGGCAGAATCCCCTCCGAGAATCCCCCTGCTGACCATACTTCTTCGGATGCAGCCCAGGACACCGTTGGCTTTCTGGGCGGCAAGTGCACATTGTCAGCTCCCCACGTCCTTCTCCGCAGGGCCGCTCTCAATCACATCATCCCTGAGCCTGTGTTGAAAGCTGAGGATTGCCCCGACACAGGTGCAGGATCTTGCACTTGGCCTTGTTGAACTTCATGAGGTTCACCTGGGTCCACTTCTCCAGCTTGTCCAGGTCCTCTGGAGAATTTGTAAGAGTTCTGAAAGCCGTTGGTAGATGATGATAAGGAGAACATTAGGATAACAGGCATAAAGAAGGGCCTGGCAAGGGCGTGAGAGGGAAACTGAGGAAATGACTGAATTAAATCACGGAATAGATGTTCACGGTCATCATTTCAGCTCATGACATGGGCATAGCAGGTCTAAGCTGTGGAGTTCGTTTTAGGGGGTTTTCCCTTTTTGGCTGCATCTGCAGAAGGACTCCGTCTCTAATATTAAAGGAATCACCTTTTTAATGGGTTTCACTCTCCTCCATCTGTGTCAAAAAGTAGTAATATCTGAGTGCCTTCATTTTACAGCTGAAATGATGGTTGCCCTGTAGTTTTAGATGCATGTTGGGACGTTTTATGAAATTTCACAACTTGGATTTCTTGCAGAACCAGACTGAAAATTGAAGTTAATGCTCGTACAAAACTAATCTCAAGGGAAATTACTCTAATGTGTAATCTGCGGTTAACATAAAGTCCTAAATTAGAGAGCCAAGGGGAGCTGGATGGGGCTGCAGTTACAGAGAGCATTTTGTGATTGAGTATTGCTTTAAATCCCAACTCACAGAATCACAGAATGCTTTGGGTTGGAAGGGACCTTAAAGCCCGTCCAGTTCCGAGCCCCTGCCATGGGCAGGGACACCTCCCACTGGATCAGATTGATCAAAGCCCCATCCAACCTGGCCCTGAACACCTCCAGGGGTGGGACAGCCACCACTGCTCTGGGCAACCTGTGCTGGTGTGGCTTAGCAACTTCATCCGTCAGTTCCCTCAGGACTCATGGATGTGTCAGGTCTCTTGAAAATTGTACACCCTGTTCTGTCCCAGTGAAGGAATACGGCAGCGTTTCGGGCGTTACGAGTGCTGTGCTTCTGGGAAAGGGGCTCGGAGGCATTGGGTTTAAACACCTGGTATTTTCACTTCTATAAGGCTGGAAGAGTAATTTCATGTTTTGTTTTTCCTGTGTTAATTGTGATAAATTTCATGGTTTATTTTTTGTTTATTATGATAAATGGCTCATAATCTGTGGATAAATGTTATTGAGAACAGGAGCGGTCACTTCAGTATTAACGATCAGTTGGTCTAATATGTGTTACTACTTGAATTGCCTGCGTTGTGCAAAGCAGCTTATTTTCAAGCAACGTAAGTAATGATGTTTAATAACTGCCTTTGCTGAAGAGTGGGATGTTTGTCCTTTCACCCGAAAGAATTTTTTCTGTATATTTATTTTAATGTTTGCTTCGAATTATTTATAGCACCTGGACTGAATGTGTTGAGCCAGAAATTTTTGTATTGAGTGATTTACTGTAATAACTTTATGGAAGTCATGTAATTTACTTAGTGCCGTAGATACCTGGCATTGGGTGCTCCCAGCCCAGAAAGCCACCGTACCCTGGGCTGCACCCAAAGCAGTGGGACCAGCAGGGTGAGGGAAGGGATTGTGTCCCTCTGCTCCGCTCTGGGGAGACCCCACCTGCAGCCCTGGGTCCAGTGCTGGAGTCCTGAGCACAGGAAGGACCTGGAGCTGTTGGAGCGAGGCCAGAGGAGGCCATGGAGATGCTCCAAGGGCTGGAGCCCCTCTGCTGTGAGGCCAGGCTGGGAGAGCTGGGGTTGTTCAGCCTGGAGAAGAGAAGGCTCTGGGGAGACCTTAGAGCAGCCTCCCAGTATTGAAAGGGGCTCCAGGAAAGCTGGGGAGGGGCTCTGGATAAGGGAATGCAGGGACAGGACAAGGGGGAATGGTTTTCAGCTGAAAGCAGGGAGATTGAGATGAGATCTTAGGAAGAAATGTTTCCCTGTGAGGGTGGGGAGGCCCAGGCCCAGGCTGCCCAGAGCAGTGGTGGCTGCCCCATCCCTGGAGGTGTTGAAGGCCAGGTTGGATGGGGCTTGGAGCCCCCTGATGCAGTGGGAAGTGTCCCTGCCCGTGGCAGGGGGTTGGAACTGAATGAGCTTTGAGGTCCCTTCCAATCCGAACCGTTCTGTGATTCTATGATATTTGCAGTATATTCACTCTGGGCAATAGTAGACATCACAACACTCGATTTCTCTTGGCTCTCACGTAAAGCAATGTGACTCAGTGAAAGAAATAAAGACATCCTGTAGTACAGCAGTGGAGAGTGGAGAGCTTTAGAGACAGGACTATTCTTTTATTCTTAATGAAATAATCAAAATTCAGTTCCCCTCAGGCCCGTGGTTGTGCCAGGGGAGACGTGACTGAGCGGACAAGCATTATATGTAAATATCACAGTTTACCTGAATATTACCTTCATTAAGAAATGATGAATTTCCCCATTTATCCCACTTAATGCCACATTTGCACATTATGAAATGAAATAATAAGGTTAATTTGGGAGAGCATAATTTTGTTGGATACTTTTTTATTGGGTAATTGTTAGTATTTTTCTTTTCTGATTGGAACCTCACAGCTTGAGTACCAAACCACGCAGACAGCCTTCAGACTCGTTTCGCATGGTTGGGTGGTTGTAGGCATAGGAAGGTCATAGAATCGTAGAATGCTTTTAGTTGGAAGGGACCTTAAAGCCCATATAGGTCCACCTGCTGCCCACCAGACCAGGCTGCTCGAAGCCCCATCCAACCTGGCCTTGAACACCTCCAGGGATGGGGCAGCCACCGCTGCTCTGGGCAACCTGGGCCAGGGCCTCCCTACCTTCACTGTGAAGAATTTCTTCCTAATGTCTAACCTAACACTAATCCCTTCCAGTTTAAAACCATTCCCTATCGTCCTGTCCCTGCACTCCCTGATCCAGAGCCCCTCCCCAGCTTTCCTGGAGCCCCTTTCAGTACTGGGAGGCTGCTCTAAGGTCTCCCCGCAGCCTTCTCTTCTCCAGGCTGAACAACCCCAACTCTCCCAGCCTGTGCTCACAGCAGAGGGGCTCCAGCCCTTGGAGCATCTTTGTGGCCTCCTCTGGACCCTCTCCAACACTTCCATATCCTTCCTATGTTGGGGATTCCAGACAAAAGAAGAATATGGAAGTGTTGGAGCGGATCCACAGTGTCGTCGAAGAACTTCAGCAGCAGCAGTTTTCCTGGGGCAGAGATTGATGGAAGCAGGCTTAGTGGTGTCAAGGAACGAACAAGCATGGGCAGAGCCTCGATCCCACTTCATATGAAGATAAATGCTAAGAAAGATCTTTTCACGGAGCTTTTTATGTGTCTACATTTAGTTGAAAGATGGACATGCAGTTACTGAAGACCAATATCGATGGCCCTGAATTCTCCTCGTGTTCTTGCCTGCGCAGTTGTGCTGTGTGGGTTTGAGAGAGTCACTTAAATTCACCTCATTTTCTGTCTGCAATGATGATATTATTCAAAAATGAGTAATAATACAAAGTATTAAAACAACAGTTGCTGTATTTTGCCTGCTTGAGCTGACCCTGCTTCAGCAAGGGGTTGGACTGGATGATCTCCAGAGGATTCTTCCAACCCCAGCCATTCTGGGATTGTGGGATTTTTCCTGGCCCATACAGAAGCCGTGCTGCCTGTCAGCGTTGCATGGTTGGAAGGTCATGGGGCCTGAGCCAACCTCCGGCAAATCCACCTTTTCCAAACCAACCTTTTGTGTATCAAAATGTTTGCAAAACCAAGCTTTTCCAAATTCATTTGATCCCGTTGGATAACTCGGGAGAGGGAGGGGTTTTGCCGGGTCAGTAAGAATCAAGCAGTTGTACCTTGACAATGACTTGAAATCTTGAGGGAGGGAAACTATGGGTATAACCCTCCACTGAAGGGAAAGGAATAAAGGATCACTGTTGAACATCCATGGGGCTTGTTCCCAACAGCAAAGGTAGCACCTGGTTTTATAGGTTAATTCAAAGAAAAGAGTCATTATAATTTGTAGACTAGAAAATATTTCACAGTTATTCAGGGCGCAGACAAAAGACCAGAAACACAAATAAAGGCCAGGACCTCACAGCAGTTGCATCTTTTGTTTTAGTCGGCTGTGGGCTGTGCAACACGCTCGGTCACGCTCTCCAGAGCCACGGAACAAAGAGACCCTGTTGGTGTTTACTTTGGCTCTGGGCAGAGGCAGTTATTCTAAATGAGTTAATGAAGAGTAGTGACCTACGCTGGGTTGGATAATCTTTTCTCTCTTTTTTTTCTCTCTAGGTCACTCAGATGAGTCGCCCAGATCTGATTCTCTTTCTCATGAAATACCTGATGGCTTTGGTCGTTGGGATACCCTCCGTCTTTTGGGTTGGAAGCAAAAAGACCTGTTTTGAGTGGGCTAGTTTTTTCCACGGCCGCAGGAAAAAAGAGTGAGTATTGGTGTCTCATAGATAAACTGTTGAGTGTTGGCGAATAACCTCTGCTTCCCTTGTTGTCCTGGACGAGTGTTGTGGTTAGTTTGTTGTGGAGGCAAGGACAGGAACACACTCATAGAATCACAGAATGGTTGGGGTTGGAAGGGACCTGAAAGCCCATCCAGTTCCAACCCCCTGCAGATGAGGTGGAACGTGATCCAGCCTGACCCAATGGAAGGTGTCCCTGCCCACGGCAGGGGTGTTGGACCTGGGTGATCTTTAAGGTCCCTTCCAACCCAAAGCATTCCATGATTCTATTGATTAATTAGGTTTCAGTTGAATATTACAGTTTCTCTGCCAGTTACTGAGAGGTGGGGTCGAGAGTTTCTATTTGTGAACGTGCTTATGCAGTCAACTGAATCAGATCTTTGAGCTGAAATGAAACATTAGTTCTTTTCACCAGGGGTTGCAGCTAAAGGTGATTTTCTCTGCTTTTAATCTTCGCTTCTGCCTTAGCACCAAAGCACAGTTTGATAAATTGACAGTAAGGATGTTCTATAGTGTCTGTGAAATCAAAAGTAATTTAGGCTAAGGTATCGCAGATACTCCCCCTTATCAGGGGGTGCAGGGATAGGAAAAGGAGGAATGGTTTGAAACTGAAAGAGGGGAAACTGAGATGAGATCTTAGGAAGAAATGTTTTGCTGTGAGGGTGGGGAGGCCCTGGCCCAGGTTGCCCAGAGCAGTGGTGGCTGCCCCATCCCTGGAGGTGTTGAAGGCCAGGTTGGATGGGGCTTGGAGCCCCCTGATGCAGTGGGAGGTGTCCCTGCCCATGGCAGGGGGTTGGAACTGGATGCGCTTTAAGGTTTCTTCCCACCCAGACCAATCAGTGATTCTATGTTTGTGTAACAGCTACGAACGGCTATTTTCATCCTTGTAAATATTGTCTTACAGGTAGATATTTCAGGTGCTCAAATGTAGCGAATCTTGAAGTCCATGCCTTTGACTTGGACATCCTTAACAAAACTGTATTTCTACTGAGGCTAAAGTAAGATTATAGTCTGTAGAGCTGCAGCAAACTTTTCTTTATTCAAAAGATAACCTGCTAAGCTGTGCATGTGGTTAACAACAACTTACCGTGGTGTTAACACCCGTGAATACATTGAGATAGGATTTGAGGTGTTGGTCTGGTGGGTGGAGGAGCAGAAGCAGAGTTACTGGAGGTAGAGAGGCTGCTTTACAGGCCTGTCTTATCTTAGCTCTGCTATCACAGAGAGAGCGGGCGGCTCCTGGAAGTGCCATCCTCTCTCCTGGTGCATCCAGGCAACAGAGCAGCTCCCACACAGCGCAGCGTCTGGCTGGAGCCAGGTTCCTTTGCCGAGCAGAATCATTGAATCATCAGGTTGGAAAAGACCTCTGAGATCATCGACTCCAACCGTACCTGTCCCCTTACTAAACCGTGTCTCTCGGAAGCTCATCAAGGTGCAGATCATTGCAAGGGCAGAGCTGACACAAACCCTCCCTCCTTAGGTAGCCTGTGATGTTCTGGGAGCGAAAGGATTTAAGAGGAGGAGTTTGCCAAGCCTAGGAAATGGGACATGGAAGAATAATACAGAGAACGGAAGTGGAGAAAAAGGCTTCCCCACAAAAAAATATTAAAAAATATAAAAAAGAAGGAAAAAAAAGGAATGTCGTGGATGTGATAGCCCCTCCTTTCATCGTGCTGTGGTAGAGCAGCCACGTGTGCGCCCCTCTGCCAGCCCTTCCCAGCGAGGGGCTTCAGCGAACAGAGCAGCTGGGAGGCTGTAACCACTGATGGAAAGGCTGCAGGCCAGTTCCTTCTGCACTATTAGAGATGCTGCATTTCATCTGGTGTTCTCTCCCTGCTGCCAGTTTTAATCCAGGTTTTACGTGCTCATTTCAGTGAGGAAGCGGCTTCCCCTTTTCCCTGGGAGGGAACTTGAGCCACAGTGCTATCCCAAGGGTATTCTTGTAGCAATAGTCACAAACTAAGGCCATAAGCAAATAAACTGCCGTTATTCTGGGTGTCCAACCTAGAGGATCAGGTACAGGGAGGAGGAAGTGTTCAAGAATATGAATCACAGAATGGTTTGGGTTGGAAGGGACCTCAAAGTTCATCCAGTGCCACCCCCTGCCATGGGCAGGGACAATTCCCACTGGATCAGGGGGCTCAAATCCCCATCCAATCTGATCCCCAGGGATGGGGCAGCCACCACTTCTCTGGGCAATGAACTTTGCTAAAATATCCATATTTAGAGGTGCTTCAAAATTAGGCAAATAAAATGTAAATAAATGGTCTTATTTGCCAAGCTGTGATGTTTGTTTGTAAAGCAGTTACAGTGCTGTTACTGCAATCATTTGGGGTTTGCAGTAATTAATGCTAACTGTGCAAATTGGTGTCTCACTCAGAGTTGTGAATGAGAGCCGTCAAGTGTTGCAGGAGCCGGACTTTGCCCAGTCCCTCCTGAGGGATCCCAACACCCCCATCATCCGCAAGTCCAGAGGCACTTCTACCCAGGGCACCTCCACGCACGCATCCTCCACCCAGCTGGCCGTGATGGATGACCAACGGAGCAAGGCCGGCAGCGTCCACAGCAAAGTGAGCAGCTACCACGGCAGCCTGCACCGATCGCGGGACGGCCGGTACGTTTCTTCTCTGTAAGGCCTGTAGATAACTGGATCAGATTCTGCAGAGCGGATGTTTGGTGTTGCTAAACCTGGAAGTTCTGCTAATATTTACTTTCTCTGATTGCATCTCCCCTCCCTTTAAGAGTCTGTGTTCAAAAGAGAATATCTATTATGATGTTTTCAGAGTCCATGCTGGTGTCCCCAGGGCTTCCTGTTGGGGCTGGTTCGGTTTAATATCTTTATCCATGATCTGGATGAGGGGATCGAGTGCTCCCTCAGTCAGTTTGGAGATGACACCGAGCTGGGTGGCAGTGTGGATCTGCTGGAGGGCAGGGAGGCTCTGCAGAGGGACCTGGCCAGGCTGGATCCATGGGCTGAGCCCAACGGGATGGGGGTCAACAAGGCCAAGGGCCGGGTCCTGCCCTTGGCTCACAGCAACCCCGTGCAGCTCCAGGCTGGGGGCAGAGCGGCTGGAAAGCTGCCCCAAGGAAAAGGCCCTGGGGGTGCTGGGCCACAGCGGCTGAAGAGGAGCCAGCAGGGGCCCAGGGGCCACCAAGGCCCCCAGCACCCTGGCTTGGCTCAGCCCTGGGGGGGCAGCAGGAGCAGGGAAGGGATGGTCCCCCTGCCCTGGGTGCTGGGGAGGCCAAACCTGGAATGCTGGGCTCAGGTTTGGGCCCCTCACGCCAAGAAAGCCCTAGAGGGGCTGGAGCGCGTGCGGAGAAGGGAGCGGAGCTGGGGAAGGGGCTGGAGAAGAGGGGTTGTGGGAGCGTGTGAGGGCCCTGGGGGGGTTTAGTCTGGAGCAGAGGAGGCTGGGGGAGACCTCATGGCTCTGTGCAGCTCCTGGCAAGGAGGTTGGAGCCAGGTGGGGGTTGGTCTCTTCTACCAAGTAACAAGGGATGGGAGGAGAAGAAAAGAAGTTTTGCCGGAGAGGATTAGAGTGGATATTAGGAGAAATGTCTTCACAGAAAGGGGGTTTGAGACCTGGTGAAGGCTGCCCAGGGCAGTGATAGAGTCCCCATTCCTGGAGGAGTTCAAAAACCATGTGACTGTGGCACTCAAAAGACTTGTTTTAATTGCACAGTGGCACCCAAACCATTCTATGATTCCCACTCTAACTCAAGGTGTCGGTTTATAAGGTGATTTTTATCACCCGGTACTTTACTCACCGAATCATGGAATTATTTGGTTTGGAAGGGACCTTAGAGACATCCAGTTCCAGCCTCCTGGTGCCATGGGCAGGGACACTTCCCACTGCATCAGGCGGCTCCAAGCCCCATCCAACCTGGCCTGGAACACCTCCAGGGATGGGGCAGCCACCACTGCTCTGGGCAGGCTGGGCCAGGGCCTCCCCACCCTCAGTGAGAAGAAATTCTTCCTAATGTCCAATCTAAATCTCCCCCTTCCAATTTAAAGACGTTCCCCCTTGTTCTGTCACTCCAGGACCTTGGAAAATGTCCCACCCAGCTTTTCTGGAGCCCCTTCAGGTACTGGAAGGCTTCTCTAAGGTCTCCCTGAAGCCTTCTCTTCTCCAGGCTGAATAATACTCACCTATTTATCAACACTGGACAGTGCTGTGTTAGGAACTGGGCTGCACGAGGAGCTGAAATGTTTTACCCCGTGGCCGTATAAGCGAAATGACTGAGCAAAACCAAGCACATTTTCACAAGCAGAGGGTTTGTGTGCATGTACTGCACCAAGATTTATTCACATTCCATGACTTTGACGGTGACAACAGCAATAATTGTTGACTCTTTCTATAAATCAGGTACACTCCCTGCAGCTACCGCGGCGTGGAAGAGAGACTACCTCACGGCAGCATGTCGCGACTGACTGACCACTCCAGGCACAGCAGTTCCCACCGGCTTAACGAACAGTCGCGTCACAGCAGCATCAGGGATCTCAGCAGCAACCCAATGACACACATCACTCACGGGACCAGCATGAACCGCGTCATCGAGGAGGATGGCACCAGCGCTTGAGCCGCTCCTATCGGAACAGAGCGCGTGTGGCTGCACGGCTCGTGGTCCCTTCCTCAGCGAGGTGGTAACACGCAGTATTATCATCCCTCTCATCGGGTGCTCATCTTGTGCATTAGGAAGCTGAAAGTGGCTTCTTCGTGTCGAAGCCAGCGTTCTTGTACTCACATTGGAACTGGCGTGTTCAGCAATCTTGAATTATTGAGTAAAGAGCTCTGTTGCCTCATTTGAACCTACCTGTAGGTAATTATTTATTTGATAACTGCTACTCGTCAGACACCATCGCTGAATTCCTTATTCCTTGTTGGAAACCCCCTCTCCCTCCGATGGCTCTGCGTGTCGGCAGGCGTTACCCTGGAAAACTCACTGGCAGGGTCATGCTGAGGTTTTTTCTTATAAGGGAACTCATGAATATTGAAGGAATTCCTCGGCGCATCCCACTGATTCAATAACGCCCCGATCCGTGTTTTCATCACGCACAGGGGGAGGGGACATGCGTCGGATGCTGTGTAAAGGACGGCCGTGGGACTCGGCAGGCGTTTGTAACGATCACACTGGAATCACAACGTTCTGGAGAAGGAAAGGAAACTCCGCTGATGACCACCAGCTCTCACCAGAGCTGTTCAGGCTCAGTCGTTGCGATGGGGTTGGGAGGGGAGGGGGAAGAGAGAGGCAGGGAAGAGTGATTTTTGTATAACTTGTATTGTCCTTGCTTTTTTACAAAGTACTATTTAAATTTTCTACTTGTTTACAATGTCTGTAGGCAGAGATCGACTTTAAAACCAGTTCTCTAGATACTATTCAGCCACTTGTTTTTTAGATTCATGTTCAAAAGCTGAGATTGCCTGGTCCTGATCTATTTAAAAAAACCCCAAGAATAATAGAAAAGCTGAATTTGTCACCTAGACTGGAATGTAACAGCCTTTTCCTACCACGCAGAACAAAAAGCCTGTTTACAGACCCCATGGCCTGGGTGAGGAAGGCTGAGGCCAAAAGGGACAGGAGGAGTTTAATCAGGGATGACCCACCTTCCTCGCGAGGTCTGGTTTTTAGGAAGGTGCTCTTTGTGCGGAGCAGGAATTTAGAGACGGGTGGGAGAAATCATAGAATCGTTAAGGTTGGAAAAGATCTCCGAGATCGTCAAGTCCAACCAAACGGAGGCAGGAGCTGCTCGCAGATGGGGAAGGAGCGGGATGCAGCAGCTGGAAATCCACTGCGCTGCTGTCTGGAGGAGAAGTATCCATCATAAACTGGTGGCTCCTTCCCATCCTGGGAGCTCGCGTTACTGACCGACCTCCACCCTAAGTTCTTTCCTTTTCATTCCCCACTACGGATTCACAGTAGCAAATTCTCAGTGTGTAAATTCTGTTGGGGTGCTGCATAGTCTTTGTTGACACTGCAGGCGAATGTCAAGGCGTGTCTTTGGATGGTGCAGCGGATCTTCGGAAGCATCTCCTGCGAGGTTCATTCGGCACGAGGAAACGCTGATTGCATTTAAACCTACCTCAGTAATTACTGCAGATCACTGCTGGGAAATGAGTACTTATATTCCATTGTCCTTACATAATTCCCTTTCCGACCTGTTGGAGGCACGTTCAGAGGCCTTTGTAGATGCTTGGATGGCACAACCTCAAGGGCACGAGCAGGGCAAGAGCCGGTGAAGGCTTTTGTGAGCAGCAAGATTTGGGATGTGCTGCAATTACTCATGTTAATTACAGCTGATGACACAACAGCGAAGCACGTAATCACGTGCTCTTTGAAATCAAAGCTTGCCCTGGGAGTCGGTGTCTTGGAAATATATTTACCCTAAATTGTCCTTCTTGCTTCCACCAGCCGTTTGCTCCAAAGGAGAAGCACAAATGAAACCCCACACGGAGTAATAAAGCTTAGCAACAACTCCACACTCCCTTTATTGTAAATCCGACTGCCCCGAGGCAGAGCAGCCTCTTGCCGCTTGCTCGGTGCACGGATCCGCAGGGATAAGTGTCCAGATTCCAAGCGCGCCTCTTCCAAAGCTTTTGAGTGGCTCAAACTGGCAAAACTACATTTCCTGGTAAGCCACAAAGGTGGAACCCTTCTCTGTGTTCAAACTCAGCTTCTACAAAATATCTGTGCTCCAGAGGGAGGGCAGTTCGAGGAACCTGGATTTGCAAAGGGAGTTTTCCGAAGCGCTGTAACTAAACAAGCTCAAGAGTTTGTGTTGATCTTCCTGGCTCAATTTCCAGGATTCGTTTTCAAGTCGTAGCGATGCTTTGACTTGTTTAGAGTCACGGAGGGGAACGGTGGTGGAGGTTTGAAATACATCCTGCTTGAGATGTCGTTAATTTGTGAGGTTTAGTCTCTGGATTGTTTCCAGATGGGAATTTCTGAGCTGTTCCTTGCTCATGTATCCTGGACGCGAGGGAAAGGCTCCCATCACCCCAGAGAGGTGATTAAAATGTAAATCTGGAGTTCTGGCTGGGTTTTATGCCCCCCCTGCTCCTGTAATCCCACACCCCTCCCTTTTATCTCCAGCGCCTGAACTAGCATGCTGCACGCTCTTTCTGCAAAGCTTTCCTTCCTGGGATTTCAGAGCCCTTCAGCTCCGTCAGATTCCCTGGCTGGGACACTCACAGGGCTTCAGCTCCCAAGTCGTTGCACCTGGGAGCTCTGACACATATCTGAGTGCCTCCAGGCTGGCCGCTGTCTCTGGCAGGAGTACCAAGGTCTGGGTTTTGGGTGCTTTATGATCTGGGACTGCCTGGATCTGGTGAGAGCTCCAGCCCTGGCGCCTGGTTTCTGGGACAGATGCCAATCTTTCAATTCCGTGGAACAGTGGAACGCTCTGGCTCTTTGGGCTGATCTGTTGTGCCTGTAGCTGAGCACACCTTCCTTGGGGTTTAACAGCAGCGCTTTGGTCCTCTCTGGCAGACGCTTGCTACAGCTCTCCTAGCAAATCCTGACCCTCTCTCCTTGGAAGCAGGCGGGGAAGTTGTACATAGCTTCTCCAGCTCATCCCACAGCAGGTTATTGTATCGCCGTCCTACCACATACAATCACTGAAGCCCCAAAATCACAGAATCATGGAATGCTTTGGGTTGGAAGCGACCTTAAAACCCATCCAGTTCCAACCTCCTGCTGTGGGCAGGGACACCTCCCACTAGACCAGGCTGCTCAAGGCCCCATCCAACCTGGCCTTGAACACTTCTTGCTGCCTTGCAAGATTGTGATATCAAAGCTTCCCATAAAATCTATGGCTTCTTGTTTCCAGTATTCCCAGGGAACCCGATCCTCATTTTATTTGTGAACACATCTCTCCCTCGGTGGCTGTTTGGCCTCAAGGGGTGATGGTGGTGGGAGGTCACGTCTGGCCTCCCTGCCAGCTGGAGTTTTGGTGCCCGGTCTGGGGAAAGCAGAAGGTGGCTGGGATAGGCAAGGGCTTGGCTGCAGCCGGCAAATACGGACATTGTCCCAATTCCCACTGACAAGATTCCCTCGAGTTTGGGATGTCCCTTCCTTCGTAGTCCCTTCGTAGTTCTCGGCGCTCACTGAAACATCTCAAATCAGCGATGTCATTATATTCCATGGAAAAGGCTATCCCAGGGCCCCGTGCTGCCACCCTCCTGCTGGATCGCTGGTGCTTGGTCTCCTTAAAGCCTAAAAATTCCAACAGCAGCAAAAAGACACATTTAGTTGGAAATTCTAGATATGCTCTCTATTTTCTTAGTGCTCAGACCTAAATTTTGCTACAGAAGCTTTAGATAGAAGCAGAAATCCAACCACAGCCAAATGATTCCAGCAGGGAGGGGAGGGAAAACCCATTGGGAAGGGCCTGGGAGACCACAAGAAGAGCTGGATGGGTTGTGGCCAGCACTTGGAGCGATGCTCACCCTTCCAGAGGAACCGATCCCGCAGCCCAGCTCCCGGGGGATGAGGATCCAAAAAAAAATCATTGCTGGGAAATGGGCAGCCCCAGATGCACCATTAAAAAATTGAATGTGAAATTCCACTCCTATCCCAATGTACTTTGTTTATAACGGGATCAGGATTTATTTTCACCCGATGTGGGATGTTTGACACAGATTCTGCCTGTCAGGTCCGTGCGCTGCGGCACTCGGTGCATGTCGCTGCCTCTTCCAGCTCTTCCCTTCCCATGCTCGTGTGCGTTTGGTACTTTGATCCCTTTCCGACTGCGGGAGACGGAGGCGTCGGTGTCGGCAGGACCTGCCCTCGGCTCTCGGTGGGCGGCTTCGCCTTAGCCCGGTGTCGGTTTTGTAACATTTATTTTTTTAGCACTTTAACTGTGAGTGTACAAATGGATTGGGGTGTAGTCGGTGTACATTTTCATCTTAGACCTTCAAACATTTTTAATAAAATGTTGGAAAAATCCTTGTCTCTTCCTCACAGGCTTCCAAACCTGCTCAGATGAGCAGGACTCCCACCTTCAAAACCCCACTTTAAGGTGTAAATATTCAGTTTTCACAGAATCATTAAGGTTGGAAAAGACCTCTAAGCTCATCCAGTCCAACTGTCAGCCCAACCCCACCGTGCCAACTAAACCCTGTCCCCAAATCCCTTCCAACCCAAACCATTCCATGATTAATTTACTGTCATCCTTTGGGTGGATCGCTGGTTGCTTGGGTTTGGGAAGCTTTGCTCCAGGTCTCACACAGGTGGTGATAACGTGTTTCAATCCTCACAGCTGCGGCTGTTTTAACACCCGGTGCTGGTTTGGGTCTCATTAAGTAACTCAGTTCAGGGATGGAACTGCAGGAGCTGTTGTTTAAGAGATGGGACCTGTGGGCCATGTGCAGGGGTGGAATCAACCCGTGTGTGGGAGGGCAGGAGGCACAAGATCCTTTCTCGTGCATCTTCCCTGCATTTAAACTGTCGCTGCTGTGGTTTGAGCGTTCTGGCTCCGAGCAGAGCAGCTGAAGCCATGATCCACCCCGGCCTCAGGGGCAGCCAGGGGATTTCTCCTGCAGCTGAAACCATCAGGGATGAGAAATTGGAGCCCATAGCATTTATCTTCCTGGGTTTGGGCTGCATCAGCCTGTCCCCAAGGGGCTGGGGAGGAGATTGGAGTCACCTGGAGCACACTCAGCCCTCGGGATGCACAGAAAGCAGCTTTGGAGATGGATTTAGTGACCTGCAGGTGAGAAATAAGGGATGAGCGTGGAATAAGAAAGAGCAGCTGGAGAGGGGACACAGCCAGGGCTTGAGGCAGAGGTTAAGGGCAGCGATTTTTGGATGCTGTCGCATTTCCAATGCAGTGTAACCCCCTGTTTGCTGCTCAGGTCCAGCTTGGTCCCTCAACCCAGCCAACTGCTGCCCTCGCTGTGATCCCTTCACACATTCAGCCTGGAGGAGACTGAAGGGAGACCTCATCGCAGTCTGCAGCTTCCTCAGAAGGGGAGGAGGAGCAGGTGCTGCGCTCTTCCTTCTGGTGACCAATGACAGAACCTGAGGGAATGGCAGGAAGATGCCAGGGAAGGGTTAGGTTGGACATTAGGAAGGGGTTCATCACCCAGCAGGTGGTGGAGCACTGGAACAGCTCCCCAGGGAAGCAGTCACAGCCCCAAGGCTGACAATATTCCAGAAGCATTTGGCCAACACCCTCAGCCCCACGGTGTGAATGTTGGGGTGTCCTGTGCAAGGACAGAAGTTGGACTTAATCCTGGCCCAGGTTGCCCAGGGAAGTTGTGGACACCCCCTTTCTGGAGGTTTTCAAGGCCAGGTTGGATGGGGATTGGAGTCCCCCAATCCGGTGGGAGGTGTCCCTTCCAACCCAAACCATTCTGTAATTCTCTTATCCTTGTGGTTCCCTTCCAACTCTGGTCATTGTGTGATCCTGTGCTAAGGCTGAAGAGCATCTGGCCATGCACAAATCCTGAAGAGATAAAAAGCTCCAGGAAATCCTTGGTAACAAGAAATTGAAACAAAATGGGTGGAAACAGAAGGATCTTTTTGAAAAAGTCATTTACTTTGGCACTCGCCAACTCAGAGCTGCTTCCAGTCAGCAGCACAAAGCACGGGATCCACATTTCAAACGTGTTTTCCTACCAGTCTGACTGGTTTTATGATAATACTCGGAGTGTGTTTGATTGATATTCAGTCTCCAGTTTCACTGCCTCTTCCCAACACCCACATCCCACTCCTGCCGGCATCTCCTGCTCCCCTTCGATAGAACAGGAACATCTCTGAGGGCTTCAGCTCAGCATAGCATCATGGAATGGTTTGGCTTGGAAGGGATCTTGAAGCCCATCCAGTTCAAATATGATTGGGTTTAGGCTGTATTTATTGCATTTTATATGTTTTAATGTATTTTATATACTTACGCATTATATTACATTATAAGTACTATAAATTCTATAAGATATACAAAATATTAAACTATTAAAAATATTCTATTACAGCAGCCTGGGATGAGGCTGGGAACCATTTGGCACTGCAGGTCTATCCTGCAGCTTTCCTACCATTCCACTGTCCCAGAGCAGTGGTGGCTGCCCCATTCCTGGAGGTGTTCAAGGCCAGGTTGGATGGGGCTTGGAGCCCCTGATGCAGTGGGAGGTGTCCCTGCCCATGGCAGGGGGTGGAACTGGATAGGATTTAATGTCGTTTCCAACCCAAACCACTCTGTATTCTATGAAATACTTCTGTTTCTGGAGAAAAAGCATAACCAGCAAGGCTCTGGCTTCACTTCGGAGGCTGGGAAAAGCTCTGCTGCTTCTGGACACTGGCTGAGGATCCAGTTTTAGCTCTCAGAGCTTCAAATATTGACTTCATTCCATATTGTTTTGCCTTGGAATATACAAAATATCCTTTATTTTCTTTCCTGGGCTTTTAAATCCATCTTCCTGGGTGTAGCTGTATCCTCCGCTGCTTCTCATGTTTGTTGGCCCAGCGGTGATGCGGAGGGTTCCTGCCTCTGGGAGAACGTGCTGCAAAAATCCTTTAAGGCCCTGAATTGCAACATAATCCAGCTACAAATCCCACCTGGAATCCGTCAGAAGTGACGAGCCCCAACATCCCTCCACTGAGCTCCCATGATGCCTTCAAAGCCCTCTGATCTTCTCCATGGAAACGCTGCTGTCAGATAAGGCTGGGCCCCTGCCAAAAGATGCAAAACATCTGCTTGGCTGCAGAAAGCGGGATTAGGCAAACGCTCACCTTGCTCCTAGTGTTTAATTTTGAGGGAAACTGACTCCTCATTCCACTTATCATAGAACCATGGAGTGGTTTGGGTTGGAAGGGACCTTAAAGCCCATCCAGTTCTAAGCCCCCTACTATGAGCAGGGACACCTCCCACTGGATCAGGGGGCTCCAAGCCCCATCCAACCTGGCCTTCAACACCTCCAGGGATGGGGCTTCTCCCTTACATTGGAGGGCGTGGGCTTTCAAGGCGGGCCCCGAACACTGAGGACAAGGTGCTGCCAAGCCCTTGGGGACGGTGACGCTGATGCATGAAAGGAACAGGACAGGTAAATTGTGAGCTCCTGGATGAGCAGTAAGATCTGGGATAAGCCAAGTGTTTGGACCCTTTGGAAACAAGATGCCATCTTTATACTTCAAATCTTTTCTTATACTTGAAAAGTTTCTCCCTAAATGCAGTTTGGAAGCATCTGGGTGTCCAGAAAAGCTCTGGGACGAGTGGAGTCCCTGGAGGGGTTCAAAAAAACATGTAGGGGTGGCCCTTGGGGACAGGGTTTGGTTGGCACGATGGGGTTGGGCTAACGGTTGGACTGTATCAGCTTGGAGGTCTTTTCCAACCTTAATGATTCTATGAGCCCCCATCACCTCTTGGGCACAGCTCGGCAGATGAAGAGTTAATGCCAGTCTTTGGGTGCCTTTAACCGTGCGTGAAATTCCCAAATCCTGCCAAACCTCTCCCCGACTTCTGCCAAACCTTGTTAGCCCGCGAGCAGGGTGAACGGCACCGGCGCTAATTGGAGCGACGGCCTCGCCACGGTGGCCTCCGGAGCTGCAATGAATTGGTGGTGCAGGGAGGAGGTGCTGAGCTCTGCTGCCGTTCCCAGGTGCTGGGTACCCGAGTCCCATCACCATCCCAACCTCAGGAATTCTGATCTGGGGTTGTGCCGCACAAGCAGTGGGAACCAGCTCGGCAGCCGGTGTCTCCAGGGCTGTGATGGGATACAGTGGTCCCCATCCTGCACCCCAGGGACGCTCAGCGGGGATGGGAGGTGCTGCAGACTTCAAGCATTGGAATAACGGGATGGGAAGGAAACACGGAGCAGCTGCTGCTGGAAAAGCTGTGACCAGCAGGGCTGAAGCTTCTGATTCTTCTTGAAGCCCAGGAGAGAGAATCATAGAATCGCTTGGTTGGAAAAGACCTTTGAGATCATCGAGTCCAAGCCTGCAGCCCCAGAGCACCAGTGGCTGTCACCGAGCCGTCTCCATTCCAACTGCCAATCCCACCCCAGACCCTCCGGAGCTTTGCATTAATCAAATTAATCAGGGATCAGGGATGGGTTGGGAGCAGGCAAAGAGCTGCCCCATCCCACGAGCCCGCGTGACCGACACTGGGGCTGAGGATGGGCTCAACCCAGCTCCCAGCACCAAGTGAGCCCCTGTGCCTCGTCCTCCTCTGCTCCCACTGCAAGCGGAGCTCGTTGGGAAGCATTTGCCACGCTCCGTGCCCTCTGTGCCCAAGGAAAAGAAACATCCTTAAAGGCCTCTCCTCCCTCAGAAATGGGAGGAAGTTCGTAAATGAGCTCTTGTTGCAACCTGAGTGCTTTGCTGTGCAGGAATAGAGGGGTCGGGGGAGAGGGGTGCTGGTGGGGAGGGAGGGAAGAGCACAGGGTGGGAGGGAAGCTCACAGAGGGAAAGGGATGCTCAGGGGGAGGGAGGGATGCTTACTGGGAGGGCTGTTATGGGGAAGGAGGGATGCTCGTGGGGGTGGAAGGATGCTCTCAGGGAGGAAAGGATGCTCCAGGAGAGGGAGGGGTACTAACGGGGATGGAGGGATGCTGGTGGGGAGGAAGGGATTCTCATGGGGAGGAAGGAGGGATGCTCACAGGGATGGAGGGGTGCTCATGGGATGGGATGCTCACAGGGAGGGAGGGATGCTCGTGGAGATGGAGGGATGCTTACAGGGAGGGAGGAGTGCTCGTGAGGTGGGATGCTCACAGGGAGAGGTGGGATGCTCGTGGGGATGAAGGAATGGTTGTGGAGATGGAGAGATGCTCCTCAGGAGGGAGGGATGCTCACAGGGATGCAGGCAGGCTCACTGAAAGGGAAGGGTGTTTATGGGGATGGACGGGTGTTCATGGGGAAGAAGGGATTCTCATAAGAAAGGAGGGATGTTCACAGGGGTGAAGGGATGCTCAAGGGGATGGATGGAGGGGTGCTCACAGGAGTGAAGGGATGGTTGTGAGGACGGAAGGATTCTCGTGAGGATGGAAGGGTGCCCATGGGGAGGGACTGATGCTCATGACAGTAGAGGGAGGCTCACAGGGAGGGAGGGTTGCTCATAAGGAGGGATGGATGCTCATGGGGATGGAGGGATGCTCCCAGGGATGGAGAGGTGCTCCTAGTGGTGGCTGCTCACAGCAAGAAGAGTGGGGCCTCCACATGGCTGGAGATCTTGGCTGTTTGGAGCTTGGAGAACGAGCCCAGGTTTGTAAAGCTGTTGAGCAGCGCAGAGACCTTGGTAGGAGCAGACTGGGCAGGTTATCAAGAAACCACGATGTCCATCCTGTGCAAGGTCCTGTGTGTGTGGGCCGTGTCCTACACCGGCCCTTGGATTGCAGGACTCACTGTGACTCTTCCACCCAAATCCCAGGGTGAAAATCTCTCTGTCCCCCCACAAAAGGAAAAGCCGTGGGGAAATGTGGTCCCATCCCAGGAGAGCCGAGCACCAGGCTTGGCAGGGTCTTCTCCAGCTTCACTGCTGGATTTAGGGAGCCCGTGGAGAAACCCTTGGGGCCGGGAAGGCTGCAGGGAATCATTCCCTAAACCCAGCAGCATTCACAGAATCACGGAATGGGTTGGGTTGGAAGGGACCTCAAAGCCCATCCAGTTCCACCCCCCCTGCCATGGGCAGGGACACCTCCCACTGGATCAGGGGGCTCCAAGCCCCATCCAACCTGGCCTTGAGCACCTCCAGGGATGGGGCAGCCACCACTGCTCTGGGCAACCTGGGCCAGGGCCTCCCCACCTTCATCGTGAAGGATTTCTTCCGAATGTCCAATCTAAACCTTCCCCTTTCCAATTTAAAGCCATTAAGCCAGAGGCCAGCTGGGATTTTTAATGCAATAGTGCCACCACCTGCAAGGCCTGGGCTCCTGGAGCCGTGACAAGGGGTGACCAGCACCCAGGTGGCCTTGGCTGGGACATGGATGGGTGCCAGGCAGGACAGAAGCCACCGCTGGCCAAGGGATTGAAAGACCTGTGGTGGGAGATACGGGCATGGCAGCAGTGGGGAAGGGTGACAGCCATGTCCCTGCAGGAAGCACTGGATCCCATTGCAGCTGGATCCTCGTTACAACCCTGTAATTTTCTCTTATTGGGGTCATTTCAATGTAACGACCCCAAAAAAGGGAAAATTATGGGGTTGTAAAAATCCTGCAGGTGCCAAAAATGCCCGTGGTCTGTAGGGACAGCACAAAAGCCGGAGAACCATGAAATATGCAGAAATCACCTCAAACTTGGTGCTTTCTCGAGCTCGACAATGGAGTTTTATAGAATCACGGAATGGTTTGGGTTGGAAGAGACCTCAAAGCCTCTCCAGTTCCAATTCCCCTGCCATGGGAGGGGACACCTCCCACCAGACCAGGTTGCTCGAGACTTCTGATGATTTATGCTCTTCTCCATCTTTGCCAGTGGCCCGCACTGGTGAGCAGCTCCCAGACCACATGTTCCCCCCTCCATGGATGGAGATGTTGGAGGGGATGCGGGAATATCCCATCTCTGACCCTGTGAGGGGAGCCCAGTGAGGCTGGATGGGTGACAGGTGTCTCCTCCACACCCCAGAAACCAAAGACATTTCAATGGGTACCTCCCTGTCACCCCAGAGACCAAAGACACCCCAATGGGTGTCTCCTCCACATCCCAGAGCCCAAAGACATCCCAATGAATGTCTCTTCGACCAAAGACACCCTGATGGGTGCCAGCCTGACACCCCAGGGATCAAAGCCAGCCTGATGGGTGTCTCTTCAACACCCCATGGACAAAACCCAATCCTCAACACCGCAGAGACCAAGGACATTACGATGTTGTTTCTCTCTGACATCCCATGGTCCAAAGACACCACAATGGTTGTCTCCCTTACACCCCAACGACCAAGGCCACCCCGATGGGTGTCCCCCTCACACCCCAAGCACCCAAGGGTTCCTCTGGATGCAGCTCAGCCCATGCGAGATGAGCACCCAGGAGGAGGGAGTGGAGCGATGTTCCAGCTCCCCGACGTTTCTAGCCATGGAGGATGCCAACCCACCACCATGACCCAACTCCCTCCTTGCCCGAGTGCCCTGGGGACGATGTCAGGGTGTCAAATGGGGACAAGAAGTCTTTGGGACAGGGCCCCTTCGCCTCAACTGTTTTTAGGGTCGAGCTCTGCTATTTTGGCACATCCCGACAGTGCACACGGATAAAGGTACAGCTCCGGGTGCCACCACAGTCGTGCACCCCGCATGGTCCCACGGAGAATCACTTGGTTGGAAGAGACCTTTGAGATCATCGAGTTCAGCTGCTTGGGAACGGGCATGGATTCAGGGTGCTGCCTGGGAGCGGGCATGGATTTGGGGTGCTGCTGAGTGTGGGTATGGATTCAGGGTGCTGCCTGGGAGCGGGCACAGATTTGAGGCGCTTCCTGGGGGCGGGCAAGGATTCTGGGCACTGCCTGGTAATGGGCAGAGATTCCAGGTGCTGCCTGGAAGCAGCCACGGATTTAGGGTGCTGCCTGGGAATGAGCACGGATTTGGGACCCTGTCTGGGAACAGGCATGGATTCGAGGCATGGAACTGGGGTGCTGCCTGAGAGTGGATATGGATTGAGGGCACTGTGTAGGAATGGGCATGGATTTGGGGTCCTGCCTGGGGATGGGCATGGATTTGGGGTGCTGCCCGGAATGGGCATGGATCTGGGGTCCTGCCTGGGGAGGGGCACAGGCGTGAGATGCAGCCTGGGAGCAGCCTTGGATTCGGGACACTGTTGGGAATGGGCACGGATTTGGGGCACTGCCTGGGAGCAGGCACGGATTTGGGGTGCTGCTGGAAAGGGGCATGGATTTGGGGTTCTGTGTGGGAGCAGGCACGGATTTGGGGGCTGCTGGGAAGGGGCACGGATTTGGGGTCCTGCCTGGGAACAGGCACGGATTTGGGGTGCTGTGTGGGAAGGGGCACGGATTCGGGGTCCATGGACTCGGGGCGCTGCCTGGGAACGGGCACGGTTTCGGGGCGCTGCGGGGAGCAGCTCCAGCACCTCTGTGCCCACCGCCCCCCCCGTGCTCCTCCCTCTCGGTTTGCCCCTTCCCTCCCACTCCCCCCACCCGCCCCTGCCGGGCCCCGCACTCCCCGCAGCCGCCGCCAGGGGGCGCCGCCGCCCCGCGCTGGGGCCGCTTCCCACAATGCAGCGAGAGCGGCGGGGGCTCCGCGGGCGGGGGGGGCGGGGGGAGCGGGGACAGAGGGGAGCGCGGGGAGCGCCGAGCGGTGAGTGCGGGGCAGCGCGGGGCAGCGCGGGGCAGCGCGGCCGCTCGGGGGGCAGCTCAGGGCTAACAACTGTATTGCGGGTTGTTCCTTTTATTTTAATTTATTTTATTTTATTTTATTTCCTTTGATTTTCCTTTTATTTCCTTCTATTTAATTTTCCTTTTATTTTCTTCCGTTTCCTTCGACTTTATTGTTTTATCTGTATTTTAATTGTTTTAAATGCTCGGGTTATCCTATTTTTTATTTCATTTTACAGTTTTACCTTTCATTTTAGTTATTTTAAATTTTCTAATTATTTTAACACTTTCTGTCATAGTTTTATATTTTATTTTAGCTATTTAAAATTTTCTGATTATTTTAACGATTTATTTTTACTTTCTTATGTTTTATTTTAATTATTTTAATTATTTTAATTTTAAAAATTATTTTAAATTTTTAAATTATTTTCATATTTAATTTTGCAGTTTTATCTTTTCAATTTTATTTCAATTTTATCTTTTAATTAACTTTTCTAATGCTTTTATTATTTTATTTTGTAGATTTATCTTTTGTAGATTTATCTTCTAATCAACTTTTCTAATGATTTTACTATTTTATTTTATTCTATTTTTACAAATATTTAATTTTTTTAAGTTTATAGTTTTATGTTTTATTCTGTTTTATCTAATTATTTAAATATTTTAGAATTTTGGGGTTTATTCTGTTCTTATTATTTTAATATTGTATTTTATAGTTTTATCTTTTATCCTAATTTTTTTTTCCTAATTATTTCACTATTTTACTTATTTATTTCTTTTCTAACCACTGCCCCCAGCACCGATTGGGGAACAGCCGCATCCCCTCCCGGGGTGGCTCCCAGGTGATCCCGTCAGCCCTCCCTTCCGCTCCCCATCCTGGGTTGGAAGGTTCAGTGTTCGCAGGGAGGTGACATCGGAACCGCGATGACCTCGGTTGCCTTCGTGGAGGGGGGATTGGGTTTCACCCAAACCTCCAGCGTTCAGGAATTTGTGCTCGTGGCTCTTCGGGATGGAGCAACGGGAACCATGTGGAGGCTCTGCTGGAAGAGCCCACGAGGAGCCTCCGCCCCAGTCAAAGTTCCCTTCCCGTTGGGCAATTTTGGGGAACACAAGGAAAAATCGGCTGCTTTGAAAGTGCTTTTGAGAAATTCCAGCCTGGGGTGACCGGAGGGGAGGCGAGTGGTCCCAAAATTGGAGGAGAGGCTTTGGAATCCCTCAGGGAGGGGTCCCGGGAGCCTGGCGTGCCCAGCGCCGCTGGTTGGGTGGTTCCTCTCCATCCTTTGCGTTAACTCCTTGTCCTGGGATGTGAACAGGGAGAGCAGAAGGGCTTGGCGGAGTCGGGACGCCCTGGGCTCATTCCGTGTCCAGTTCCACCTTCGTGGGGTGGATCTGGAGATGCCTCGGTCTCACCAGCTCCCTCAGGTTGAGTTTTGGGGCTCGGGTTGGTGAAACCCCTCCGTTTTGCACCAAGCCCTCGAGCCAGAGCAGCATTAAGGAATTTTTCTGTGCCGGGGAGGGAAGTTGGACGCGGGCTAAAGCAAACGAACTTGCGTTTCATCCTGCTGGGTTGGAGTTTCCCTGTTTCCCACCCTTCTCTGGGCTCCCTACGGCCAAAAATGTTTCCATATCCAACCTTCACCTTCACACTCGATGTCCAAGCAGAATAACTGCTCCGTTCTCCAAACCTTGGTCCCTAGGGAGGCCGCTCCATCCTCTCCCTCCCGCCTGCTCTTCCTTTGGGTGTTCTTCCTCTCGGTTGGCGCAACGAAGGGGTTTTCTGGGGTTTCTCCTCCAGCCTGGTCCCCACGGAGCGGCTCAGGACCAGGCTGGGAGATGCTGCGGGTGTGGAAAGGGTGAGCACGGCTGTGCCGAGGAAAACGTGCCGGCTTTGTGGCTTGTGCTGCTCTGCTTGGCAGCGCAAGGATGCTGTAAAGGAGGGTTATTTATGTCCCTGGAAGGGGTGTTTGGGGAAAAAAAAAAAAGTCCTGAGGTGTTTCCCTGCCCATCCCCACTGGCTGAAGCCCAAAGGCATCCCAGTGACTGTGGGAATGTGCCCGTCCAACGCGGGAACCAAGGGGCGAGGGGTTTCAAGGTGCTGGGATCGATCCCTTATACGGGGCGGTAAACGATCCCGAGTGCTTGCACGGAAACCTCAAGCAAGAGCTTTCTCCTTGCTGGAAGAGCCCAGGGATGCAGGATGGGCACCGTTGGGGTGCGGGAGCGGCAGGACTGAGGCATGGGATGTGCGAGAAGATGTGCTCCTGTGCAAGTTGCGCCAGAGGAGGCTGAGATTGGACATCAGGAAAAAGTTCTTCACCAAAAGGGCTCTCAGGCCCTGGCAGAGGCGCCCAGGGAGGTGGTGGAGTCCCCATCCCTGGAGGGGTTTAAAAGCCGGGTAGATGAGATGCTCAGGGATCTGGTTTAGCAGTGGACAGGAATGGTTGAACTCGATGATCTCAAAGGGCTTTTCCAACCAAGCGATCCTATGATTCTACGATCCTGCCCGGTTCTGCTGCAAAACCTTCAGCTCCTTGCCCGGGTCATTCTTTAAAAGTAAAGGCACTTAAAAAACTTGCTTTTCCCCCTCAAAAACAGTGTTGGTATCTGGGACTCTCACTGGGTTGGGATCCGCCAGGATGGCTCTCTTCTTACCGGTAACAGTGCAATGTTTATAATTGGAAATGAATAGAAACTGCTTAAATTAATTAAATTAATAGGAAATTAATTGTGTCCAGTTCTGGAATCCCCTACATAAGAAGGACCTGGAGCTGTTGGAGCGAGGCCAGAGGAGGTCATGAATATGATCCAAAGGCTGGAGCCCCTCTGCTGTGAGGACAGGCTGGGAGAGCTGGGGTTGTTCAGCCTGGAGAAGAGAAGGCTCTGGGGAGACCTTAGAGCAGCCTGCCAGGACTGAAAGGGGCTCCAGGAAAGCTGGGGAGGGAATTTTTCCAAGGGCCTGGAAAGATGGGATGAGGGGGAACAGCTTTAAATTGGAAGGGGGAAGATTTAAATTGGACATCAGGAAGAAATTCTTCACCATGAGGGTGGGGAGGCCCTGGCCCAGGTTGCCCAGAGCAGCAGTGGCTGCCCCATCCCTGGAGGTGTTCCAGGCCAGGTTGGATGGGGCTTGGAGCCCCCTGATGCAGTGGGAGGTGTCCCTGCCCATGACAGGGGGTTGGAACTGGCTGGGCTTTAAGGTCCCTTCCAACCCAACGCATTCCATGATTCTGTGAACCATGAAGGAGCGTTTGCCCTTCCCTGGGGCTGCCGAGGGGTGAACTCCGTGCGAGCCTTGGCTGGAGGTTGGAGCCATCAGAGCCTGCAGCAGCCCAGCTGTAGGAGCAGAGAGACTCTCCAGGGAGCCCTGATTTGCGCATCCGTGTTCCACATGGGGTTCATTTGCTTGCCAGCCAAACGGCCGGCGTGGCGAGGTGCGCGTCCAGCTCTCAGCGGGAGCTGGCAGCAGAGTGGGGCTCGTTTTGGTCTGATCTGGCTGGGAGGTGGAAGCGTGTCCTGATGCCAAATGAGGACAACTCCCTATGTGTGCAAATCCAGCAGGAGGAGGAATCACTTCCAGCAATGTAAAGGGGACCGAAAGGAGGTGAAAGGGGTGATGAAAAGGCAAGGGATGGGATCAGGTTATTCAGGGCCCCCATCAACCCTGACCCACCTCCAGTGTGGCCTTAGGAGCAAACTGATCCACCTTCAGAGCACGCTATGGATAGCGTTGGACTTGTCCTCCTGCCTCTGGGTGGGAATTCCTTCACTCAGCCTCCCTGAATGAACTTTAAGCCATTTGCTACCTGGGAATCGCTTCGCTTCTTGGACTGGCTTTGCTGGCTCAAAACCGAATCTGTCCCCACGAGGGGAGGTCACGCGTTGGGTTGCAGGGAGGGCATGGTTATTCAGCAACAAGTGAGGATCAAGCAATGAAATAATCAGAAAGTTATTAAAAAGCATCCTGAAGCGAAGGTGCTGGGTGCTATAAGTGCTTTGCAGAGCTCTCTGCCCACCTGCGTGCTACGGGTTTGTGTAAACTACTTGTAGGAACCGTGTTTTGCTACAGTCCCATCAAACCTTTTGGAGATGTGGTATAAAAATGGTAAAAAGTAGAATCATGGAATGCTCTGGGCACCCTGGGCCAGGGCTTCCTCACCCTCATCGTGAAGAATTTCTTCCTGATGTCCAATCTAAATCTTCCTCTTCCAATTTAAAGCCGTTCCCCCTCATCCTGTCACTACAGGCCCTTGGAAAAAGCCCCTCCCCAGCTTTCCTGGAGCCCCTTTCAGTCCTGGGAGCTGCTCTAAGGTCTCTGTGGAACCTTCTCTTCTCCAGCTGAACAACCCCAACTCTCCCAGCCTGGCCTCACAGCAGAGGGGCTCCCGGATGCTTTGAGTGCCGCTGGTCTTGTGCTCTGCCATCGTGTCCCAGGCTGTACCTAAGTCCTGGCTCTGTCACGAGTTTGCAAATCCAAGTGTGTGGCTTCGTGGCCCACAAACACCGTTGCCCAAGCGTGGGGACTCGCTAGAGAATTACTAACGCTGGTAAAAGGGTGAGGAAATGTCAACCTGTTTGTGTTTGAAAATCATCTCTCTGGAGGAATCCCATGGGGACACAAGTGCCGGCTTCAATCAGAGGGTTTGGCCGCTTAGATCAGCGGTGGGATTTGGGGCCAATATTTGGTATTTCTATCACTTTCAGCATGTTTTCTTTTACGTTGCTGGCATTGCAGCAACTTCTTGTAGATGAAAAAGGGAAAAAATAGCCAAGCAATTATTTCTCCCCCAGCTTTCATTTCACAGTTTGCCTTTCTTTCTGCCTCTAGTTTCTGGTGGGGCTTCTGGCTCTCTAAGAGGAAGGGTGGAAAGAAAAGACAAAAAAAGAAAGCAGGCTTTTAATAATACATCAAAAATGAGATTAAACAGTAGGTCAGCCCTCCCTTACCTTCTCCCTTCCCAAAAAGCAACCAATGAAATTGCAAATTGTCTTGAAAAAGGGGAGTGAAAACAGTGACGATCAAACCTGATGTGAAGTATAGATGAGGTGTTTATATTTTATTTAATGGCTGTATCCTGCCACCCTCCCAGAAAAGCCATCCAGCCCTGAATTTCTGTGTGTGATTAATAAAACAGTAGAGATGAACTGAAACGGGGAAAATTCAGCGAGTATTGAGCTCCGGAGGTGAATGCATCCAGCACTGTAAGCAGGGATGGGCAGGGGTTGCTGCTTGGTGCACCTGAAGGTCTGGGCACACCAAGTGACGGTGGTGGTGGCTGCAATCAGAGGTAGCTCCCAGGAACCAGGAGACTTAATGAGATGATGTTTCTTGTCCATCCTTGATGACTTGATATTAGACTGGATATTAAGAACAGTTTCTTTATGGAAGGGCTTGTCAAGCACTGGCAGAGGCTGCCCAGGGCAGTGGTGGAGTCACCATCCCTGATGGTGTTTAAAAGCCGTGTGGGTGTGGTGCTTAGGGACAGACAGGGTTTAGTGGTGGAGTTGGCAGTGTGAGGTTAAAGGTTGGACTGGATAATCTTAAAGGTCTTTTCTAACCTAAAAGAGTCTGATTCTATGACTGAATCAATTTTGACCATGTTTGGTCATGTTTTTAGTCCTGTTTGGTCATGTTTTATTCACGTTTGCTCATGTTCTGACCCCTCGTTTGGGGTCTAAGAGGGAAGGGAACCCCATGGGCTTTATGTAAGATCCAGGGGTGTCAGCAGAAGTGCCACGATGGAGGGAAGAGGTGAGCTCATCCGTTATTAGTTGCCAGCCAAGCTGCACCAGGAAGAGCCTTTCGGCATGCCTTGGCCTAGGAGAGCGTTCAGTTGAGGCTTGTGCTAGATGAGACACAACTGTACTGGAAGGGAGGCTTAGAGCTGGCACCGGGCGTTGGGGCCATCAACCCCGGGCCTGTTCTTGTCTGCTGTAAATCTTCTGTCTCCTTTGGGTCTTTGTTCCAGCTGAGCCATTACTGCAGGCCAGACAGGAGGATGGGAGTTGGGATGGCTTTGGCTTCCTCACCAGATGCTTTGAAAATCAAAGAATCATGGAATGGGCTGGGTTGGAAGGGACCTCAAAGCCCATCCAGTTGCACCTCCTGCCATGGGCAGGGACACCTCCCACTGGATCAGGGGGCTCCAAGCCCCATCCAACCTGGCCTTGAACACCTCCAGGGATGGGGCAGCCACCACTTCATGCATGCACATGCAGCTGCAGATTGTTTGTCCTGCTCCATCACCCACTTTTAAATGCAGGAAGTGTTCCAGCCCTTCTTGCTCTGCAGCCACAGCGGGGAAGTTTAAGCTCTGGCACATCTAATGCCAGACAAGACATCAGGAAAAATTCCTTCACGGAAAGGGTGGTGGCCAGCTGTCCAGGAAGGTGGTGGAGTCCCCATCCCGGAGGGGGTTTGGAAGATGGGTAGATGAGTTTCTCAGGGACACGGTTTAGTAAGGGGACAGGTACGGTTGGACTTGATGATCTCAAAGGCTTTTTCCAACCAGATGATTCTATGAAGAGGCTGAGGAGCAACATCCATTGCAGCTGGGGGTGGTGAAGGCACGGCAGAAGGAGAACATGAGCAGCAATCCCATGCATGGGTCTGGCATGTGGGGCTGCGCACGTTGACCAAGGGCTGCCAGAGCATGAGACGAGGCAAAATCTGCCTTCCCACGTGCAAGTAACATCTTCTAAGGTGTTAATCTATCTTCTTTGTCACCTTCTTGGTGTCAGCTCTGTACTTTTAGAGCTGGAGGAGACTGTTTCATTACCTGCTGGGCTGCTGCTCTTCTTGTTTGTTCCCCAAAAGGAGAAAAATTAGACGTGCCAAAGCTTTAAGAAAACCCCAATAAACTGAGACTTTGGAAACAATGACTTGGAAGCAGAATGAGCCGCAACAAGAGAAGAATTTGTCTTCCACCTTTTTCTGAAGCTGACTGGGTGTAAAGTGCAGGGAGAAGACAGGGGCAAGGTTTCCTTCCTTTTAATTTCAAATAAATTCCGAAAGCAGAGCAGTTGGGATTTCTTTTTAATTTGCTTTGCCAAGTTTGGGTGGAGAAAACCAGCTGCAAACCAGTGTGCCTTGGCAGCCAAGAGGGCAACCGTGTCCTGGGGGGCATCAAGCACGGCATCGCCAGTCGGGCAAGGGAGGGGACTGTCCCACTCTGCTCTGCACTGGGGAGGCCCCACCTCCAGCACTGGGGGCACTCACAGGAGGAAAAGGACATCAAACTACGGGAGAGTGTCCAGAGGAGGCCACAAAGCTGGGGAAGGGTCTGGAGGAGAAATCATATGAGGAGAGGCTGAAGTCACTTGGTCTGTTCAGCCTGGAGGAGACTGAGAGGGGATCTCATCGCTGTCTACTGTTTCCTCACAAGTGGAGAAAGAGGAGCAGGCACTGAGCTCTTCTCTCTGGTGACCAAGGACAGGACCCCAGGGAATGGCAGGAAGATGCCAGGGGAGGGTTAGGGTGGACATCAGGAAGAGGTTCTTCCCCCAGAGGGTGGTGGAGCCCTGGAACAGCTCCCCAGGGAAGCAGTCACGGCCTGACAATATTCCAAAAGCATTTGGCCAACGCCCTCAGCCCCACGGGGTGAACGTTAGGGTGTCCTGTGCAGGGACAGGAGTTGGACTTGATGATCCTTGTGGGTCCCTCCCAACTCAGACCATTCTATGATTCTGCGACGTGTGCGTTTATTTGATTTATTAACCTGGTTTTACCGGTGATGCCCTGAAGCAGAACAGCAACGCTGTGACTGTGTTGCCTGCTGCGTGCGGGCACGAAGAGCACTTTCCCTCCCGCCAACATCCTTTTTCCCGGCACCGACAAGATCAGCACCGCAGATCTGCAATTGAGTCAGCAATGCAGATGCCATCAAATGTCTGCTTTATTCCAGCGTATGAATCAGAGCAGGGAAGTGTCAGAGCCTCGCAGCCTTCATCTCCTGATAAGAGTGCAGTTACCTCCGGAGAAACAAAACACGGTGAAATCCCATTATCCCGCCTGCTGCGAGCGCCTATAACTCACCAGCACCAGCAGTGCTGATTTTATTGCAACTCTTGCGATAGCACGTGGAAATTGTGGGGTTTATAGCCTACATCCTGGAGCCAAAAGAAGGGTTTTTTGTTTTTTTTTATATTTGCAAGAAAAGCGACCCAGCCTGTCTTTACACACACAGATCTATGAATACATAAATATGACTGTTTTCTGGAGCACGAGCTGGTTTTGTTAACCCCTGTTAGACCAGTAAGAGCAGCGTGTGCTGTTTGTCTGGATACTGGTTACAAACTCTACAGCTTCTTCCAATGTATCTTATTCTTGGGGGAAAAGGGGGATTAGCTTTGTGAGGTTTAACAAGGCCAAGTGCAAGGTCCTACCCCTGGGTGAGGGCAATCAGTTTCAATACAGGATGGTGGACAACGTGATTCAGAGCAGCCCGGAGAAAGACTTGGGGGTGCAGATTGATGAGAGGCTTGACATGAGCCGGCAATGTGCGCTCACAGCCCAGCAAGTCAACCGTGTCCTGGGCTGCATCCAAAGAAGCGTGGCCAGCAGGGAAAGAGAGTACCCAGTACTGAAAGGGGCTCCAGGAAAGCTGAGGAAGAACTTTTTCAAAGGGTCTGGAGAGATAGGACAAGGGGCAATGGCTTTAAATTGGAAGGGGGAAGATTTAGATTGGACATCAGGAAGAAATTCTTCACGATGAGGGTGAGGAGACCCTGGCCCAGTTTGCCCACAGAAGTGGTGGCTGCCCCATCCCTGGAGGTGTTCAAGGCCAGGCTGGATGGGGCTTGGAGTCCCCTGGTCCAGTGGGAGGGGTCCCTGCCTGTGACAGGGGTGTGGGAGCTGGATGGGCTTTGAGTTCCCTTCCCACCCAAACCATTCTGTGAGTCATGCATTTACCTCCAACATCAGCCAGGCTTCCAGGCTTAATTTTTTTTTTCCTTTTGGTTCGCTGGGAAAATTATATACAGAAGTGAAACCCTTTATCCCCAGAAGTTTTCTGCTTCTCCCTTGCAAGACTTTTGCATCCCCAACCACTGGTTTTAAAGGCACAGACCACAGCCAGATCTGCGACAGCGTTTCCTCCTATTGTTCCGTGCAGGCATCTTCTGGCTCCCTCTGCAAGAGTTACACGCGGCCGCTGACTTTTGCATCAGCTGCCTCTTTTCTCCTGATGCCAGGGACCGTCTGTGTCCTGTTCCTGCTCCACTTCTGGACCCAGTCTAGGAGGCCTTGGTGGGAGGGAAGGAGACTTGCAACAGTGCGATTTATACCCTCTGAAACCAGATGTAACAGTGAAATCTGGCTGTATTTTCCCCAGGGGACAGCATGGAGTTGTTTAGAAGGCATTTATGCTACTGTGCCTCCTCTTCACTGGAGGAAAAGGAGGAAAATTTTCTCCCAGATTCCTCTTTTGAAGAGCTGGTTTGAGCCTTTGGGTTTTTCTGCACTGGAAACTACAAAAGTTGAAGGGATAAAAACCATTTCTGTCATTCCCCATTTGTAGATTTGAGGGAAAACCAGTTCAAATCCACCACCCCTAAGCTACCTAATAAATCTAGCTGCAGAAATAGGGAGAGTAGACGTTAATAATTAGGAGCTTGCATAATAAAGTGCTGGAATATTTCACACATGACACAACATCTCGGGATCCAGCTGATGCTGTGCAGAGATCTGTGTGAAAGTGCCATGCAGCCAATTTGGAGAAGATTTTGCTCCCATTTGAGCCTTTTGAAGGAGAAGAAAAAGGGAAGGAAAAATCAGATTGCATACCAAAATTATTAGTTAAGGCTCAAGTGTGGGGACTTTAAAGTGCCCCCCATTTTGAAGTGTTTGTATGTGCTGAAAGGACAAAATGCAAATTAATAGTTAGCCGTTCCCTGCTTCCCATGTTTTCAAATCATTCCCATTCAGCCAAGCTGCCTCCTATCAAAATATTTTGAACTGTGACCGAACATGAGACACGTTTGTCCCCAGAAATCTGTGTCCCTGAGGTGTGAGGGCTGGATGGTGAGAGCTTTGGGCTGTGAGATGACAAATGGAACTTCATGGTCGCTCATTCATGCTCCAGCAGAAGTGTATTTTGGGTGTAGGTATTTCCCAGCTGAGATCTTACCATCTCCTACGTGAATATTCTTTCATGACTTTTAGGTCATGGGAGGTGATTCTCTCTATTTTGCTTTCCTGAGACCCCACCGGGAGTATTGTGTCTAGTTCTGAAATCCCCAACATAAGAAGGACCTGGAGCTGCTGGAGTGAGTCCAGAGGAGGCCATGAAGACGATCCCAGGGCAGGAGAACCTCTGCTGTGAGGACAGACGGGAAGAGTTGGGGTTGCTCAGCCTGGAGAAGAGAAGGGTCTGAGGAAACCTTAGAGCAGCCACCCAGTACTGAAAGGGGCTCCAGGAAAGGTGGGGAGGGGCGTTTTCCAAGGGCCTGGAATGACAGGACGAGGGGGGACGGCTTTATATTGGAAGGGGGAAGAGTTAGATGAGACATTAGGAAGAAATTCTTCACGATGAGGGTGGGGAGGTACTGTCCCAGGTTGCCCACGGAAGCTGTGGATGCCCCATCCCTAGAAATGTTGAATGTTAGGTTTGATGGGGCTTTGAGTGGGAGGTGTCCCTGCCCATGGCAGGGGGTTGGAACTGGATGGGCTTTAAGGTTCCTTGCAACCAAAACCATTCTTTGATTCTGTGATTCTTCACCTTTTTTTTTTTGATGCAATTAAATTAAATTGGAGGGCTATTCGTATTTTCAACAACTGTATCCACCTAAGAAATTTTGACCTTGGCTTATTCAATCAAATAATATCAAGATTAAGAGGGAAAATAGCTGTGCTTGTCAGTCACAAGGAGTTTTGCTGCAGCCTGGGCTCAAATCCATCACCTGAAATCAGGAGGCTCTGGCAGGGTATTCATCAGCAAGAGGCATCACAGCGTGATAATTTAACTGTAATTCATCAATTTACTGGGCTGCTCAATTAAGTGGGGGGTGGAGAGAGGATGAAGGGAATGATTCTGCCTGTTGTAATGAATCTTTGGCCACCTGAGGACTTTTTTTTTTTGCTCGTTGCTCTGTTGTGTTTCATGCTGCCTTGAAGGCCCATCAGGAGGAGAGCTTGGACCAACGATGCACTGCCACTAGTGGCACTGGGTTGTTGTGTTGTATCTATTTGCTTCGCATGGGAAGACTTGTCCATGCATTGAGCCATCCAATACTTCAAGGGGCCTACAGGAAAGCTGGGGAGGGGCTCTGGATCAGGGAGTGCAGGGACAGGATGAGAGGAAATGGTTTGAAGCT
Organism: Neomorphus geoffroyi; assembly: GCA_033558235.1. Classification (NCBI taxonomy): domain Eukaryota; kingdom Metazoa; phylum Chordata; class Aves; order Cuculiformes; family Neomorphidae; genus Neomorphus; species Neomorphus geoffroyi. Next base: position 18,050,825 of record JAUMJM010000035.1, on the reverse strand, counting down.
GAAAGAGGAGAGATTGAGATTAAATCTTAGGGAGAAATGTTTTGTTGCGAGGGTGGGGAGGCCCTGGCCCAGGTTGCCCAGAGCAGTGGTGGCTGCCCCATCCCTGGAGGTGTTGAAGGCCAGGTTGGATGGGGCTTGGAGCCCCCTGATGCTGTGGGAGGTGTCTCTGCCCATGGCAGGGGGTGGAACTGGATGGGCTTTGAGGTCCCTTCCAACCCCAACTGTTCTGTGATTGCAGGAGAGGAGGGTGGGGACGCTGTTTGGTAGCTGTGTACAAGCAGTGGTCGCATGGGCAAATAAAAGTCCTTGCTCTGTGACTGTTAATGAGGAAATATGCATAATATTAATCACAATTTTTGAGTGCAAAGTAGGTTCTTGCATGGTTATAGGCTGTGTTTAGTGTTGAATTTGTGTAAATCTCTCAGCTGGCTCTGGCTTGTAGTAGGAGTGCTGGTTTCTGTGATCTTACCTTGCTGTCCAAGTCAGCCTTGTGACTATGAAAACTGCACGGCAATCTCATGACTGCAGGGCTTCCTGCACCTTGATGCCACAGCAGTGCATCTCTCATCGCTCTTCCAAGCCTTGTTAAAAGGAAAACATAATCACAATGGTGGTAAAGCCAGTAGCCCAACTGAAATGCATGTACACCAATGCACGCAGTATGGGGAACAAACAAGAGGAGCTGGAGGTCCTGGCCCAGCAGGAGAACTAGGATATAGTCGCTATCACGGAAATGTGGTGGAATGACTCCCATAACTGGAGTGCTGCCATGGAAGGCTACAAACTCTTCAGGAGAGACAGGCAAGAGGGAAGGGGTGGAGGGGTGGCACTGTACACCAAGGAAACCCTTGACGCTGTAGAACTTGAGATCGGGGATGATCAGATTGAGAGTCTATGGGTAAGAGTAAGAGGGGCAAGCAAGACCGACATCCTGGTTGGAGTGTGTTACAGACCGCCCGACCAGGAGGAAGAGGTGGATCTTTTGTTGTTTAAGCAGCTGGAAGTTGCCTCAAGATCGTCTGCCCTTGTTCTTCTAGGAGACTTTAATCTCCCAGATATCTGCTGGGAACTTAACACAGCCGAGAGGAGGCAGTCCAGAAGGTTCTTGGAGTGTATTGAGGACTGCTTTTTGTCACAGCTGGTGAGTGAGCCTACCAGGGGTGAGGCTCTCCTTGACTTGCTCTTTACCAATAGAGAAGGGCTGGTGGGTGATGTTGTGGTTGGAGGCTGTCTGGGCTGCAGTGACCATGAGATGATTGAGTTTTCCATTAACAATGGAATAAGGAAGAGCAAAACCAGGACGACCATGTTGGACTTTCGGTGTGCTGATTTCAAGTTATATAAGGAACTAGTAAGGAGAGTACCCTGGGAGATAGTTCTTAAAAGCAAGGGGGTCCAGGAAGGCTGGACGTACTTTAAGAATGAAGTCTTCAAGGTGCAGGAGCAGGCTATCCCGATGTGCTCTAAGATGAGCCGCAGGGGCAGATGGCCGGCCTGGATGAGTAAGGAGCTTCTGAAGGAGCTCAGTGAAAAAAAGAGGGTGTATCGCCTTTGGAAAGAAGGGCAGGTGAGTCAGGTTGTGTTCAAAAATATTGTCAAGTCGTGTAGAAAGAAAATTAGGGAGGCAAAAGCCCAGCTGGAGCTTAAATTGGCCACTTGTGTTAAGGACAACAAGAAGAGCTTTTTCAAATATATTAACGGCAGAAAAAAGGGCAGCAACAACCTTCAATCCTTATCGATCACTGCGGGAAATATAGTAACTAAAGATGAGGAAAAGGCTGAGGTGCTTAATGCCTTCTTCACCTCAGTTTTCAACAGTAAGGCAGATTGTTGTCTGGACAACTGGTCTACTGAAGCGGTGGATAGGGGCGGGGTGCAATACAGCCCCCCCTGTCATCCAGGAGGAAGAAGTTAGGGACCTGCTGAGCCACTTGGATCCTCATAAGTCTGTGGGGCCAGATGGGATCCATCCTAGGGTAATGAGAGAGCTGGTGGACGAGCTTGCTAAGCCGCTTTCCATCATTTATCAGCAGTCCTGGCTCACTGGAGAGGTCCCAGAAGACTGGAAGTTGGCCAACGTGACGCCCATCCACAAGAAGGGTCGTAGGGACGATCCAGGTAACTACAGACCTGTCAGCCTGACCTTGGTTCCAGGCAAAATTATGGAACGGATAATCCTGGGTGCGATCATGCGGCACCTGCAGAATGAGGGAGAGATCAGGCCCAGCCAGCATGGTTTTAGGAGAGGCAGGTCCTGCCTGACCAACCTGATTTCTTTTTACGACCGTGTGACTCGCCTGGTGGATGAGAGGAAGGCTGTGGATGTGGTGTACCTGGACTTCAGCAAGGCCTTTGACACTGTCTCCCACAGCAGACTCCTGGAGAAGCTGGCAGCCCGTGGCTTGGACGGGAATGTTCTGTGCTGGGTTAGGAATTGGTTGGATGGCCGAGCCCAAAGGGTGGCAGTGAATGGTGTCCCATCCAGCTGGCAGCCGGTCACTAGTGGTGTCCCCCAGGGTTCGGTGCTGGGCCCGGTCCTGTTTAATATCTTCATTGATGATCTGGATGAGGGCATTGAGTGCTTCATCAGCAAGTTTGCAGACGACACCAAGCTGGGAGGAAGTGTCGATCTGCTGGAGGGTAGGTGGGCCCTACAGAGGGACCTTGACAGGCTGGAGAGATGGGCTGAGTCCAATAGCATGAGGTTTAACAAGTCCAAGTGCCGGGTCCTACACTTTGGACACAACAACCCCATGCAGAGCTCTGGGCTGGGGACAGAGTGGCTGGAGAGCAGTCAGACGGAAAGGGACTTGGGAGTGCTGGTGGACAGGAAACTCAACATGAGCCAGCAGTGCGCTCAAGTGGCCAAGAAAGCCAATGGTGTCTTGGCCGGCATCAGGAACAGTGTGGCCAGCAGGACTAGAGAGGTCATCAATCCCTTATACTCGGCACTGGTCAGGCCGCACCTCGAGTGCTGTGTCCAGTTCTGGGCCCTCAGTTTGAGAAAGATGTTGAGATGCTGGAGTGCGTCCAGAGGAGAGCGACGAGGATGGGGAAGGGGCTGGAGCACAAGCCCTGTGAGGAGCGACTGAGGGAGCTGGGGTTGTTCAGCCTGGAGAAGAGGATGCTCAGGGGAGACCTTATTGCTCTCTACAACTACCTAAAGGGAGGTTGTGGTGAGGCAGGAGTTGGACTCTTCTCTCAGGTGACCGGTGACAGAACAAGAGGACACGGTCTCAAGCTTCGGCAGGGGAGGTTTAGGATTGACATTAGGAAGAAATTCTTCACTGAGAGGGTGATTGGCCATTGGAATGCACTGCCCGGGGAGGTGGTGGAGTCACCGTCCCTGGAGGTGTTTAAGGAGAGATTGGATGAGGCACTTAGTGCCATGGTGTAGTTGACAAGTAGGAGTAGGTGTAGGTGTTGGGTCATAGGTTGGACTCGATGATCTCAAAGGTCTTCTCCAACCTTACGATACTGTGATACTGTGATACTGTGTCGTGAAAAGAGAGGGCTTAAAGAATTAAAGGGATTACTAAGTTAGAGCTTTTCCTCGACATGATTTGTCACTGGCTTGACCTTGACTAAACCATATTTTGAAGATCTCTTGGAGAATCTTGGGTGCATATGTGTCCAAAAATGATTTAAATAAACGTAGAACTCCTGGAGAACCTGGGTGGATGCGTGCCCCGAAATGATTTAAGTAAACGTTGTGCAGCCTGGAGTAAAGGGATAAGCTTTTACAGGTCTATCTCACCTCTGTTCTTCCTGTGTTTCTGTGGTCTGACCCATTGGTGCAGCAGCTCAGGAACTTGTCGCAACCTCTAATTCTGCTGTGAGTGGTCCTGTCTGGCATCAGCTGCTCTGAGACCTTTTCCGAGTTGTTCCAGTTCTGGCTGATGCAGCCCTTTGTCGGTCTTGAAGAAGGAAGCTGGGTTGGAGATTTATTTGTGAATGTGGTATTTTAGCCAGTTGCCTATTCAGTACTTAAAGGGGCTTCAGGAGAGCTGGGGAGGGGCTTTTTCCCAGGGAGTGCAGTGATAGGACAAAGGGGAATGGTTTGAAGCTGGAAGATAAGAAATTTAGATGAGATCTTAGGATGAAATGTTTTGCTGTGACGTTGCCCAAAGAAGTGGTGGCTGCCCCATCCCTGGAGGTGTTCAAGGCCAGGTTGGATGGGGCTTTGAGCAACCTGACTCAGTGGGAGGTGTCCCTGCCCATAGTAGAGGAGTTGTAACTGGCTTTGAGGTCCTTTCTATATTCTATAATTCCATGATTCTTTTCCTCAGTACATCTGAACACTGATTTCTCCAGGGGGCTACACCTAAATCTTTCAGTTGCTTCACTGCAAAGAGTGCACTGATTGGGATCTCTGCTTGGATCCGCAATGCTGCTTCCATGTTTTGCCCTTGCAATCAACATTCGTGTTGTTTTCTTACAAAGTCAGACTCAGTCTCATCCCATTTTTTTTCACCACATACGTATGTACGTTTGTGCCACCCCAATAACTTCTGAGCTTGTCGGCCTGTTTCAGTCACGCCTGACAGAGAGACACACGTCTGCAGGGGTAATTAAGGTTGCATAAGCTAATGAAAAACAGGCAGGTAGGAGGGTAACCTCGGGGAGAGGTGCAGCTCCAGTTTGCGTGAGCGGGGAGCAGACAGTTCTCATGAGGGAGAGACCTTCCAGCCGTTTTGGTCATGAGATCTATCAGCTGGAGCCAGAGGGTGGCCCCTCTGTTGCCCTGGTAGACCCCAGTCACAGGGGTAGCAGTGTCTATTGGCAGTAAAATGGCTTAGTTTAAATGCAGTGGTGCTTTTGGTAAAACTAGTCATGGTAGAAACTGGCCAGAGCAGGGGAAACCTTTGGCTCAGCGGGGTGTGTAGTTGCTTGCCTGCTTTCTGTAGAAGCACAGCAAAAGCCTTCAGCAGGTCCAAGGACTGCAGATCATGAACATCTCCTCCTAGCTGGGTTTCTCACAAGTCCTCTTTTCTGCCTACAAAAGCAAGAGAAAAGGAGAATTCACTTGAATTCAATAATGAAATACTTCCAAGAAGCAAAAAAGGAACTGTTAGCAAGAGGGACTGGTGGAGATTAAACCCACATTCTTCCTCTGGCTGCCCCTTGCACACACACTATTGCGGAATCATAGAATCATGGAATGGTTTGGGTTGGATGGGACCTCAAAGCCCATCCAATTCCAACCCCCTGCCATGGGCAGGGACACCTCCCACTGCATCGGGAGCTCCAAGCCCCATCCAGCCTGCCCTTGAACACCTCCAGGGATGGGGCAGCCACCACTGCTCTAGGCAACCTGGGTCATGGCCTCCCCACCCTCATAGAATTTCTTTCTAATGTCTGATCTAAATCTTCCCCCTTCCAATTTAAAGCCATTCCCTCTCGTCCTGTCACTCCAGGTCCTTGTAAAAAGTCCCTCCCCAGCTCTCCAGGACTCTCCTTCAGGTACTGGGGGGCTTCTCTAAGGTATTCCCGGAGCATTCTCTTCAACCCCAACCCTCCCAGCCTGGCCTCACAGCAGAGGGGCTCCAGCCCTTGGATCATCTTCATGGCCTCCTCTGGACCTGCTCCAACAGTTCCATGTGCTCCTTATGTTGGTGGTTCCAGAACTGGACACAGGACTCCAGATAGGGTCTCAGAAGATCAGAGTAGAGGGGGAGAATCCCCTCTCTCAACCTGCTGACCGTTATACATTTATGTAGGCAGACCTGTTCTCCTTGTGTAACAAGGGAGAACTAAATCGAAAAGGAGACAATACAAATCAAGATGAAAGGATGGAAAAAAAGAGGGGGAATCAGCTCTGCTTCTGCCTGTCTGAACCAAGGAGAAGCCTGCCTGGAGCTCATGACAGATATTTTTGCAAGAAAAGATAATGCATCAGATTGATGACAGCCTATAAGATACACTGCAAGCGGTGTGAAAATTGCTGGTGGGTACTTGAATGTCATAGAATGAATTGCAGGTTGAGTCACAACAACTTCCCTAAAGCTGTGTGTATTAACATACAAATACCAAGGAAGCCCAATCTTTGAATTTTTATCTGCTTCAACTCAGAGAGGCAAATAGGTGCATTAGAGAAGTGTCATCCATTTGAGTCAATTGTCGGTGCTGCCCTTGTGTAAAGGATGCATCTGGGTTTATTGATAACATTTTGAGGTGCTTAGAAACACAAGTATGGTGGGTTTATTCGCCCGTTAGCAACTTATTCTCATTTCTGGCATTTTTGTTAAGATATTTTTCCAGTTTCAGTCTCCGCTGGAGATCCCTGCTGAGCAGAGCATTAGTAACGGAGATGCTCTGTACTTCCCTCTCACCTTTCCTTCATGAGTTTGTTATAAACCTGATTTTTTTTCATAGCTGTTTTTGTACATTTTAAGGTAATTTTATTTGCTGGAGGAAAAAATGAGATACAGAAGAGAATCCAGGAATCATAATTTCCTCATCTTCTTCCTCCTCATCATCATAAAATCATCATAGAATGGTTTGGGTTGGAAGGGACCTCAAAGCCCATCCAGTTCCAACCCCCCTGCCATGGGCAGGGACATCTCCCACTGGATCAGGGGGCTCCAAGCCCCATCCAGCCTGGCCTTCAACACCTCCAGGGATGGGGCAGCCACCACTGCTCTGGGCAACCTGGGCCAGGGCGTCCTCACCCTCACAGCAAAACATTTCTTCCTAAGGTCTCATCTCAATCTCCTCTCTTTCAGCTTAAAACCCTTCCCCTCGTCCTGTCCCTGCACTCCCTGTTCAAGAGCCCCTCCCCAGCTTTCCTGGAGCCCCTTTCAGTCCTGGGAGGCTGCTCTAAGGTCTCCCCAAAGCCTTCTCGTCTCCAGGCTGAATAGGCCAAGCTCTCTCAGCCTGAGTAACCCCAAATCTCAGCCTGAATAACCTTCTAGTGAGGGGCCTCAGCTGCCTTTTTTTTCCTGGTAAAACCACATCAGCAGAAATGAAATGCAAATTAGTGTCCAAAACTTCCCGTTTATCTCCATTGTGCCATCTCTTCACCAATTTTACTTCCTCTGCTGCTCTGCCTGTGCAGAGAAGATACAAAATCATTCTTACACCCACTTGAGAAGTAAGTTTTTATATGAAGTTTCAGGTTTGGGGGCAGATATTTTAGATTGTAGATGTCTCGCGCAGTCAAGAAACTGAGGAGAAGTTCTGCCTAGTGAAGGGGTTATCACAGAATCATTGAGGTTGGAAAAGATCTCTTAAGATCATCCAGTCCAACCATCAGCCCAACACCACCGTGGCTATGAAACCATTTCCCGAAGTGCCACGGCTGCACATTTTCTGAACCCCTCCACGGATGGGGACTCCACCACTGCCCTGGGAGCCTCTGCCAGGGCTTCACCACACTTTCTGTGAAGGAATTTCTCCTAATATCCAATCTAAACCTGCCCTGGCACAACTTGAGGCCATTTCCTCTCATCCTATCATTTCTTACTTTGGAGAAGAGACCAACACCTGCCTCACTACAACCTCCTTTCAGGTAACTGTAGAGAGCAATAAGATATCCCTTTAGCCTTCTCTTCTCGAGGCTAAACAATCCCAGTTCTCTCAGCTGTTCCTCATAAGACTTGTTCTCCAGTCCCTTCCCCAACTCCGTTTCCCCAGTTTGGACGTGTTCCAACCCCTCAATGTCTTTCTTGTAGCGAGGGCCAAAACTGAATCCAGGATTTGAGGTGAGACCTCACCAGCACCGAATGTGACTCTGTGGCTGGGAGCCCTGAATCTCTGCCTTGTTTTTAAGAACTGCTTTTTAGAAGCTGTGGCCAACAATGCTTCACCATTTTGCCTTTTTTCCCCAACCTTATAAACAGTTCCTGCACCCAAGGAGGTGGCTGTGAGGATTAGTCACTGGCTTTAAAGCTCTTTGAAGATGGCAGTGGTGTATAACAGCTCAGTGTTTATTAACGGCATGGCTTAATGTGATGAGAATTTTTCACAGCCGGGTTCAGATCCGCCAGGACGGAGCCTCGGCACGTTGAAGTAGGCATTGCTTCGTTGATCTCATCCCAACCGTGCCAGCTGATGACACCTGGCTATCTGGCCCATGGTACCTGATCCGTGGGCTGCAGCCGGGAGCCCTCCCTCTTGTTACTCCTCCTCCCACTGGCCTCCTGCCACAGCAAATGCTCCCTTTAAATCTGGTTCCATGTTGTTGGCTTCGTTCCTTCTAAATGTTTTCAGTTTTGTTGGCTTTAACTGATCTCAGTGGCATCTTTTTATGATACATTTTATTCAGCTTGTTCTGCTGCTTCAAGTAAAATAGCACTGTGAAAGTTCACCCTATTTTTTAATTACAAAAATAAAAGGCAAAGGGTAATATTGTTCTGTCACTGGTGGGAAAGGGAGGATTTTTCTTAATCTTAAATATTATTGAATTTAAAACTTGACAGAGTGGTTTTAGTGGAACATTGCTGTGATTGGAAGGGTAAATTATTGTTTATTCTTGCTGTCTTGGGAGCCTGTAGTGGTATTGATTAAACACAAGTACTGCCAGCTGTTGGGTGATCTCAAAGCCCTTGAGGACTGGTGAATGAAGACAACTTGGAGAATGTCTTTGCTTTCTGTACTGGTAAGGAAGCTGAAACAACTTTCTAAGGCTTATGCTGAGGTAAATACTGCTGGAGACAACAACTCCTGATCCATAGCAGCATCCTGACTGCACTGGAGTGGTTTCAAATCAAATCACTTCCCTCACCAGCTGGAGTGGTTTCCAGGTCTATTCTCTGGTTTGCCCCTCTCATTGACCTCTGCTTTTCTGCTCTTAACACCATGAAAAGCTTCATTGTCTGGTTCTGTAGTTGATGAGTCTTAAGACTGACGTGGTATTGTCAGCCCGTGTTTCTGCAAAGCTTCTGCAAGTAGGCATGAATTTATAGGAAGGGAAGGAAGGGATGGGAGGAGGACAGCGTGTGTTGTGTGAGTGCACAGTCTTCTCTTCCACTAGGTCCAAGCAGCTTGCGTCCAACTCTGCTGAGAACTGACCTTACTGACTCGGTTGTTGTCAAAGTCAACATGCTTAGGAAGCTTTTCTTTACTGAGAGGGTGATCAAGCACTGGAGAGGTGGTGGATGCCCCAAGTCACCATGTCAAGGTTTATGAGGCATTTGGACAACATCCTTAACAATGTGCTTTAACGTGCTAGGTCCCTTACAACTGAAATTTCTATTCTATTCTATTCTATTCTATTCTATTCTATTCTATTCTATTCTCAATCTTCTGCTAAGGAGATCGATATGTAATAAATAAATTAAAGAATCATAGAATCATAGAATGGTTTGGGCTGGAAGGAACGTTAAAGCCCATCAAGTTGCAACCCCCTGCCATGGGCAGGGACACCTCCCACTGGACCGGGCGCTCCAAGCTCCATCCAACCTGGCCTTCAACACCTCCAGGGATGGGGCAGCCACCACTGCTCTGGGCAACCTGGGCCAGGGCCTCCCCACCCTCACGGAGAAACATTTCTTCCTAAGGTTTCATCTCAATCTCCCCTCTTGCAGCTTCAAACCTTTCCCCTTCATCCTATCCCAGCACTCCCTGATCCAGAGCCCCTCCCCAGCTTTCCTGGAGCCCCTTTCAGCACTGGGAGCTGCTCTAAGGTCTCCCCACAGCCTTCTCTTCTCCAGGCTGAACAACCCCAACTCTCCCAGCCTGGCCTCACAGCAGAGGGGCTCCAGCCCTGGCATCATCTCCGTGGCCTCCTCTGCACTCGCTCCAACAGCTCCAGGTCCTTCCTGTGCTCAGGACTCCAGCACTGGACCCAGGGCTGCAGGTGGGGTCTCCCCAGAGCGGAGCAGAGGGGCAGAATCCCCTCCCTCCCCTGCTGCTCCCCCTGCTTTGGCTGCAGCCGACGACACCGTTGGTTTCTGGGCTGGGAGTGCCCATTGCTGGCTCATGCTGAGAAGCCAGTGTTTGCACACCCATCACCCATCACCCATCACCCATCACTGAATGCGTGGGTTTGCATTTAGGCAAAACCAGGAAAGAAATCGCTTTCTTTGGCAGACAGTTTTTTATTAACTCCTCGAACTCTCTTGCTGTGCAGTCTCGCCATCACCAGTGGCAACACTGCGAATGCAACTGCCCATTGATATTTGCAGGACTGCAATGAGCACCGTCTACATCAGCTCAGTCTGCCCCAAAACGATACCCCGGAATATACTTTCATAAACAATTTAGGCAGGAGTACAATGAGCAGAAGGAGCCCTGCTCCCCGCTTCTCACCTTTGCTCGCTGACGTTACTCTTCATTTGTCCTGCTAACAAAAGCGTTGCTAACAACGCGGGCATGGCTGCCCGGGCAACTGAACTGCAGAAGTGATCTGGGTTAAAAGAAAATGTTTAATGAAGGAGGTTTTGCCAGATTCATTTCACTTTAGTATCAGCTCTTCCTTTGCATGAGAATAGAAATTAATTTTGTTTCAAGTTCTGAAAACCTGAAGACATGCTGAATGGATTGAAATTGGTTCTATTTATAGGCTGTAGAATTCCTTTGTTCAATAAACCAGTTTGTTTTAATTTAATACTATGTATTCAGCACATTTAGCTTAATTTTATTTAACTACAAGTTTTACATGCCGTTTTCCTGCATTCTAATTGTTTTTTAAATTTCTGACATAAATCCTAAGTGCAATTAAATAGTCAGAGTAGTCATTAAGAAACTTAATTTACCATTTTTAGCATAAAATGTGTTGACTTGCATAGTTTATTAATTTTTACAACTGTAAAAATAGGACAGGTTTCCAGTTTAGCCAAAGGCCTGATTTATGGAGAAATATGCCACTGTTGTTCTCCACCAGCAAATTCAACCTTTTGTTAAGAAAACAAAAGAAAAAAAAAATGCAAAGCAAAACAGTTTAAATAAATCAGAACTGAAGTACTTTGCTCTATGTTTTGTATCAATAAATCATGTTGTCACAGGACAAAAGGTAGGATGATTGAAGAAGGATTGGCGCGCAAGTCAGCAATTGTTCCCGCAAGGACTGCTTGTGAGACCAGCGTTAATCGATGTATTAACTAATGATTATAGAACCATCGAATTATTAAGATTGGAAAAGATCTCTAAGCTCATCCAGTCCAACCATCAGCCCAACCCCACCGAGCCTGCTAAACCATGTCCCCAGGTGCCACAGCCACATGGTTTTTGATCACCAACAGAAACAGCGACTCCACCACCGTCCTGAGCAGCCTCTGCCAGGGCTTCACCACAATTTCAGTAAAGAAATTTTTCTTAATATCCAAACTAAACCTGCCCTGGCACAACTTGAGGCCATTTCCTCTCATCCCATCATTTGTTACTTGGGAGAAGAGACCAACCCCCACCTGGCTCCAACCTCCTTGCCAGGAGCTGCAGAGCCATGAGGTCTCCCCTCAGCCTCCTCTGCTCCAGACTAAACCCCCCCAGGGCCCTCAGACGCTCCCACAACCCCTCTTCTCCAGCCCCTTCCCCAGCTCCGCTCCCTTCTCCGCACGCGCTCCAGCCCCTCAAGGGCTTTCTTGGCGTGAGGGGTCCAAACCTGAGCCCAGGATTCCAGGTGCAGCCTCATCAGTGCCAAGTACAGTAGTGGGATAGCAGAAATTAGTGGGACCTGGAGATGTCTTTAAAAGAGGAAAACCAGGTTATCCTATCAGAAGAATGGATGACTTGAGGACTATCTGCCTGTAAGCAAATGCAAGGTCTTGGAATGCAAGCTCTCATAGAAAGCTGGGGGTTCTGGAGCTGGAATTTATTGATCGATTACAGGATAATTCTGATTTCCCAGTGATAAAGATGCTTATTGGGATCACATTTGTCAGCCAAGTTATTTCCACTAGTGACAAGGAATCATAGAATCCTCTGCTTGGAAAAGACTTCTGAGATCATCGAGTCCAACCGTACCTGTCTATTTACTAAACCATGTCCCTCAGAAACTCATCTACCCATCTTTTAAAGCCCTCCAGGGATGGGGACTCCAGGGATGGAGACATTACCTCCCTGGGCAGCCTCTGCCAGGGCCTGAGAACCTTTTCAGTGAAGAAATTTTTCCTTGTATCTAGTCTGAACTCCCCTGATGCAACTTGCAATCTGAATTGATTGTTGGACTTGATGATCTTAGTGGTCTTTTCCAACCTTTATGATTCTGTGAATGCCACTGCGATAAGATTTTAGTGAGGTGTTGCTTAAAATGGACTGAGTTCCCTCTCCACATAGGGGAACGACAGATTTCAAAGGTAAAAGGCACAGAGGAGGAAGGTGTCTGCTAGAAATTATCTGGAGAGCAGAGAAGCTGGTTCACAAAATGATTAAAGGAGTCTGGACAATAAACCAGTGACAAAAAAAGGAAGAGGAAAATGATATTCCTTCTCTATAAATACACTGGCATAAATACCAGAGAGAAAGAAGAGTTATTTAAGTTAAATGACAATTCTGGCACAAGAACAAATGGCTCTGACTAAGTTTAGGCTGGAAATGAGCAGAGTGGCTTCAAACCAAGTGAGATTCTTGAATAGCCTTCTAATGGGGATTGTGTAACAGGCTTAAAAACGTGATTACTGCAACGGTGGAGCTTGATAAATGTATTAATGGGATTACGCAATGCGGTTGACTTTAGTATTAAAGGATCAGACGCAGGATTTCCCGTCTTGTGCTTTGTAAATACCCTTAAGAATCCTGCAGGTATGAGGAAAAAACAAAGCAAGTGTTCATTTTAAAAAATATTTTCATAATGATTCAGCTTCGAGTTGGTTTCTCCTTTTCTAAAGCACTAATAAATGAATTGAGCGAACTGCGGAAAGAAGGAAGTATCCTTTCGGCACTGGCAAAAAGCAGCAGCTGGCAACTGTTGCCCTATTTTAGCGGTCGATTTTGGCAGCAGGCCTGGACTACTTAGCCATGTATTTTTTCAAATTTAAAGCAGTTTGGTACATTATAGTAAATTTAAGCCTTGGAATAGATTGTGCTCAAAATGATGACAATTCTCATTTCACTTTGTAATGATACTTTTTAAAAAACCTGCAGCACTTAATGCACACGAGTGTTTATTATCGATCTCTCCGTTCTTTCCATTGATCTCCATTTTCCCCTCTTTTCTAACAGTCCCCACCTTTCTTGTCGTTCTGCTAAAATCTCAGTAAATAAGACTGACTGCCTTTTTGGCAGAAGAAACCAGTTATTTTGTCCAAGATGGGTGCCAAGTTATTTTTGCACAATGTAACTTTGATCTCAGGGTGCACTTCACACTCTTCATTTCCTTGTCTTTCATGTTTTGATTCAGACTGTGCTCTCTAGTCTTGTCTGCAAGCGATAGCTGTGGCTTCCCCACGTGCTGCCATCTCCAGCCCTCCTTTCTCCCTCAGTCAGTTTGGAGATGACACCGAGCTGGGTGGCAGTGTGGATCTGCTGGAGGGCAGGGAGGCTCTGCAGAGGGACCTGGCCAGGCTGGATCCATGGGCTGAGCCCAACGGGATGGGGGTCAACAAGGCCAAGGGCCGGGTCCTGCCCTTGGCTCACAGCAACCCCGTGCAGCTCCAGGCTGGGGGCAGAGCGGCTGGAAAGCTGCCCCAAGGAAAAGGCCCTGGGGGTGCTGGGCCACAGCGGCTGAAGAGGAGCCAGCAGGGGCCCAGGGGCCACCAAGGCCCCCAGCAGCCTGGCTTGGCTCAGCCCTGGGGGGCAGCAGGAGCAGGGAAGGGATGGTCCCCCTGCCCTGGGCACTGGGGAGGCCAAACCTGGAATGCTGGGCTCAGGTTTGGGCCCCTCACGCCAAGAAAGCCCTGGAGGGGCTGGAGCGCGTGCGGAGAAGGGAGCGGAGCTGGGGAAGGGGCTGGAGAAGAGGGGTTGTGGGAGCGTGTGAGGGCCCTGGGGGGGTTTAGTCTGGAGCAGAGGAGGCTGAGGGGAGACCTCCTGGCTCTCTGCAGCTCCTGGAAAGGAGGTTGGAGCCAGGTGGGGGTTGGGCTCTTCTCCCAAGTGACAGGTGATGGGATGAGAGGAAATGGCCTCAGGTTGTGCCAGGGGAGGTTTAGATTGGATATTAAGAAAAATTTCTTTACTGAAATTGTGGTGAAGCCCTGGCAGAGGCTGCTCAGGACGGTGGTGGAGTCGCTGTTTCTGGTGGTGATCAAAAACCATGTGACTGTGGCACCTGGGGACATGGTTTAGCAGGCTCGGTGGGGTTGGGCTGATGGTTGGACTCGATGAGCTTAGAGATCTTTTCCAACCTTAATGAATCTATGATTCCTTAAGCAGAGATTTTGCGTGTAGAGATCTCTGGATTTGCGAGAGCTGCTGGTATTGATGCCTTCTGGTTACACACGGACAGGTGACACGCACATCAGTACTTTCAGACACAGGCTTTGGGACGAGGAGTTTTGTTCCAGCACTTTTAAACTTTATGAAGATGTCTGAATTTTAGTTGAGGGCTTTGATCACTCTGATCCAGTGAGAGGTGTCCTTTCCCACGGCAGGGGGGTTGGAACTGGATGGGCTTTGAGGTCCCTTCTGACCCAAACCGTTCTATGATTCCGTAGGCCTGTTAGAGGTCTTTGCTAGCAGATGTGACATCTTAGCAGCCTGGAACAGAGTAAACCAAGCAGCACAGTTGACTTTTCCCTGGCTGGCCTAATTACAGGCAGACTTTCTCGTAGCCCAGCCTGCCTTCCCCTCTCCATTCTATACTCTCCTTGTTACACAATGGCAAGGCAACATTTGTATTCAGGCCAAGGGCTTGATCTTAACTATCTGCAAACTCTAAAAAGTTCTCACTGCTTCCCTACCTGTGCTTTTTATTTGCCTTCTCTATTCAGAACGCAAATGGCAGATGGCTTTTCTTCTTTGGCTTCAAGGTCTCCTCATTGGAGCCTTTCAGCCGTCCAACTCCATCAGCTTCACAAACTCGTTCCCTTAATTACCTCAACGTTTCTGTTTGAAATTGAAAACCTTGCAGACCTGCTTTCATTTTGCTTAAATGGAACCAGTTTGTGGAAGATCAGCTCGAATTGAGTGATCACAAGCAGCTTTTATTGCAACATCCTCACTATTTGCCGAAAGTCTACAGCAGAATCACCTTTTGTTTGCTCAGCACCTATTTTTTAAAGAGGTCTGGCGGCAATTACCTGCTGTTAGTATTTATTCTTCATTCCATATTGGGAATTTAAGCTTCCCCTATCAGCCAGTTCCTAGGAGTATTTATTTCTCTCTCTAGTAATTTTTAAAAGCTCTCTGCACACGTCCAAATCCAGCAGTGGGGTCTCCAGCGGACCTCTAACACAGTCCCAGCAGACAGCCTCTTCCAGTCTTTTCCCAAAGTGACTTTAATCCAGAGCGATCGTTTTATGCGTGCTATCGCTTTGGATTTCTAGCAAATACAGATGATTCACTCAGTTCACAGAAAGAACCGCTGAGCAGTGTCCCACAAGATTATTTAAGTAGAGTTTTCGCAGTGGATTTGCAGTTACGTGGCCAGTGTGCATGCTCAGATCTGGCTTTGGTTTGGGGCCTTGAGAGTGGGGTTTTTTCTTAACCACTGGTGTACAAGAAAGACATTGAGGGGCTGGAGCGTGTCCAGAGAAGGGCAACGAAGCTGGGGAAGGGGCTGGAGAACAAGGGTTATGAGGAGCAGCTGAGGGACCTGGTGCAGTTTAGTCTGGAGAAGAGGAAGCTGAGACCTCATGGCTCTCTGCAGCGCCTGGAAAGGAGGTTGGAGCCAGGTGGCTGTTGGTCTCTTCTCCCAAGTGACAGGCGATAAGATGAGAGGAAATAGCCTCAAGTTCCACCAGGGCAGGTTCAAACCAGACATCAGGAAAAATTTCTTCACTGAAAGGGTTCTCAGGTACTGGAAAAGGCTTCCCAGGGAGGTGGTGGAGTACCCATCCCTGGAGGGGTTTAAAAGCTGGGTAGATGAGGTGCTCAGGGATCTGGTTTAGTGGTGGACAGGGACGGTTGGACTTGTTGATCTCAAAGGTCTTTTCCAACCAAGTGATTCCATGATTCTGTGTATGTGCTTACTGGCCTCCTTCACTACACGATGACGATGACTTCTAACAGGTTGTTTTTCTGACAGTCATGTAGGAAGAATTTATCCCCACTTTACATTGTGGTGACTGAACCTGGGGACAAATGAAACAGCTGGCACAAGCACATGGGCCTCTGTGAGGGGAGTCTGCGCTTCCCGAGTCTTCTGTCTTCTCAAGCACCCTTGGCAATCTGGCAGGTTGTCAAGGCCCCTCAAATCACGTGGATTCGGGGCCAGGGAGGGCTGAAGTGCTGGAAACTCGCAGCCTTGAGTCTGATGCAACAAAGCACACACTTAAAACGATGCTTTTGTACTTTACTGACCTGCTTGTTTTGCAGTCGCTTTTAATTTAAGTTTAGACAGTGCCGAATGCTTAATTAAAAAAAGCGCTTTGGGGAGACAGGAGCATAATGCCCAAGCTGTGCTGCAGTTACAACGCGTAGGTGTTTTGGGATTATGTTTTATACAAATGTTTCTTTTTAACTCTGTTTAAATATAGTACAAATTATGGAATATTTAGTAGAACAGAATAAGCCGTTGCTTGCCAGCTTTTTCATACCAGAGGTTACCAGATGCTCTTGTATTCACAACCTTCACCATCTGTTCCAGGGTGGAGTTTGGGGGTTGTCTAGGTATTTGGATGTGTCTTCTTTCTTGGGTAGCTCTGGAAAACTTCAAAGCATCTGTTTTAAGATGAATGGGAAGCGTGGTTAGCTGTAATACTCCAGGAATTCTAGGGAATTTTTAAGAAATGCAGTTAATTCCTCAGTGCAGCTCAAAAGGGGAAGGAGCCTTAAGCAAAGAGGCAGCACTGGCATCGCCAAGATCCACTCAGTTTTGCTTGGCTGTCAGCAGACTGGGTTGCTGCTTCCTGCTTTGGAGCGCATCTTTCTTAATAGTCACTGAAATTTCCAGGAGTATGGCAATACGTAAGTCTCTTAATGGGAGGGGTTTTATTATTCCTATAGATAAATTTTATTTAGATGTGTTTTAGATGATTTTTTTGATGGTGGGTGACTCATCTTTGTTTTTTTCAGAATGACAGAGCTAAGTCTAGATAAAAAGAGAAACAAAAATAGCACATACAGACATATTCACTCTCTCTGCTGTACATCTGCAAGGGCCCAGGATGGGACAGCAACAACACCGTAGGATTCAGAAAGTAGATTGGTTGATTCTTTAGCTCCTTTGCCGTGAAGCCACCCACCTACTGGCTTGGGTGCTGGTCTCCACTCCCAAGTGATATGATAAGAGTTAATGTCCTCAGCTTGTGCCAGGGGAAGCTTAGATTGTTTATTTCTTCACTGAAAGGGTTCTCAGGCTCTGGAAGAAGCTGCCCAGGGTGGTGGTCTCCATCTCTGGAGGTATTTAAAAAGTGGAGAGATGAGGTGCTTAGAGATCTGGTTTAGTAGTGGACAGGTACAATTAGACTCAATGAGCATGAAGGTCTTTTCCCACCAAATGATTCTGTGATTCCATGATCCCCCTGTTCTTGGGGTATCACTGCCGTGAAGGCTGTGGGTGGTGACAGCTTGCTGTTAATGCACCTGGTTTGGTGTGATATGTGCACACAAAATGACTTGGTTTGACTCGAAGCATTTCGGGTTTTAGGTAACTACAAAAATTGAAGGAGTTAGGGTCACAGAATTGCTGTGGTAGCTGGAGACACAAGGGGAAGAAAACTCACTTTGCCTTTCCTTGCTCACATTGTGTTTAGCTCTGCCAAAGGCAGGAGGGACTTGTCACAATGAAATCTGTTCCCTGGCAGTTTTGAGGATGGGGAAACCCACATTTTGGTCAACAAACTATAAAGAGTTGGAGTTGTTCAGCGTGAAGAAGAGAAGGCTCTGGGGAGACCTTAGAGCAGCCTCCCAGGACTGAAAGGGGCTCCAGGAAAGCTGGGGAGGGGCTCTGGATCAGGGAGCGCAGGGATGGGATGAGGGGGAACGGAATGAGGAGGAATGATTTGAAGCTGCAAGAGGAGAGATTGAGATGAGATCTTGGGAAGAAATGTTTTCCTGTGAAGGTGAGGAGGCCCTGGCCCAGGTTGCCCAGAGCAGTGGTGGTTGCCCCATCCCTGGAGGTGTTGAAGGCCAGGCTGGGTGGGGCTTTGAGCCCCTGATCCAGTGGGAGGTGTCCCTGCCCATGGCAGGGGGTTGGGACTGGATGGGCTTTAAGTGCCTTCCAACTCAAATCATTCCATGATTCTATGTTTTTATGAAACTACTTGTGAAAAATATTCACCCAGTGCTAGTAACAGCCTTTGGTTGCTAATGATCTGGGACATATTGGGGGAGGAGGGAAAGCTGCTTGTCTCTCTACTCATCCTTTGAGCCATCTGCTCTCTCACGGTTTATTTGTAACCGTGGCCCTGATCTCCCTTAACTTCACTGTTGCTGAAATATGAAAATTACCCTTTTAGGCATTGCAGTTCTTGTGAAGAAAACAACATAGTGTCGTTATGGATGGTTTTATAAACAGTATAATACAGTCATTTAATTAATTTATCTAGAATGTTTGTTCTTAATAAAATGTGTGGCAGTGCTTCTCAGTAGACTCCAAGTGTGATCCATAATATTCCACCTTTAAACAAAATCTTCTACCCCTATTATTTTTTAATTCATCTATCAGGGAGTGCAGGGACAGGACGAGGGGGAATGGTTTGAAGCTGAAAGAGAAGAGACTGAGATGAGATCTTAGGAAGAAATGTTTTCCTCTGAGGGTGGGGAGGCCCTGGCCCAGGTTGCCCAGAGCAGTTGTGGCTGCCCCATCCCTGGAGGTGTTCAAGGCCAGGTTGGATGGGGCTTGGAGCCCCCTGATCCAGTGGGAGGTGTCCCTGTCCATGGCAGGGGGTTGGGACTGGATGGGCTTTGAGGTCCCTTCCAGCCCAAACCATTCTATGATTCGGTGATTCTTGCCTCATGATTATTCTTTCAAATAGGGAGATAAAATAAAGAAACGTGATCTGTGCCTTCATTAACATGGGAATGGGCATTATGAGGCTTCTCCTCACCCCATTTTACTACCAGGCAGTGTCCTACAACATCTCGCCACAAGCTTTCAATGATTTTATAAACTTACTTTATTCTGCCACGAGGATCTGGTTTCCTTGTGCAGGATGCTGATAGTTCATTATCCTTGCTCTTTGGATCCCAGCTGGAGCTGCACTGGGTCCAGACTAGAATTGGCAATTGGGAGGGAAAAGGCTGTGTGTCCATTCTGAAGAGAACTTTTCCTTTCCCAACACAGATATTGCCACTGAGTATTTCAGTTTGTGCCACAACCCTTGCTGGGCTTTATGGCCAGCAGTAGGGTGGATTGGTACAGTACTTCTTGTGTCCATGGGGTCTTCAAAGTGCTTTATTTAAACATACCGTGATGGCATCACCTACCACTGAAATGCAGCTACTTAGCTGCAAAGCTTGGCAGCTGCTGTAACAACAGGAGCAGGACCAGGCCGCTGCTTTTATGACATAAAGCAAGGAGAAAAAAGAATACCCATATCCATTAAAAACTGCAGGGAGAATGTATATTGTCAGAATGTAATTACCTCAACTGGAATTTAGCCAGCATTCCAGATTAACATTTCCTCTCTTGTGAAGCATGGGATACCTGATGGTCGAAAGCAGCCAGAGTCTCCGCAGGATTAAAAATTGAGCTTTGCACTGCAGTGGTTCCGTAGCGGCTGAAAGATGTCTATTATCTATTTAGTGCCTACAGCAGCCTGCGGCTAAAAACTGACTGAATCCTATGAAATCTGATAGGACTGTCTGAGGTTAAGAGCGCGGTCTGAAAACATTCCATCAAACTTGTAAAACCCGCAGATGGTCTGGGCCTTGGTGCCTTCCTGTGGAAGGGAGGAGAAAGAGGTTAAAGAAGATTAACCAAAAGGACTGCAGGAGGGAAAAGATGAAGGTTCAAGGCCCTCTCCTTAGATTGTTGTTCCCATGAGGAGCGATGGATGTTTTCCTGAGGTTTATTTCAGGCCATGGAATTGTGCATTAGCTGGCTCTAAAACTCCTTAATACCTAGAATCATAGAATCATAGTATCATAAGGTTGGAAGAGACCTCCGAGATCACAGAGTCGAACTGTGTCTGTCTCCCTACTAAACCCTGTCCCTAAGGAACTCATCCACCCGTGAGCATCTACCTGCTTGAAATGACTCCAGGCAATTTATAGCAGATTGGAGAAACCAGTGTGTGTGATGTGAGAAAAATTTACGAGTTAGTAGAATGAGGAAAAGGGAATTTGGTGCAGGGAAGGAAAAGAGGTAAAGTGGGGACCATTTCAAATGAGAAAAGGAGGACACAAAGGTGTGATGGGAATTCACTTTATTGAGTTGCAGCTGCCAAATGCAGACCTACTTAAAAGGTGAAAGTAAGGGAAGTTCCTAGCATGAAATCATAGAATCATTGAATGGTTGAGTTGGAATGGACCTCAAAGCCCATCCAGTTCCAACCTGCCATGGGCAGGGACACTTCCCACTGGATCAGGGTGCTCAAACCTCCATCCAGCCTGGCCTTGAACACCTCCAGGGATGGGGCAGCCACCACTGCTCTGGGCAACCTGGGCCAGGGCCTCCCCACCGTGAAGAATTTCTTCCTAACATCTCATCTCAATCTCCTCTCTTTCAGCTTAAAACCATTTCCCCTCATCCTGTCCCTGCACTCTCCAGCTTTCCTTGTACCCTCCTTTCAGTACTGGGAAGCTGCTCTAAGGTCTCCCCGCAGCCTTCTCTTCTCCAGGCTGAACAACCCCAACTTGCTTAGCCTGGCCTCGCAAGGAAGGTTCTCCAGCCCTTGGATCATCTTTGCAGCCTCCTCTGGGCTCACTCCAACATATCCATGTCCTTCCTGTGCTGAGGACTCCAGGACTGAATGCAGGGTTGTAACTCCTTAGTACCTGCTTGCAGTGACTCGATGGAATTTATAGCAGCTTGGAGACACCAGTGTGATGCGAGAAATGCTTACAAGTAAGTGGGATGAGGAAGAGGGAATTTGGTGTGGGGAAGTAAAAGAGGTAAATTTGGGACAAATTCCAAGTAGAGGAAAGGAGACACAAAGGTGTGATGGCATTCACTGTATTCAGGTGCCATTGCAAACTGCAGAGCTACTTAAAAGCTAATGTAAGGGAGGTTCCCAGCATGAAATCACACAGGGCTGTCTAAATAAGTTGCTCTGTGAGCAGTGGGACTCCTGAAGCCAGTTTTTCTTAGATTTTCTTTTCCCTCTGACTGCCACCATTTCTTCTGTCTTTTAGGCTGTGTGCCATCACATGTCCTCACCCCATTTCCCTTTCTCACCACCTCCAAACCTCCCACCTTCTTGTCCTTACTCTAAATCCCCTGATTCTTCTTTATCTCTGTCTCCCTGATAGCCCCAGGCACCTCATGAATCCCACACCTTCCTGGAATGGAAATACCCCACTGGTGTGGTTGGGTGGGAGTCTGCACAAGCAAGCTGCTGAGTTGATGAGAAGGTTGAACACAAGGGGCAAGATCTGACCTGCTCCTGCTTTTTTGGGTGTCTTTGCACCTGCACACTTTCATATCTCAAATCTTGTGTTTTCAGACTTCTGCCCCTCTGTCAGGTTCAGCTAAAAGTCACCAAGGAATTTCAAAGTCTTTAACAACAGGACTGGCACTGGGCAGTCAGTCAGCGCTCTGCATTAACGCTTGCTCCTCTGGGAAGCCAGGCTGAGAAGCTGGTGGGAGTAAAAGGCTTCTCCTCACTAGGAAAGGAGTCAGGGAACCTCCTACACTACTTATATCCTTGTTTAAACTATTATTCATCACAGGTTATAGTCTCTGCCCATTAGGATCCATGAAAATTTTATATCTGTTCTGGAATGCTGTAGATGAAGAAACAAAAGATCAGATAGAGCAGAAAGGGTGGGAAATGAGGACATGGTGATTTATCTGTTGGGATATACAGAAGGCAGTGGATTTTTGGCTTGGTGGAAGGGAAACTGAAAACTCCTCTTTAAAACTGATAGAATTATAGAATCATTAAGGTTGGAAAGGACTTCCAAGATCATCCAGTCCAACTGTCAGCCCAACCCCACTGTCCGTACTAAACCATGTCTCCAGTTGCCAGAGCCACATGGTTTTTGATCACCCCTCCAGGGACGGGGACTCCACCACTGTGCTGGGCAGCCTCTGCCAGGGCTTCACCACTGCTTCAGGAAAGAAATTGTTTGTGATATTCAATCTAGTGCAGAGTGCATTCATTTCCTCTTGTCGTATCAGTTATTCCTTGGGAGAAGAGCCCAACCCCCACCTGGCTCCAGCCTCCTTTCCAGGAGCTGCACAGAGCCATGAGGTCTCCCCTCAGCCTCCTCTGCTCCAGACTAAACCCCCCCAGGGCCCTCAGACGCTCCCACAACCCCTCTTCTCCAGCCCCTTCCCCAGCTCCGCTCCCTTCTCCGCACGCGCTCCAGCCCCTCAAGGGCTTTCTTGGCGTGAGGGGCCCAAACCTGAGCCCAGGATTCCAGGTTTGGCCTCCCCAGCGCCCAGGGCAGGGGGACCATCCCTTCCCTGCTCCTGCTGCCCCCCCAGGGCTGAGCCAAGCCAGGGTGCTGGGGGCCTTGGTGGCCCCTGGGCCCCTGCTGGCTCCTCTTCAGCCGCTGTGGCCCAGCACCCCCAGGGCCTTTTCCTTGGGGCAGCTTTCCAGCCGCTCTGCCCCAAACCTGCATTCCAAAGGGGGTTCTTGTTGCCCAAGTGCAGGACCCAGCACTTGGCTTTGTATAATTGCCTTGATAGGCCTTTCCGAAAGAAAGATTTGCCAGACTGGCTGCTGATCCTGAAAGCTTATTTTCTTTTGGGTGTTGGGAGGAGAATTGTTTTTGAGTTGTGTCTTGAAGTGCACATTCTCTGTTTGTATTTCTTCCTCGGTGAGGTCCTGGAGGGAATTTATTGTCTCCCCATTGCCTCATGCAGAGCCTCAGGTAGAGCAGGGTGGAAGAGCAAAACTTCAAGCCGTGGCAGAGTGGGAGCAGATGTGTGTGCTGGGACAACGTGGGTGCATTCAATTATTTGGATGTTAATTTTGTCTTTATACTGTGCAATGCAGTCATAGTCTGTCTTCTTTTCCCCCAGAAAAATAGGAAGCATTGTTTCTTGGAGCCTTTGAACGTGCAGTGCCTATTCTTGCCCTCCAGTACAGCACGTTCCCTGCTTGCAAGATTGGATTTTGTATTGTTTATCAAAGCATAGACCTGTGCCCCCCTCCCTATCCCCCACCAGTTTTTCATTTCAGTACAAAAGTTAGTTTCTCCTTGGAATCTTTACACATGTGTAAATGACTGCTAAAAAGTGCAGAGTGGTGGAAAAGTTGTTTCTTGCACTTTTGAAGTGCTCATGTTTTATTAAAGCTGAGATTCTTGGAGCTTTGTGGTCAGAGCCACACAGCTCTTCCCACCCTCTCCGCTCCTACAGAGATAAAACCCCGTTTCTTCCTGTGAAAATTCTCTGGTCTCACCAGAAGTTGTCAGTTTGTGTGCTTTGGGGTGAGATTTGATTCTGAGAGATATGAATTCCCATAGATACAAAGTTGATGAAGAATTTAGAGGGGAGGCCTTGTGAGGAGCACCTGAAATCACTGGGTCTGTTCAGCCTGGAAAAGAGGAGACTGAGGGGAGGCCTCATTGTGGTCCACAGCTTCATCACATGAGGAAGAGCAGGCGCTGATTGCTTTGCTCTGGTGACCAATGAAAGGACCCAAGGGAATGGCAGGAAGATGCCAGGGGAGGGTTAGGTTGGACATGAGGAAAAGGTTCTTCATCCAGCGGGTGGTGGAGCACTGGAACAGCTCCCCAGGGGAGCAGTCACGGTGCCAAGCCTGACAATATTTCAGAAGCATTTGGCCAGCGCCCTCAGCCCCACAGTGTGAATGTTGGGGTGTCCTCTGCAGGGCCAGGAGTTGGCCTCGATGGTCCTTGTGGGTCTCTTCCAACTCAAGACACTGTGTGATTCTATGAATGCCTTTCATGTGGCCCCCAAAACTACAACAAAATTACAGTTAAATTGCGTAAAGCAAGGATGCAGAGCACTGAGCCTGTTTGACTTGGCTTTGCTGGGAGAAGATGCTAGCACCATTATTTGTCTTTTCCTCCCCTTAATTTCCCCACTGAGTATTTTTTTTTCCTTTTGCTTCCATCAGCATCTGTTGCATGGTATGTTTGGTACCTGTTGACCTAAATTTTACACATCTGCTGTGACTTAACAGAATTTGTGGAATAATAGAATCATTAAGGTTAGAGAAAGACTTCTAAGATCATCAAGTCCAACTATTAACACAATACCAACTTGCCTACTAAACTATGTCCCAAAGAGCCACATCTACATGTTTTCTGAACCCCTCCAGGGATGGGGACTCCACCACTGCCCTGGAAGCCTCTGCCAGGGCTTCACCACTTTTTTGGTAAAGAAATTGTTCCTAATAGCCAATCTAAACCTGCCCCCGAGCAACTTGAGGCCATTTCCTATTGTTCTATCACTTTTTACTTGGGAGAATAATTTAAGATGATTTAACACCTCTCTAGTATTTAGATGTATTTTATCCAGAATGAGTGATAATTTGTGCTGGTAATGTGAATCCTCCTTGGATCTTGATGTAATTTTATAACAAATCCAAGTCTGTGGTGGTATTTTAGTACCTATAAGCAAGCTCTGCAGTCATAAAATGGTTTGGGTTGGAAGGGACCTTAAAGCCCAGCCAGTTCCAACCCCCTGCCATGGGCAGGGACACCTCCCACTGGATCAGGGGGCTCCAAGCCCCATCCAACCTGGCCTTGAACACCTCCAGGGATGGGGCAGCCACAGCTTCTCTGGGCAACCTGGGCCAGGGCCTCCCCACCCTCACAGCAAAACATTTCTCCCTAAGATCTCAATCTCGCCTCTTGCAGCTTCAAACCTTTTCTTCTCGTCCTGTCCCTGCAGCTCCTGATCCAGAGTCCCTCCCCAGCTTTCCTGGAGCCCCTTTCAGTCCTGGGAGCTGCTCTAAGGTCTCCCCACAGCCTTCTCTTCTCCAGCTGAACAACCCCAACTCTCCCAGCCTGGCCTCACAGCAGAGGGGCTCCAGCCCTTGGAGCATCTCCGTGGCCTCCTCTGGCCTCGCTCCAACAGCTCCAGGTCCTTCCTGTGCTCAGGACTCCAGCACTGGAGCCAGGGCTGCAGGTGGGGTCTCCCCAGAGCGGAGCAGAGGGGCAGAATCCCCTCCCTCCCCTGCTGCTCCCCCTGCTTTGGCTGCAGCCCAGGACACCGTTGGTTTCTGGGCTGGGAGCGCCCATTGCCGGCTCACGTGGAGCTTCTCCTCCCCCAGCACCCCAAGTCCTTCTCCTCAGGGATCGAACTGGTTGTTTCCCCAGCCCTTTTGTCAGGAGTCATCTCTCTGCAGCCTTCGCGGTCACCACAGCTGTTTGACCCAGGGGGCGTTAAAAGGGACAGGATCTCCCCTTTCTTTTCCCGTCCCAGAGCCGGGAGAGGCAGCGTGGTCACTGCGTGAGCTCTTGGCAACTGGAGTCCTTTCTCTCTGCCATTCTCTGCAGCCAAGGCTCTCCTCCTTCCCGCCCCTTCGGCAATCTCCGCCCCTTCAGCCCTTCGGCAGTCTCCGCCTTCCCTCCGGCAATCTCCGCCTTCTCTCCGGCAATCTCCGCCTTCCCCTCGGCAATCTCCGCCTTCCCCTCGGCAATCTCCGCCTGCCCTTCGGCAATCTCCGCCGCGGGTTCGGCAAACACTGCCGCCTCTTCGGCCGTCTCCGCCCCTTGAGTCCTTCGGCAATCTCCGTTACCGCTTCGGCAATCTCCGCCTTCCCTTCGGCAATCTCCGCCCCATCAGCCCTTCGGCTCTCTCCACCTCTCGTTCGGTAATCTCTGCCCCTTCGGCAATCTCCGTCTCTTCATTCCTTCATCAATCTCCGCGCCCCCTTCGGCAATCTCCGCCCCCCGTTCGGTAATCTCCGCCCCCCGTTCGGCAATCTCCGCCCCCTTCAGCAGTCTCTGCCCCCTTTAACAATCTCCGCCCCTTCGGCAATCTCCGCCGTCCGTTCGGCAGTCTCCGCCCTTCGCTCGTCAGTCTCCGCCCTTCGCTCGTCAGTCTCCGCCCCCTTCAGCGGTTTCGGCTCACTTCGGCAATCTCCGCCAGCCGTTCGGCTATTTCCGCCGCCGCTTCGGCAATCTCCGCCCACCCTTCGGGCAGGCCCGTGAAGTTCCGCCACCACTTCGGCAACTTCCGCCGGATTGGTCGGAAATGGCCGAAGACGTGCGAGAGGCAGCGGCTTAAGGGGGAGCTGAGCGGCCAGCTTTCTCGGAACGAACCAACTGGGGGTTGGGGAGGGGGGGGGAGCAGGGGAGGGCGCACGGAGCGGGAGGACAAGGCAGCGGCTATGGCTCCCCCCCAGCCACTCGCGGCTCCGCCGGGAGGGCGAAGCGAGGGCGCCAAGAGGTAAGGGTGGACCGTACCACGTACGGGGAACAGGGGGGGAGAGCGCGACTGGACGGGGGGGCTTCACACCCCCCACCCCCCCCAGAACACAACGCCACCCCCCCGGGTGGGAGACCGTGGGGACGGGTGAGTGGCGGCAATGGTACAGTCCGCGGGGGGCGAGCTGGGGACCCTCGGGTTGGGGACGCTGCAAGGGGACGGGGGGAAGACCCTCAGGTCTGGGGATTCTGCAAAGGGGTGGGGGGACACCCTCAGAGCTGGGGATGCTGCAAGGGGGGGGACACTCTCATAGCGTGAGGGGCGTTTTGGGGGTCCCCTCGGGGCTGGGGACACTGGGGGAGAGGACACTTTCGGGGGGGGTTGGGGGTGGTCTCCGAAGAGCTGGGGACCCTGCAAAGAGTGGGGCACCCTCAGAGCTGGGGACCCTGCAAGGGAGGGAGGGTCCTTCTTAGTGCAAGAGGTGTTTTGGGGGTCCCCTCGGAGCTGGGGAGTTTGCAGGGGGGGCCCTCAGGGCTGGGGATGCTGCAATGGGGGGTCCCCAAAGAGCTGGGGATGCTGTAAAGGGCGGGAGGGGACACTCAGGGCTGGGGTCCCTCATAGTGTGAGAAGCGTTGTGAGGGTCTCTCGGGACCGGGGACATTGCGGGAGGGTTGGGGGTGTCCTCTCAGGGCAGGGGACATGGTAGAGGGGATCCCTCAGGGGTTAGGAAGTCCCTCACAGTGTGAGAAGCGTGGGGATCCCTCAGGGCTGAGGATGCTGGCGGGGGGCGGCAACCGTCAGGGCTGGGGACTCAGCAAGCTGGGGGTCCCTCATAGTGTGAGAGACATTTTGGGGGGATCCACAGGGTTAGGGATGCAGGAGGGGGCCCTCAGGGCTGGGAACACTGCGAGTGGGAGGACCCTCATACTGTGAGGGGTGTTTTAGGGCTCTCACAGGGCTGGGGACATGGTAGGGTGGATCCCTCATGGCTGGGGGTGCTGCAGGGGGTCCCTCACAGCATGAGAGGCTTTGAGGGTGTCCTCTTAGAGCTGGGATACTTGGAGGGGGGGTGTCTGATAGGGCAAGGGACTCTGCGAGGAGCTTCCGTTAGCATGAGAGGTGGTGTGGGCATCTCGGAGGGTTGAGGGGATGCTGAGGGGTGGGGGTCACCCTAAAGTCTGGGAACACTGCAAGGCTGGAGGGGTTCCCTTAGGGCTGGGGACACGTTAGAGGGGGTCCCTCAGGGGTGAGGAGGGTCCCTCACAGTGTGAGAGGTGTGGGGGTCCCCTCAGGGCAAGGGGATGCTGCAATGGGGGTCCCTCACAGCGTGAGAGGTGTTGTTGGGGTCTCACAAGGGGAGGGTCCCCTTAGGGCTGGGGATGGCCTGAGTGGGGGTGTCCCCTCAGGGCTAGGGACATGGTAGGGGGGGACACTTGAAGGAGGAGACGTGCCCCCAGGGCTGGGGACACTGTGAGGTGGGAGTCCCTCACAGTGTGAGAGGCCTTGTGAGGGTCTCATAAGGCAAGGAACGCTGCAAGGGGGAGGGTCCCCTCAGGGGAGGGGACATGGTAGGAGGGACTCCCTCACAGTGTGGGAGGTGTTGTGGGGGTCTCACAGGGCAAGGGGACACGGTAGGGGATCCCTCAGGGCTTTGGACTCTGTGAGGCGGCTCCCTCACAGTGTGAGCGGTGTTGTGGGGGTCTCACAGGGCGAGGGGACACTGCAAGAAGGGGGTCCCCACAAGGCCGGGGACCCCCATGGCGGGAGGGTTATGAAGCTCCAGCCTTCCTGCCCCTCGTAGGTAACTCCAGAGAAGAGGCACAAGCCTGAGACCCCCTGTCCCACTGCCTGTGATGTCTCGGGGAGGCCCTCGCCTCCCCCGTAGCCGGTACCATCCCTCCACTCTGAGATGGGTTTTGGCGTGGGGGGTTGAGGCTTAGCGCCCAGTCCAGCTTCACTCATCAAAAGCACCAACCCCAAAGCACTCGTTGCTGTCTCGCAGAGTTGTCCCGTGTCTGGGAAACTTGACAAAGCCCTCGCGCTCGCTGTATCGGCGTCTGTTCCCCGGTCCGTGGTGCTGGGGTTTTGCCTTGCGAGGTGGTGAGGACAGAAAGGATGAGACTGCTGTCTCTGAGCTTCTCAGTGCTTCTGATGTGGAATTCTCCTGGGAATTGTTTCCTAAAGTTGAGGTTCACATTATTTTCTTTTTGCCCAGCTGTTTTCCCCTCATGAGGTCTCCTTGCTCAAAAGCACGGGGGGCTTTCCTCAATCAAATATTTTACCATTACGGGGCTAACGCATTGCTGCTGGCTGCCCCGTTATGCTGGCACAAACCCAAACCATTTGGAGCCTGGAGGAGCTGGAAATGGTTAAAATGGTATTAAGGATTCACTGAGCAGCACCTAGATACGCAGTTCTGTTGCTGCATGTATTAAAATTCAAACATTAAGAGCCTCGCTGATGAGTTTGTGATCACTTGTTGCTTATGTGTGCACCTGATAAAGTGTGTTTGTGTGTTCATATCCCGATATCATCCCTTGGCTTTAAAATTTCTGGGTTTCCATGCTGCAAGTTTAGCTTGGAATGACTTTGTTTCCTCAACAGGGAGGCACATGCAGGTGATTATCTTGCGGATATTTTTATTTTTGTGGAGAAATCTGTATTTGTGGGATGTTGCAGTCTAAAACGGGTGTCACCGATGTGTTTTGATCAGTGTTTCTGTTATGTTTTAGACAATAAGGTTCTTGGAACATGGAGTGTATTTTGTACGTTGTCAGGTTTTATCAAGTAATGAGTAATCTTAAGATTACTTAAGCTTGTTTTTAAGCAGGAGCAGCGTCAGCAACGAACCGCAGTCTGATTATGTGGTGATGGGGAGAGAGAAGTGTTCTCCCCGCAGCAAATCCCTTAATGTCATAGAACCAGAATCGTTTTAAGACCTTTGAGATCATGGAGTCCGACCGTCCCTGTCCATCTGTGAAGAAATTTTTCCTGATGGCTGATCTGAACTTGCCCTGGTGCAACTCGAGGCCATTTCCTCTCATCCCATCCCCTGTCACTTGGGAGAAAAGACCAACACCCGCCTCACCACAGCCTCCTTTCAGGCAGTTGGAGACAGGAATGAGGTCTCCTCTCAGCCTCCTTTTCTCCAGGCTAAACCACCCCAGGTCCCTCAGCAATGTATCCCTTCATGTTCTTTATATGGAGCTCTCTGTATTCACTCACTGCTTTGTGATGCCTTTTTTTTTTTCAGTTTTTCATTCCAGAAACAGGAGTTTGCATCATTTCAGGCTCAGTGCTGAGAGATTTTGGAGCAGGGGTAATTGACTGAGCATGGTACAGCCAAATTCTTCTGGCAGCTCAGCTGGGCTACAGGCAGTTCTTGAGCTTCTTGATGTCTTGTTGCAGAAGGGAAGTCCAGCATAGTTTTCTGAATTTCTCTAATTTTTTCAAGTGGAGGCTGTGAGCTCCCATGTTTGTTTGCGTGTGAGGATGGATTTTGGCAGTTGTCAGGTCAGAGCAAAGGCAGCAAATGCACAAAGCAAGTAAAACGGGATTGTTGAATTGCCTTCACTTAGACTGTTTCTCAGCGATGTATGGCAAAATCAGAGGGTTGTTTGTGTGCTGTTAAGATGAGATGGGAAAAATCATCACGATCTTCCCTTAGATATTTGTAGCGTGGATCTCTGGGACTGCATTCCCAGGGCTTGCTTGCCTGAGTAGAGCCAGAGCCCATCTTGAGCCTGCTTTCCATGACTGTTATGTGTTGAAATGCCACGGTACCATCATCTTAAGCTTTTAGAGTTTCTCCTTCTGCCTTTGTGTATTTATTCTTTTCCTTTCCTGATTTTTCCACTTGCTGTTTGATGCCTGTCACCTCTCCCAGTTGCCTTGCCTGTTTTCCCAGGATATTCCTCCGCCTGCCCACAATAATGATTTCACCGGGGTGGGAAATGCAGCTTAACCACATATGCTGCCTGTTTGAAGCCAAGATCACAGCAGTCAAATATGAATTGGTTCCTAGTCCGGAGGCGGTTTTTCTGCTTTGGAAACTCCATAAAAACACTGAACTAGAAGGGACCTCCTGATTGTCGGATCCTGTCTCCTCATCAGCAGATAGGTTTTCCTGGTGCTTGCTGTTTCCCTTCTCTACCTGGGATCTCTTCTAAACACCCCTTTTTGGGAGCAGGAACTCCTGTTGAAGCAGTCCCTAACTCCAGGGTTTTAATTCAAGGTGAATTTTTTTGCTGTTACTGTAATGAATGACTTCTAACCCAGACTGGGATTCATAGAATCATGGGATGGGTTGGGTTGGAAGGGACCTTAAAGCCCATCCAGTTCCAACCCCCTGCCATGGGCAGGGACACCTCCCACTGGATCAGGGGACTCAAAAGCCCATCCAACCTGGCTGTGATTCTTGTATCTTGACTACCCAGCAAGCAAAATATTTGGGGTTTTTATTTGCTTCCTTGGGCAGAAGACAAGTGATCCTGATTGGTGTATTTAGATAGGGGCTATTTCAGTACGGATAGGCAGTAGGGGAAGCATTCATGTGGGATTTGGGGTGCAGACCTTGGACTTCCAGTTGGCTCATAACCTGTGCTTGCTGGGCTAAAGCACCCATGCGTATGCCTGCAGGTCCATGGCTGCCATTTAAACATATCCTCAAAAGCAAAAATCCACTGTTTTCTTCCTGGAGAACACTTGGAAATACTGTTTACCATTTGTTGGCTTTGGCTTCTGCGGCTCAGGTGGCTGTTTCACATGCAGATGGTGCTGGTGGATGTTGCCTGAGAAGAGGTGCAAAGCCAGTTTGAGGGTCTGGGCTTTGTTAGGAAGGATAAAGCCAGAAGCAGGTACAGCTCCGTGGCTTAAAGCTAATCGATCCCTGGATTGCCTGGGCGTAGGAAGCCTCGCGTGCTGCCCGACCAGGTAAATTGATGTTATTACCCAGCAGCTGCAGGGCCAGTTTTGAAGTGTAAATTGAAATCCCATTTTTGTGAAATGTTTGCTGTGAGTTAATTGATGTCTGTTGGCAGCAAGAGCAGCTTAGAGACTGTCCACTCTATCACAGAGGGATACGAAAGGACAGTTTGTATCTTCTACTTTGCTCGCTGGGCATTCCCTACAAGACCATAGCAATTTCAAAGCCAGTTCAAATACCTTTATTTTGTTTAATTTAGTGTTTTGCTGAGGCAGCTGAAGGTGGTGTGTCTTTGATGGGAGCAGTAGGTGAGTGTGCTGTGCTGTCGCTGCCCACAGCTGCCCTGCTTGCTTGGGGTGAGGGGACACCGGTTTCTCAGGGCTATGCTGATGTAACCAATAATGCTACAAAGGGACCTGCTCTTCATTGATAAAATCAAGTGAAATGTAGACAGTCGAGACTCGTAAATCAAGCAAATAAATCTTTTATGTTTGATGGGGGAGGCAGGAACCCTAAAACTCCAAACTAAAAGACAATCTGTAACCACTGATGGATGTAAAGGAGTACTGGAGGAACTGAGCTTGTTTAGCCTGGAGAAAAGGAGGCTGAGGGGAGACCTCATCGCTCTCTGCAGCTCCTGGAAAGGAGGTTGGAGTGAGGTGAGTGTTGGTCTCTTCTTCCAAGTAACAAGTGATAGGATGAGAGGAAATGAATGCACTCTGCACTAGGGGAGGTTTACATTGAATATCACAAACAATTTATTTCCTGAAGCAGTGGTGAAGCCCTGGCAGAGGCTCCCAGGGCAGTGGGGGAGTCCCGATTCCTGGAGGGGTGATCAAAAACCATGTAGCTGTCGCACTTTAGGACTTGCTTTAGTCGGCACGGTGGGGTTGGGCTGACGGTTGGACTGGATGAGCTTAGAGGTCTTTTCTAACCTTAGTGATTCTATTATTCTATGATTTTTAAGGCATGTGTTTAAATGAGTCTCAGAATTTCTACCCTTCCAGTCTGTTTCTAAGGCAGTTGGGATCTCTCTTCCCTTACAGTCCAACTGCGATCATGTTCCCTGGAGCTGGGGGGGGGTGTGTGTGTTTTCTCTGCATGCTCCCTGCCCTCCCCATTGACCCTGAATTTTGTTGCCTGAAGGAAGCATGACACTCTTCTGATTCAAATGACTGCCTGAGAGCCGTATCAGAACATGGCATTAACCCATGAACATAAGAAACCCTCTCAAGTTTCTTCTAATACAAAATTCTAATAACATTTCCCACTGCACAAGTCATGTTTTTATTTCCTTTTTAATGTACAGTTTCCAGCTGCTTAGCCTTTTATCTGTCTTGTTTCATAAAATGATTCCAAATACTTGCAGGTATCTTCTTATCTGACTTTCCTTAGGGACAGTGGCAGAGCAGGTAGCCTGAGGTTTGTTTTCATTCCTGTTGCATTTTAGAATGAGTGCTGCTGTGTTCAAGTGCGTGTTCTGACTTCTGGCTCTGTAGGATGAGGTTTATTACTGTTTGGTGCTAGCATTTCCATGTAACGTGAAGGACTGGAGCTCTGTAGTCATCTGAAATCTAGATGCCAGCATATTGGCCATCTATGAATTAATTTGAAAGTGGATTATATTTATTTGAAAATTAAAATATCATAGAGGAGGAAATAAATTGTTTGTCATCTTCCTTAGGGACTGCTTCTCAACTCTCAGCTCTCAAGGTTGAGTACTTTCTAGCTCCAGTCAAATAGGTGTTGAATTCAAGTGTGGTGTCTTGATGTGGAAATTGGGTCTCCTGCTTCTGTAAAGGCAGTACAGTGAAAACAGTTGACAGCCCTCCGCTAGGTTGACTGATCAACACGGCTCAATTTGCAACGGGAAGATAGGCTTTGGTTTTGCTCATCCTGCATTTCCCCCACCTCGTGGGTCCAGATCCAAATGTGACGAAATTAAACACGTCACTGAATGTGGGAAAGACTTTTTTACCTTCTCCTCCCTCGATTAGATGCCTCCGTATCATATGTAACGCAGAGTGAAATTTGTACACGTCGTTTAGTGTTTCTATTATGGGCACGAGGAAGTAATTATACTGCAGGTCTGCTCTGTGTAGGCACTTAGTGGTAAGCGATGTGTTCTGGATTGTGTTGGTGTTGAGTGGAGAATGTGCTGTGGAGAACTGCTGACATGCGGATGACGCCTGGAAAAGGTTGGCATGAAAGCGTTGGAGCTGGTGAGAAGAAGAGCTGCCAAACATGTGGGGAGCCTTGGAGTTGAGAGCAGAGACTAAATATATAGAGCAACAGTATCAGCTGCTGCTCCGTGGATTTCTTTGAAGGGGTCTGTAAAGTCTAAGGAAAGCAGTCCTGGATTCACTATTTGGGAGCCTTTCTGTCTGCAGGGAAACTTGTAAAGCTCTGCAAATAAAATAGGTTGGAAATCTTTCATATAAGTGGAATAGTAACATCAAAGATGTGATAGGTAACCAGCAGGTGGGCAGAAGGTGGGACAGTGTGATCCTCTCTCCCTCATGGGGGGACCTCGTAGTGGCTTCCAGTACCTGAAGGGGTCTACAAGAAAGCTGGGGAGGGACTTTTACAAAAAGCTTGTAATGATAGGATGAGGGGAACGGCTTTAAATTGGAAGGGAGGAGATTGAGATTAGTCATTAGGAACAAATTCTTCATGATCAGTGTGGTGAGACACTGGAACAGGCTGCCCAGAGAGGCTGAGGCTACCAGGTTGGATGGTCTTGAGCACCCTGATCCAGTGAGAGGTGTCCCTGCCCATGGCAGAGGGGTTGGAACTGGATGGGCTTTAAGGTCCCTTCCAACTCAAACCGTTCTGTGGTTCTATGATTCTGTGGTTCATTTAGAGGTAATTCGCTGGCCAGAGGTAAAAGAGGAGCCCATTGACTCCCAGAAGTGCATTGTACAGCACAGTACAGTACTAATAAATGTCAGTGAACAGGTTAACATAATTTTCAGATTATTAATCAAAACAGCAGTCCCATGGCAAAGGGGAAGAGGGAAAACCAACCGTGCATTGTCTAGGTAAGATGTTTCTTTCCATAGGCATCTCTTTTGGGA
Organism: Neomorphus geoffroyi; assembly: GCA_033558235.1. NCBI lineage: Eukaryota > Metazoa > Chordata > Aves > Cuculiformes > Neomorphidae > Neomorphus > Neomorphus geoffroyi. The sequence goes on along the minus strand of JAUMJM010000035.1, from coordinate 18,016,390 downwards.
AAACCTTGGTACTTGTAAAGGAATCTGCTGCCTACTTTGTGTACCTTCGTTTTCATGTAGGGCATGAGGAGGAGCCAGCTCTTGGAAAAGCAGCCAGGGGTGGATGCGTTGGAAAGTTGCCACTAATTACTGTGGGCGTCTGACAATTAGCTCTTGTTAAGCCCTTCCTTGCAAGTTCTCAGCCCTGTGTGAGGAAAGAAAACAAGGACCTGGAGAAAGGCAAGAGCTGTCCTTGTAACGATCTTGTAAAAACAGTTCTGGGTGGTGGTTGTTTTGTTGCTCTTACTGGAAGGAGAACATCAAGCTGATTCTGGTGTGGTTCCTTGCTAGTGAAGTGGGCAGGAGTTGATGCACCCAGAAGATCTTTGGGTTTCTGCTGTTGGGTTCTGCAAACCTTCTTTTACCTCTTACCTATAAAACAGGTTTGAGGTTGCCTTACCTTATGGGAATGCAGTGAATCAGTAACATCTGCAAAGTTGTTGATGTTCATCTTGGAATTCTTTACAAAAATTGATTTTTAATGAAAATAATTATATAAAGATTCAAAGAAACCCTGCAGTTGGTTTCTCACATTTGCCTCCAGGGGCTTCTGACTTTGTTTTTACTTTGTGGCAGTGATGAATAGCACTGAGCCCTTTGCAGATGTCTCAAGGGTACAGTTAGTTAGGAGTAAGGACTGAGCTGGAGCTGGCAGGTATCGCAAGGCTGTCGTGCAGAGGCTCAGTTTCCCCCTTCCCTCAGGAACAGGACTTGCTATTTCTCTGGAAATGACTTTTCCATTGTTGAGACAATGATGATTTTGCTTAGAAAGGCCAAGCAACACAATTATTTCTTCCTTGTCAAAGGAGCTGTCGGGGAAGAAGATGTCTTTGCATCAGTGTGTCTTACTGAGCTTGCATTTCAGCCGGCGTTCCTCGAGCAGCGAGACCCAGAGCATCTTCGGAGCGGTTTATACAAGTACGACCCGGGCTTTGCACCGACTTGCATCTCTGTGCAATTTCATTGCCTTGGAAGGAGTGACACGTAATCTCCAGACGGCTCTCAAGTCTGTTTTAATGTGCATCTCTGATCTATAATACATGCGCAGGCACGGTGATGCTTTTCGTTACTGCTGAAGGCAGCTGCCTCCGCGACAGAAAGCGGTGGCTGTTCGACAAGTGTAATAAAGTAGGTGTCATACAAAGAACCAAAGTGAATTTCCTCTTCTTAAAACTGATTAAAGCATTGCCAATGGTTCTTGTGGGGTCGGTGCTGCTTCGCAAGGGTGTCTTGCTTGGATGCTTTGCTGTCCCTGTGCCTGTTCTTCGCCTGTTTACCTGAAGCCATTGCGTGCGCTGAGGGAGCGCGGTGTCAGCTCACGCTGCGTGCAGTCAGTCTCTGTGTTTGTGCTGAGCCTTTTGGGGAGGGAGGGGATTACACCTGAGCTCTCCTGTCACTTTATAAATCTGTAGGAAATAGAGGTTAACGCTTCTGTAGTATCTGAGTGCATCGCAGGGCCTCTGTGATGTAGGGAAGAGCCCAGTACTTGGTGACACTGACCTTTGGATTTGGGATGGGATTGGACTGATTTCATAGCTCGCTGCTGGCAGGGGTGGCCCTGGTCTCAGTTCCTCTCTCAACTCTGCAGTCTCTGGCATTTGTGTGATGCGTCGGTGAGGTGATTCAGTTTGACAATCCAACAGCAAATTGCCTGTGGGCTTTTAGGGGAGGTGAGGGGTTCCTTTAGCAGTGGGATTGGGGAGGAGGTTGCTGGGTCCCCCTACTCCTCTTGTCATAGAATCATGGAATGATTTGAGCTGGAAGGGACTTTAAAGCCCAGCCAGTTCCACCCCTGCCCCTGCCACGGGCAGGGACACCTCCCACTGGATCAGGGGGCTCCAAGCCCCATCCAACCTGGCCTTGAACACCTCCAGGGATGGGGCAGCCACAACCTCCCTGGGGCAACCTGGGCCAGGGCCTCTCCACCCTCACAGCAAAACATTTCTTCCTAAGATCTCATCTCAATCTCCTCTCTTTCAGCTTAAAACCCTTCCCCCTTGTCCTGTCCCTGCACTCCCTGATCCAGAGCCCCTCCCCAGCTTTCCTGGAGCCCCTTTCAGTCCTGGGAGGCTGCTCTAAGGTCTCCCCACAGCCTTCTCTTCTCCAGGCTGATCAACCCCAACTCTCCCAGCCTGGCCTCGAGCAGAGGGGCTCCAGCCCTTGGAGCATCTCCGTGGCCTCCTCTGGACTCATTCCAACATATCTATGTCCTCCCTGTGCTCAGGACTCCAGAACTGGATGCAGGGCTCCAGGTGAGGAGCAGAGGGGCAGCATCCCCTCCCTCGCCCTGCTGCTCCCTCTGCTTTGGATGCAGCCCAGGATGTGGTTGGCTTTCTGGGCTGCAAGTGCACACGGCCTGCTCATGTTTTCCTACTGTTATTTTATTGTCCTAATGATCCTGCCTTGAGATATTCCACCTCGAGTGCAGCCTGATTCTCCCAAGATGTGAGACAGGAGCACTGGCAGTGCCGAGGAGCAAACCCACTCGCTTGGCAGGGTCAGGGTCTGTGTTTTGGTACTTTAACCTAGCCCTGGCACTCTGAGTTTTGCTGCCCCAAGGTCATGAGGGATAGAATCCTGGAAGGAGCTGGCTTGCTTCTGTTATGGAAAAGACAAAGCGAGAGGCAGAGTGACGAGAGAAGTTGCTGGAGGGGATGGCTGGGATGGATGCCTGTGACTTACGGAGGGCAGTGCTTATCCATGCTTGGCCCCTTCCCTGCGGCTGAGCATCACAGGGCTTGGGCAGATGCAGAATAAGTAGTGGGACAGTGACAGAGCTTCTGGGCTGTATCAGGGGTCTGCTCCGGCGCTCTTTTATCTTCATTGCAGCTCCAGATTCTGCTCAGGGCCAATGAGGGTAATTTAATGAAGCTGGGGGACTGGTTATAAATGACGGCGCTGAGTGGACAAGAATGGTTCACTGTTGTATATGACTATGAAGGTCACTGGAATAGGATGCTCATTTTTCAGTTCCTGCGAGCGCAGGGTGAACCCGAGGTTTGTGCTGACACATGCAGTTCTGTTAATGGGGACTGGAGCTGCACCGAAAGAAGAAAATGCCCCGTTTTGAAGGCTGCTTGGCAGCGAGACAACTGGAAAGACATGTGGTGTTGGTACAGATCTCTTCAGACTTGGCGCTTCTTTTTATTGCCCGACTCTTTATTCTAAAGCATTCTCACTGTGACTCCTGCTCTTCTGTTGTAAGTGAAATTAATAACCTCCCTCATTCCCCATACATGGGAAGGAATGTCTTCATTCTGGCCCAAGTTTAACTGCAGATGAGATCTGTTCTGGGAGCTGCATTATGCAAAAGCAGAGGGAGAGGAAGAGGAAACAAACGGTTGTGTAGCCTACTCGCTTTGAAATGCTGTTTTAATGGTTCCCTGGTATTTGTATAATTAAACTGGCTATGCGATCCTTGGGATTATTACTCTTTCCAAGTAATAACCAGAGCAGTAAAGATATCTTGTTAAATGGAAAAAAAAGAATTGTCATATGTTCTTTTCAGCGTTGCGTTTCAGTAATTGTTTGCAGTGACCTTTCGGAATCTCGGAGAATGTGTTTGCTTGACTCTCTCCAGGATCAGCTCCTGGCTATCTCGATTGAGTTGTTTTTTGTTTATTAATTGCATTCTGACAGTTGTGGCTTTTCTAAAGGTTAAGCTGTCTTTAACAGGACTTCCACACATGTGGTTCTTTGAAACTTTGATGGGGTTTGTTGGGTTTTTGGTTGAGTTTGTGGGGTTTTTTTAGCAAGAATTGTTTGTCCTTGGTGTTACTTCAAAATAAAGCTTCATTCTCATTTGTTTATTAATCTAAGAATAAAATTCTAGTTATGTTTCTGAATGTCTAGCGGTGTGGTGATGAAAGGGCTGTGGTTTAGTGGTGGGATTTGTTTGGGGTTTTGGTTTGGTTTTGAGGTTTGTTTGGTCTTTCTAGCTTCAGATGTTGCAATGTGATTAGGTCGGAGAACCTTACCAGGTTTAGAGGCGGAGGGGGGGAAAATCTCTTTTTATGTTTTTGTTTTTTTTTTTTTTTAGTAGGCTTTATCAAAAGACTCGTGCAATCTTGTCCCTCGTTGTCACTGGATTGTGGTCACAGCCCATGGTGGTTTTGTGTAGGAAAATGTCAAACATCTGGGAGGGCCTCACTCCACACAAACTCTGTGCAAAACCTCCTGTTCTCAGGGCTGAGACCAGTGGTTCCTCCTTTTGCCCTTTCGAAATGTCTCTTCTGGTGTTCTTCCTCTTTCCTCTCTAAGGTTTGACAACTCTTGAGATGAAAGGGTTTGAAACCCAGATTGTGTGAAATCTCTCAGATCAAATCAGCGTTTGAGTATGAGTTTCCACACGAGAACCCATTGCACCGTGTGTTTTCCAAAGCTGTGCTTGGAGAGGCTGTGAGAGCCTGGTCCTTCAAACACACCAAAGACTGCTTGGTGAAACCAGCATCAAAGAGCAGGTGTTGCAGAATTCAGCCAAGTTTCTCAAAAAAAATTGTGCTGATGGAGATCTGCATCTCTCAAGGGAAAATGGATCTCCAAAAGGAGCATCCAAGCTGGAACACACACTGAAAATACCTCCTGTAGATCAGTTTGCATCTCGTCCTTCACTGCCTCTCCGCATGGTCCATTAAGGCAGCGTGGTATCTAGAAGGACTGAAGTGCTGGAGTTATTTATGGAGATGACAGAAATGGGGGGAAGAATAGTATCATAGAATGGTTTGGATTGGAAGAGACAGCAAAGGTCATCCGGTCCAAACCCCCTGCAGTGAGCAGGGACACCTCCCACTGGATCAGGGTGTTCAAAGCCCCATCCAATCTGACCTCGAATGTTTCCAAGGATGGGGCAACCACCGCCTCTCTGGGCAACCTGGGCCAGTGTCTCACCACCCTGAGCATAAAAAATTTCTTCCTAGTATCTAGTCTAAACTTCTCTTTTAGTTTAAAAGCATTCCCCTTTGTCCTGTTGCTACAGGCTAAAAAGTTTTTTCCCATCTTTCTTATCAGCCCTCATTAAGCATTGAAAGGCTGCAGTAATGTCTACTTGGAGTCTTCTCCAAGCTGAACAGCCCCAGCTCTCCCAGCCTCTCTTCACAGGGGAGGTGTTCCAGGCCTTTGATCGTTTTAGTGGCCACTTCTGGACTCACTGTAACAGGTCTAGGTTCTTCCTGAGCTGAGGGCTCCAGAGCTGGATGCAGGGCTCCAGGTGAGGTGTCACCAGAGCAGAGTAGAGGGGCAGAATTGCCTCCCTCTCCCTGCTGGCAACGCTTATTCTGATGCAGCCCAGGATGTGGTTGTCCTTCTGAGCCAATCAAACGGGACCCAACCACATCTGTCCTTCTGACTGGAGCTGGGTGAGCAGAAGCGCGTGTGATTTCAGCCTTGCTCAGACTGGGGTTTGCATATCATAACTTGAAAAAGTGGGCTTTTCATCCTTGAATCTGAATAGAGAGACCTGAGGGGCACTTGGTATTTCCTGCTAAATTCTAGATAAGATCGTCTACTGTCTGAGCTTGCAAAGCAGCTGAGGTGTGTGCTTCTCTGCTTGCAGGGCTTCCGCACAGAGTTTGATCCACCCCTTCGTTTGGTTGAGCCTGTTAGGAATGAGTGATGTTCCTCAAGCTGTGAACACAAGAATGGTTTAGCTTTAAATAAAAACAATTAAAAAAACCTCCCCTGCAAGTAGATGATGTAATGCCCCGGCCTCATGTTTAAACAGTAGCTAATTTCTCAGGAGATAAACCAGAGTTAAATCTGTCAGGCTGTCTAATTCCCAGATTCAGCAGGGCTTTGTTCTTTGTGGTTTCAAACGCAGGATGTGTGTGTGTGTCCATCGCTGTCAGTGTATTTCCTTCGTCTTCTATAGGTAAAAAGCTTGTCCAACAGCAAGAGAAAACGTTGCTGTAAACCTTGATGTGTATCCCTTTGTATTTAAGTTGTACTCCACGACTGAATTGAACCCAAACCCATCCCTTTTGTGAGCTGCAGCGCTGCAAACCAGGGTTTCTTCTGAATTTGGATCTTTGAATTTGCAGGCACCTTCCTTTGGCCAAGCAGGATGAGCTCCCTGCAAGGTTCCAAGGGCGCGAGGTGGGACACTCCACGCTCTGCAGCTGGGTTGGGCTGCACGTGGGCTGGTTGTTTGGTGTTGGACTTCCCTCTCCCAGACAGGAACTTCAGTTTTCACTCACGTAGCTTTGTTTTTTTTGAGTAGCTTTCTCTGTCGGTAGCAGCTCTGACCCATGTAAAGCTTCATATCTGCTGACCAGAGGGGACTTGCTGTGGTTGGTTGTGTAAGAGGAAGGTTTGTATCACAACTTTTTTTTTTTTTTTTTTTCCCCCCCTGGAATGCTCTGCTTATTGCAATTTTTCACTGACCTGTTCCTTTAATCTTCAATTTTGGCATGATTTCCCAGGGCTCGTGTCCACAAAGAACTTTGCCAACTAGCAGGATGAAACGGGGTTAGAGAGGTCCAGAAGTTCCGGTATCTGCTGGCAATCACGGAAGAGGGAGATGATGCTGTCGAGAGAAACCAAAGTGGCAGTTTAAGGAGTTGCTTCTATTTTCTCTAGCTTTTTATATTTGAAAAGGGAAAAATGTTGGTTTTCTAAGCTGAAGCAACTTCGTATGAAAGTTGACCCAGTGTGGGGTCAACCTATTCCCTTGTTCTGACATGAACCAACTTGGCACGCTGGGTGGTTGCAGCAGCCTTTCTTCCTCCGAGAGGGGGTTGTGCTGATGCTGTGCTCAGTCTGGAGCCGTTGCTCTGGAAAACAGTCGCTTTGGGAGTGATCACATCTGTGAAGAGACGTTGCTGACTCACAGCATCGTTATCTGCTGCGATGTGGTTGTTTTAAAAAAACTGAATTTCAGGAGCTTAAAAAATTGCAGAAGGGAGTGGGGAGCTGAGAGACTGTCCTGCAATTGAGGATTTTCTTATTTTTTCCATGGTTTCCTTTGAAAAGCAAGAGTAAAAGTAGTGAGCTGGGTGCGATTTATGCTGGAGTTGTGCTTACTCTGTTCTGTTTATTATTAATTTGTTCCTCACACTCTGCTTGCTGACTTGACTTCCTCCTCTTTGGCATTATTCTCACATAAATCCCTTTCCTCAGTATTTCCTTGTTCTTTGCCAGCTGTGGAGCAGCTGTGAAGATACCAGAAAACATTTCTGCTCTTAAGAACTGCTCAGAGATGCATGGTTTTGCAAAGGAGACTGGATTTAGCTGGAGCTTCTTGTATGAGAAGAAATTCTTCACAGGGTGGGGAGGCCCTGGCCCAGGTTTCCCTGAGCAGTGGTGGCTGCCCCATCCCTGGAGGTGTTGAAGGCCAGGTTGGATGGGGCTTGGAGCCCCCTGATCCAGTGGAGGTGTCCCTGCCCATGGCAGGGGGTGGAACTGGATGGGCTTTAAGGTCCCTTCCACCCAAACCATTCTATGATTCTATCACATCCAGGGATGTGGCAGCCACCACTTCTCTGGGTAACCTGAGCCAGGGCCTCCCCACCTTCACAGGAAAACATTTCTCCCTAAAATCTCATCTCAATCTCCCCTCTTCCAGCTTAAACCCCCCCTTGTCCTGTCCCTGCACTCCTACAACTCTCTCAACCTGTCCTTGTATGGGAGGTGCTCCAGCCCTCTGATCATCTGTGTGGCCTCCTCTGGACTCACTCCAACAGATCCATGTCCTTCCTTCCCCCTCTCTTTTCAACGGCATAAATACTACTACTATGCAAAACAATAATTTGACTCTTCATAGACTCAAAAGATTAAAGATTAAATACTAAGGTTAAAAGTTTAAGTCTTAGGCAGTGCAGCAGAAAAACTCACCTGAACGCAGATCCAGGCTGAAGCCCACTCAGAGTCTGGTTGTTTTTCCTGAAGCAGGCCTGGTTTGGAAGACCCGTCTTAGGAGACACTGGTCCTTCTATGCTGTCAACCCCTTTTTTTGACAACAGGAGGTCTCCAGCCAAAAGAATTTTGTGGTTATTACAGAATTGTTGGGGTTGGAAGGAACCTTAAAGCCTATCCAGTGCCACCCCCTGCCACGGGCAGGGACACCTCCCACTGGATCAGGGGGCTCCAAGCCCCATCCAACCTGGCCTTGTGTTTATCCCCCAGGTCTCAAGCAGCGTGTCCTGCTGGCCCTCAGCCTTTGCTGTGTCTGCTCCTGTGGGGCACAACACGATGAATTTTGATAATTTGTACTCCGTGCTAAATATCTGTCAAATATTGACTCAGTCTGCGGCATGAGCTGACTAAGCTGAAATTAATGGTGTAATTCTAGCTCGTTCGGCACATGTGGATAGGCAGTTTCACTGCAGATGGTAGAGGAGATTAAGATCTTACCTTGACTCCAACTCAAGGGGAGGAAAGAGAAGCCTTGGACTTGTAATGGCAAAAAGGAAGGAGCTGGCGGAGACAGCAGGGGGAGTGTTTGTAAAAATGTTATTTGAGGGTGATAAACTCTTCCTAATGAGTGAGGTCATAAGACAAAACGGAGGAGCTGTTGTTAATTGTGTGCTATTACAGATGTCTTGAAACGATGTCCTGTGTTCTGGGCCATTGCCATATCCCTGGGATAATTTTTCTTAATCTGTTGAAAATGAGTTCCAAAAAAAATGAGACAATCTGGCTGGCTGAGGTTTCGCATAGATCAGCAGATGCAGTGCTGGTGCCTGCTGGCTCCGTGTTCTTTGCTAGCTTTATCCTCTCTGGAGTTACAGGTATCCAAAACCAGACCGTGGCATCTCCTTTCCTTGGACTGGGGAGATGTGGGCAACTCTGGGACGCGTGAGCAGCTCCACTTGGTTTTGAGATGCTGCTGCAAAAGGACGAAGCACTGACAGCTCCAAGCAGACAAGGAAATGGGGATGAAAAAAGATGTCTGAAGTCCGAGGAGTCATCTGGATGAGCTGATGGCAGAGTTGGAGCTAAGATGTCAATCCCCTTGTGTTTCAGAGCTGCTGTACAGCCTGGCCTTCAAACTCAGGGGAAGCTTGTGGGGTTTCAAGGTTATCTTTGCGGGTTTTGTTGCTGATGTAAGTGAATCTTGGAATTCAAACCAATAAAGATCCAACCTGAGGACCAGTCCTGCTTGAGTGACTGCAGGGATCTTGCTCTGTCCTGTGAATGTGGTGGAAGCTTTAGTAGTGGACAGATACGGTTGGGTATCTTGGATGATCTCCAAGGTACTTGGGAGATGATGCTCGGACACAGATACTTGGATGATCTCCAAGGTCTTTTCCAACCAAGGGATTCTATGATTTTATGTAAATGCTGAGCTCCTGAGTTTTTTTTTTTTAAAGACACCATTTTTCTCTTCGCCCCTCTAGCTTTTTGCTACAGTTTTCTTACAGGCAGTAAGGTCTCCGTGGTAGCTTTCAGCTTTGTGCCTACAATTCATCAGTTCTCAGCTGATCTTCTGTGGGCCAGAGAGCAAATATAATGCAGCAAATTCATTATAGGCTAAAATATTTATCGTATTCCTGTAAAGGTCATTGGTGGCAATGAAGACTCGGTACAATACAACCCTGAATCCTGCCAAAGATGATATCTGTCACCACTCTCTTTTGAGAGCAGTGGCCCTTAGAGTACTTGGAGTAACTTATCCTTGGCACGTTCCTTTGAGCTGTGTGCTTGGTTGCTCCATAGGTGAATAAATAGCTGTTCTGCTGCATCCGTAAGCTACCGTGCCTGCCTGTAGGGAAGGGAGTCTTAATTTAACCTTCTGGTTTGTGCTTGATTTAAGTAATTTGCAGAGCTGCGTAATAAAATCTCCATGATGTTATTTCTATTAAAATCATGGTAATCTCGAATTGTTATTAATGCTGACGAGCATTTTTGCTCCTGCACGTGCAGGTAGTGAATTGCTTGTGGCATAACATGACTTAGAGAAGAATGAAAAGGTTTCTTGGCAATGAGGTGGGCTGAGATTTGCCTTCCCCTCAGCTGCAAAATGAAGGATCATTTGACAGATGGAAACCTCTCAACCCATTTTCACAGGTGCATGAGTGGTGGTGTGTGCCTGTTCCTGACTGGATGGCCCAGAGTAGTGTGGGATATGTGCCTGACGTATTTGCTGGCTAGGATGAGTAGTTCAGGAGGGCTATGAAGATGATCTGAGGACTGGAGTACCTCCTGTACGAGGACAGGCTGAGAGAGTTGGGGTTGTTCAGCCTGGAGAAAAGAAGTCTGTGGGGAGACCTTAGAGCAGCCTCCCAGTACTGAAAGGGGCTCCAGGAAAGGTGGGGAGCGACTTTTTCCAGGGGCCTGGAGTGACAGGATGAGGAGGAACAGCTTTAAATTGGAAGGGGGAAGATTTAGGTTAGACATTAGGAAGAAATTCTTCACCATGAGGGTGGGAAGGCCCTGTCCCAGGTTGCCCAGGAAAGCTGTGGCTGCCCCATCCTTGGAGGTGTTGAAGGCCAGGTTGGATGGGGCTTGGAGCCCCCGATCCAGTGGGAGGTGTCCCTGCCCATGGCAGGGGAGTTGGAACTGGATGGGCTTTGAGGTCCCTTCCAACCCAAATCATTCCATGATTCTATGGTTCCACGATTCTGTGATATCCAGTTCCTCCTTACAGCACTATTTCTTTAAGCAACAGTTGGATGATTGGATGCTGAGGAGCATTTTGGAGCCTGGCCTTGCAAATACAGCTTGTTAATTGAAGCTACGCTCACCGTCAAGGCTGCCTTTTCAAGTTGCGCTGTCTATCTTCTTAACGATATTCCAGCCTCTTTGGCTTCCCATCGAGTGCAGCTGAAACTCTACTTCTGATCCTCACTCAGTTAGACAGGGACTGCAGTTCGTCTGCCAAGCAGCGGCTGCCGGCGTGCCCATTTGTCACCTGTGGCCACTCCTCTTGCTGTGATGGGCTCTTTCCTCGTCGCACTGAGACTTTCGCTAATTGGAAGTGAGCATTGAAGGGGCAGCGTTTATTCGGTGTCACAAGCGAGCTCTTTGCCTGAGTGCGTGATTCAGGCAGCTGCGTGAGGTTCAACAGCTTTGTCATGAGCAGACAGATCTCCAGATAATCTAGCAAATCTCTTGATTATGAGGGTGGAAAATAATATGCTTTGATTTACAGATGTTGCTGTGCAAAAAGTGCTTCTGTGAATTCCCTGAATGGCAATATCTGGGCGTGTTTGGCATCCTCAGTTCCTGAGTACATCCATTTTCTGAAAGTAGCCTGAATTTCTGGGTACTTCTCTGGACAGAGTAGGCACATATAATTTGGATTGTTGGTTTATGCACGGGCAGATGATTAATAACTTTACAAGCCAAGATGAGGGATTATATTGGCTCAAGAAACCTTGAAGTTTCTGGTAAAAAAGCCAAAGGATGAGCGAGGCTGTTGTCTTATGTCTGATTTTATGAGCAGGGTTGAAAGGACAGGCTGAGAGAGTTGGGGTTCTTCAGGCTGGAGAAGAGAAGGCTCTAGGGAGACCTTAGAGCAGGCTCCCAGGACTGAAAGGGTCTCCAGGAAAGCTGGGGAGGGGCTCTGGATCAGGGAGTGCAGGGACGAGGAAGAAATGTTTTGCTGTGAGGGTGGGGAGGCCCTGTCCCAGGTTGCCTAGAGCAGTGGTGGCTGCCCCATCCCTGGAGGTGTTCAAGGCCAGGCTGGATGGGGCTTGGAGCCCCCTGATGCAGTGGGAGGTGTCCCTGCCCATGGCAGGGGGGTGGAACTGGCTGGGCTTTAAGGTCCCTTCCCACCCAAACCATTCCACGATTCTGTGTCCTGATGGTGAGCCTGGAGATGTGTCACTGCACTGGCAAAGGAGGCGGTGAGACGGTGCAAAGGGTCTTTTCCCTGTGATTTTTTTCCCTCTGGTCAGATGTGCTTTGATGGAGGAAATCACACCGAAAACTACCACGAATCTTTTCATTTTAGCTCTCTATCTTGAGCCCAGATCATACAAAGCAAACCTTCCGAGCCAGTGAAGGGGGTTTTGTGGAGGGATAAAGCTTATTGTCAGCTGCCGTGTTCAAACCCTTGGGAAATCGTGACCATTGTCTGGGCTATTATTGCTTAATAAAAGCTTTGCATTTCCTCATTCAGGGTCTTGAAAATCTGGTTCTGTACTTTCAAAAATAACTCAGCGTGAGCCACATTTGGGAGTATTCACAGAGGAAATTCTTCAGTCGTTTAAAACAAAGTGAAGGGAGGGGAAAAAAACCCTCCTTAAAGTGCTTTTCCTTGTCTGTGAAGTGTCCCAAGCCTGAGTGTGTCCCAAGCTTCTGGAGGTTGCACAGTGGGGCGAGAGCCTGGTTTTGCTTCTGCTGAAGGTTGGTTTGCCTGCAGCCTTCAAGGATTTGGGCTCAAGCGCTATCCCAGGTGGGGAACCTAGGGTGGTGCTGGACTGAATGCATCCTTGTGGGATGGAGAGGGTGATGTGGCTGTCCTGGATGAGGATCTCCAGGCAAGTGGGTGGGTGCACTGACATTCGTCAATGTGGTCGATGCGCGATGCGCTTGTTGCAGGAAAATGTTTTGGTTTCTATTTGTAATAGAAGCCACTCTGGAAAGGGCGACTTTAGGGACACTGAAACTCGGTCACATGTGGAAGGATGTGCAGTATTTAGGGCAGCTGCTGCTGCAGGCTCTGTGCTGGCTTTGGGGCGCTGCCTCAGTGCAGGCATCGCTGCCGGCTGTGATGGAGACAGAGATGGAGCCAGAAAACATCCCCAAATGCTGCTGGGATGCTGGGTGGGGGAGTTTGGGTTCTTTTTGAAGGAGGGGGGCAGAGGAGAGGGTGCTCTGGGCCATGCAGTTGTCCCATCAGCCCTGAGGTTGGTTTACCTGAAGTTTTTGCTCTTCTCACCTTCTGCTGTGAGGTTGTAGCCCTGCACAGAATCATAGAATCATAGAATGATTTGGGTTGGAAGGAACCTTAAAGCCCAGCCAGTTCCAACTCCCCTGCCATGGGCAGGGACACCTCCCACTGGATCAGGGGGCTCCAAGCCCCATCCAACCTGGCCTTGAACAACTCCAAGGATGGGGCAGCCACAGCTTTCCTGGGCAACCTGGGCCAGGGCCTCCTCACCCTCATTGTGAAGAATCTCTTCCCAATGTCCAATCTAAATCTTCCCCTCCCAATTTAAAGGCCCTGAACTCTTTTGCAAATCCTGTTTTGGAGGCTTTTTTCTTTCTGCGTGTGTGTTCTTGGATTGATTTTCCTTGTGTGGAAATAATTCTATTGCTTGTTTCTTATCTTCTGGTTTTGACTACAAAGAGGAATATGTTCAGGGTTTTTTGTGTTGTGGTGGTAGTTTTTTTTCTTTCTACAGCAAGCAGTGCAGTTTCTGTTGTTAAAATATTCCGGACAGCAATTGCTGCCCACGTAGAGTAGTGAAATGTGTGTTTAGTGGTTGCGAGGCGTGCTTGCTACGGGTGTGCCACCTTGTTTTGCTCGGTGCAAGTGTCCACATATATCATTGGCTATAATTTATTGTTGCTATTAAGCCAGAGAGATATCATTTACATTAATAATTTGTGCTTTGTGCAGGCCAGAATTGCATACATTGACTCTTGATTTTGAAACCAGTTCTCTCTTGGAGCTGTGTGTTCCTTGCAGGATAGAGGGTACGGTGTGAGGAAGGAGCTGCTGGAGATGCACTGGGCCGTGAAAGTGCCGGAGAAGACACCTAACTGGGATATTAGCGCAGGTTTGCTGCTGAGTTAGGAAATGAGTTTAGGCAGAATATGAAGTAGATGAGATGCTCAGGGATCTGGCTTAGTAGTGGACAGGAATGGTTGGACTCGATGATCTCAAAGGTCTTCTCCAACCAAACGTTTCTATGATTCTGTGGTCTGTGCCTCAATTTCTCCACTGGAAAATGAATACAGCATGAGAAGAGGAGGCTGAGGGGAGACTTCATCGCTCTCTGCAGCTCCCAGAAAGGAGGATGGAGCCAGGTGGGTGTTGGTCTCTTCTCCCAAGCAACAAGTGAGAGGATAAGAGGAAATGGCCTCAAGTGGCAGAAGGGGAGGTTTAGATTGGAAATCAGGAACAATGTCTTTACTGAAAGAGTGGTGAAGCCTTCGCAGAAGCTGCCCAGGGCAGTGGTGGAGTCCCCATCCTTGGAAGGGTTTAAAGAGCATGTGACCGTGGCACTTTGGGACATGATTTAGTAGCCATGGTGGGGTTGGGTTGATGGTTGGACTGGGTGATCTTGCAGATCTTTTCCAACCTCAGTGGTCCTATGACTTGCCTTTTCACTGCATCGGCAGCTTGCAGACTCACCAAACCGTGCAATGAAGCCAGAAAGCCGACAAATACAAGCACTGGAGAAATAGCTTAGCTGCAAGGTATAGTGAGATATGAGCACGCTAATAAGCCTGGTGTTGTGTTTCCAAGCCGTGTTCAAGCAAGTTCTGAGATGCCTTCAACACAGTGCACTGCAGAGATCAGGGATGGTGGCAGAGTTCTGCGCTGAGAGCAATTTTCTTTCCATAGAACGAAGGAGAGAAGGAGTTTGTGTGTGTGTGTGTTCATTAGGAGTGAGCACAAGTGGCTCATCCTCCCTTTTACCATCTTCTGTGGGATCGTTGGTACACGCGGGCGTATGCAATGCAGCGGAACGGGGAGAAGCCACAGCCCTGCAGTCTCTAAATCCTGTCACACCTTTGTGGGGATTGGTATTACTTGACATTTTCTAGGTCATGTGCACCATTAAAATGATTTCTGTGCCTGTGTTTGGAGAATCTGCTGTGCCTATGTTTGTTTCTATCCATGTGACTGATCCAGGCCCATATGTTAAGAATTTAACTGCTTTTTTCTTCTTTTTTTTTTTTTTTTTTTCCCTCTTAACCATTGGTGTCTAAATATATCTAATAAAAATGCAGACTGGAGCTCTATAATGAGGCAATAAGTCATTCCTGCCTTTCTTCTTCTTAAGACAAAACTACCTCACACACTGGCTTCTTTTTGTGTGGACTTCTGCTTTGCATTTCTACACATCTGTCATAGCGTGAAGCCTCTCACAAAAGGTGGTTAAGAAAAGGCTCTGAACGGGCCGGTTTTGCATGCAAAAACCTGGACGCTTGCAAAGGGAAAACCCGGAGTGGTTGCAGGAGAAGCCATGGGCTGTGTGTGATAGAAATCAAAAATATAGTGCTGAGTATGTTTAGCTTAGAATCATTGAGTTTGGAAAAGCCTCCAAGATCATCAAGTCCAACCATCAGCCCAGCACCAGGACGGTCGTGGATTGTGCAGCTGTTCTGCAGCCATTGGGAAGCAGTTTGTAAGAGGGAAATAGTTCCAATTTTAGTCCATATTTTTGCAAAATTCAAGTGATTCTTGGAAGTTTATACCCCCCAACAGACATTTATATCGCTGGCACCTGACCTCTTGGTAAAGCCAGTGGTCAAGGTTGTGGCAGCAGTGCCTGAACTGGAGCGCTTGTGACACAACTGAACACAGATGTACGGATAAGCAGTTTCTGGTTTTGAACCTTCGGTTCTGGGAGGAAACGGCTTTGCTGCAGGAAAAGCTCTGCCTTGTAAGCGCGTCGCCTCGCACGCTGCCGCAGCAAATGTACCGTGGTTGTGGTCTGACAGCTGAAGTCGGAACACGGCTGCTAAATCAGATCACGCTTGCACGTGGTGGCTGGGTGTGAAATCCCGGGTGGCTGAGTGGCACCGTCACCACTGGGCGCTTGCACAACGCGTTTTTCCGGAGCCGCAGAGACGTCTCCCCAACTTGCCGTGCCTAAATGCTCGTTTGTGTCCCAGCGCTGCCGCTCGCCGCTTCTGCCAGGACATCTGTTTGCGGGCTCGTACTGTGCGCTGCGTGGCTGAAATGTCCGCGTCGAGGAAATGGGAGGGTGTGTCTGTTCTGGAAAAGCTTCTTCTATTTTTCCCTGCTCTCAAGCTGATCCTGCATGGGGTTGGTGTGGCCCCAGTCGTCTTTTGCTGGAGAAGATCCCCGTGTGGGTGCGCACTAAGACTTGCTTCCCCAGGTGTATGGAGGAAGGGATGGAGCAGAGGGGAGCCTTGGCAATTCCAAGTTGCAATTGAGGATTGAAAAGCAGAGTTTCAGTGTATGAAACAATAGATCTGTGGGTAATGCTGAGTTACAGCTGGAAAAGGCCCTGGGGGTGCTGGGCGACAGCGGCTGAAGAGGAGCCAGCAGGGGCCCAGGGGCCACCAAGGCCCCCAGCACCCTGGCTTGGCTCGGCCCTGGGGGGGCAGCAGGAGCAGGGAAGGGATGGTCCCCCTGCCCTGGGCGCTGGGGAGGCCAAACCTGGAATGCTGGGCTCAGGTTTGGGCCCCTCACGCCAAGAAAGCCCTTGAGGGGCTGGAGCGCGTGGGGAGAAGGGAGCGGAGCTGGGGAAGGGGCTGGAGAAGAGGGGTTGTGGGAGCGTCTGAGGGCCCTGGGGGGGGTTTAGTCTGGAGCAGAGGAGGCTGAGGGGAGACCTCATGGCTCTGCAGCTCCTGGAAAGGAGGTTGGAGCCAGGTGAGTGTTGGTCTCCCAAGTAACAAGGGATGGGATGAAAGGAAATGGCCTCAAGTTGCACCAGGGGAGGTTTAGATTGGATATTGGGACCAATTCCTTCACTGAAAGGATTGCCAAGCCCTGGCAGTGGTGAAATCTCCATCCCCGGAGGGGTTTCAAGGCCGTGTGGATGTGGTGCTCAGTAACAGGGTTTATTGGTGGGATTGGCAATGTGAGGGTAAGAGCTGGACTCAGTGATCTTGGAGATCTTTTCCAACCTAAACAATTCTCTAGTTCTGTGACTGTTTAACCATGAAATGTGTCAGAACAGCTGAAGAAGACGTTGATAAGTTCTTTGAGATGCTGACCTGCAGGATAAGTTTCTGAGAGGGTGATGGGGTTGTGCTCTTCAATTTTTTGACCTCTTCAGAGGGGCAGTCAAACCCCACTAATCAGATTTAGCAGGGCCTTGCATAGTGAGAGGTGCTTTGTTTACAGGCTGCACGTTCACTCACAGACCCTGAGGCCCGTTGAGAAGTTATTTAACTGCACATTTCCAAAGCAGCAAGCCAGGTGCCTGCTGGGCTGAGTTGTCTCTGCTTCCCAGCTTTGCGTGTCCTCTCGCTGGCTGATTCGCAGCCCCCAGCCGTTTGCAGAAGGAGTCTCTCGGTTGTTAATGTTCATTAGCAAGGTTCTGCTCTGCCTGTTCCTAGATTATGTGCTTTGGAAGCGTGGAGCGCTAAGCTCCTCGCCCGTGTAACGAGCTTGTGTATCGCTGGTTGGTAATGAGCTGTGTCCTGCCCAGGACGCGTGTCCCTCTGGAGAGCAGCAGCTTTGGTGGTTAGATGCTCGTGGTAGGTGGAGCGTGTCCCCTCCAGGACTCACTTGGAGACTTGTGCCCTAGTCAGGTTGTCAGAGTCGTGGCCTTGGTTTTAATCATTAATTTCTCCTCTGTGCATTCACTGACCGATGAGGGCAGTTTCTGATATCGATTGTTTCCAGATTTACCCATAGTGCCTTGTTTTAATCATGCATGGCTTGATTTGAGCTCCAAGCAGGGGCTGGGGTTTAAGCGGGCTTCAAAAAGCTTTTAAACTAGAAGAGCAGCGCTCCTTGTACTGACAACAGTTTTCTGTTCCTGCCTCCTAATGACTATTCCATGCCAGCACCTTCTACCCAACAACTCCATTCCAAGGAGAATCATAGAATCATCATAGAATCACCTGGTTGGAAAAGACCTTTAAGATCAGTGACTCCCAACCATATCTGTTCACTACTAAACCAGATCCCTGAGCACCTCATCTACCCATATTTTGAACACCTCCAGGGATGGAGACTCCCATCTTCCTATTGTCTAGTCTGAACCTCCCCTGGTGCAACTTGAGGCCATTCCCTGTCATCTTGTCACCTGTCACTTGGGAGAAGAGACCAACACGCACCTCACCACAACCTCCTTTCAGGCAGTTGTAGACAGTGATGAGGTCTCCCCTCAGCCTCCTTTTCTCCAGAGTAAACAGCCCGAGTTCCCTTGGCCACTCTTGGTAAGGCTTGTTCTCCTACCCCTTCCTCAGCTCCGTTCCCCTTCTCTGGACATCTTCCAGCACCTCAGTATCTTTCTTGTAGTGAGGGACCCAAAACTGAGCACAGTACTCAAGGAGAAATTTTTGCAAATTCTCACTGCGGCTTTGTTGTTGCTGTGATTTAATATCCCTGCAGCTGGGATTCTCTCGTTGTGGGTGCCTCATCTCGGAGATACCCTTGGTGGGAAAACTTCCCACCTCACCCTTGTTTTAACAATAGAATGGAAGATGATGCTGATGCTCTGCCGTACAGTTAGATAATATGGCTGTGAACGAGAACCAGGGTACTCTTCAATTTTCCTCTATGTTCAGGACGAAAAACAAAGGTGAGAACAGCTCCAGAGGAGGAGGATTTTTCTCAGATATCTGTGCTTTGCCCCTAGTTTTACACCTCTGGTATCATCCCCAAAACTCTTGTTTTTTTGCCGTTTGATTATAATTTGCATTTAGATTGGCTGCCTGAAGGGGAGTCGCTTGCAAGGGGAGATGGGGCTGTAAGGCTCGGGTCTCTTGCAGATCTGGCTGAAAGTAATGGCATTTACATAAAAACCATTAGCTGCATTGTGGATAAACATGAAAAGGCATCCATTTCATTTAATTTTCTGATGAGGAGTCTTTTAATATAAGGATGCAATAACCATGCAGTGGTAACATTTCTGCCTGTCATCCCTCCTTCCTGACCTCTTGTTGTTGTACGGGCAGGCTGTGACTGGGATTTATTTCATGAGGAGATGTGGACTTGCTTCTGTTCCAATTCACTGCAGTAGCCAGTTGTCTTGGTGCATCGTAGGGAATTGCTTAATGCTCATGTTAAGAGGTGTCTCTATTAATTGAACAGGGTTTAATGTCTCCCTGAAGCACAGTTGCTCTGTGTGTGATGGATGCTAACATGTATGCAATGGGTTTTCCTTTTGTGTGCATCCTCGTGCCGTCCTGTGGGCAATCTTTGTGTAGTGATGCGTTGGTGATCAGCGTGGGCCAAAAATGTTTAGGAGTGTTCAAGGCCATGTTGGATGGGGCTTTGAGCACCCTGGTGCAGTAGGAGGTGTCCTGCCCATGGCAGGGGGCTTGGAACTGGATGGACTGTAAGGTCCCTTCCAACCCAAACCATTTTATGATTCTATAAAAAGAGCTGTGATTCACTGTCTCGGTAGTAGCTGGGTTTGTGTAGCTCTTCTGTAAATATTGGTAACAAGTGTTAGGAAACGGCCTCAGATTGCACTAGGGGAGGTTTAGACTGGATATTAGGAAACACTTCTTTTACCGAAAGAGGTGGTGAAAGCTCTGGCAGAGGCTGTTCAAGGCAGTGGTGGAGTCCCCATCCCTGGAGGGGTTCAAAAAACATGTGACCATGGCACTTGAGGACATGATTTAGTAGGCACGGTGATGTTGGGCTGACAGTTGAACTGACTGAGCTTAGAAGTCTTTTCCAACCTTATACTCTTATGATCTTGCTTTACTCTTGAGTTGGATCAGGTGTGACCTTGAGAGGCAGCCGGTGACATAGACGTTTTCAAACATCACTGTGTTTCCTTAAGAGACTTCGCTGTGGGCTTTGCAAGCTCTTTCAGTTCTTCACCTCTTTGTCTTTGCTTTCTTCAACAGACCTACCTCTGGATTTTTAATTTTTTTTAACTTGTTTTTTGTCACTTTGTCGATATTTACAACTTTTTCCCTCTCTAACAGGCTCCAGACAAATGAGTAGAGAGCTGGGTACAGAAGAGAGACTCTGATTTCCCAGTTGATCCCCTTGTACAGTGAGTACCTTCACATTTCGGGAATAAGATTATCTGTGGTGCCTGATTTTGGCTTAAAATTGACTTCCTTGGGGCGCAGCGTCGCGTCTGCATGCCTGGAAGATGTTCTAGAAGTACAAGCTTCCTTGGCTTTACTCTTGTTTTGGGAGAAGTGGGCTCCAGGTCATTTTATCTGAGCTGGTAGATGGTATTCATATCCCATTTCCAGTACCGTGCATGTTTTGACAGAGCGGAGAATGAATGCAGTTGTGTCTTGTACCTGCGGGGAATCGACACTAGAAGTGTTGCCGCATAATTTAGCGATGTGTCATGCGTGGCTTCCTACGCTGACGAGCAGAGGAGGCTCCAGGGTCAGGAGAGCAAAGGTTCACCTACTCTATTCCAGCCTTGTCAGAGGTGTTGAACTCGGAGAGGAGTGTGGATGAGGGACCTGCCATGGCACACGTAGGGGTAACTCGTAAAGGCGTTGTGTGAAATTGGGCAAATGAAGCTTGGCTTGTGGGTAAGATAAAAGAACTGGGAAGTGTTGCCTTGTTCATGGTTAAGGACAGCAGTTTTTCTCTGAAAGTGGAGGAGAAAATCATTATTTCATGGAGAATTTTTACACATTAAAATAGCTTGCATGCTTGCTAATGGGCTGTAATAATGAGCCCATGCTTCGTGAGGTGTCTACAAATATGCTTAAACTTGCTACTGTGTGGGACTTAAGTTGTAAGTACTGGGTAATTGAAGTGTCCTGGCCCACACGGTGCCGCGGCACGGCCAGACTGAAGTAGTTACCAGCCTGCTGTAGGTGTCTGCAGGAGGACATCACTTTGGAGTCTGAAAGGTGGGAGGGCATCACTTGGCGGTGCGTGAAAGGCAGGAGGATGCTACTATGGGGTGTGAAAGGTGGGAGGGTGCAACAGGTGAGTGTGGGAGCTGCAGTGATTCACTGAGACCACCGTACAATTCAGTTTGTTAGGACAGTCCCAGCAGGCAGCTCCCCTAAGGATGATGTGGAGTGATAAATTTTAATACTTGAGGGTGTTCGTTAAAGAAAGACAAGGATGAAATAATACACTGAGACTGGAGTGGGGTAGCAGGTTGGTTTAAACACATCCTGGGAGCAGGGTGGAGAATTCCTGTCCGAGAAGGGGACAAAGGCTTAATTCTTCATGACTTTTTAACTTCTACATCTGACCAGTGTGAGATGCAGGATGTCCTTGGTTCAGATGTCCTATTTCTGCCTCTTACAGTGGTGATTTAGGCTGTACTTCCGGATTCAGGACAGTCGTTTTGCCCTACTTTTAGAATCATAGAATGGTTTGGGTTGGAAAGGACCCTAAAGATCATGCAGTTCCAACCCCCCTGCCACGGGCAGGGACACCTCCCACTAGACCAAGCTGCTCAACTTTCATAACATTTGGAACAAAGAGGTCTCTTCTCAGCTGGTGCAGAGCTCCTGTAGGAAACAGGATGGTGAATAATAAAACTGGAAGCAGCAGAAAGGTCATATGAAGAGCAAATGATGCTGCTATTGACCAACGGTGCCATCGTGCCATGGTCTTAATCGACAGATCTAATCCCAATGTGTGTTCAGAGCCAGATCTGCTGACTTCAGTAGCTAAAATAAGTCGATAGCATTGAATTCTCTTTCTCCTTGCATATCTTAAGTAGAACGTAGTAAGTTGCAGCCTGACAGCTGTGCAAGCCGCACACGGCCACAGGGCTGCATAGGCTTCCCCGAGGACATAATTTGGCCTGCAGAACATTTATTATGGCTGGTGTCGTGCGCAGCAGGCTCAGCATTGACCTTCAGTAGCTGTTATGCAGTTGTGGACCTGATGGCTGGAAGGATGAATGTAGGAGACAAGGATTTTGGGTGTGAAGTCGTTTTGTAGGGCAGAAGATTGTGATTAAAGCAAGAAGGCTACATGTATGAATTTAGGTCAGTAGGAGATAGCTGAGCGAAGGGCTGTGCTTGGCAGAGAGCTGGAACAGAGGAGATGTGAGAAACACTGTCTACGATTGCCATGGAGCAGAAGGGGAAAAAAACCTGTTTCCAGGGAGTCCTTAACATGTCATTCTTCTGCAAGAGCGTCTGTGTGGCACTAAATACCTGAATAACTGGGCTGCAACTGGAATATAAAATTATGGTCAGGAGGCTCCTCTTCAACCGTCACCTGCAGCTTCCTGGCTTGGCAGCAAAGCTCAGTATTGCAGGAGGTTGTATCGCAGGGCCCTTCCTAGGAGGATGTGGTGTCATCTCTGTGGATGTGAACGTAGATCTGATGGTTCCTGTGCAAGCAGCGGGCTTAGCTGTGTGCATGCTTCTGCGGTCTCTGTCTGCTCGCAGCTGCAGTTTGGAAGGCAAAGTGAGAGCAGGTGGATTGGGATTGCAAGGGGAGTTTGTCCTCCCTCCTGAGGAGCCCTGGGCAGTGGGGAGAATTAATTTCTGCTTCTTGCTGCTGTTCCTTGCAGAAGACACCACAGACCCTTGCCTACTTTATTAAAAACTCAGAACCAGGCAACCAAACGCCTGAGCTGAGAGGTCAGAGGTCTATCCTGTCTCAGCAGTGGCCAGCAGAAACGGCCTTCATCTCACATCAGTTCAGTTAGCTCTTGCTTGAACCCACGTGTGCTTTTGGCCTCTCTCCTACTACCGTGCGTTTCAAAGTTGAACTATAACTTTGCGCAATGAACCACCTCCTCCTGGGAGCTGAACTTGCTGCCAACAAGTTTACTGGAATAAGCTTCTGTTGAGGGAATTGTTGTTTAATATCTTTATCAATGATGTGGATGAGGAGATTAACTGCTCCCTAAATCATTTTGCAGATGTCATCAAATTGGGTGGGAGAGTTGATCTGCTGGAGAGCAGAAAGGCCCTGCAAAGGGATCTGGACAGGTTGGATCCAGGGACTGAGGCCAATGGGATGAGGTTCCACAAGGCCAAGTGCTAAGTCCTGCCCTTGGGCAACAAGAACCCTGTGCAGCTCCAGGCTGGGGGCAGAGCGGCTGGAAAGCTGCCCCAAGGAAAAGACCCTGGGGGTGCTCGGCCACAGCGGCTGAAGAGGAGCCAGCAGGGGCCCAGGGGCCACCGAGGCCCCCAGCACCCTGGCTTGGCTCAGCCCTGGGGGGTCAGCAGGAGCAGGGAAGGGATGGTCCCCCTGCCCTGGGCGCTGGGGAGTCCAAACCTGGAATCCTGGGCTCAGTTTTGGGCCCCTCGCTGCAAGAAAGACATTGAGAGGCTGCCCAGGGCCGTGGTGGAGTCCCCATCCATGGAGGGTTCAAAACCTGTGTGGCCGTGGCACTTGAGGTCGTGGTTTAGTCAACACGGTGGGGTTGGGCTGACAGTTGGACTGGATGAGCTTAGAGATCTTTTCCAACCTTAATGATTCTATGATTTGATGAATTGTTTACGTGTTGACCAATTCAGTGCTGGTTTGTGTTCTGTATATCCTTACTGTGTCCCCTCTCTTTTTCCAGACTACAAGTCCTAATTATTTGAACTCTCCTTACAGAAGATGCTCCCTATCTTTGGCCATTCTTGCTACTCTTCTGTCCTCTTTCCTTTTGGTGGTAACTTGTAGTCATGGTGCACATCTGTTTTTTCTTCTCTTGAATGTTTTTCACCCCTACCTATTAGGAAGAACCGTCTGGGTTCTGAGAGCCTGTCCTTTCCTTCAGTTCTCTGTATTTTAAAACCCTGGAAAAGAAACTAGGAATTCTGCGTGCTCTGCATAATAATAAACCATAGATGTATTTTCTAAAAAGTAGCAGCTGATGTTTCTAATCTAAAGACTCGATCAGGAAAGCCGTGAACAAACCTGATGCGTTCCAGTGCGCTGAGTCACTAAACAATAAAGTGTTTAACAAGGAGCCCTGGCTTTGTGCTGAAGCTGTCAGTGAGGATTTGAGATCTGTCTTGGTATCCTGCAGCAGTTTTGTGAGCCTGAGTGGCTGCTGGTGTGTGCTGCGTCTTCTAAGTGGGGACAAGAAACAGTCTAGATGTTAAACCTTCTCCTTCTTTTTGTGGGGTAAGAGCAGAAATGATATCAAAGGAGCAGAAATTATATTGAAAGAGATTTATTTAGGTAAGTAAAAAAGTGTCATTGAGCAGGTACTGGTTCTTCAAGGAAAAGGCATGCTCGTCAAGCCCATAATAGTTCATTAGTGCTGGGGCTTCCAAAAAGTAGAGCTAGAACACGTTGTGATTAGGATCTGAGCATTCTGGGTTATGGGCTGCAGTGCTGGGCTGCAGGCTGAGGCTCCTGGGGCTGCGACGAGCCCGTGGTTTGTGTCTCTGCCCTGACTCGTACCTGTGGTTTTTGTGCTGCCCTAAGGTGGATCTCGGCTCCCACAAGGGTGGTTGAAGTCCTGCCCTGTGGGCAGCCTGGGAAATCTGTGCCTCACTTGGGTGTTTGTACTTCGTCAGCGCTGAGTCAGAGTTCGTGGATCACCCAGAGCGGTTTTTCACTGTGTTGGGGCTTATCTTCGGAGTCCCAGGGCATCCGCCCTCATGCCGTGGTTATTCCTACCACTGGGCTTTTCTTCTTTCCTCTCTGCCACCTTCTCCCATGCTTCCTTCCTGCTTTTAAACCCAAAGAACGCACACAGTCATTTGAGCCTCTCTGTGCTCCTGGTGGCTCTCGTTCTCTTTGGAGAAGCTGAAGGACCTGGCTTCTCTCTGCCTTGGTCAAACCTTGGTTTCACTGTTGGGTTACGGGTGTGGTTAAGGTATGGTGACCGTTTCTGCTGTACCAGTACCGTGCCTAAAGCCCTGCAGCTGGAGGCTGATGCCAGCTCTTCTGCACTGGTCCATGGTATCACAGTACTGTAAATTAGACCCAGAGATGTGTGCAGATCAAGTCTTCACAGCAGTTTTCTCCTGAAGAGGCCATTGGTGCTGCTGTGTCCAGGGAAGTATCGCAGACCCATGGAATGGTTTGGGTGGGAAGGGACCTTTAAAGCCCATCCAGTCCAACCCCCTTGCCATGGGCAGGGACCCCTCCCACTGGATCAGGGGGCTCCAAGCCCCGTTCAACCTGGCCTTGAACACCTCCAGGGATGGGACAGCCATCACTGCTCTGGGCAACCTGGGCCAGGGCCTCCCCATCCTCACAGCAAAACATTTCTCCCTAAGATCTCACCTCAATCTCCCCTCTTGCAGCTTCAGACCTTTTCTTCTCGTCCTGTCCCTGCAATCCCTGATCAAGAGCCCCTCCCCAGCTTTCCTGGAGCCCCTTTCAGAACTGGAAAGTTTCTTTAAGGTCTCCCTGGAGCCTTCTCTGAACAACCCCAACTCTCTCAGCCTTTCAAGTAAATGTACAATCATCTTATTGTGCAGATTTGTCCAGGCACTGTAGCGAAGCACCAGCTCCTTTTGAAGCCTCACCTGGCCTGCCAAGATGTGTCACCCTGTGCCCACTGAGCTCCTCATGCAGCCACGCAGCTCTGAATCCAGGCTGCAGAGTCCCCTTGGACAAGAGGAGGAGGAAAAGGGAGGGAGAGAAATGCATCCAGAAGCTGTAGGATGATCTGGGTTCTTTTGATATCCCAGCCCCTTCTTTTTTGACGAGAAGGACTATTGGGATGTGTTTTTTCACCTTTCCTTGCCTTTCTCTTATATCGAATCTATATTTATGGTTCTTCCTCCTTCTTTTTTACGTGTGCTTATGTGAAGTTGCACGCAGCCAGCCTGCCAGCCTACAGCCAGCCTGCTCTAACAACTTCCCATGTAGTTCAGTGAGATAGTAAATTGAGAGTGATTTTTATCCGGTTGGGATAAGAACAGCCAAATTGGCTGTTTGTTGCGTTGGTTTTGGCGTTATTTTTGGCTGTGCAGACCTGAGAGGGTTTTAATGTGCCAGACATCGATCTCTCTGAAGAGGGATCAGCTTTTCCTGGACAGCGCTGCAATGCTGCATCTATTTATTCCCGTTTTATGGGTTTTTAGTACATTGACTGAATAATGCAGCCAGTGTGGGAAGAGCTTGTGAAATGCTGAGTGATGCGGTGGACCAGGAGAACCTCTCATTGTGGAAAGACTCCATGTAGGTTAAACCTCATCTTAGCTTGGGGCAAGGGAAGGCTTGGTGACCTTGCTGGGATCCCTGCTGGGTTTGGAGACGCTTGGGAAGCGGTAGGGCTATAAATGGGGAGCTGCGAGGAGCCAAGGAGCACCGTCACCCAGGGGACTTTTCCATGAAATACAGGCATTGAAACTGAGCCTTGTGGCTGCGTGGGACAATGCTGTCATGGTAGAGTTGGAACAGGCAGCCTTTGTGGCACTGTTACAAAGCCAGCAGTATGTGCTGGAGTGCTCCTGCTTGCTCAGCCTGTGCTATCAGTTTGGGTTCTGTTCTCCTCCTTTTCCCTCCAGGAACTGGTTCCTATGTAGGTAGAATAAGTCGCTGTTTGTGTGTTTTATTTCTTTTCTGCTTGCAGTTCTTCTTGAATCACGCGGCAGGTTAGAGGAAGGGCACTCAAGTGAACTGAACCCATCAGGTTGCACACAAGATCCTCCATGGTGTGTTAGTGCAGGTCTCCGGTTCTCCATCCCTCTTATTCTCTTGGTGCTGCTGGTTTTGAAGCATTAAATAACAATGCTCAGCCCTCCCATGTTGGGCTGTGCCTCCAGCTCCCCTGCTGCTCTTCTCCAGGCTGTTCCTTGGGTTTCTTCCTGAGCTGCCCCTGGGAGGGTGTCTGAGCAGGTTCCCTTGTTGCATTTTTCATGCTGTCTCTGCTGCAGGGACAAGGCTCTAGGACAGTTCCTTCCTGCTTCTCTCGTGCCTTGTACCCCCATTCTAAAAGGAGGAGGATAATCTGATCATTCCTGTTCAGAAATAACCATGCAGGCCTGTCTTTCAAAGCAGGGATAAACATTTACTGACATTTTTGAAGCAGCAGAGAGAAATAGGCAGAGAGTTCCTGAACTTGTAGTTGTAGTTTTTTATTGAAGTCGAGGATTGTCAAGCTTTTCCCATGTTTGCTCTGAGGGAGCGTTTTCCCTTGGCCTTTTCTTCCTGCTCATCTACAAGCATGGTTTGTAGGAACCTCTTACTGCCCACCTGCTCTCCTCTTGAGTAGTAACAGCAGCTGCTCAGAAACCATGTCCTCTGTAGCCTGCTGGGATGGTTTCATAGAGCTGTTCACAGAATGAGCTGGGATGGTTTCATAGAGCTGTTCACAGAATGAGGTGGGATGGTTTCATAGAGCTGTTCACAGAATAAGTTGAAAGTAGAGCTTCTGCCAGCCTGGAGAACTGTGGGATGACATGGCATCTTCTCAGCAAAAATATAAGATACAATACCTTAGCTCTAACCGATGTCCTGGCCAGGGAAATAAGTTAAAATTCAATTTACACCCAGCTTTGCCGCAAGGGTGTTGTGTGGAGGTGGTAGATCAGCTCGGGAGCTGGACAGAGGCCGAGGAGTTGAGCCTGCAGGAGCTGCCTCCTTGTAGTCACACAAATCACAGTGGGTCTGGCCTGATGCTTCCTTTGCTTTGCTCTGCTCCCGTTTGTCCCGTTAGGCACTCCAGGTACTGTAGCAGTGATGTGGTGGTTCAAGAGGCGCTTCTGCTCCTGAGGAGCGTGTCTGTGCGAGCTGGGGGTGAGAGGGCTCCGCGTGGTGGGAAACATCAGCCTCTGCATAATCTGTAAAGTGGAGGCCTTGACCATTTGTGCTCATTAAAGGATTCTGTCACCCACAGGAAAGCTCTTGGGGAGGGGCTCTTGGTCAGGGAGTGCAGGGACAGGACGAGGGGAAACATGGTGTGAGTGTTGGGAGTGTCCTGTGTAGGGATAGGAGATGGACTCGGTGATCCTTTTGGGTCCCTTCCAGCTCAGGTAATTCTGTGATTCTATTCTGTGAAACAGTTTGAAGCTGAAAGAGGGGAGACTGTGATGAGATCTTGGGCAGAAATGTTTTGCTGTGAGGGTGGGGAGGCCCTGGCCCAGGTTGCTCAGAGCAGTGGTGGCTGCCTCATCCCTGGAGGTGTTCCAGGCCAGGTTGGATGGGGCTTGGAGCCCCCTGATCCAGTGGGAGGTGTCCCTGCCCATGGCAGGGGGGTGGAGCTGGCTGGGCTTTAAGGTCCCTTCCAACCCAAACCATTTTATAATTCTAAGAATAGGGTTGGTAACCATGGGGAGTGGACGGATTTCAGTTTGATGTAGGAAATTCTCACTTCCTTTAATTTCTCCCAAGTGCAATATTTTTCCCTATCCGAAAGCAGGTTCTGGGAGCCTGTGCTGTTTAAATACTTTAGATATATCTGACCTTTGGTGCCTGAGAAGGGAATGGTGTTGTAGACTGGAATATTGAAGGTGTTCAAGGCCAGGTTGGATGAGGTCTTGAGCAGCCTGATCTGGTGGGAGGTGTCCCTGCCCATGGCAGCAGGGTTGGAACTGGGTGATCTTTAAGGTCCCTTCCAACCCAAACCGATCTATGATTCCGTGACTCCCAGGTATTACAAAACCTGAGAACAGATTAAAACAGGCTCCGTGATATGAAAATGTTGCAGTAATTATTTACTACAATAAAGCTATTCCAGAGTGGTTAAAAGAGTATTAAAGGGCCTCTGCAGGAGGTTTGCATCACTGAAGCAATGGAAGTGGGGAACAATGTTTGCTGGTAGCGCCAGTTTGCTTCTGTGAGTAAAATCCATAGACAGCTGGACGTAAACACCTTCTCAACAGCCTCAGACCTGATAAAGGATTGACAGTTTGGATAAAAAGGCATTATCTCATGCTGTCTGATGAGGCTTTTTTCCATGCTGAAGGTTCCCCTGGTAGTTCCAAGCGAGGCCCCAGGGAACGATTGTGGGAAGTGCGAGTGAAATCCTCCTTGCTTTTGTGTGAGCAGGGAAGTTTCCGGTGCAACTTGATCACGGAAGGCCCTTCCTGATATGAAAAGGGTTTACTTTGTGAAATTGTTCTGTCATCACTCAGTAGGATAATCGACTTCTGATTAGGAAGAAAATAGAGCTGAGCATTTGTGTTTGAGGTTATAAAGTCGTCTTCAAAAGGCAGAGCTCTTGCTTAACCAGGGGCTGCTCTGACAAGAACAGGGTGCTTGCGACTCCGTCTCGCCGGTATTGATGTAACAGCTGTGATTGTTTAAACAACTTGTTTCTCGCTCGTTCCTCCTCCTGTTGCAAATGAAAGGAAGAGTGGGAATCAGCATTGTTGTTTCTCCAAAAACAAGCGGAGAATGGTTGGGGTGGGAAGGGATCTCAAAGCCCATCCAGTTCCAACCCCCTGCCACGGGCAGGGACACCTCCCACTGGATCAGGGGGCTCCAAGCCCCATCCAACCTGGCTTTGAGTACCTTCAGGGATGGGGCAGCCACCATTCTCCAGGCAGCTTGGGCCAGGGCCTCACCACCTTTGTTGTGAAGAACTTCTTCCTAATGTCTAAATCTTCCCCCTTTCCATTTAAAGCCGCTCCCCCTCGTCCTGTCACTCCAGGCCCTTGGAAAAAGCCCCTCCCCAGCTTTCCTGGAGCCCCTTTCAGTGCTGGGAGGCTGCTCTAAGGTCTCCCTGCAGCCTTCTCTTCTCCAGGCTGAACAACCCCAACTCTCCCAGCCTGGCCTCACAGCAGAGGGGCTCCAACCCTCAGATCACCTTTGTGGTCTCCTCTGGACCTGTTCCAACAGCTCCATGTCCTTTTTATGTTGGGAATTCCAGAACTGGACACAGGGCTCCAGGTGGCATCTCACAAGAGGGGAGCAGAGGGGGAGAATCCCCTCCCTCACCCTGCTGCTCCCACTGCGTTGGATGCAGCCCAGGATACAAGGTTATTTAAATTTTTCTCTTTTGGAAGTGTTTTTGTCACGTACATCCTGCACCCAGTGACTCTCAGCCCTGCTGCTGCCTGGTGATGCTCATGAGTGGGGGATACTTGTTTCTTACAGCCCTTTCTTCTGCTGCTGCCTCCAAAGTGATACAAGAGCTAAAAGCAAGCCACGATCACCTTCTGCAGGGAGCAGAAAGGATGCTGTAGAAGTCATGAGCATCTCACTCTGACGGTAATTCGTAAAGTCTTAGAGGAAATCTTGCTCCAGAGGGGTGAGCAAGGGGTGCATCTTACACTGCTGCAAAAGCTCCTGGGCAGAGCAGGTTTCACCTCTGTCTCTCTGAGCAGGCTTCAGCCTAGACCTGCCTTAGAAAGGGCTGCAGAAAAACTCACCTGAAGGCTTTAACTTTTAATCTTAGGAATCTGTGAAGGATCAGATTATTGTTGTGCACAGTAGTATTTGTGCTGCTGAAAAGAAAGGGGCAAGGAAGGAAATAGGTCTGTTGGAACAAGTCCAGAGGAGGCCACAGAGACGATCCAAGGGCTGGAGCCCCTCTGCTGTGAGGCCAGGCTGGGAGAGTTGGGATTGTCCAGCCTGGAGTAGAGAAGGCTGCGGAGAGACTTTAGAGGAGCCTCCCAGTCCTTAAAAGGGTCTACATGGAAGTTGGGGAGGGATTCTTTCTCAGGGATAACAAGGATTGGACAATGGGAAATGGTTTTAAACTGGAAGAAGGGAGATTGAGATGAGATCCTGGGGAGAAATGTTTTGCTGTGAGAGTGGGAAGGCCCTGGCCCAGGTTGCCCAGAGCAGTGGTGGCTGCCCCATCCCTGGAGGTGTTGAAGGCCAGGCTGGATGGGGCTTGGAGCCCCCTAATGCAGTGGGAGGTGTCCCTGCCCATGGCAGGGGCTTGCAACTGGATGAAATTTAAGATACCAAAGCATTCCATGATTCTATGAAAGTCATTTTGGGTCTGGAATGAGTTGGAAAGTGTTCTGCTGTGTCTCGACCCTCTGCCAAAGTGGGAAGTGGTGTCTCCTGCTCTGTGCCATATAAAGTTTGTAGGATATGATTCAGGTCTTTTAAGGCAGTTCCTATGAAAGCATTTTCATAAGAGAGATTTAAGTTAGAAGGGGTAGAAGGCAAGTGCGTTGCTGCACTGAAACTGCCCCTGAGGAAAGGAGGATGCATTTCTTCCCATTCCCCTCTCATTTTCTGCGCGGGGCTACCTGAATGCTCTGCTTCTCCCTGCTGATCCAGCTGCTGCCGTTCCCTGTGGACAGATTTAGTGTCCTTTGAATTCTGTCTGGAGCCCTCACTTTGAGGCATCTCAGAGCCAACGCCTTTGAGGAAGAGAGGAAGCCTCCGTTGGGTCTCTAGGGAGCTAATTTGTACCGGTGCTCTTGGGTTCGCCAGCCAAGTGTGACTTAGTTTCTGTATGCTTTTACCTCTGAGATCTTGTCATAAGAGTGAGACAAAGTGTCAGCCTGCTGCTGTCCGCGAGGCTGGAGCTGCACTGTTCATCATTTCAGACATTTAGTGGGAAGGAGAGGGAGAATTGACAAAATATTTGAGCTGAAATTGAATGTTTTAGCCTTTCTGGTCAAAGTTGGGTTTTGTTGTTCTTTCTTAGCAAGTTGTCGATTCTACCAGCCTTGAACCTTTACGCTAAAGCTCTTTTAAATAATTACCATTAGTTTATTTTGGCAGTGATAGTAGCAGGAGATTAGAAAGGGTGTGGGAAAAGAGTGATCTCGCCCTTGCCAGCCCTGTATCACCCACAGGAAAGCTGGGGAGGGGCTGTGTATCAGTGAGTGCAGCAATAGGACTGCTTTTAAGCTGAAAAAGGGGAGATTTAGAGTTAGATATTAAGAAGGCAATTGTTTAAGGGTGAGGAAGCCCTGGCCCGGGTTGCCCAGAGCAGTGGTGGCTGCCCCATCCCTGGAGGTGTTCAAGGCCAGGTTGGATGGGGCTTGGAGCCCCCTGATCCAGTGGGAGGTGTCCCTGCCCATGGCAGGGGGTGGCACTGGATGGAACTTGGCTTTAAGGTCCCTTTTAGGGCCCTTCCAACCCAAACCATTCTATGATTCACAGAGAAACTGGGCAGAGGTCCAATCCAATTGCTGTCTCCTGTTGGGTTTTATTTCAATACAATAGAACAAAAATCTTAAACAAATACTTCCCTTTTTTAAATAGTTATAACTGTGTTTTTTCACACCATCATTAGAAAGAAAGAAAAAATATCAGGAGAGCAATTGTTGTTGAACTTTGAGCTTTGCCTAACAGCAAAAATGAAAATTTTTACATGTCTACCTTGAACACAGTCCTCTGCTTTCTTCAAAACTGTCTTAAAGTGGAGCGCAGTCTGAATGGGAAAGCTCTTAAAAAGCCTGTTGGAAATCCCAGATAAGCAGGGGATGGAGAGAGATATCAGCAGAGGAAAACAACCACAGCTCTGCCTGTGCAGCCTGGAATTTTTTGTCAGAGAGGCTTTCTCCTCGCTGGAGGTGGAAGTGTAGAGTGACGTAGAGAAGCCAGAGTGGAACCTGATGCCATTGCGGGGTCTCTGAAAGGATTTTCTTACTTGAAAAAATCATAGAATGAATCACAGAATGGTTTGGGTCGGAAGGGACCTCAAAGCCCACCCAGTTCCAACCCCCTGCAAGGGGCAGGGACACCTCCCACTGGATTAGGGGGCTTGAAGCCCCATCCAACCTGGCCTTGAACACCTCCAGGGATGCGGCAGCCACCACTTCTCTGGGCAACCTGGGCCAGGGCCTCACCATGCTCATTGTGAAGAATTTCTTCCTAATGTCTAACCTTAATCTTCCCCTTCCAACTTAAAGTCCTTCCACAGCTTTCTTGGAGGCCCTTCAGGTACTGGAAGGCTCCTATGAGGTCCTCCCAAAGCCTTCTCTTCTCCAGACTGAGCAAGCCCAACTCTTTCAGCGTGGCCTCACAGCAGAGGGGCTCCAGCCCTCAGATAATCTTCACAGCCTCCTCTGGACCCATTCCATCAGTTTCATATCCTTATTAAGTTGTGGATTCCACAACTGGACACAAGACTCCAGGTGGAGTCTCACAAGAGCGGAATAGAGGGGAAGAATTGCCTGCCTTGACCTGCTGGCCACCCTTCTTCTGATGCAGCCCAGGAGAAGTAAAGGGGGCCAAAAGGTTTTTTTTCCTCATGTTCATTTTATTCAGAGTAAGTGTTTCCATTAGAGTGTGCGAAGGGTCTGGGATGCTGTCCGAGATGGATTATAAGGGAGTAAGGCAAGTGTAGCCTCATTTATAACCTGTGAAATGAATCTCTTGGCATTAATTAGCAGAGACCCAAGCACAGGTAGATTGTGCGTAGGTTTTTTTTCCCTTTTCCTCCTAAACCTGTGATCATTTCCCGCCCCGGGTAATCCTTCCTTCACCACCATTAGTGTTGTTTCAGATTTTCCTACGTTCAAAAGCTGCAACACTTTATCCACAACTGATGTTTGCTCCTGTAGGGTGGAGAGTGCTACGGTGATATGAAAGCGTTTGGAATAGAATGGCTCATTTTTGTGCTGGGAGAGGAATAATGGACATGAGTTATAGCTTTAGAGTTCTGAAGCTGTCTAAATTTAGGCTCTGGTTGTGCATTGTAGCTGAACTGCTATCATGTCAAGCTGGTGCTGCACAGAAAGGTTTTGCTCCCAGCGTTGTGCTCCCACTGATCTTTTTGTGCTGATATGTATCTGATTCTGTCCTTCACAGTAGTTTCCTTCCAGACTGACTCTTGGAATCAGCTCCTTGTCAATCCAGGCTCAGATCATAAAATGGTTTGGGTTGGAAGGGGCCTCAAAGCCCATCCAGTTCCAACCCTCTGCCATGGGCAGGGACACCTCTCACTGGATCAGGGGGCTCCAAACCCCGTCCAACCTGGCCTTGAACACCTCCAGGGATGAGTCTCATCTCAATCTCCCCTCTTTCAGCTTCAAACTGGTTTGCCTTTGTCATATCCCTGCACTCCCAGATCCACAGAGCACCTCCCCAGCTTTCCTGGAGCCCCTTTCAGTGCTGGGAGGCTGCTCTAAGGTCTCCCCGCAGCCTTCTCATCTCCAGCCTGAACAACCCCAAGTCTCTCAGCCTGGCCTCCCCTGGGGTCCTGGGGAAGAGATCTCCCTTTATGGCAGCAACAGCCCATGAGATCTGCTGGGTAATGGTGCAAAACCACAACCTTATTGAAGCCTGTGATGCCAGCCGCACGTATCAGTATTAAACAATATTTGTGGTTGTTTTGCTTTCCCGGCTGTGGTAAGAGATGTGTGGGGCAGCAATCTTGAAATCAGTCCTCTTGGATTACTCTTATCCTCGTTTAGGTTAGTTCTCCTGGAAGGAGCTGTATTTGCTGACAACCACCTTGCTTCAAAAGCAGCGCGGAGAAGTGCAGGCAGATTGCTTCCATGGCACACGCTCTGTGGGCTGGGTTACAGCCAGTTGGGAAAAATGATTTCCAAAAAGAAATGTTTTGCTGTTTCTTGTTGGAGGCTTAATGGAGCTTGTTGGCAGTAAGGCGCTCGCTCCCCAGCGATCTTTGCAGAGTCATTAGTCTCGGAGAAAGATGATCTGGAGGAGTCTGGCACATGATACACTGCTGCTGGATGGGGCTTGGAGCCCCCTGATCCAGTGGGAGGTGTCCCTGCCCATGGCAGGGGCACTGAAACAGACTGGGCTTTAAGGTCCCTTCCAGCCCAAACCATTCCATGATTCTGTGACAGTGATGTCCAAAAGCAAAATAACCCGTATGAGGCCATAAATAATCAATGACTCGTGGTAGAAGAAAGCTTTTAGTCATGAGATATTCAGCTAAAAAATAATAGTTTAGGTGGAAAAAAAGGATGAGTTCAACAGCCGGTTGGGTACTGTCTAAAACTGATCTGTGCTTTTCAGGGAGGGCTTTGAGCTGGTGACTGTAGCAGTTGGACCTGGTGTAGGAGGTCCTGAGTTGAGCCGTGCTTGTTTTGACTCATTATCAAGATTCAGTGCTACCAAGCAGTGTTTGCTTTGTTTGATAGAGGTGTGTGTACCTGCTGTGAGGGCAGCAGAGCAGGAGCCTAAGTAGAGGTCATTGATCTGCAGAAAGTCCTGAGGACAACCCTCAGCCGCCTCTGCAAAATACTGCACCTTCAAAGGGACCTGGGACAAGAATTTGCTGCTCTCCTCCTCAGTTGGGGCTTTGAGGAAGGATTTTGAAGGAGTTTCCCGATGTTAATGTGGTGGTATTTTTAATGCTGTACGTTGAGGGAGAAACCTTTACTGAACGTAACCTTGGGCAATGTTAAAAACAACCAACCAACCAACCAAAGAAATTGAAATGGGAGGTGATAAAGAGTTGGCAGTCGTGCAACTATGGATTCGTGTGGGAAGGCCAAAAATGTGCTCTCTTATCGTAAAGAATGAAACAACACAGCCTGGCCCCTACCCTGTGCCTGCGCAGGTGGAAGGGCACCTCCTGCTGACTGATCCTCCTGCAGCCTTGAGCGCTGAGCTTCCGACCTCTCCGTGGAGATCAGAAGAGGAGGGTTGCTTAGATGGCAAGGCAAGCCGTTCACATGGACAGGTTGCTGTGTGGCTGTGAATTCTGGGCCTCTCTCTTCTCCTGTAGAGAGCGGTGCCCAGGTCTCAGTGCTCCCAGACATCCCATCATATTTTTATCAATTATCTAGATGAGGGGATCGAGTGCTCCCTCAGTCAGTTTGGAGATGACACCGAGCTGGGTGGCAGTGTGGATCTGCTGGAGGGCAGGGAGGCTCTGCAGAGGGACCTGGCCAGGCTGGATCCATGGGCTGAGCCCAACGGGATGGGGGTCAACAAGGCCAAGGGCCGGGTCCTGCCCTTGGCTCCCAGCAACCCCGTGCAGCTCCCGGCTGGGGGCAGAGCGGCTGGAAAGCTGCCCCAAGGAAAAGGCCCTGGGGGTGCTGGGCCACAGCGGCTGAAGAGGAGCCAGCAGGGGCCCAGGGGCCACCAGGGCCCCCAGCAGCCTGGCTTGGCTCAGCCCTGGGGGGGCAGCAGGAGCAGGGAAGGGATGGTCCCCCTGCCCTGGGCACTGGGGAGGCCAAACCTGGAATGCTGGGCTCAGGTTTGGGCCCCTCACGCCAAGAAAGCCCTGGAGGGGCTGGACCGCGTGCGGAGAAGGGAGCGGAGCTGGGGAAGGGGCTGGAGAAGAGGGGTTGTGGGAGCGTCTTGAGGGCCCTGGGGGGGTTTAGTCTGGAGCAGAGGAGGCTCTCTGCTCTCTGGAACAGAATGGCTCTCTGCAGCTCCTGGAAAGGAGGTTGGAGCCAGGTGGGTGCCAGTCTCTTCTCCCAAGTGACAAGTGATAACAAGAGGAAATGGCCTCAAGCTGCACCAGGGGAGGGTTAGATTGGACATTGGGAGCAATTTATTTCCTGCAAGAGTGGTGAAGCCCTGGCAGAGGCTGCCCAGGGCAGTGGGGGTGACCCCATCCCTGGAGGGGTTTGAAAGACGTGTAGCTGTGGCACTTCAGTACCTGGTTTAGTATGCACGGTGGTGCCAGTTGGACTGGATGCTCTTAGAGATCTTCTCCAACCTTAATGATTCTATGATTTTATGATCTGCTCCCTGTGCTGGGTGCAGGCATCAGATCATCACTGTGCAAATTTGTGCCTTGTCAGAGGGCACTGCTCCGTGCTGTGTCCTCCAAGGACAGGAGAGCTCCAAAACCAGTCTGATAACCGCAAATGTTTGTTGGCAGGAGCCCAGACTGGCAGCCAGGAAGGGTCAGTGGAGCCGTCTTGCATCATAGCATGCATTAAAACCTGGTGACATCTCTGATGTGGAATTGCCTTGATTCAAAGTTGTCATCAAGATGTTCACTGCAAATGTGTGCATTTCAGCAGGGATGTGAATGCCATGGACATCTTAAATAATGGGTCTGTGTCTACCTCACCACCTGCAGTCTTAATTTAACTATAAGCCAAGTGTGGTGAGACACTGGCCCAGGTTGCCCAGGGAAGTGGTGGCTGTCCCATCCCTGGAGGTGTTGAAGGCCAGGTCGCATGGGGTCTGGTGGGAGGTTTCCCTACCCATGGCAGAGGGGATGGAACTGGATGATCTTTGAGGTCCCTTCCAATGCAAACACTTCTATGATTCTATAGGTGAGATTCCAAGCCAAAAAACTGACTCTGTCACTAATAGATGTGGTTGAGATCATTAATAGATGTGTTTGGTTACCTCTCATCATGATAGGATGAGAGGAAATG
The DNA here is from genome assembly GCA_033558235.1 of Neomorphus geoffroyi. Classification (NCBI taxonomy): domain Eukaryota; kingdom Metazoa; phylum Chordata; class Aves; order Cuculiformes; family Neomorphidae; genus Neomorphus; species Neomorphus geoffroyi. The sequence goes on along the minus strand of JAUMJM010000035.1, from coordinate 17,979,550 downwards.
GCGGCGAGTTGTGCCAGGGGAGGTTTAGACTGGACATTAGGAAGGATTTCTTCCCTGAAAGGGTGGTCAGGGATTGGCACAGCTGTGCAGGGAGGTGGTGGAGTCGCCATCCCTGGAGGTGTTTAAAAGATGGGTGGATGAGTTCCTTATGGACAGGGTTTAGTAGGGAGACAGGTACGGTTGGACTCGATGATCTCAGAAGTCTCTTCCAGCCTTCTGATTGTGATTCTATGATTGAGATGGATTATTTTAACCCCTTATCACCACCATCCTGAGTGAGTAGGTTAGAGAAGGAGTGGCAAAGGGACTGCACAGGAAGAGCCTGAGGTGGACCTGGCTCATGTGGCTGGATGGAGCGAGTGGTTTGGATTCCTTGCAGATCCTGCCTCCCTGCAGAGGAGTCGGAGATGGGATAACTAAACACAGCAGCAGGCATCTGCTGGCTCTACCCCAAGTGTTCCTGATGTCTCCTGGCAGTGCCAGATTGCAGCAGTACATGTGATACTGGGATTGCACAACCAGCTGCCTGATTCCCTGGCTACGGTTCAGGTTTTCCTGGGTCTTTGGAACCGTCTCCTCTGTAGATTAGCAAAGAGAAGATGGTGACCACCTGCACAGTGCGGTGGCAGAGCTGAGTTATCAGTGATGACCCCAGTGTGGCTTTGCAAACTCCTTGCAGCTCCTATGTGACCATTCAGGCTCCCAGGAAAGCCAACTGAGGTGCTGGATTAGTCTAGGGAAAGCTTTCCATCTTCTGTGTTTGGTCTGAACATTGCTTGCAACCCCAGATGGTCTCCTGACTTGCTGAGCACAGCGTCCAGATGGTGGTGAACCCTGTGCTGTGCCCTGGGGAACATGGTGCTACGCTAGAAACATAAATAGAATCTAAATTATATATATAAAAAGATATAGTTGCACTGTGTTTGTGTAACTCGTGTGTGCCACTGGGGATCTGAGCTCTGCGGAAGGAACAGTGTCCGACAGCATTCCTGGTGGTGGATATTGATCTGAGTAAGATGACGTGGAGAACAAGTCCTACGAGGAGTGGCTGAGGGAGTTGGGGTTGTTTAGCCTGGAGGAAAGGAGACTGAGGGGAGACCTCATCGCTGTGTACAACTGCCTGAATGGAGGTTGGAGCCAGGTGGGTGCTGGGCTCTTCTCCCAGGTGACGAGTGATAGGACAAGAGAAAATGGACTCAAGTTGCGCCAGGAGAGGTTTATACTAGACATCAGGAAAAATGTCTTCACTGAAAGGGTGGTCGGGCATTGGAACGGGCTGCTCAGGGAGGTGGTGGAGTTGTCACCCCTGGAGGTGTTTAAAAGATGAGTAGATGAGTTTCTGAGGGACATGATTTAGTAAGGGGACAGGTACTTGATGATCTCAGAGGTTTTTTGCAACCAGATGATTCTATGATTCTATGATCCTATGACCATGCAGGAGGTGGGTTTTAAACCAGGTGGGCTGGCCCAGCTGGCTGGTGAAGTGGGGTCAGAGACCACCTGGAGGTGTGAAAGACAACTTGAGACTCCTGTGCTGTTGTAGGAAAACATAACCGGAATGTCACTGAATTGGAGTAAAATAGTCTAGAGCATGAGACAGAATGATTTGTGTGGCGGTGAGCGTGAGACTGGATGATTTGCCTGACAGTTTGTATCCCCAAGCTCTTACTTTCTTGGTAGTTCCTTTAGGTTGAGGAATGCTTTTAATGCAATGCACTCACTACGTATAAAACCAGTGGATCTGTAATTCATAGAATCATTAAGGTTGGAAAAGCTCATCCAGCCCAACCATCAGCCCAGCCCCACTGTGCCTACTAAACCGTGTCCCAAAGTGCCACGGCCACACATTTTTGAACCCCTCCAGTGGTGGAGACGGCTCAGTTGCTGCTGACCTGGATTGTCCAAGGGGTCTGCGACAGACTCAGCTGCACGTAGGCATCATCTGGTTTTGCTGTCACAAGTGAGGGAGCTGTGTTTGTTCAGCTGCAGGGCAGCGGGCATCACTCAACACTAGACTGGTGAGGGAAGAGACAACTGTCCCCGTCGCTGAGAGATTCTCCACAGTGTAAGGCAGAAGGCAGGAGGGGTCTTTGCCAAGGATGTGGCAAACAAGAAATTAGGGTGGAAACAAGGTTTTAAACAACCTACTTGACACTGCTATCATAGAATGGTTTGGGTGGGAAGGCACCTTAAAAATCAACCAGTTCCACCCCCGCTGCCATGGGCAGGGACACCTCCAGCTGGATCAGGGGGCTCCAAGCTCCATCCAACCTGGCCTGGAACACCTCCAGGGATGGGGCAGCCACCACTGCTCTGGGCAACCTGAGCCAGGGCCTCCCCACCCTCAGCGTGAAGGGTGTCCAATCTAAATCTCCCCCCTTCCAATTTAAAGCTGTTCCCCCTCATCCTGTCACTCCAGGCCCTTGGAAACAGTCCCTCCCCAGCTTTCCTGGAGCCCCTTTCAGTCCTGGGAGCTGCTCTGAGGTCTCCCCGCAGCCTTCTTTTCTCCAGACTGAACAACCCCAATCTCCCAGCCTGGCCTCACAGCAGAGGGGCTCCAGCCCTTGGAGCATCTCCGTGGCCTCCTCTGGACCTGTTCCAACAGCTCCATATCCTTATTAAGTTGTGGATTCCAGAACTGGACACAGGACTTTAGGTGGGGTCTCATGAGACTGGAGTTGTGTTCCTATCTAAGCTTCTTTTAGGCTGTACATGTTTTTGGGTGAGATCTTTTCAAAACTCTTGCATTTTATGCCTTTTTAGTGTCTTTAAGCCTTTGAATACGCTCTGCTTATCCATAGGTTTCTTTTCCAACTGCATCATTAAATGTATTTCCAACTGAAATAGGTACTTAATCACCTGCCTCAAGGGGCTTTTTTAGCAGGGAAGAGCTAAATATGCTTAGTTTCATGGTAAGATTTCAAGGAGCGGCCACCACTGTGAATTTTGGCTTTTTAGTTCACGCGTGTGTTTATGGATATTATTCTGGTCCTCACAGGTGCTCTCAGCCACTCCTTGTGGATCCAACAAACTGACCCCTCTCCTTTCAAATACAATTTTTCCATCTCAATTTAGCAAATGATTGACTGGTTTTCTCTTGAGGATAAGCTTATTTTCACAGAAGACAGCGGTGTGATTGCCCTGCTGGTGTAGGTGGCTGAAATACTTCATGCCTATTGCTTTAAATATTTCACTGCTTCTTTTTAGCTCCACTGGTTCTCCTTGCTTTGACTCAGCCTATTGCGTTAAATTTAGATCCTATGGGAAAACTGGGGAATGATTCTTGATCAGGGAGTGCAGGGATAGGATGAGGGGAACGGTTTGAAGCTGCAAGAGCGAGATTGAGATGAGATCTTGGAAAGAAATGTTTTGCTGTGAGGGTGGGGAGGCCTTGGCCCAGGTTGCCCAGAGCAGTGGTGGCTGCCCCATCCCTGGAGGTGTTCCAGGCCAGGTTGGATGGGGCTTGGAGCCCCCTGATCCAGTGGGAGGTGTCCCTGTCCATGACAGGGGGTTTGGAAGTAGGTGGGCTTTAAGGTCCCTTCCAACCCAAACCATTCCATGGGTCTGAAATTTACACTAATACTGGTTTCTTTTAGTGCACTGGAGAGCAGTGGGTGTGTATGGAGTAGAAAGCTTCTCTTGGAATGGTAGCAGTAGCTTGTTGATGATAGGCACAAAGCTACTTCCAAATATTTATGTGTGCTGATGTAGCATCTAACTTGAGGGAAGACAGATGATACCTGCTTGCTACTGGCTTCGCAGGTACTTGTCTCAGTCTCTGTGATGAAGAACTTGACCGAAAGCTGAGGACTGAAGTCTCTGATTGGAGCATCACATGGGGAAAATGGGGGAAGTATTGTTCCTCTTCCAGCAGGAGAGAGCTGGTGTTAGGACAGGGAAACTGAGGGTAATAAGGACACACACTTCCCTGCCTGTGGTGGGGCTCCTGAACTGGCTACGTGTGGGCTGAACACAAGCGAGTGACCCGGGAGCCTGGGGCATAGAATCGTTAAGGTTGGAAAAGACCTCTTAGAACACCAGTCCAACTGTCAGCCACTGTGCCAACTAAACCCCGTCCCCAAGTGCCACGGCTGCACATTCTCTGGACTCCCCCACTGCCCTGGGCAGCCTCTGCCAGGGCTTCACCACTCTTTCAGAAAATAATTGCTCCTAATATCCAATCTAAACCTCCCCTGGTGCTATTTGAAGCCATTTCTTCTCACCCCATCCCTTGTTACTTGGGAGCAGAGCCCAACCCCCACCTGGCTCCAACCTCCTTGCCAGGAGCTGCAGAGCCATGAGGTCTCCCCTCAGCCTCCTCTGCTCCAGACTAAACCCCCCCAGGGCCCTCAGACGCTCCCACAACCCCTCTTCTCCAGCCCCTTCCCCAGCTCCGCTCCCTTCTCCGCACGCGCTCCAGCCCCTCCAGGGCTTTCTTGGCGTGAGGGGCCCAAACCTGAGCCCAGGATTCCAGGTTTGGCCTCCCCAGCGCCCAGGGCAGGGGGACCATCCCTTCCCTGCTCCTGCTGCCCCCCCAGGGCTGAGCCAAGCCAGGGTGCTGGGGGCCTTGGTGGCCCCTGGGCCCCTGCTGGCTCCTCTTCAGCCGCTGTGGCCCAGCACCCCCAGGGCCTTTTCCTTGGGGCAGCTTTCCAGCCGCTCTGCCCCCAGCCTGGAGCTGCACGGGGTTGTTGAACATCTCTCTGGACAGTGGATTTATGAAGGTGGATGTCTGCAAAGTGGTGTTGAGAAGCAGGAATCCAGTAGGGAACAGCTTTCAAATGTGGGAGACGTTTCACAGCATGAAGCCAAGTCTGGAAAGACTGCAGCGTCTTTACTGAAGAAGAAAACCAAAGGAAGAGCAGTTGAATTAATTTTTACAACTCCTAAAGGGATGGTGGTGCATTAAAGCTTGTTTGTAGAGCTCTTATTCACCTCTGACTGGCATGGTCAGAGCTGGCTTTGTTTTTTTCAGTCAAGATTCCCCCTGGGGCAGCAGTCAGAGGGAAATCCAAGGTATCGGCTCTCCTGGTTGTGCTGGTCTGGAAAGGTTAATTTGTGTTTTAATGGTGTGTCCATCTATGGGGCACTTCCTTCGTAGAAAGAGTGGATCCCTGATGTTAAAAGTGCCCCAGCTATTCATTCTGCTCTCTGTGAAATAACGATAAATACCTCTTAATCTGCCAAAAGGGGCTGTGTGGGTTTAATTAACGTTCGCAAAGTGCTTGTGGATAGCACCTTTCATCTGAGAATCTAAAGGCAAAACAGATTCTCGACATTCTCGCTCGGCTTTGCAATTATTCCTCCAGCTGTCGTGAGCTGTGCCAACAAAAGCTGCTCTCCCTGTCATCAAGGGATTGTTGAGGCCTTGGGACTTGTTTTGATTTTAATATTCTCTTCCCCCTACTCATTTTCCCCTCCTACACTTCCTACATGAAATACAGCACGCCTTCCAGATCTGGAGGGAACAGAACTGACTTTTCCCACCCCAAACTATTTGTCTGTTTGTGTCTTATCCTCTTGGGGCGGGGGTGTCTTTTTCTTTCATTTTTTTTTTCAGTTATTGCCATAGTTTATTCAATCCAAATCGCTCTGTGAATTATCAGGTTTTATTTTAAGGTAGATGTGAAATCCTAGCTGAATTCCTCTGTTCCCTGGACTCAGTTCCCAGGACTGGCAGCACTTGGAGTGTTAAAATCATAGAACCATGGAATGGTTTGAGTTGGAAGGATCCTTAAAGCCCATCCAGTTCCAACCCCCTGCCATGGGCAGGGACACCTTTCACTAGACCAGGCTGCTCAAGACTCCATCCAGCCTGGCGTTGAACACTTCCAGGAATGGAACATCCACAACCTCCCTCGGCAACCTATACAACTGTACAACTTTCCTCTACTAAATGCTGATTTTATTGTTAACAGTACTTTGTGAAAGGCTTTTTATAAAGAAATCTAACATTAATTACATTTAATTTTAAAGTAAGGCTTGTATATTTCTAGAGTATTCAAAAGAATACTATTAAGCCTAACGGTTTTTAGATTAAACAGTTAGAAGTTCAACTCTTCTTACTGAGAAGCTCAACATGAGCTGGCAATGGGCACTCGCAGCCCAGAAAGCCAGTAGTGTCCAGTTCTGGAGTCCTGAGCACAGGAAGGACGTGGAGCTGTTGGAGTGAGTCCAGAGGAGGCCACGGAGATGATGCGAGGGCTGGAGCCCCTCTGCTATGAGGCCAGGCTGGGAGAGTTGGGGTTGTTCAGCCTGGAGAGAAGGCTGAGAGATGAGATCTTGGGGAGAAATGTTTTGCTGTGAGAGTGAGGAGGCCCTGGCCCAGGTTGCCCAGAGCAGTGGTGGCTGCCCCATCCCTGGAGGTGTTGAAGGCCAGGTTAGATGGGGCTTGGAGCCCCCTGATGCAGTGGGAGGTGTCCCTGCCCATGGCAGGGGGTGGCGCTGGATGGGCTTTAAGATTCCTTCCAATCCAAACCATTCCATGATTCCTGGTTGCCCTTCAAATGAAGCGATGCTGTGGGAGAACAAGCTGGAGGCTTTCCCACCACGTCCATCTCAGTCGGAAAGTGAACTGGTTCTTAGCGACAAATTCCTTTATTACTGGCAAGAGTTTACCAGCCAGAAAGATAAAATACAGTGTGATAACTTGTTTTTCTCTGTTTCATTTGTACATCGCAGTGCACACCAAGATCTGGTTATTCTATGCCTGGTGCTTCTGGCTTGAGGGATTTCAGGCTTCAAATTGAAATGAATGTCCCTGGTTCCCACTAAGGGTCGGGGAGCAGTGTGACTTCATGATGATTTGTGACCATGTTTATTGGTGTGAACTTCATTATGGGAGCAGAGATTTCTGACTCCCACGTAAAACAGAACGAGTTTCTGCTCTCCAGGAGAGAATCCTGAGTTCTGCCATGTGTGTCATTGATGGATTTCAAACTAATAAATCTTAGCGTGGTGCCTGCCCTTCACTCCGTACCAGGGTCAGTAACTTGTGTTGGATGAAGGCAGCAGCAGCAGAGGTGGAATCCACCACCGCCTCCCTAAGATGAAATGGGAGATCTTTATGAGAATGATGACTCAACCACCAAGTTTGATTAAAACAAGTGATGAGCTCGTCTGAGCACCTTAATAATCATTTGCTCTTTTATGCAGCTGCTGAGGTTTGAGCTGATGGCAGCAAATTTCACACTTTCCCCCTGTGGAAGTGGTGCTCCAAGACAGGTATTCACAATGCTGCTTTAGCTAGGCAGGATTTCCAGTTTCCTTCTTGGCTAAAGAGCTCTTGATGCTTTCTCAGGTGGTGAAGGCTCTGGAGAACAAGTCTTATGAGAAGCATCTGAGGGAACAAGGATTGTTTAGGCTGGAGAAGAGAATACTAAGAGGAGACTTCATCACTCTCTGTCGCTCATGGAAAGGAGGTTGTGGTGAGGTGGGTTTTGGTCTCTGCTCCCAAATAACAAGGGATGGAATGAGGGGAAATGGCCTCAAATTGTGGCAGGGGAGGTTTAGATTGGATATTGGGAAATGTTTTTTCACAAAAAGAGTGGTGAAGCCCTGGCAGAGGCTGCCCAGGGCAGTGGTGGAGTTCCCATCCCTGGAGGGGTTCAGAAAACATGTGGCTGTGGGACTTTGGGACGTGGTTTAGTTGGCACAGTGGGGTTGGGCTGATGGTTGGACTGGATGAGCTTAGAGAACTTTTCCAACCTTAATGATTCCATGATTCTGTGATTCTATATTTTCTTGAGAAATATTGCCTGGTGTTGGGAAAACATTTTGCTTCACTCTCTATTTTGGAAACGTTGGATTTTCCCTCCTCTGAACTCCCACAACCTTGTGCCCCGTTTGTGGCAACGCACACATCTCTTGTGGCAACTTGGTTGCCCGTGACCAGCAACCATAGGTGTGGGAATGAAGGACCAAATGTTTTTCAGGGGAGACTTGGAAGAGGAAATGAAGCCAAATAGAGAAACCACGTGTGCAAAGTTCGTGTCTGTAACCCTGAGCTCTGATTCCATGTGGGTTTGTGCTGTAATGATCTTCACGACTACGGACAAGTGGAGTGAGATGAGCAACCAGGGAGGCTGTCAAGCTGTACCCCTGGACTGGGAACCAAACTGCTTCACTGCTGTGCATCATCTTGTGGTTTTATTGCTGAAAAATGGGGACTTTTAGTCCTCTTAGGGGACGTTGTGATGTTCCAGTAGAGCTTCATTATCCGAAGAATACTCAAAATTACATCTCTCAAATTGTAATTCTGTCATTTCAAGCACAGCCTTGTGTATCATTGCTGGGTAATTCCTCTCTCTTCAAATACAGGGAGCCATCAGTTCGCGTTCCTCGCTCAGCTGCCACTCTTCTCTCTGAGGCTCTTCTGTTCCTGCAGAAGAAGAGATCGGCAAGCAAGTTTGCCATGATTTGTTTCCTTATTTGTGCCTTAATTACAACACTTGAGAGGAGGGATTTTTCCCATCTCTCTGCCTTGTTTGGTTTCTCTTACGTGGACCTTTCCTTTTGGGCTGGATTTAATTGGCGAGCCATAACTTGGGACCTTCAGCTGGTGTTTAGTTCTTCGTCTGGGCAGAAAACTGTTTGTCCTGTTTGATCTCTGTGCTGCCCACCTGCCCCTGGGGCCTTTTCCCTTTTTCCAGCTGATTTGTGGTTCTGAAGGTGGGCGAGTTATTCCCCCACTCCATTGTATCGCTGGGATGATTGATTCCATTCATATCTTTAAGCAGTCTTTTTCTCTTAATAGAGTTGACGCAGTAGAATGAACTCTGAAAACAGATTATTTATTCCTTAATATTTTCAAATTCCTTTGTCTCCCATATTTGTTTTGATTTTTTTTTTTAACAGAAAACTCCCATTGAGCTCTTTTGTAAGAAAAAAGTCCAGATACAAAGCTCTTAACGGCTCCAGCACTCAACACACAAGTGTAGTCGCCTTAATCATAGAATCATAGAATGGTTTGGATTGGAAGGGACCTCAAAGCCCAACCAGTTCCACCCCACCTGCCATGGGCAGGGACACCTCCCACTGGATCAGGGGCCTCAAAGCCTCATCCAACCTGGCCTTCAACACCTCCAGGGATGGGGCAGCCACCGCTGCTCTGGGCAACCTGTGCCAACGTCTCACCACTGTCATTGTGAAGAATTTCTTCCTAATGTCTAATGTAAATCTTCCCCTTCCAATTTAAAGCCATTCCCCTTCATCCTGTCACTCCAGGCCCTTGGAAAAAGTCCCTTCCCAGCTTTCCTGGAGCTGCTTCAGATTCTGGAAGGCTGCTATGATGTTCCCCCCCAGCCTTCTCTTCTCCAGACTGAAAAAGGCCAACTTTCTCAGTGTGTCCTCATAGCAGAGGTGCTCCAGCTCTCTAATCTTCTTTGTGGCCTCCTCTGGACCCATTCCAACAGTTCCCTATCCTTCTCATGTTGGGGATTCCAGAACTGGACACAGGATTGCAAGTAGGGTCTCACAAGAGCAGAGAATCCCATTCCTCACTCTGCTGGCCACGCTTCTTTTGATGCAGCTGAGGACATGGTTGGCTGGGTTAAGCATCCCGTAATGCTTTCTATTCCCGGGATCCCGAAGCCCAAGACAGCAATGTGGTCACAACTCCATGGAAACATGCCCATTTGGGAGGCAGAAGGATGACAGTCATGTGGGAGAACAGCATTGCACTTCAGTGTGGGAGCAGAAAGTTGGGCTGAGGCTGCTGAGAGGTGTTTGGGAGGCTTGGGGCGCATCTGCGTATGGATATGCAAAATAATCTGGATTCAGCTTCTCAGGTGCTTCAACTGTTTGAAATTTATGAAATCTACTTCTTACTCAGAAAGAAATTTGCCTGAAGGTTTGTCTTAATTTACTTCTAGAGTCAAATTAAGCTAATTTGCAAGAAGGTCACTTCTGCAAATAGAGGCGTGGTGTGGTTGGACTAATTGGCTTGGATTAATACCCTTTTAGTTAAAATAGAGCCATTGTCATTGAGTGGCCCCGTAGTGAAGGCGGCTCTGGGTGAGGACCCGGGAATTCTTTCTTCATGCCTCATTCCTGTGCCTTTGATGTGGGGCTGCTGGCTGGGAACCAGATGTTTTGTATCACTTACCATGTGTGCTGAGTTGTCGCTGTACACAGCGAATCCACTGCGTCACCAAGTGAAATCTGCCTTTCATAGAGTCGTGGAATGATTTGGGTTGGAAGGGGCCATGAAGATTGTCCAGTCTAGCTCCCCTGCATTTAGCAGGGGCACCTTTCACTCATTCAGGATGCTCAGAGCCCATCCAATCTGACTGAATGTTTCCAGGGATGGGGCAGCCAACACCTTTCTGGGCAACCGGGGCCAGGGCCTCCCCACCCTCAGTGTAAAAAATTTCTTCCTAATATCCAGTCTAAACTTCTCTTCTTTTAGTTTAAAACTGTTCCCCCTTGTTCTATTACTACAGGCCCTGCTAAAATTTTTTCCTATCTTTCTTATCAGCCCCTTTTAAGTATTGAAAGGCCACAATATGGTCTCCTTGGAGCCTTCTCCAGGCTGAAAAAGCACACCTCTCTCAGGCTGTCTTTGTAGGGAAGATGTTCCACGCCTTTGATTATTTAGGTGGCCTCCTCTGGACTCGCTTCAACAGATCCACGTCCTTCCTGTGCTCAGGACTCCAGCACTGGACCCAGGGCTGCAGGTGGGGTCTCCCCAGAGCGGAGCAGAGGGGCAGAATCCCCTCCCTCCCCTGCTGCTCCCCCTACTTTGGCTGCAGCCCAGGACACCACTGGTTTCTGGGCTGGGAGCACCCATTGCCGGCTCACGTTGAGCTTCTCCTCCCCCAGCACCCCAAGTCTTTCTCCTCAGGGCTGCTCTCAATCTCTCCGCCCCCCAAGACTGTATTGATACTCAGGGCTGCCCCAACCCAGGTGCAGAGCTTTGCACTTGACCTTGTTGAACCTCATGAGGTTTTCACAAACCCACTTCTCTAACTTGACCAGATCCCTCTGGATGACATCCTGTCCCTCAGGACTGCCGACCTCACTGCTCAGCTTGGTGTCACCCATAAACTTGCTGAAGGTGTGCTCCATCCCATCTCCTATGTCATTGAGGAAGGTATTAAAAAAGACTGATTCCAGAGCAGACCCCAGAGGGACTCCGCTCGTCACTTTTTATGCAGATGCCTCCAGTCTAGCAGAGCATTTTAAGTTTATTTTAAAGCAAGTACTGTTTTTTTTTCTGGAGCAGTAAAGCAATAAATCAGAAAAGCTTCCTCAGTTCTTATAGGAAATTACAATTTATGTTTATGCTTTTTCTGCAACGCAAACATGAAAGTTTCTGTGAAATGTGAAGGTTTTAAAGATACTCCAAAAATGAAAAAATGTCAAACGAAAGCTGGGGCAGCTTGTGGATCTGTTTTCCCGTGGAAAACACTTTTCCCTTGTGGGCGTAGTAAAGGCTAAATGATCCTGCTTAGAACTTCATTCTCAGATTTCAGGGCAAGCCTGCTTTAAAGCTCTTGTGTTTGCGCACATCGTTCATCCTTCCTGGGAACTGCGCTGGTGCTGCTTTTCCTTGTAGAATCAATAAATGAAGATAAAGAAGGGAAACAGGCACTAAGGTCTCAGAGTGGAGTGGGGAGAGGTGGTGCTTTGGCAGATGCTTGGAAGGAATGAAATCTAATCACGTTCCTCATCTTGAGCTGCCATTCTTTTTGTAGGTATTGACTTTCAAAATCTTGTTCACTCTTCAGCGCCTGCTGGGAGGGGAATGCCAGCCTTGTCAGAACTCCAGTAGGTGGCTGTTAGGTGGGTGTGGGAGTGGGAGAGAGGGGCCAAAAAGTCCTCTCAAGCACCACAGGGTAAATATAATTTCTCTCCATAACAGCACCCGTACACGCTGTTAACATGAGACCTCATGTACTTTATCTTGAGTAGTCTGGAAGCTGCCTGATCTGGGAGTGCTGGGCGACTGCGGCGGAACAGGAGCCAGCAGGGGCCCAGGGGCCACCAAGGCCCCCAGCAGCCTGGCTTGGCTCAGCCCTGGGGGGGCAGCAGGAGCAGGGAAGGGATGGTCCCCCTGCCCTGGGCGCTGGGGAGGCCAAAGCTGGAATGCTGGGCTCAGGTTTGGGCCCCTCACGCCAAGAAAGCCCTTGAGGGGCTGGAGCGCGTGCGGAGAAGGGAGCGGAGCTGGGGAAGGGGCTGGAGAAGAGGGGTTGTGGGAGCGTCTGAGGGCCCTGGGGGGGTTTAGTCTGGAGCAGAGGAGGCTGAGGGGAGACCTCATGGCTCTGTGCAGCTCCTGGCAAGGAGGTTGGAGCCAGGTGGGGGTTGGGCTCTGCTCCCAAGTAACAAGGGATGGGACGAGAGGAAATGGCCTCAAGTTACAACAGGGCAGGTTCAGATTGGATATTAGAAAAATGTCTTTACTGAAAGAGCAGTGAAGCCCTGGCAGAGGCTGCCCAGGGCAGTGGTGGAGTCCCCATCCCTGGAGAGGTTCAAAAACCATGTGGCCGTGGCACTTTGGGATGTGGTTTGGTAGGCTCTGTGGGGTTGGTATGATGGTTGGACTGGATGAGCTTAGAGGTCATTTCCAACCTGAATGACTGTGATTTTGTGATTCTACAAGTCCTCTCAAGCACGACAGATTAAATATAATTTTTTCTCTCCGTAAAACCCTGCATACACGCTCTTAGCATGAGACCATGTGTACTTCATCTTGAGTAGCCATCCTTTCTACCTGAATCATGTTGCTGTGTTTTCATCATAACAAATTCTCACCTTTGATTGTGATGACTCTCATTAGCTGGGACCTTATGTGCCTGGAATTCCTATGGACGGCTTTGACTGGCATCAGGAATTATTGTCTTGGTATTGATTTCAGTTTGTGAGTCAACACCTGGAATCATAGAATCATTAAGGTTGGAAAAGGCCTTTAGCCTTTACCCTCAACTATTGGTGTCATCATGCCAAATTCCCTCCCCTGCACATCTGTCCAGACCTTAATGTGGAATTGAGACAAGGGAAGTCCAAGCTGTTTCACTAAAAGGTTTTAACTTCTGTTTCTGGTCACGAGGTGGTCGTGGCCCAGTGCTGGGGTGCAGGGTAGGGTGGCTGGAGAAACTGGTAGAAACCCATAGTCTGCACCATCCAAGGGACTGGGCTCCCTCAGCACAGTTGCTGGGATGGTGCTGGGATAAACAGGAAGGACCTGGAGCTGTTGGAGCGAGTGCAGAGGAAGCCATGGAGGTGATCCAAGGGCTGGAGCCCCTCTGCTGTGAGACCAGGCTGGGACAGTTGGGGTTGTTCAGCTGGAGAAGAGAAGGCTGTGGGGAGACCTTAGAGCAGCCTCCCAATACTGAAAGGGGCTCCAGGAAAGCGGGGAGGGGCTCTTGATCAGGAGTGCAGGGATAGGATGAAGGGGAACTGTGCTTCCAGCCTTCATGTGCACCTTTCTTGGCTGGGATTTCACATTTAAAGGACGTGGACTGAAACAGCTACTTTAATTTTCATCAAATCATTGAATCATCAGGTTGGAAAAGACCTCTGAGATCATTGAGTCCAACGGTAGCTGTCCCCTAACTAAACCAAATCCCTGAGAAACTCATCTACCCATCTTTAAACACCTCCAGGGATGGGAACTCAAAACCATGTTTTTGTTCTCTTCAGTGCTGCTTCACCAGCTTTGCAGTCTGGAGGCGCCTCCTTCAAGCAGCAAAATCAAATCAAAAGGAGATCTGAGGCTTTTCAGCCTTGTGGTTCTTCTTTGCAGCAGCTGGGTTCTATCGGAGAGGCTCGCACTGGGAGTGATGTCTCAGATAGCAAAGTTAAAGCCACTAGCTTTTATCTCTGTGGCCAGAGTGTGTTGATTGCTTGAGGTACTGCAAATTTTAAAGTTATTAAGTGAAATTAGCAGGAAATTACCCTTATTTAGGTCAACTGAATGCCTTTGAGTTGGCTCTTGTGTACATCCATTTCTTGTTACGCCCATACTTCAGAAGAAATTAGGGCTGAAGGAGCGAACTGCTGTACACGTGGTGCGGGCAGGACTTCTGCTATGGAATCGTTTGGGATGGAAAAGACCTTTAAAAATGAACAAGTCCAACCATAAACCTCACACTGCCAACTTCACCACTAAACCCTGTCCCTAAAGGCCACATCTACATGGCTTTTAAGTCCCTCCAGGAATGGGGACTCCACTGCTGCCCTGGGCAGCCTCTGCCAGTGCCTGACAACCCTTTCCATGAAGGGATTTTTCCTAATATCCAGTCTAAACCTCTCCTGTTGCAACTTGAGGCCATTTCCTTTCATCCTGTCACTTGCTACTTGAGAGAAGAGACCACGGTCCCCCTGGCTCCAGCCTCCTTTCAGGTAGTTGTAGAGAGTACCAGCACACCAGTTCCTTTTGGAATTCCCATATAATTATGTGTGGGAAGGGGGCTGCTTTGAGTAGCTTTCATGGAGTAAAGTCCCTGTGCATGATCTCTGGTGTGTGTTAGGTACGGAGGTTCAACCTTTCCTGTTTCATCAGTTCTGTTTCATCATCTCGGAGACGGTAAGGTTTGTAGCAGAAGAAAAGGTTGTGTGGAAGTCGAAAGGTTAAACTGACTCATTGGGAATCAGGACTTCTTTGGGTGGATGAGGGCTGGGTCCAGGTGTGTTGTCCTCAGCTGCAGCAGAGGCAATGTCTCCCTGTGATTCCTGCCATCCTTAACGCAATCCAGGAAAGCTGGGGAGGGGCTTTTTCCAAGGACCTGGAGTGACAGGACGAGGGGGAACAGCTTTAAATTGGAAGGGGGAAGATTTAGATTAGACATTAGGAAGAAATTCTTCACGATGAAGCTGGGGAGGCCCTGGCCCAGGTTGCCCATGGAAGCTGTGGATGCCCCCTCCCTGGAAAAGTTGAATGTTAGGTTGGATGGGGCTTTGAGCAACCTGAACCAGTGGGAGGTGTCCCTACCCATGGCAGGGGATTGGAACTGGATGATCTTTAAGGTCCCTTCCAACCCAACCCATTCCATGATACTGTGATAAGATTCTATGACTCTTGGAGCTCCAGTTGTGTCTCTCTGATCCCCACGAGCTGCCTGGGCTGTGTCTCGCCGCTGGCCTGACTGGCAGGGCTGCTGAGGAACGAGCTGCTGAGCAAACGGTTCATTTGCATGGTTAATTCATCTGCTTGCGGTCTGTTTCATGCTACAAAGCACTGAGCTTCATCTCTGATGAGCAGGTGTTTGGCAAGTGAAGAGACATCACACCATCAGCTGGGAGAGAGGAGGAATCTGCTACCAGAGCGTTGATTCAGAAGTCGTGGCTGGTGTTCAAAAAACTTTTATTTGAAGAGTTTTCTAAAGTTCTTGCTTGCAAATGAAACAAGAGAACCCTGCTGGGCTGCGAGTCGAGTGCTCGTAAATGATGCTGTGCAGCAGGATGTGTTCCTAGGATGGGATTGATGGTGTGATTAGACAGGCAAGTCCAAGGAGGGGTTGAGTCCTGGCTCCTCTCAGCTTTGTGTGTAGCTGCTGCCCTGCGCAACCCTGCAAATTAACTGGTCTCTCCCTGGCTCTTCATTATAATGGGAGTTAAAATTTAGCCTTTTGCTCTTTGCAAGGTCTAATTTAATACTGAATTTCTGAACGTGACTCAAAATAAAGCCACAAATAAAGATTTTGTCAAAGTAAAGCCCTAATTTCAGGCGTCACAGGGTGCCATGGAGGAGGTGTCAGGGTTAATCATGGAATCACAGAATGTTTTGGGTGGGAAGGGACCTTTAAAACCCATCCAGACCAACGCTCTGTAGTGAGCAGGGACATCTTGGTAACCAATAACAGGACTGGTGACCAAAGATAGGACCTGGGGGAAAGGCAGGAGGATGTGCCAGGGAAAGTTTCAGTTGGATATTGGGAAAAGGTTCTTCACCCAGCAGGTGGTGGAGCACTGGAACAGCTCCCAGGGAAGCAGTCACAGCGCCAAGCGTTACAATATTGCAGAAGCATTTGGCCAACACCTGCAGCCCCATGGTGTGAAGGTTAGGGTGTCCTGTGCAGGGACAGGACTTGGACTCGATGATCCTTGTGGGTCCCTTCCAACTCAGGTCATTCTATGATCTTCAACCAGATCAGGCTTCTCAAAGCCTCATCCAACCTGGCCTTGAATATTTTCAAGGATGGGGTATTGACCACCTCTCTGGGCAACCTGGGCCAGAACCTCACCATGCTCAGCATAAACAATTTCTGCCTTGTTATATCTCATCTCAATCTCTCCTCTTTCAGCTTCAAACCCTTCCCCTCGTCTTATCCCTGCACTCCCTGATCCAGAGCCCCTCCCCAGCTTTCCTGGAGCCCCTTTCAGTACTGGGAGGCTGCTCTAAGGTCTCCCCAGAGCCTTCTTTTCTCCAACCCCGAACAACCCCAACTCCCTCAGCCGTTGCAGTGATTTGGGTTCATCATGGTACCCTGTTTGCACACAGTGTGCTTGGACTTGATCAAATGAGAGAGCTTTGGCTGTTTTGCTCTCAGTGAACAACTGTGCGGTTGCCTTGGCTGTACTCTGTCTCTGTCTGTGTGTCAATTGAGTGGTGACTGTGGCTTGAGGAGCAGCAGGTTGCCCAGTTGGCTGTGGCTGAAGGTCTGTGTGATGCCACTCGCTGCGTGGGCTGTTTCTCTTTCGCATTCCTGTGTGCTTACATGTGGGTTTTTGTTTGGATTGGTGAGTGTGATTGCTCATTTTTGAAGCTCTCCTGCAGATTTGAAAGCTTTCATCCTGAAAAAAATGAAATCTGTGTACCCTTTCATCCTGGAAAGATTACAGAGGGATATTTGGGAACCGTCAGCCAGAAGATGCACAGGGGAGGGGCTCTTGGTCAGGGAGTGCAGGATAGGAGAAGGGGACATGATTTTAAGCTGAAAGAGAGGAGATTGAGATGAGATTTTTAGGAATAAATGTTTTGCTTTGAGGGTGATGAGGCCCTGTCCCAGGTTGCCCAGAGCAGTGGTGGCTGCCTCATCCTGGAGGTGCTCAAGGCCAGGTTGGATGGGGTTTGAGCCCCCTGATCCAGTGGGAGGTGTCCCTGCCCGTGACAGAGGGTGGCACTGAATGGGCTTTAAGATCCCTTCCAACCCAAGCTATCCCATGGCTCTATGAAGCAGAGGTGCAAAGTGGGATTCCCTAACAGCAGCCTTGCTGCTGCTCAGTCCCTCGGGATGGGACTCCGCGCACAAAGAACAGGGTGGCAAAAATAGCAGTTATTTCTGTGAAAGCTGAGCAGTCTCAGAAGGTCCCCGCTATGCTGTGTCCTTTGTAGTGTGTTTTCTAGAGGCATTTTGGAGCAAGAGGAGCTGGGTACGGTTGTGCGGCCCTTTTGTAGGGATAAGTAGGTCAGTGTTACCAAGTGGCACTCATGACACTTCACCCTCAAAGCAGAGCGTCGCTGCCAGGCTGTTTCCTGGCCGCCTGCCTCATTCGGTGGGACGTGTTTAGCCTTCAAACTGGCGCAGGATGATTTAAATCCATGCAAAGCATTGCTGTGATGCTCCTTTTCTTCCAGAGGTCTGAGCTGTGAATGCTGTAATGCAGACATGCTGATTCACTGATTGGATCTCAGTGCTGCAGGTAGGGATGGACTTGGAAAAAGAGGGGGGAGAAGACCCTGGTGAGAGGTTCTACCTTCTGATGCAGCTTTTCTATAGCAATTACCCCATCTTGTTTTTCTGGCTGTTCTGAGGAGTTAATGCACTCAGTGATTCACAGTGGATGTGGTGCATGAGTTTTGAACTGGAAGGTGGACTGTTCACTGCTTTTGGCCCTCTTTTTGAATCATGGAATGGTTTGGGTTGGAAGGGACCTCAAAACCCACGCAGTTTCACTCCTCCTGCCATGGACAGGGACACCTCCCACTGGATCAGGGGGCTCCAAGCCCCATCCAGCCTGGCCTTGAACACCTCCAGGGAGGGGGCAGCCACCTCTTCTCTGGCCAACTTGAGCCAGGGCGTCCCCACCCTCACAGGAAAACATTTCTTCCTAAGGTCTCATCTCAATCTTTCCTTTTTCAGCCTAAAACCATTCCCCTTTGTCCGATCTCTACATTCCCAGAGAAAGAATCCCTCCCCAGCTTTCCTGGAGCCCCTTTCAGTACTGGAAGGCTGCTTGAAGGTGTCATCTCTCTTGAAATTTAGGTCTGATTGAATTTGAGGGGCCAAGAGAGCTCCACTAAGAGTTGTCATATGGTTCTAGCATGTCTTTCTCCCACAGTCAGGTTTTATTTCAGAGTCAGAGCTATGGAATAATTTAAGCCAGTCTGGTGAAAGGTGCTTAATCTTTCTTTTCTCCCAGGATCATCTTTTGAGATCATCCAGACCTATGCCCTCAAATAATGTCCCTGGCGGCATGGGGCTATGGGTAACTTGGTGTGGGCGTCCCTGTTCAGTCCCGTGAAAGTGGGGTGGTTGGAGGGCACAGATGGATCTGTTTTGTGTGGTTACGTCTTTCGGTCTTGTTACAAGCAGGTTTGTGAGATGCTTTACATCCTGCTGAACAGGAAGTTGTTCTTCGTTCTATTTTTGGTCTCAGCTGCTCTTTGTAACCCACGAGACCCCTGTGAGTTCCTGAGGAATGCGGCGAGCGAGGGAACCGGGTGGATAAAGCAAATTCCCCCAAGTTGCAAAGGTCTGAGACCCAGCTGGGAGTCAAACCCAACCCCCCGACACCCCGTCCCATGCTCTGACTACTGTACAAGAATTTCCTCCTGCTGAGTCTCTAATAGAATCTGCAGGGCCAAATTAAGGGGGCAGATTGTAATCATCACCGCTGAGCTCTCCCAGCTGTGGGATCACTGCAGCCCTCTGCTCTTTGCTACTAATTTGGAAAGTTTGCTGCCTCTTTCCCCTCCAGTGCTCCACTTTGCCGCATTCCAGGCTCTGCGCTGTGGGAAAAGCACTTGAAGGACCAGAAAGAGCCCAGATGTTGTGTCCGGGGGCAGGAAGCACGAGTCAGCCACCCCTGATTCGCAAAGCTAAATATAGTGAGAACATTAATACAGCTCGTTCCACACAGCTCGCTGCGCAGACCGGCCTCTCCACGTGCATCTTGACCATCGGAGGCACACGGTGCAGGGTAAGGCAGCAGGTTGTTAGGTTCATTTCTTGGCACTTGGATTTCTTCTTTGATTTGTGTTATAGGAGGGTCTGCAGGTCTGAGCGGAGCCGGCAGCTCGGGGCTTAGGTGCGTGTACTCTTCAATGGGTAAAAAACTGGCTGGATGGTCGAGCCCAGGGAGTTGTGGTGAAAGGAGCTCAATCAAGCTGGTGGCTGGTCCCAAGTGGTGTTCTCAGGGCTCAGCGTTGGAGCCAGTTCGATTTCACATCTTTGTCCGTGATCTGGATGAGGGGATCGAGTGCTCCCTCAGTCAGTTTGGAGATGACACCGAGCTGGGTGGCAGTGTGGATCTGCTGGAGGGCAGGGAGGCTCTGCAGAGGGACCTGGCCAGGCTGGATCCATGGGCTGAGCCCAACGGGATGGGGGTCAACAAGGCCAAGGGCCGGGTCCTGCCCTTGGCTCACAGCAACCCCGTGCAGCTCCAGGCTGGGGGCAGAGCGGCTGGAAAGCTGCCCCAAGGAAAAGGCCCTGGGGGTGCTGGGCCACAGCGGCTGAAGAGGAGCCAGCAGGGGCCCAGGGGCCACCAAGGCCCCCAGCAGCCTGGCTTGGCTCAGCCCTGGGGGGGCAGCAGGAGCAGGGAAGGGATGGTCCCCCTGCCCTGGGCGCTGGGGAGGCCAAACCTGGAATGCTGGGCTCAGGTTTGGGCCCCTCACCTCAAGAAAGCCCTGGAGGGGCTGGAGCGCGTGCGGAGAAGGGAGCGGAGCTGGGGAAGGGGCTGGAGAAGAGGGGTTGTGGGAGTGTCTGAGGGCCCTGGGGGGGTTTAGTCTGGAGCAGAGGAGGCTGAGGGGAGACCTCATGGCTCTGTGCAGCTCCTGGCAAGGAGGTTGGAGCCAGGTGGGTGCCAGTCTCTTCTCCCAAGTGACAGGGTGAGAAAAAATGGCCTCAAGTTGCACCTGTTGGGGTTAGATTGGATATTGGGAACAATTTCTGTATCAAAAGAGTGGTGAAGCCCTGGCAGAGGCTCCCAGGACAGTGGTGGAGTCCCCATCCCTGGAGGGGTTTGAAAAATGTGTGGCTGTGGCGCCTGGGGGCAGGGTTTGGTTGGGACGGTGGGGTTGGGCTGCCCGTTGGACTGAATGATCTTAGAGGTCTTTTCCAACCCTGATGATTCTATGATTCTGTGGAGCTCAGACACCCCATTAGGACATCATTGCAGGACATGGATGCATTGCAAGAGACTCTCTGAACCTAAAGATGTTGTAGATGGATTTCAGAGTAAGCAAGGGCACCAAAGGAAGCGGAAGGCAGCGGCTGTGTGACACAGAGCAGTGATAAACCTAGAGCACATGGTTTATCATCTGTTACCAGCACAGTTAGAGTCCTCAGCTCATCTGTGGTTGAATCATTGCTGCCACAAGCTCTTCCTGCTGGGAGCACTGTGGAACCGCTGGTGCTGGGTGGGCAATCAGGAATGCCAGGCGTTACCCCCTTCCTAAACTAGCCCAGGAGCACCGTCTGTTGCTTGGACAGAGTCTGTCCAGATGGCAGAGGCAACGGACAATCTTCCAAGTGCCTTTCAGTCCCCTTTTCAGTGGTTTCATGTCAGGGGTAGTGAGTGGGAGAGCACATATGGGTGTTCATGGATCACAGAACGTCCTGAGTTGGGGGGGACCCACAGGGATCATCGAATCCAACTCTTGTCCCTGCACAGGACACCCCAACATTCACACCGTGGGGCTGAGGGTGTTGGCCAAATGCTTCTGAAATATTGTCAGCCTTGGGGCTGTGACTGCTTCCCTGGGGAGCTGTTCCAGTGCTCCACCGCCGGCTGGGTGAAGAACCTTTTCCTAATGTCCAACCTAACCCTCCCCTGGTGTTTCGGGGACTGGAGAGAGTCTGACTGATATCTGCTGTTCTGGCTGGGGTGGAGAGTGCAGGAGACAAGGTGATCAAATAGCTTTTGTTCCCTGCAGCATGGATTATAGTAATGTTGCTATGGCCACAAATCTCCCTCAAATTGCTGCAGCCAATTCATGAATTTCCTTTTTTTATTACATCCTAACATTGAAAATCAGCCAGGCTGCCAGAAACCTCTCCCAGGGAGATCTCTACCGCTGGAGACGTGGAGAGCTGCAGCAGAGGCTGGAGTAGTGCACGGGTTGCTGTTCTGAGAGGATGCCGTGAAAAGAATCTCTCATTGCTGCAATTTTGAGATACTTTTGACACTGGAGTAATTAAATTAATCCTAAGTATGTAGCTGCTGACTTATATCCCACGACTCCCTAATAATTAATTACTCCTGTCTCCAGGGTAGTGGGAGTATCAGGATACCTGTGACCTAGGCATTTGAGTCCCTCTTTCTTTTGCTCTCTTCTGCTCCCTGTGGTGCTTTCTCCAAGAAGCGGTGTGTCTGGATGTGCTTAATCATCCCCTGGACATCAGTGGGGTTCCTGAGGTTGGACTGTGAGGTCCCTGGCAGGGCCTTCTGCTGCCGCAGTGTCCTGAGCAGCATCAAAACAAGCATTGCCAGCAGGGCAAGGGAGATGATTCGTCCCCTCTGCTCCACTCTGGTGAGACTCCACCTAGAGTCCTGCGTCCAGTTCTGGAATCTCCAACAGAAGAAGGACACAGATCTTTTGGAGCAGGTCCAGAGGAGGCTATGAAGATGATCAAGGGCTGAAGCGTCTCTGCTATGAGGACAGGCTGAGAGAGTTGGGGTTGTTCAGCCTGGAGAAGGGAAGACTTAGAGGGGACCTCACAGCAGCCTTCCAGTACCTGAAGGGGCTACAGGAAAGCTGAGAAAGGACTTTTTACAATGGCTTGTGGTGATAGGACGAGGAAGAACGGCATTAAACTGAAATTTAGATTAGACTTCAGGAAGAAATTCTTCACAATGAGAGTGGTGAGACACTAGCCTGGGTTTCCCAGGAAAGTTGTGGCTGCCCCATCCCTGGAGATGTTCAAGGTCAGGTTGGTTGGGGCTTTGAGTAGTCTGGTCCAATGGGAGGTGTCCCTGCCCCTTGCAGGGGGTTGGAACTGGGTGGGCTTTGAGGTCCCTTCCAACCCAAACCATTGTGTGATTCTGTGATTCTCAGTGCTGGAGAAACACTAACCCTAATGCTTGCTCCCAGAAGAGCACGTTCCATACCAGGAGTGTTGAGCAGCCCTTCAGCTCTTTGAGCCCCGAGCACCAGAGGCTGAGTGACTCGTGTTTGTTTTTCTTTCTGTTTTCAGTCGAGTTCTGCATCTTGCTTGAAGTCCCTCAGCCAGCAGAGCCCTTCTCTTTGTGGGCGGAGAGGAAGGGAGTGGGGACAAAGTTGGTTTTGGCTGCACAGTGGCTTTCTCACCCTGTGGCAGTTTTGAGATGCCAGCGTGTTATCCTGGCAGCTCCCATGTGAATCAGGCTGGCAGAAGTCAAGGCTTCGGGAACAGGGCTAAAAACAACCCTGCTAAACACCACTCATTTCCCCATCACTGGCTGCCTTCTGTTCTGTGGGCACATCACTGGGAGCAACCCTGAAGGAGAAGGACTTGGGGTGCAGGTGTGTGAGAAGCTTGAACCTGAGCCAGCAATGTGTGTTCAAAGCCGAGAAACCAACGGTGTCCTGGGCTGCAGCCAAAGCAGTGGGAGCAGCAGGGGAGGGAGGGGATTCTGCCCCTCTGCTCCGCTCTGGGGACACCCCACCTGCAGCCCTGGGTCCAGTGCTGGAGTCCTCAGCATAAGGAGATGGAACTGTTGGAACGGGTCCAGAGGAGGCCATGGAGGTGATCCAAGGGCTGGAGCCCCTCTGCTGTGAGGCCAGGCTGGGAGAGTTGGGGTTGTTGAGCCTGGAGAAGAGAAGGCTGCGGGGAGACCTTAGAGCAGCTCCCAGAACTGAAAGGGGCTCCAGGAAAGCTGGGGAGGGGCTCTGGATCAGGGGGTGCAGGGACAGGATGAGGGGAAGGGTTTGAAGCTGCAAGAAGGGAGATCAAGATGAGATCTTAGGGAGAAATGTTTTCCTTTGAGGGTGAGAGGCCCTGGCCCAGGTTACCTCATCCCTGGAGGTGTTGAAGGCCAGGTTGGATGGGGCTTGGAGCCCCCTGATCCAGTGGGAGGTGTCCCTGCGCGTTTCAGGGGGGTTGGAACTGGATGGGCTTTAAGGCCCTTTCCAACCCAAACCATTCTATGATTCTGTGATCTCTTTTGTGTTTCCATACACACATCAACAGCTTCGTGATGGTGCCAGCGTCAGGAACAATGAGCTTTTAGTACCATGGTTCGGTTTGTCTGGTGGGAGTAACATGGGACACCTGAGAGGAAATGTGTCTCTGAGGTATCCCTTTCGGGGCTGGGGATGGGAGTGACAGAAGCAGAGAGTCAGGGTAGCAAGGATGAGCATTTTGGGTTTACTCTACTTAGAAGTGAAACAGCGGCTCAGGTTGCCCAGGGAGGTGGTGGTTCCCCATCCCTGGAAACATTCAGGGTCAGGTTGGATGGGGCTCTGAGCAACTTGATCTTTTTGAAGATGTCCCTGCTCCTGCCGGGGCGTTGGACTGCATGACCTGTAAAGGTCCTTTCCAACCCAAAGCATTCTATGGTTCTGTGATTCTAAGAAACCCTAGTGCTCTACTGGAGCCTCCTGAAGCATTTCTCTGGTGGGATGAGGAGAGCCAAATCTGGAGGAACTGAACAAGAAGGGGAGGAAGGAAAGTGATGGAGCTGGAAGGAAAGGAGGGAAGCGTCCCAGATGGGGAAATGGTGGACAAGGAGCCAGGTTCAGATTGTAGACAGAGTCTGCATGCCCCAATTTAATTCCTTAATTCCTACTTGCTTTTAGTTCCTTCTCAGGGTGTTGGCACTACCCATGCCGTCACTTTTAGTTGAGTTCTAAGAAAAGAAAAAAACGATTAATCTCTTTCTGCAGTTTCCAAAGCAGGAAATCCACATTAGCCACGGTGTGGCC
The DNA here is from genome assembly GCA_033558235.1 of Neomorphus geoffroyi. NCBI lineage: Eukaryota > Metazoa > Chordata > Aves > Cuculiformes > Neomorphidae > Neomorphus > Neomorphus geoffroyi. The sequence continues at coordinate 17,955,546 of JAUMJM010000035.1, read as the reverse complement.
TTATCAGCCCGTTCTCACGCTGGCAGGCCAAGCTTTGTGCCCTGAAGTCCCCATGGCGCAGCAGGCTGAGACCGGGCTGTCCTGGCTCTTGGGAGCTTGCTAGAAAAAATAAGGCTCAGCTGAACAGGTGGACTTGGACCAGGCACCTGCAGTGGTCTTTGCCCCACATTCGTGGTGAGTTCTCCTGTTCACCCCACAAAGCCGGGAAATTTATGGCCAGTGGAAATTATAAATAACCTCTTCCCCCGCCATCTAACGTCCTAAACATTAGTGTGACTTTTTGTCCTCAGAACATCGATCTGAAGTTTCACAAACGTGAATGAAGTCCAGGTCCTTCGTAGCCTCTTTGGCTGCAGAGGGCACAGCATGGAGCAAGCAGTGGCTTCAGGTATTTCCCATGAGAGAGGTGGATCTGTGGCTCTAGGACAGATGATTCCCTATCGTACAGCTGAACTCAGAAGGAATGTGCTTCCTCTCACCACAACTTGCTGCTTGTTCCTTCCCTCATCTGCTGCAGACAAAGTTACTCCCCTCCTGCCCCCAGATCAGCTGCTGCGGGGCTTCATTTGGCTCAGTATCATCTTATAAAAGGCTTCCAGCGCTGTGTCCTCTGCGTGCTGTCAGAATATCATAGAATCACAGGATGGTTTGGGTTGGAAGGGATCTCAAAGCCCACCCAGTTCCAAGTCCCATCCAACCTGGCCTTCAACACCTCCAGGGATGGGGCAGCCACCACTGCTCTGGACAACCTGGGCCAGGGCCTCCCCACCCTCACAGGAGAACATTTCTTCCTAAGATCTCATCTCAGTCTCCCCTCTTGCAGCTCCAAACCCTTCCCTTCATCCTGTCCCTGCTCTCCCTGATCCAGAGCCCCTCCCCAGCTTTCCTGGAGCCCCTTTCCGTACTGGGAGGCTGCTCTAAGGTCTCCCCGCAGCCTTCTCTTCTCCAGGCTGAACAACCCCAACTCTCCCAGCCTGGCCTCACAGCAGAGGGACTCCAGCCCTTGGATCATCTTCGTGATTTCCTCTGGAATCCTTGTCCTTCCTGTGCTCAGGACTCCAGAGCTGGACCCAGGGATGCAGGTGGGGTCTCACCAGGGCGGAGCAGAAGGGCCTGATAATGGGTGACAGATAATAGATGATATAATGGATGATATAGATAATAGATGACATAATAATAGATGATATAGATAATGGAGCTGTAGATAATATAGATAATAAACACCATAGATCCCTGTTTTGTTTGTGTGTGTAGGTGGAGGGGGGCTGGGGGCTGATTTTTTGAGGAAAGACCATGTAGAAATCTTTCCCAGTGCTGTTGATGTCATCGGTGTTGAGTTTTTTCTGATGTGCTTCAGCCCACTCACCTTTAACTCGATTGTTCTGAGATTACTTACCGGAAAGAGACGGAGGTTCATCATGTTAATTGGCTCTGAAATACTGCATTAAATAGCTGTAATTGGTATTATTATTCTGGTCCTGCTGTGTCCTAGGGCTTTCAGTGAGCAGAAAGTGATATGGAAACCTACGCACTTTTTTTATGGTTCCTGGTGGAACCTCATGCGAGTTTGGTGTTTGATGCTGCTTTTGGCAGAGAGTGGCTTTGGTCACATGGAGAGGGGTAAGATTTCTGCTTGAAGATGCCTGTGGTTATTCCTGGCTCCAAGGAGAGCCCCCTGCTCTGCCTGAGGTGGGGCTTCTCCAGCAGGACTGCTCTGGCTTAGATCTCAGAGTGCTTTTTGGAGAAAGGGAAGCACCTCTTCCCCGCTGATGGGCTGAACCAGGGCAAGTGTGGCCTTAGGGCTCGGGCTGATGGCCCTGGAATTGATAGTTCATGTTTTGTCTGCTTGAAAGAAGCTTTTTTAGTTGTCTTAGAATAAGAACTGTGAGTACGGGCTTGAAGGTCCCTTCCAACCCAACCCATTCTCTCATTCTGTACTTGGTTGGGCCAAGTGTCTGTTCAGAGCAGCGTCCCGTGTGGATGCAGTAGTGGATGCTTAGGGAAGAGCGGACGAGCAGGTATTTGTAGTGTTTCTCCTCGTATTCCCTCCTACCCTGTAGCAGTCAGGGTCTGGAAATTGCCAAGTGACTCACTCTTTCCATCCTGTGGTCCTGTAGTTCAAACCACTCCCATCTTTGTCCTTAACAAATTATAAATATGTGCAGTGTCTGCAATACCTGGAAGATTCCAATAAAGACAGGTGCCGATTGTAGAAGTCTGCCTACAAGGGTCCTGCTGGCATCTCCTGTCTCTCGTCTTATTCTCTGCTCGTCGCACGTCTTGGTTTGCGTGGGATAAATGCACAGCTCTGCATTGCCTTTCCAGCACCAGAATGAGAGATGAGCTGGGCTTTGGCCTGGGCTGCATCCAAAGAAGCGTGGCCAGCAGGGTAGGGAGGGGATTCTGCCCCTCTGCTCCGCTCTTATGAGACCCCACCTGCAGCCCTGGGTCCAGTGCTGGAATCCCCAACATAAGAAGGAGATGGAGCTATTAGAGCAGGTCCAGAGGAGGCCATGGAGATGATCCAAGGGCTGGAGCCCCTCTGCTGTGAGGCCAGGCTGGGAGATTGGGGTTGTTCAGTCTGGAGCAAAGAAGGCTCTGGTGGAACCTCATAGCGGCCTCCCAGTACTGAAAGGGGCTCCAGGAAAGCTGGGGAGGGGCTTTTTCCAAGGGCTTGGAGCCACAGGACAAGGGGGAACAGCTTTAAATTGGAAGGGGGAGATTTAGATTGGACATTAGGAAGAAGTTCTTCAGTATGAGGTTGGGGAGGCCCTGGCCCAGGTTGCCCAGAGCAGTGGTGGCTGCCCCATCCCTGGAGGTGTTCAAGGCCAGGTTGGATGGGGCTTGGAGCCCCCTGATGCAGTGGGAGGTGTCCCTGCCCATGGAACTCCATGGGCTTTGAAGTCCCTTCCAACCCAAACCATTCCATGATTCTATGGTCTGCGTTAGACATTGCTGATAGAGAATAAAAGCTAAATCCAAGGTTTAAGTGTTGTTTCCTCAGGTGCTGCGAGCTGGAAAGAGAATTTGGGCCGTGTTACACCTATATTGGACACTTGAAAAAATGGGAAATACTGATTTGCAGCAGGAAAGCAGCTTAGAGGCCGTGGGTAAGGAGACTGCGCAGGAGAATACTTTTCCCACTCCAGCTGCCTGTGCGAATGCCTGGAGCTTTGTAAAGCAATTTTCCACAGTCTGCTGCACACATTGTGGCATTAAGGACAAACTTTGCTGCTGCCGTTTTGGAACCATTTCCTTGTTATTTGAATCCTTTGATTAACAAAATCTTAAGGCTTTTTTCATCGAGCCCTCCTGAGCAGCCCAAGACACTGGCAGCCTTTCTGTGGAGTCAAAGTTTTGGAAGTTTTGCCTTGTTTGGGGTTTTTTTTCTTATAAAAAGGGATTTTTTCAGGTTGAGGTTGGAGTGATAGAGCTTCCACCTGGGAAGTGGTTTAGTTTTTACTTGTAAAACCAGGATGTAAAACACACACTTACAGACTCTTCAGTTTGTCCTTTCCAATGTAATAGGAGGTGGTTCTCATCAGCCTCTCAAGGTGCTCTGCTCCAAGAATTTAAGCTCCGTGAACATGTTCGGGGGGTCATTAGTGTGGGTTTGAATACAGGGTCATGTATAAATTTCTAATATGGACCATTTCATAGAATCATGGAATGGTTTGTGTGGGAAGGGACCTTAAAGCCCATCCAGATCCACCCCCCTGCCATGGGCAGGGACACCTCCCACTGGATCAGGGGGCTCCAAGCCCCATCCAGCCTGGCCTTGAACACCTCCAGGGATGGGGCAGCCACAGCTTCGCTGGGCAACCTGGGCCAGGGCCTCCCCAGCCTCATCGTGAAGAATTTCTTCTTAATGTCTAATCTAAATCTTCTCCCTTCCAATTTAAAGCCATTAATTTTAAGGAAGGTTAATATGGAGAAAGTGTTCATAGTAAAGAATTTGGAGTCATTGCAGATTTTGCAGCACGAGTGGCTTAGGGACCATAAAGCTGCTGTCTGGTTGTAGTTGAAAATGAAGAATTTACGGATAATTTTTGAAATCATTTGTGCCTGCACGGGTGCATGCATGCTTCTGCCATGGTGTGGGAGGTTGTTGAGATGTATTGGATGTTGGCTTTGCACTAACCCTGCTTCAGCTGAATCATCTGTCCTCTCGTTCCACTTCGTCATTGTCTCATTGGGAGGTTTAACAGGGAAAACCAGCTCACCCACTCAGCAGGAACACAACACTTAAGTGTCAGGTCCTGCACTGGGGCCACAACCCCGTGCAGCTCCAGGCTGGGGGCAGAGCGGCTGGAAAGCTGCCCCAAGGAAAAGGCCCTGGGGGTGCTGGGCCACAGCGGCTGAAGAGGAGCCAGCAGGGGCCCAGGGGCCACCAAGGCCCCCAGCAGCCTGGCTTGGCTCAGCCCTGGGGGGCAGCAGGAGCAGGGAAGGGATGGTCCCCCTGCCCTGGGCGCTGGGGAGGCCAAACCTGGAATCCTGGGCTCAGGTTTGGGCCCCTCACGCCAAGAAAGGCCTTGAGGGGCTGGAGCGCGTGCGGAGAAGGGAGCGGAGCTGGGGAAGGGGCTGGAGAAGAGGGGTTGTGGGAGCGTCTGAGGGCCCTGGGGGGGTTTAGTCTGGAGCAGAGGAGGCTGAGGGGAGACCTCATGGCTCTCTGCAGCTCCTGGAAAGAAGGTTGGTGCCAGGTGGGGGTTGGGCTCTTCTCCAAAGTGACAGGGGATGAGTTGAAAAGAAATGGCCTCAAGTTGTTCCAGGTGAGGTTCAGTTTAGATATTGGGAACAATTCCTTCACTGAAAGGGCTGTCAAACCCTGGCAGAGGCTCCCAGGGCAGTGGTGGAGTCCCCATCCCTGGAGGGGTTTAAAAGCTGTGTGACTGTGATGCTTAGGGACAGGGTTTAGTGTTGGGGTTGCCAGTGTGAAGTTAAGGCTTGGACTTCATTGTTTTTAAAGGTTTTTTCCAACCTAAAAGAAGTGTTTCTGTTCAAAATGTGTTGATCAGTTTTTTGCAGACTCCCTGAAAGGGGCTCCCTGATTGGGACTTTTTGCATTCATTGCGCCTCCCGCTCTGCTCAGCACAGTTGAGTTTGTGGTGCAGGGACAGGAGTCAGGCTCTGCTTCACCACTTAAGGATTTATCAGCAGATACTGTCGGGTTTCCATAGTTTTCCATAGACTCTGATTCGATGCTCTTATTCATGAGTCCGACAGAGCCTGTGCGTCTCCCTCACCCCCCGGGGACGTCCCTTGATTAAGTCGTTCGTGCTCCGTGGGACCTCATGGGGAGCCCGTGCTGCCAAAAGTAATGAGCTGAGAAGCCCGGCGGTGTCAGATTCTATCAGCATCTTGCAAAGATCTCATTCCCTTCGGATTCCTCGTTATTCTTGGTGGCCCTGGTTACGATGCCGTCTGATTTTTGTGATCTGGAATGTTTTGCAGCTTGGATATGGAGAAGTGGAGTTGGGGAAGGGATCGTGGAAAGGTGTCTTGCAGGGTCTGACCTGCAAGGCTTCTACCTGCCCACCTTCCCTTCTTCATCCCAGTCAGTGCTTGCTTCAGGGATTGCTGGAGACTTAAAAGAACTCAAACCACCACCGAATTGCTTTTGAGTAACGTGAAATCGTGATTATGGAAATGTTAGTTGTGTATCACAACATGCAGTCATTTGCGTGCTCGGAAACCCTGGTGGCCCAGGCATGAACAGAAGGAACTTTAAAGAGAATTTAGCTTAATACACACTTCGTGGAATCATAGAATGACGTGAGTTGGAAGGGACCCACAAGGATCATTGAGTCCGGCTCCTGTCCCTGCATAGGAAGCCCACGTGAAACCGGATTCTTCACAGCTAAAATCAATGTGTGGAGGTGAGCTGAGTAACTTCTATGGATGAATAAAAAGTCAAGGTCTTTTTCCAGAGGACCACACAGCCTAAATTGGATAACGCCTCAGAATGAAACAGCAGAGAAAGTTGGGTGAAGAGCCCTGAGAGGGGGACAGTGCAGTTTTTTGCCTGGGAGAGGTGAACGGGGCATTCCTGAACTTCTCCCTGCTGGTATTTCCCATTAACCAAGCTTATGAAAATACTCGGTGCACAGGTAACTTAGGGGGTGATTATCACAAGAGAGTGAAGTTACAGGGATAAGGGTGGTTGGTAAGGGAGGAGTAACCGATGTCATCTACCTGGGCTTGTGCAAAGCATTCAGCATGATCCCGCGTGACATACTTGTCTCTAAATTGCAGAGACATGGATGGACCACTTGACGGATAAGGAATTGGCCCCTCTATGCTGCTCTGGTGAGACCTCACCTGGAGTCCTGCATCCAATTCTGAAGTCCTTAGCACCAGAATGACCTGGTTCTGTTAAGAGTGGCTTCAGAGGAACCCATGGAGGTGATTTGAGGGCTGGAGCAGCTCCTCTCCGAGGACAGGCAGGGAGAGTTGGGGTTGTTCAGCCTGGAGAAGAGAAGGCTGTGGGGAGACCTTAGAGCAGCTTCCAGCACTGAAAGGGGCTCCAGGAAAGCTGGGGAGGGGCTCTGGATCAGGGAGTGCAGGGACAGGATGAGGGGAAGCGTTTGGAGCTGCAAGAGGGGAGACTGAGATGAGATCTTAGGAAGAAATATTTTCCTGTGAGGGTGGGGAGGCCCTGGCCCAGGTTGTCCAGAGAAGTGGTGGCTGCCCCATCCCTGGAGGTGTTGAAGGCCAGGTTGGATGGGGCTTGGAGCCCCCTGGTCCAGTGGGAGGTGTCCTTGCCCATGGCAGGGGGTTTGAAACAGAATGGGTTTTAAGGTCCCTTCCAACCCAAACCGTTCCATGATTCTGTGATTCTAGGAGTACCAGATGGGAGAAGAAAAATGTGAGAGTCTTTGAAGGATGTATTTGTCCAAATTTGTGAACAAGTACGTAGATTTGCCAGTTTTTCAAGACATTTTGGTTTGATAAATAGTAGACAAGGAAATTTTTTTTTTAAGGATGACTTTTTCTGCTTAACCAATTTTATCTTCTCCGCAGTGAAAAGAAATTTGGATGTGATATCTTGTGCTCATGGGCAGGAGTGAGATCTCTGTGAAACACAGCTCTGATGGAATTGAGTTTTGTGGTGACCAGCTGTCACAAAGACAGCATAAGCCTGTGTCTCTGCTTGTTTTTCATCACTGTAGGAAATAAAATCCATGTAAAGGCTGTGACAAAGCTGTAGCGCTAGAAATGTGATCACGGGGGTTCTTAGGGATAGCGGTGTCCTGGCTGTTCATGCGATTGTCATCAAATATGGAGACACTGACCTTTCAATATTTAAAGGGAGCTGATAAGAAAGATGAGGAAAAACTTTTTAGCAGGGCCGGTGGTGAAAGGATGCGGGGCAACGGTTTTAAACTAGAAGAGAAGAAGTTTAGACTGGATATTAGGAAGAAAATTTTCATGCTGAGGGTGATGAAACAGTGGCCCAGGTTTCCCAGAGAGGTGGTGGCTGCCCCATTCCTGGAAACATTCAAGATCAGATTGAATGGGGCTCTGAACAACCTGATCCAGTGGAAGATGTCCCTGCTCACTGCAGGGGTTTTGGATTGGATGACCTTCATGGTCCCTTCCAATCCAAACCATTTTATGTTTCCATGATTCTATGATTCTGTGAAATCTGAGGACTTCACCAAACTAATGGAGAGGTAAATCAATATGAGAATCCCATAAATGACTTGGAGTAACCCAAGTGACTCGTAAACTGCATTCCCACATGGAGTGACGCCCATTGAATTTGGATTTGGAGGAGCAAACCACACAGGCCATGCTGGAGGACAAGTGCTTTGCCCTGTGCAAAGTGCTTGGGGCTGGACTGTGCAACCAAGTCCACTTGAATTCCCAGAGTGGCAGTGCAGAAAAAAAATTCAGCGCCATCTATGGACATGTGGACTGGGAAAGAGGAAGAAAGGATGTTTTTACTTCCAAAAATTGCATGAGAATTCTGGTGGAATAGCTTGTTTAGCTCTGATCTTTTAAAATAGACATGAGAAAAGCTGGAGAACATTCAAAGGAGCAGCAGGGCAATAGTGGGAGCGAGGACAAATATCTAGAGTTGTAATGTTTTAAATCTCCCACTGTGTTTGTTGGGTTCAGAGAGACCAAAACACAACTCCCTTTTGTGGAGAGAGAGTGCTGGATGTGACGGAGTGATGGAGAGGACTGTGAGACATACCAGGTCTTTGGAAGGTGGTGTTAGAAGGTAGGCATGGGCTGCAATTGATTGTTGGAGCAACTTCATCCAGTAATGGTTTTAAGGTGAAAGAGGGGAGACTGAGATAAGATCTTGGGAAGAAAGTGCTACTATGAGGGTGGGGAGGCCATCCAGTCCCATCCAGTTCCACCCCCCCTGCCATGGGCAGGGACACCTCCCAGTGGATCAGGGGGCTCCAAGCCCCATCCAACCTGGCCTTGAACACCTCCAGGGATGGGGCAGCCACCACTGCTCTGGGCAACCTGGGCCAGGGCCTCCCCACCCTCACAGGAATATTTCTGTATTACATTGTGATATTTGTCTCCCTTACTGCAGGAGAATGAGCTTAAATAACCGTACTGAAAACACATTTTAGATTGGCAATAGCACACCTGACAACGTGAAAAATAATGATGGTCTACAAGCAGATGAGTGAAGGAAAAAAGCAGTGTGGATGAAAGCCTTGAAAGAACAGAAAATAGGGAAGCAAGTGGCTATAATTGTCAGGAAAGGGTGAGATGAAAGCAGATTGTGATGTTTTTGTCACCAAGGCATAAAGGAAAAAGCTTTGCGATGGGCTTTGTGAGGATGAGCAAAGGAAAATGGACAGATCTGGCTGGAGAAAGGAGAGATTTTAGTGGACAGAGGAGGTCAGAAAAGAAAACTTAAATATTCTGAGATGCCATTTAGTGCCACGTGTTCTACTCTTGGCCCTCCCTGGCCCCTGCTAATGTGGGTTTCTCCAGGTCATCTTGGGCTACAAACTCTCCATCCCTGTTTCAAGCTGGGGAGAAGGAGAACTTGTCTGTGAGCCTACCTGAGATGCTGGGTTTAGTTTCCAGGAGGATGTGGATCTTATTTGTTTGTGTTGGAGCAGTGAGATTGAGAAGCCAGGAGGAGACTGTGTGATTAGGAGCTGAGCTGGACTCCCGAGGAAGAAGAGCAGCCCAACTGGGCATCTCCATCACTGCTGTCCTGCACCAACTGTGCCTCACTCTGCCCTCAGCCCATGTTCTTAATGCCTCGCTCAAACGCTGCATCCCAAATATGTTGTGTGTTTGATGGGCTTGCACAGGTCTTTGCTGAGATATAAAATCCCTGCCTTATGTGTTCCAGCAGTCGCCGTGCTGGAGCTCCTCCATAGAACCACAGAACTGTAGAAGGGTTTGCGCTGAAGGTACCCATCCAGTGCCACCCTCTGCTGTGGGCAGGGTCACTTCCCACTGGATCAGGAGGCTCCAAGCCCCATCCAACCTGGCCTCGAGCACCTCCAGGGATGGGGCAGCCACCACTGCTCTGGGCAACCTGGGCCAGGGCCTCCCCACCCTCAGAGCAAAACATTCCTCCCCAAGATCTCACCTCAACCTCCCCTCTTGCAGCTCCAAACCCTTCCCCTCGTCCTGTCCCTGCACTCCCTGATCCAGAGCCCCTCCCCAGCTTTCCTGGAGCCCCTTTCAGTCCTGGGAGGCTGCTCTAAGGTCTCCCCACAGCCTTCTCTTCTCCAGCTGAACAACCCCAACTCTCCCAGCCTGGCCTCACAGCAGAGGGGCTCCAGCCCTTGGAGCATCTCCGTGACCTCCTCTGGACTCTCTCCAACAGCTCGAGGTCCTTCCTGTGCTGAGGACCCCAGCAGAGAACGCAGGGCTCCAGGTGAGGTCCCATCAAAGCAGAGGGGCACAATCGCCTCCCTCACCCTGCTGGTCACGCTTCTCTGGATGCAGCCCAGCCCATGTCTATCTCTTGGTGCTCAGCGCAGCGGCTCGATGTGATCGCTTAGGAAGAAGTTTCCTTTTTGCCTTCCGAGCAATTCCTTGTGCTCTTTGGGGCTCTCTGCCGCAGACATCTGTCACTCGCTGTTCTCTGATGGACAGCAGCGGCGAGGCACGCAGTTAACGGCTGACGGTGGGGTGAGCGGCAGATGTCGGCAAACGTTGTCTCTGCGGCACATGCACCGTTCTCCGTCTGTGCCAAGTGCCATCCCGTTTACTGAGATAAAGAACCAAGAGGGAAAGACAGGAGTGACGTGAAAAAATGGAATTTAAATGCTCTTTAAAAGACAACAGCAACAAAGGATGGAGAGGTCTCTATCCACCGAAATACTTCACATCACACAGGTTCCTGTGATCCCAAGAGACCTTTGGGAGCTCCAGCTTCACCAAGCGGCACCACATCAAAGAGGTGTCCATGGGGCTTGAAGTGCAAACGTGGAATATGCAGATGGCCAAGGGAGTTCACAAGGCTCTGAGCCGGGTCCAGGCAACAGCCACTCCCTTGCTGAAAGACCATCTGACAACCGCCTCCTTTTCGATGACGCTGTATCAAAGGTGACCTGAAAACCCCTGTATTTAAATAAGTTAAAAAATTAATAAATTTTAATAAATTTAATGATTTTTAATTTTAATTTAATTTTAATATTTTTAATAAATTAAATAAAAGCTCTCAAAAAACTTGAAGTCCAGCTGCAAGAGCCATCCTTCTTCACAGATCATTCTTTGCAAAGTGAGTTTTGCTCATCTTCACAGACTGAAGGGATGGTTCCCTGACATAGGGACGTCTTTAGCTCTTGCTCTGGCACGTGTGGACCTTCTTACCACAGTGTCCACATGTGCCGAGAGGGACACAGAGGGACCCACAGCAAGCGGGCAGTTGAGAATGACCCGTTCTCCAATACTTACACATAGCGCGTCATCTATCTTACACTTACGCATCATCTGTCTTCTGATAAACTAGAGGGAAGGGATGGCATCCAGAGGGACCTGGACAGGCTGGAGATATGGGGCTGTGTGAACCTCAGGTGGTTCAACAAGGCCAAGGGCAAGGTCCTGCACCTGGGTCAGGGCGGTCCCATCACAAGCACAGGCTGGGTGGAGAATGGATTGAGAGCAGCCCTGAGGAGAAGGACTGGTGGATGAAAATTGGAAATGAGCCAGCAAGTAGCACCAGCCTAATCCTAGGCTGCATCCAAGGCAACGTGGGCAGCAGGGTTAGGGGGGGAATTCTGCCCCTCTTCTCTGGTGAGGTCCTAAATGGAGCCCTGTGTCCAGCTCTGGGATTGTCGGCACAGGAAGGACATGGATCTGTTGGGAGTGGGTCTAGAGGAGACGTCAAAGATGATCTGAAGGCTGGAGCACCTCTGCTATGAGGAAAGGCTGAGAGGGCTGGGGTTGTTCAGCCTGGAGAAGGCTCTGAGGACACCTTATTGCAGTCTTTCAATGTATGAAGAGGGCTTATAAGAAAGAGAAGGACTGTAGCAATGGTTTTTAACTGAAAACAGGTTGGTTAAGGTTGGATATAGGACATGTTATTATGATGAAGGTGGTGAGGCCCTGGCCCAGGTTGCCCAGAGAGGTGGTGGCTGCCCCATCCCTATAGGTGTTCAAGGCCAGGTTGGATGGGGCTTGGAGCCCCCTGATCCAGTGGGAGGTGTCCCTGCCCATGGCAGGGTGATGGAACTGGATGGGCTGTAAGGTCCCTTCAAATCAAAATCATTCTATGATTTGTCTGGTGCCCAAACTCACACACTGTGTTGACCAGAAATGCCCCCATTCATTCTGGCCTCCCACAAAGTAATGTTCCACTCCCATTTTCTGGGTTAGTTTTCATAATCGGATCTGGAAGCGAGTCCTCTGCCCAGCAAGTGGCCAGTGATGTCTCAGCAGTGAGATGTTCTCTGCCCTCCTGCCCCACAGTGCTCTGGGCAGCTGGACAAGGATGAAGACCGGCATCTCTTAGAAGGTCTAGCAGGGAGAAGCAGTTGAGTTGATCTGGCAAGCTAATAACTGATGGAAGTGGGATCATTTTTTGATTGTCTGTAGAGAAGAGTCATCCAGTAGAGCCCTGGGCCTGGTGCCTGGACAAAAAGCAGATGCCTGCTGTCTCGGAAGTTCTCAAAATGTTCCTTCTTTTGCCAGCGCTGTTTGAGGCTTTCCTGGACTAGGGCTGTGCCAGACACACTGAGCTCCCATCCTCTGTCCCCATCAGGGGCTGCCACAGCAGGAGAGCAGCAAGGGCAGTGCTGGACACGGCAAAATAAATACCCCAAGACTTCTGGCGTCTCCTCTCCATCTCCTGGGACCCAGTCTGGAAGAAGCAACCACCCCAGCCTTCATGCGTGCCAGCAGCACCTTGCTGGGCCACCATTCAATCAGAGAATCACAGAATCATTTGGTTGGAAAAGACCTTTGAGGTCATCGAGTTCAATGGTCCCTGTCCACTGCAAAACCAGATCCCTGAGCACCTCATCTACACGGCTTTTACACCCCTCCAGGGATGGGGACTCCACCACCTCCCTGCGCAACTTCTGCCAGTGCTTGAGAACTGTTTTGGTGAAGAAATTGTTCCTGATGGCTGATCTGAACCTGCCCTGGTGCAACTCGAGGCCATTTCCTCTCATCCTGTCGCCTCTCACTTGGGAGAAGAGACCAGCACCCACCTGGCTCCAACCTCCTTTCAGGGAGCTGTAGACAGGGATGAGGTCTCCCCTCAGGCTCAACGCTAGCACCGTGTTGCCGTCCGTGCCACAGCAGATGTGAGCCGGAGTGCTGCCAGCTCCCACCGATGGCAGGGAGAGTCACGACTCACGTGTGTATCTGTGTGTGGGGATGTGTTTTGGCAGAATCACAAAAGCTCAGCATTTAACACATCTTGTGGAGCCACCTCCCATTCTTCCAAGTGAGAATAACACAGCAGAAAGCGCTTGTCCCCACACAAGTTGATAGCAGTCAGCAGTTGTTGTCTCTTGAACAGCTTCTGCTGGCCCAGCTGGTTCTTCAAAGGCTGAGTTTTTGAGACTTTATTTATTCAAAAGGCAGCTGCTAAGGGCCAGATGTTTGAGGTTCAACACGGCCGAGACCCGAGTCCTGTACTTTGGTCACACCAACCCCATGGAACGTGCCAGGCTGGGGGCAGAGCGGCTGGAAAGCTGCCCCAAGGAAAAGGCCCTGGGGGTGCTGGGCCACAGCGGCTGAAGAGGAGCCAGCAGGGGCCCAGGGGCCACCAAGGCCCCCAGCAGCCTGGCTTGGCTCAGCCCTGGGGGGGCAGCAGGAGCAGGGAAGGGCTGGTCCCCCTGCCCTGGGCGCTGGGGAGGCCAAACCTGGAATGCTGGGCTCAGGTTTGGGCCCCTCACGCCAAGAAAGCCCTTGAGGGGCTGGAGCGCGTGCGGAGAAGGGAGCGGAGCTGGGGAAGGGGCTGGAAAAAAAGTCTTATGAGGAGCAGCTGGGGGAACTGGGGCTGTTTAGTCTGGAGCAGAGGAGGCTGAGAGGAGACCTCATCACTGTCTATAGTTACCTGAAAGGAGGTTGGTACCAGGTGGGGGTTTTTCTCTTCTCCCAAGTAACAGGTGGTGGGATGAAAGGAAATGGCCTTCAAGTTGCCCCAGGGCAGGTTCAGATTGGCCGTCAGGAACAATTTCTCCACTGGAAGGGCTCTCAGGCCCTGGCAGAGGCTCCCAGGGAGGTGGTGGAGTCCCCATTCCTGGAGAGGTTTAAAAGCTGGGTAGATGAGGTGCTCAGGGATCTGGTTTAGTAGTGGACAGGTACGGTTGGACTCGATGATCTCAAAGGTCTTTTCCAACCAAGCGACTCTGTGTTTCTGTGTTTCTGTGATCTCGTTATGACAGCGCCTCTCAAATCCTTAAGCTGCTTGAATCCCTCCGAGGAGCCAAGCAATAAAAGAGCTACAATAAAATGCAGCCTACAATGCCCTTCACTTCTGCTGACAAGTGCAGTTTAAGTTACTGCTGCAACCTTTTAGCATTGCTGGCTTGTAAAAACTAATAAAAACTGCAGTGAAGTCATAAGAGCTCCTTGCCACTGCTTCTCTGATGGGGAGCAGCAAGAAACCACCTTTCCTTTTAGGTGAGCCTGGGCTGGGATGCTATTATTGCTGTTAATATCCTGTTCTGATCACTGTCATTAATGTAATGGAAGCTGTAATTTTTACATTAGATGAGTTATTCCCTGTTTATTAGAGAAGGAGCTTTGCTTTTATCCTAAGGTAGCATTTATCCCATGAGCACCCTCATGATTTTCAGGGCTTACCTTAGAATTACACTTCAAAAAACCCCATAGCTCTGCAGAGTGGTTCATTTGGCTGATGCCAATGCGGGCATCCCATCTCCAGGCGCTCCAGTTCCTTGGGTCCTTCGTCCCAAGAATCTGGGGTTTCAAGGACCCAGAATAATTTGTGACTTTGCAAAAACAATCTTCTCCAGGCTGAACAAGGCCAACTCTCCCAGCCTGTCGTCGGATGGGAGGTGCTCCAGCCCTCGGACCATCTCCGTGGCCTCCTCTGGACTCGCTCCAACAGCTCCAGGTCCTTCCTGTTCTCAGGACTCCAGCACTGGAGCCAGGGCTGCAGGTGGGGTCTCCCCAGAGCGGAGCAGAGGGGCAGAATCCCCTCCCTCCCCTGCTGCTCCCCCTGCTTTGGCTGCAGCCCAGGACACCGCTGGTTTCTGGGCTGGGAGTGCCCATTGCCGGCTCATGTGGAGCTTCTCCTCCCCCAGCACCCCAAGTCCTTCTCCTCACGGCTGCTCTCAATCCATTCTCCACTCAACCTGGATTTGTCCTTTGGGATTGCCCTGACCCAGGTGCAGGACCTTGCCCTTGAGCTTGTTGAACATCATAAGGTTCACACAGGCTCTCCAGCCTGTCCAGGTCCCTCTGGATAAACATATGAGTATTTTCGGTTTGGAATTTATACGAATTCGAAGCTTGCGATAGAACGTTCCTGATGTTAAAATAAACCCTCAGCAAGTCTGTGGATGACACCAAGCTGAATGGTGAGATTGTCACCCGTAAGGGATGAGATACCATCCAGAGGGACCTAGAGAACCTGGGGAAGTGGAGTTGTGAAAACCTCATGAAGTTCAACAAGACCAAGTGCAAGGCTCTCCTCCTGGGTTGGTGCAGGTGTTGATACAGACTGGGGATTGAAGAGATTGAGAGCAGCCCTGCTGAGAGGGTCTTGAGGGTCCTGCTGGCTGAGAAGCTGGATGTGAGATGACAATATGTGCTTGCAGCCCAGAAAGCCAACAGTGTCCTGGGCTGCACCCAGAGCAGTGGGAGCAGCAAGGGAGGGAGGGGATTCTGCCCCTCTGCTCCGCTCTGGGGAGACCCCACCTGCAGCCCTGGGTCCAGTGCTGGAGTCCTGAGCACAGGAAGGACCTGGAGCTGTTGGAGCGAGGCCAGAGGAGGCCACGGAGATGATGCGAGGGCTGGAGCCCCTCTGCTGTGAGGCCAGGCTGGGAGAGTTGGGGTTGTTCAGCTTGGAGAGGAGAAGGCTGTGGGGAGACCTTAGAGCAGCCTCCCAGTACTGAAAGGGGGCTGATAAGAAAGATGAGGGAAACTCTTTTAGCAGGGCCTGTGGCAATAGGACAAGTGGGGACAGTTTTAACGTAAAGGAGGGAAAGTTTAGTCTAGACCTTAGGAAAAAATGTTTTGCTGTGAGGCAAAGGTTTTGCTGTGAGGGCCCAGGTTGCCCAGAGAAGTGGTGGCTGCCCCATTCCTGGAGGAATTCAAGGCCAGGTTGGATGGGGCTCTGAGCAACCTGATCTCGCTGAGAATGTCCGTGCTCACTGCGGTGGGGTTGGAGTGGACAACTTTCATGGTCCTTCCAAGCCAAGCTATTCCATGATTCTATGATTCCATGATGTTGGAGAGCCAGCAAGGGTTGTGTGTGCAGATGCCATGATCACGTCGTGTGGGTGAGCGTGGAATAGTGTGTGTTGTGGGCCATGTTGAAATGAAACCCTCAGCTGTGGCTGTTGAGTAACATCTCCACACCTCATTTCTGGAGAACTTTGCAGAGCTGTGCAATCAGGGAAGGAGCAAGGGGGACAGGGGTCATGGCTGTTGGTTCTCCTTTCCACAAACATCTCGGAGCCGTGTGCAGATGGAAATGTGCCACCTCCTGCAGCCTGCCAAGAGAGAAGAGCTCAGTTCCCGCTGCATTTCCTTCTTTGCAGCCCAGAGATGTGGGCACTTGGGAAGCATTTTGCAAGTCCAAGTGCAAAGGATGGAGGCAGCTTTCCTAAGCAGCTGCCAACCTCATCACCAGAGCCCAGCAGTGCGACAGCAGAGCTGGGACTGTGTGAAAGGCTGCGAGTATGGAACGCATTAGGAAGGGCAGGGGTGGGAAGTGGGAGGCTCGGGACGCTCCACTTGTGTGTGTCGTCAAAACCGTGACTGTCCAAAAGGCTGCGTGGGAGGGGGAAGGCGGGACGTGGACAGCCTTGATGTGCAGCGCGTTTTCTTCTGGAATGAAAGGGAACGCTACCTACAGCAGAGGCATCACCTGCTGAATGATAGTCCTGAGACCTTGGGCTAGAAAAGGTTAGCAAAAGGTATTTGCTTTTGGTTTTCCCTGTGTTTAACCGTGGAGATCAGACAGTTGTTTGCAGCAGAAACGTGTCTGAGTGAAGATTGGAGCTGGGGAAAGATCTGGATGAACATCAGGGTGAGTTTCTGGGCTTGAGGCTGGAGCTGGCTGGTGGATCGGGTGGGGTGTCACGCAGCAGGTCAGACCGCATGGCTCATAGTGGTCCTCTTTGACCTTGCCACTTATGGAGCCATGTAGGTGATTATTTTATGACTTGGGATCTGTCGATTGCTGCGTGCTGTAGTGGGAATGTTCTCCGTGAAGGGAGCTAAGAACAGCTTGGAGCTGATGGAGCGCAGAGTTGATGACCCACATCTCATGCCATTTAGCCACGAAGGATTTGAACTATTCCTTCTCCGGGTTGTCTTGTTTAGGAAGAAGTAGCAGCAGCGGTGGTGGGAAAGCGTGCTTATCATTTCCCACTGCAGTTCTGCTGCTGGAGGTTCTGCTGGCTCTGGGAGAGCAAAGGATCCTCATCCTCAGCTTCAGGCAATGGACCGGGGTTTGGTGGAGTCAAAGTAACTCACCGAGTCAGTGGCAGAGCTGGTAACTGAGAGCATCTCTCACGTCCTTCCTCTGACCCAGGCTGTCCCTGTGAGCGTGCACACTGCCCTTGTAAGTCAAAGCATCAGACTCAAGTTTGGGAGAATCAGAGATCATTTTCCTGGTCTTCCCGCAATGGAAGCAGCTCAGGACCAGGAGTCCAGATCATCAAAACTTTGCTTGGTTTGTTCTGGCCAGGTTGCTTTTTGTTGTGGATGCCCTGCACTCCCATGTGAGTCTGTGCCGGACTGAGGAACACGCAGCAGCTGAGGATTTTCCTTGTGGTACAAGGACATTTTGGGGCTGGAGCGCGAGCGGAGCTGGGAAAGGGTCTGGAGAAAAGGGGTTGTGGGAGCGGCTGAGGGCCCTGGGGGGGTTTAGTCTGGAGCAGAGGAGGCTGAGGGGAGACCTCATGGCTCTGCAGCTCCTGGCAAGGAGGTTGGAGCCAGGTGTGTGCTGGTCTCTTCTCCCAAGTAACAAGTGATAGGGCAAGAGGGAATGGCCTCAAGTTGCACCAGGGGAGGTTTAAATTGGATATTTGGAGTAATTCCTTTCCTGAAGCAGTGGTGAAGCCCTGGCAGAAGCTCCCAGGGCAGTGGTGGAGTCCCCATCTCTGGAGGGATTCAAATACCATGTGGCTGTGACAGTCTGGGACATGGTTTAGTAGGCTCGGTGGGGTTGGGCTGATGGTTGAACTGGATGATCTTAGAGATCTTTTCCAGCCTTAATGATTCTGTGATTGCTCTGGACATCGTAGCACCCAAGGAGGTGTTCTTTGCCTTGGGCCTCATCCAGTGCTGGTTCTCTCAGCTGGTGTCTTCCAGCCTCTGCTTCTCCTCAGCAGCTCGAGTTGTCAAGCCTGTGGAAGCTTTCAGGCTTAAAGCTGACTCCGTGTTGAGTCTCACTTGTTTAGAGACGGTGTGGAAGGGGTGTTTTTAGCCAGCGTGCTAACAGGCAGCCTCTCTCCCACGATGCCTCTAGGCAATGTTTCTTAACTACATGTGGGTTTGTTTGTGTGTTTGCATTAAACAGGAGAAGACTCCTTGAGCTCAGCGCAGGGAGAAGGAAGACAAGTGGTGAAAGAGTCAATGTGTGATGCGGGACAGGTCGGAGCTGAGGAGCTGAGGTGCAGAAGGTAAAGAACAAGCGAGCCCCGCGCTGTCAGTCTGCTCCATGCCTGGCTTGAGATCACTTCTTCCCTGGCTCTGTTTTAAATCAGTCTGCCAAGACGTCTCTGCACTCTTCCAGCAACGCTCTCCCTTCTCCCACGGTCAAGTTAAAGTGACAGTGAAACAGGGAAAGCTTGGAAGAGTTGGGCACCGCCAGTATGGTGTCACCCATGGAATACTAAGCCCCTCATGCATTTTTTTGGCCATCAATTCTTATTTTATAGAGTGGATAGAATGGTTTGGGTTGGAAGGGACCTTAAAGCCCATCCAGTTACACCCCCTCTGCCATGGGCAGGGACACCTCCCACTGGATCAGGGGGCTCCAAGCCCCATCCAACCTGGCCCTGAACACCTCCAGGGATGGGGCAGCCACCACTGCTCTGGCCAACCTGAGCCAGGGCCTCCCCACCCTTACTGTGAAGAATTTCTTCCTAATGTCTGATCTAAATCTCCCCCTTCCGATTTAAAGCCGTTCCCCCTTGTCCAGTCACTCCAGGCCCCTGTAAAAAGTCCCTCCCCAGCTTTCTTTTATTGAAAGTTTTATTTGGCAGAACTGCAGGCAAGGAAGCAGCATTTCACAATATTCCGATGACACCAGTTTTTAAAGGCAGTATTGAATGGCACTGATGCTCTCGTCTCGCGAGCTCAGCGTCCGGGTGCCTTGGAATCCAGATCCCTGCACACAGCTCAGCGGGAGGAGTTGGGGTCTGTAACTGTGTCCATCATCTCCAAGATTTTCTTCAGCATCATTCATCGTTAGGTTATTGTCTCAAGCTTTTTGTAACCAAGGTGGGGTCACCACGTAGAGAGTAGTCCATGGGTAGCTGATACCTCTGGGGACAGGATTTTGTGCCCTGTGCTGAGCTCCTCCTGGCAGACTCTGGGGTATTGTCAAACCTGCTGATGAATTTGGGCATGAGCAAAGGTGTCGAAGCAAAGTGGCTCGAGCTTGGAGTCACTTCTGCCTCTGCCAAGGAGTGGCGTTCTCTGGCAGAGGGACGCAAGGGCACCAATAGGCGGCTCATCCTACGCAGCGCTATTCTGGCAGCTGGAGGTTTTGAGTAGGAGGAGCATGTGGAGCTGCCACAGTTACTCATGTTGGGATTTGGCTGCCAGATCTAACTCCTGCTCTTAGGAAAGCTTAGATGAAGTTGGAACTGCAAGAAGGAGACGAGGTGCTCTCAGATCTCCTGTTGGCCTTGGATGGTGCTAATCTGTGAAGAACTCACAGCTGCCTCTCTAATGACACATGGCCAGTTCAAGCTCGTTTTGACTGCTATCAGGAGATTTCTCCAGCAGCACCGTGTCCTCATGCGTCGTCTTTGGAGCATCTGCTTCATATATTCTTGGGTTGAACCACTTCCAGCAGACTTAGCAACTGCACTGGTGATTTCCTCCAGGAAATCCAACCGTGCAGCTTAGGGGATTGTGGCAACCAAGCCCAAGTTTTGGGCCCCTCACTACAAGAAGGACAATGAGATGCTGGAGCATGTGCGGAGAAGGGGAACAAAGCTGGTGAAGGGTTTAGAGCACAAGCCTTATGAGGAGGGGCTGTGGGAGCTGGGGCTGTTTAGTCTGGAGAAGAAGAGACTGAGAGGAGACCTCATCACTCTCTACAACTACCTGAAAGGAGGTTGTAGTGGGGTGGGGCTTGGTCTCTTCTCCCTGGTAGCCAGTGACAAGACAAGGGGAAATGGCCTCAATATGCACATGGGGAAATTTAGGTTGAATATTAGGAGGAATTTCTTTACTGAAAGGATTGTCAAGCCCTGGCAGAGGCTCCCAGGGAGGTGGTTGAGTCCCCATCCCTGGAGGGGTTTAAAAGATGAGTAGATGTTGTACTTGGGGACATGGTCTAATGGTGGACTTAGCAGGGCTGGATTGATGGTTGGACTCGATGATCTTAAAGGTCTTTTCCAACTGAAACCATTCAGTGAGTCTAATGGCACTTTTTAACGTTGCTTTTTGCCTTTTTTAACCCCACCTCCAACCACATGCCTGTACATCGAACACTTGTTTTTCTGCCTTGTTCAAGTGAAAGAGTCAATCCCTTTTGATTTATTCCAGAGCAGCCCTTGAGCTCAGCTCCTGTGAGAACCTGCTGACTCTGAGTTCAAAAGATCTCACATCTTTGAGGCCAGGCTCTGGTCTTCATCTTAAAAAGACACAAAGAGAGAAAATAAGCATGTGGTGTCAGGGAATTGCTCTTACCTGCAGCGGTAGAGGATGCCAACGTGCAGAATTTCAGGTTAAAATCTGGTTGTTTTGCGAAGGTTTTATTTTCAAGCACCTGGCGTGTTGCTTAGTGTTCCGTAGAGATAAATATTTCCTTTCAAAGTGGTGCTGTTGGCTGGGACCCAGCCTGTGATCCTACATTAAAGCAGGGTTTTTTGTGTTTAAACCACAAATGGTTCTGATCCCTCATTTCCTGCAGGTCTGGCTTAGGCTGAGTTTTAGCTGTGCTGACTCCGGAGTTCGGTCTTTGTCCACAGTGCGATTCCCCTCAGGCAGGAACGTTGTTCGCTGCCCAACATTCCTGCCGTAGTTTCCTTGTTGCCTGGTTTCCTTGTTGCCTGGTAGGGCAAGGACATCACAGCCCAACATCTAGGTGTAACATCTGCCTCATCCTCTGGGCTGTGAAGGTGATGCGAGGGCTGCAGCCCCTCTGCTGTGAGGCCAGGCTGGGAGAGTTGGGGTTGTTCAGCCTGGAGAAGAGAAGGCTGCGGGGAGACCTTAGAGCAGCTCCCAGGACTGAAAGGGGCTCCAGGAAAGCTGGGGAGGGACTGTTTCCAAGGGCCTGGAGTGACAGGACGAGGTGGAACGGCTTTGAATTGGAAGGGGGGAGATTTAGATTGGACATTAGGAAGAAATTCAGGATGAGGGTGAGGAGGCCCTGGCCCGAGTTGCCCAGAGAAGTTGCAGATGCCCCATCCAAGACCAGGTTGGATGTGTTCTGAGCAGCCTGGTTTGGTGGGAGGTGTCCCTGCCCATGGCAGGGGGCTGGAACTGGCTGGGCCTTAAGGTCCCTTCCAACCCAAACCATTCTGTCGTTCTGTGATTCTATGATTTTGTTTTCCTGGCTGCCCAACTCAAGGGATTTGGAGGTGGGAGGTGTTTGGAGGTAGGAGCGAAGCACAGTTCACACCGAGTGAGAAAGCCTTGCCTTACATTTGGATTTCTAATGCTTCACTGCTAATGTCATCCTGTGGAGTGGTTTTAAATGTGTCCAGCAGTTGCTGTGCGTATCAAATGACCATCTTGACATTCCAGAGGGGCTGGTGTGCTTGATACTTTACAACGCCAGTTGCTGGACAATGTTGTGATGAATATGAAGTGTTAAGCCCTGTTCCAAAAATGAGCTGAGCACCTTAGAAGATGGAGGTGGAGGCAGCTATCTGGCATATTTAGATTTCATAGAATCATGGAATGGTTTGGGTTGGAAGAAGCCTTAAAGCCCATCCAGTTCCACTCCCCTGCCATGGGTAGGGACCCCTCCCACTGGACCAGGGGGCTCCAAGCCCCATCCAACCTGGCCTTCAACACCTCCAGGGATGGGGCAGCCACCACTGCTCTGGGCAACCTGGGCCAGGGCCTCCCCAGCCTCACAGGAAAACATTTCTCCCCAAGATTCAGTCTTCATTTCCCCTCTTTCACCTTCAAAACTGTTCCCCCTTGTCTTGTCCCTGCCCTCCCTGATCAAGAGCCCCTCCCTAGATTTCCCGAAGCCCCTTTCAGTACTGGGAGGCTGCTAGAAGATGTCTTCTATTTTTGTATTCACATATATATAAAATATACATATACATATATCAAAATGTATGTATGTATAGAGAAAAATATTAATGTAAAAACTACTCTGTGCTGTCTTTCTTAGTCCAGATTTATGCAGTTGTTGCTGCAGCGATGTGTTTGGAAGGGCAGAGGTAAGAGAAAGAAGACCTTTAATATATGGGGACCTTCCTTTTAAAAAACAGCTCTTCTGAGCAAGGTGACCTTGTCTTTGCTTCTAACTTGGGAAACCAGCAATGCAGTGAGGAGGAGATGCTGATTAGTGCAGTGAGGGCTCGGTCAGGCGCCAGCAGAAGAGGAAGCCTTGGTTGGGTTGGTCTGGAGTTTGAACTACGTGTGGGGCTGTCAGGGCAGCTGTGTAAAACTGTGGGGGCTCTCCCAGTCTTGTATTGGTTGAATATGTCAGTGTGTGCATTTATGTATTTATGAATATAGTGAATATATATCTCGAAGGTGTAGATCTATGTCTTTTTAAAAAATCTCCATAATTGGTTAATGTTGGAGATGGTGAAGGGGCTGGAGCACAAGCCCTGTGAGGAGCGACTGAGGGAGCTGGGGTTGTTTATCCTGGAGAAGAGGATGCTCAGGGGAGACGTTATTGCTCTCTACAACTGCCTAAAGGGAGGTTGTGGTCAGGCAGGGGTTGGTCTCTTCTCTCAGGCAACCGGTGACAGAACAAGAGGACACGGTCTCAAGCTTCACCAGGGGAGGTTTAGGCTTGATATGAGGAAAAAATTCTTCACTGAAAGGGTGATTGGTCATTGGAATGTGCTACCCAGAGAGGTGGTGGAGTCACCGTCCCTGAGGGTGTTTAAGAGGAGACTGGATGAGGCACTCAGTGCCATGGTTTAGATGATGAGTAGGTGTAGGTGTTGGGTCATAGGTTGGACTTGATGATCTCAAAGGTCTTTTCCAACCTTGTAATACTGTGATACTGGTGTGGATGCTGAGGAGAAACCCAGCTTTCTTATCTGCCTCCAAGGTACACAGTGGTTTGTTTGCTCATGGAGTAAGCGACAACTTGGCCCTTGCAGGTGTGAGGGGAGTCTTGTGGGATGTTTTGCAAGCTGTTCTTATCATAAAATCATGGAATCATAGAATGTCTTGAGTTGGAAGGGATGCACAAGGATCATGGAGTCAAAATTCCTGTCCCTGCACAGGACAACCCCAACCTTCACACCGTGTGTCTGAGGGTGTTGTCCAAATGCTTCTGGAATGCTGGCACACTCGGTGCCGTGACTGCTTCCCTGGGGAGCGGTTCCAGTGCTCCATCACCCGCTGGGTGAAGAACCTCTTCCTAATGTCCAACCTAACCCTCCCCTGGCATCTTCCTGTCACTGGTATCCAGAGAGCAGAGATCAGTGCCTGCTCCTCTTGTGAGGAAACTGTAGATCATGTTGAGGTCTCCCCTCAGCCTTTTTTCCTCCAGGCTGAACAGACCAAGTGACTTCAGCTGCTTCTCATACGGCTTCCCCTCTAAACTCTTCCCCAGCTTTGTGGCCCCTGGACACTCTCCGGCAGCTTTAGATGCTGTGGCACCCTGAACGGCACCCAGTGCTCAAGGTGGGGACGCACCAGTGCGGAGCAGAGTGGGAGGATCACCACCCTCAACCGAATGGCAAACCAGTTATCCAACTCTTCATTTTAAGATCCCTTTCATTCAGAGGTTTATAGTCCATGGAACCTGTGTTTGTAGAAGCCTGAAATCATTAAGGTTGGAACAGACCTGTAAGCTCATTCAGTTCAACCGTCAGCCCAACCCCACCGAGCCTACTAAACCACATCCCAAAGTGCCATGACCAGATGGGTTTTGAGCCCCTTCAGGGATGTGGACTCCACCACTGCCCTGGGCAGCCTCTGCCAGGGCTTCACCAGTCTTTCAGGAAGAAATGTTTCTTAATACCCAACCTAATCCTCCCCTGGTGCAACTTGAGACCATTTCCTCTCATCCCATCACTTGTTACTTGGGAGCAGAGCCCAACCCCCACCTGGCTCCAGCCTCCTTGCCAGGAGCTGCAGAGAGCCATGAGGTCTCCCCTCAGCCTCCTCTGCTCCAGACTAAACCCCCCCAGGGCCCTCAGACGCTCCCACAACCCCTCTTCTCCAGACCCTTCCCCAGCTCCGCTCCCTTCTCCGCACGCGCTCCAGCCCCTCAAGGGCTTTCTTGGCGTGAGGGGCCCAAACCTGAGCCCAGGATTCCAGGTTTGGCCTCCCCAGCGCCCAGGGCAGGGGGACCATCCCTTCCCTGCTCCTGCTGGCCAGGACAAAGCACCTCTAGATAGCCCACTGCCCCTGCAGGCATCTCCTGGCCTGGCTGTGTGCAGTAAATGCCCACAGCTTGGGTCATGGTACAAGGACAGGTAATGAACTGACTCTTCTTTTGCTCTGTCACCACTTCTCCTGCTCTTTCCTCAGCAGAGAAAACCCACACATCGACCTTCTCCCAGAAACCCATGTTCTGAGCCAGCAATAAAGTCAGAAAATGTTTTCTCCCAAATCTAATTTGAAACATGATGACTGGCTCATTCTTCAACCACTTCCAACTGAACAATAAAGAAACTTCTCAGAGTGCTTGGCAGGAGCCTCTGTACATAATTTAGATCATAATCAGATGCATTAACACATTTTATATGGATCTCATGGGGGCCGAGGAGACGAGGTGTGCTGGGTAATTTCTTTCTAGATTTCTTTACCTGATTGTTTATTACTCTCGGGGACTTCATTTGCGGCCCAAATGTCACCAGCAGAATCCCGCTGCTTCATGTGCCTGCATTTAGAGCAGCTTCTAGCAAGGCTTCAAATAACTTAATTGGCACGTTATCATCAGCCTTCCCATCTGTGTGTGGCACAGGGAGGGGAGAGAGGACGTGGGGACGGAGAGAGGCAAGAGGAACAAAAGCGAGGACCCAATTCTGTGGCCTTCCAGTCCCTGAAGGGGCTCCAGAAAAGTGGGGAGGGACTTTTTCCAAGTGTGTGGAGTGATGGGATGAGGGGGAATGGCTTTAAATTGGAAGGGGGAAGATTTAGATTGGACGTTAGGAAGACGTGCTTTGTGATGAGGCTGGGGAGGCCCTGGCCCAGGTTGCCCAGATCAGTGGTGGCTGCCCCATCCCTGGAGGTGTTCAAGGCGAGGTTGGATGGGGCTTGGAGCCCCCTGACCCAGTGGGAGGTGTCCCTGCCCATGGCAGGGGTGTTGGAACTGGATGGGCTTTGAGGTCCCTTCCAACCCAAACCATTCTGTGATTCCTGGTTCGGTGATTCCGTGCCTCAGTGGGAGGGAAGGTGCTGAGAGCAAACGACAAGGAACGTATTTCCCGCTGCATCCAATGATGAGCTCTGCTTCCCGAGAGCTGCACGGGCGACACGCTCCCTCCCCACCTCTTAAACATAAGCAGCTCTAATTTTTATAAAGCTTCTGACAGCTTTTCAGCGCTTGCTGCAAAGAAACGGTCGCGTATCATTCACAATGCCTCATTGTTTTGCCGTGAATCCGCCCATGCCAAAAGCATCGTTGTTGTGAAAGCTCTCTTTGACAGCAAATCCTGTTGCTGCTTTGATAAATGATGTTTTGGGTTTCTTTCTGCTCGGCTGATTTGTGTTATACCCTCAAAAGGTGGGAAGTGAAGTTCCCTGTCACTTCAATGTCTCCTTTATACGTGTTGAAGTAATAACCCTTCCCAGGAGTGTCCTGGGTGTTTATTTGTTATTAAATGCTGTGAACTTGTGTCACATCAGGGCTCTCAACCCTTCCCAGCCACACGTTGTCAAGGCCAGGCTGTGCTCCAAGATGCAGGGGAACGGAGGGGATTCTGCCCCTCTGCTCCGCTCTCCTGAAACCCCACCTGGAGTCTTGTGTCCAGTTCTGGAATCCCCAATGTAAGAAGGAGATGGAGCTGTTGGAACGGGTCCAGAGGAGACCATGAAGGTGATCTGAGGGTTGGAGCACCTCTGCTATGAAGACAGGCTGAGAGAGTTGGGGTTGTTCAGGAGAAGAGAAGGCTGTGGGGAGACCTTAGAGCAGCCTCCCAGCACTGAAAGGGGCTCCAGGAAAGCTGGGGAGGGGCTTTCTCCAAGGGTCTGGAGTGACAGGATGAGGGGGAACGGCTTTAAATTGAAAGAGGAAAATTTAGATTAGACATTAGGAAGAAATTCTTCACGATGAGAGTGGGGAGGCCCTGGCCCAGGTTGCCCAGAGAAGAGGTGGCTGCCCCATCCCTGGAGGTGTTGAAGGCCAGGTTGGATGGGGCTTTGAGCAGCTTCGTCTGGTGCAAAGTCTCCCTGCCCTGGGTTGGAACTGGATAATCTTTAAGGTCCCTTCCAACCCAAGCCATTCTGTGGTTCTGTGCACAGCTTGGTGCTGGAAGCCAGGTCACTGGGGTGCGAGGGGGTGTTCCTGGTTGCTGGGACTTGCTCCCAAGGTTGTAATGCACCCAGTGGTGGCCTTAGCCAGTCACCATTGACACACATGATCCCCTGCCATGGGACAGAAGTTGGCGCAGCCAGCAATGGAATCCAGCAGGCGAGTTGGATGTGGCCACTAGGTTCAGGTAGATGAGAATGCTGAAGAGCACCAAAGCGGCTGGATTGCATCAACTGGACTTGGGGCCAGAGAACAGGCAGATGTCCTGGAGCAGCCTCGATGCCATGGCAGCCCAAACCAAACCACAGAGCCCCACTTTTTCCAGTGATGATGATACTGGAAACCACCCCTGGCTGTAAAGCCAACTGGTTTCACTGGCATGCAGTGACACCACGCTGTGGAGTCGTGCTTTGGGTGCTGTTCACAGCCTACACACTCACTGCTCCAACTAAAACCTTGTGTCCAAAGCAGCTTTGAGTGCAGAAAGGTCCTCTGGAAGCCAGAGGAGAAGCCCTGGTTTCTGTTTGCCTCTTTATTTTAATTTTCTCCCTCAATAATTGTTTATCAACGTTTTCCCAGGTGAGGGTGAAACTCAGCATCCAAGATGAGCTGCGATTGTGAAGTGACTGTTCCAACAGAACATAATGATGATGAGAAAATGAGTACCCTTAACAATCAGAGGTGATTGAGTTGTTGACTTTCTATTCTACGATTCAAACAAGTCCCTGTGTCTCACTCCTGTAACACCGGCATGTTATGATCTTGAAATGTTAACGGGGAGAAAGGAGAGGGTGAAGAGCTGAGTCATGTGGTGCTTTTGGAGAAAAAGCTTATGAGGAGCAGCTGAGGGACCTGGGCTTGTTTAGCCTGGAGAAAAGGAGGCTGAGGGGAGACCTCATCACTGTCTGCAACTGCCTGAAAGGAGGTTGTGGTGAGGTGGGTGTTGGTCTCTTCTCCCCGGTGACAGGGGCTGGGACGGTGACAGGGGCTGGGACGACAGGAAATGTCCTCAAAGCTGCACCAGGGCAGGTTCAGATCAGACATCAGGAAAACTTTCTTCACCAAAAGGGCTCTCAGGCCCTGGCACAGATGTTTGAGTCCCCAACCCGGGAGGGGTTTAAAAGACGGGGCGATGAGGCGCTCAGGGATCTGCTTTAGTAGTGACAGGTATGGTTGGACTCAACGATCTCAAAAGTCTTTTCCAACTGAGTGATTCTATGATTGATTCTCCAACAAACACCAGCCTTTCCCAGGGTTTTCTGGCTAAGTACCCAGGAATGGCATTACTTGCAGATTATCCCACCCCAGGTTGTAGAAGATATAATTATTGTGTTGTCCTGAACAAACCGTTTCCCCTCCATCTCCTGCTTTGAACCACGAGACCATCAGAGCAGGCTGCTAAGGGCTTCCTGGGCAGGGCTTGTGGAAGCAGGGCAAGCAGGAGAACACGAGATGAGAAATTATCCCCAGTCCCTGTGCTATTTATAGCCAGTTCACAAGCAGTTTCCTTGCTTCTAGTGCCCAAATTACCAGCTGTGACTGATGAATCCTGCTTGGGTCAGCGGCACGTAGAGTGACCGACTTGTCTTGACAAGCTTTGGGGACAATCAGTTCCTCTGGCAGAGTCAGCACAGTGGCACATGGAGCAGCACTGCTCCTATCGCTCTGTGGTTGGGCTGGAACACGGACACGCTTGTGTGGTTGAGTGGTGGAAGGGGGTGGTTGATGAAAAGGAATGTTTTGATTCCTATTTGTTAAAGACCTGCTTGGACTGGACTTCAGAATTATTGATGGAACCTGACTTTGTACCGAAACAATGAGACTGTTCAAACAACTGCTCAGCTGAAACTACTGGATTACCTCTCGTCAAAGCATTATTTGATTTGGCTCGGTGTTTTGTCAAGCCTCTGAAGAATCATAGAATCATCCGGTTGGAAAAGACCTCTCAGATCATCGTGTCCAACCGTACCTGTTCCCTTACTAAACCGCGTCTCTCAGAACCTCATCTACCCGTCTTTTAAACACCTCTAGGGATGGCGACACCACCACCTCCCCGGGCAGCCTCTGCCAGTGTCCGACCACCCTTTCAGTGAAGAAGACGCCTTGCTTTAGCGTTTCATCTTGGGATAGCATGGAATGAGCTGCCCTTTGGAGGGGACGTGCTCCTACCTCCTGTGCGTTCCTAGAGTCGTGGAATGGTCTGGGTTGGAAGGGACCTAAAACCCCATCCAGTTCCAACCTCCTCTGCCATGGGCAGGGGCGCCTCCCACCCTTCCCTGCTCCTGCTAGTCACATCATGACTGATTCAAGCCAGGATGCTGTTGGCCTCCTTGGCTTCCTGGGCACATTTAGTTACCAAATAGCTTGCTGACACTCAGAAAATGTTCTAAAAATGAGTTTATCAACACTTAAATGGCTATTACAGTGGAGAAGCAGAGGCTTAGAGGATTTAAGGGAACTGCATCCAGCACGTGTGGTCTCCACTCAGGTACGTTATACCATGTCCTTGAAGGCTGCTGATGCTCACTAAGTCAGGTAATCCTGGTCAGCAAAAACAGGGACTTGTGGGTTTGGAGAGTTTTATTTCCCTTTTGGATCAAGACCAGCAGAGTCAGGAAAATAGCGATGTTCATTACAGGACCATGTTAGGGCTGAAACCTTTGCTCTGCGCTTGAAACCATTTCAAGATGTGCATCCTAGGAACTATAGATTTATCTTCCATGGATTTTGGCCAGGGAGCTGTTAGAGCAAGCTGAACCAGAGAGGAGCTTTCGACTGCTGGAACTCAATAATTACACTTTCCAGTAACAACAGATGTCTAATGAAAATCCTGAACCTGGTGACACCGAGAATTCAAAGACAGCATGTAATCTGTTTGGTTTTCCTCCCTCTAAAGCAACTCAGACGGGATCCGGTCTGGGTTGTGTGCGCCTCTGCATGTTGGGTCCGTGAAAGGACTTGGGGCAACAATTATGTAGTGGTTGAACAGAGACATTGAGGTAGAGGAATCCCTGAAAGGATGCCTCTTAAAATGTCTTTTAATGTCGGCCGAACTCATTTTGCAGAATCCTAGAATGGTTTGGGTTGGAAGGGACCTTAAAGCCCATCCTGTTCCAACCCCCTGCCATGGGCATGGACACCTCCCACTGGATCAGAGGGCTCCAAGCCCCATCCAACCTGGCCTTCAACACCTCCAGGGATGGAGCAGCCACCACTGCTCTGGGCAGGGGCTCCCACCCTCACAGGAAAACATTTCTTCCTGCAGCTCTGGTGACCAATGACAGGACCCGAGGCAATGGCAGGAAGATGCCAGGAGAGGGTTAGGTTGGACATTAGGAAGAGGTTCTTCCCCCAGCGGGTGGTGGAGCCCTGGAACAGCTCCCCAGGGAAGAAGTTGCGGCCCCATGCATGACAATATTCAAGAAGCATTTGGCCAACACCCTCAGACGCACGATGTGAATGCTGAGGTAGATCGTCCTGTGCAGGGACAGGAGCTGAGCTTGCTGATCCTTGTAGATCTCTTCTAATTCAGGTCATTCTGTGATTCCATGATCCAAAGTGCCGTGCAGGCAGAGGGGCAGGGTAGGTGCAGCCTCGCTGATTGCATCACTGTCCTCTTTATTCCTCCCTCTGAGGAACAAATACTCTCAGGAGCGAGTTTGTGTTGTCAGAGTGGATGCCTGGAAACAACCTTGGCTTCGTCTTGACTTGGCTGCTCGCGGGCTTTCATTGCCTCAGCTCATAAAGCCTTTACAATTACTTGGAGATGTTTAAAGTTGTTGGGGTTTGAATGCAGGGATGAATTCCAGCCCTCCTGCTGCTAAACTGGTGTGTTTGAATTTAGAGGAAGTACGAACAGGCTCGGGAAACTGGTTAACTTTTATCAGCTAAATGGTCTGGAACTCATGAGGAGCCACTGAACTGTAGCATCAATCTACGCTTGCCAGGCAATGGAAACAATTACGTTGGCTCCATGAAGAATAAATAGAGATAGGTCCTGGGGCGTGGATACGGGAGGGTGCGTCAGGAACGCCTGCCGGTAAACCTGCTCCTTCTGTGGATTTTATTGATGATTGAGTTGGTATTTTAACATTTGATTGAGAGCAGCCCTGCAGAGAAGAACTTGGGGTGCTGATTGATGAGAAGCTCGACATAAACCAGAAATGGGCACTCACAGCCCAGAAGGCCAGTGGTGTCCTGGCTGCATCAAAAGAAGCGTGGCCAGCAGGGGAGGGAGGGGATTCTCCTGCTCTGCTCCCCTCTTGTGAGACCCCACCTGGAGCCCTGTGTCCAGTTCTGGAATCCCCATCATAAGGAGGAGATGGAACTGTTGGAGTGAGTCCAGAAGAGGGGCACAAAAATGATCCAAGGGCTGGAGCCCCTCTCCTATGAGGACAGGCTGGGAAAGTTGGGGTTGTCCAGCCTGGAGAGAAGGCTGCAGGGAGACAATTCTGTGGCCTTCCAGTACTGAAAGGGGCTCCAGGAGAGCTGGGGAGGGGCTTTTTAGAAGGTCACATAGTGATAGGATGAGGGGGAACGACTTTAAACTGAAAGGAGGAAGATTTAGATTAGACATTAGGAAGAAATTCTTTATGATGACAGTGGGGAGGCCCTGGCCCAGGTTGCCCAGAGGTCATGGCCGCCCCATCCCTGAAGGTGTTCAAGGCCAGGCTGGATGGGGCTTTGAGCAACCTGATCTGATGGGAGGTGTCCCTGCCCACGGCAGGGGGTTGGAACTGCATGGGCTTTATGGTCTTTTCTAACACAAACTGTTCTATGATTCTGTGATTCTGTGCTGCCCGTGCCTCGATTTCCCTGCCCATGAATTACTTATGTCTTCCTTTTAGGCTGCTGAGGACGCTTGTCTATCGCGTATAAACACTGTCAAGGTAGGAAGCCAAGTGAATACAAACTGTTTTATTTTTAGTGCCTTTTGAAATCTTGGACTTTTTGTTCTCCCTTTTATCCGTCTCTTTCTTTTTAATCACACAAAATGGAAATAAACTCAATCACAGCTGGTGCTGGAGAAGAAGCAGGAGGCCCATCCAGCTGGCTCTCTCGGGGCCAGCACAGGGTTGTACCCTGTTTCAGAAGTGATTTATCTGCTTTAGTCTTGTCTGTGCGTGCGGAGTGATGAGTGTCTTTCACTTCTGGCAGCAATCTTCATCGATCCAAAAGGGAAGAACTATTTTTGGGTGGCTGGAAGTAAATGGACATCAGGCACTGGGTTATTTTTGGAAACCCATCAGCAGGTGCTCTGGCTGGTCCTGTCTTCAGTTGGGCTGTCTCAGGCAGTGGGATCGGTTCCCAAGGCTATGAACCTGCTTTCTTGGGTCTGATCTGCCGTCCCAGTCTGGAATTGGCAGCTGCTGGAGACTGTCTTAATGGCATCAGTTTACAGGAGTTAATTCCCCCTCGACCAGCCTGGCTTGGAGGGGTGCAGGGTGATGATTGAGCTGGAGATTCTGGGGCAGAAGATGAGATTGACTTAGGGGCAATGTGTGAAATACTTGAGTGGAGATGTGCCTGTGAGGTGGCTGCGCAGTTGAAGCCCTGGGTGACTCTCAGTGGCAGGTTCTGGTGTGCTCTTGGGGGATGTCCTTGCATCTCTTCTCCTTCAGTGGATTGCAGAACCATAGGATTACCTGAGTTGGAAGGGACCCACAGGGATCATCAAGTCGAACTTCTGTCCCTGCATAGGACAACCTCAATATTCACACCGTGTGTCCAAATGCTTCTGGAAGTCTCCCCTCAGTCTCCTCTTCTCCAGGCTGAACAGACCAAGTGACTTCAGCCGCTCCTCACACAGCTTCCCCTCTAAACCCTTCACCAACTTTGTGCTCCTCCTCTGGACACTCTGCAGTAGCTTTAGATCCTCTTTATACTGTGCTGCCCAAAACTGCACCCAGTGGAGTACAGCGGGACAATCATCTCCCTTGATCAGCCAGAAATAGGGTGCTTGATGCACCCTAGGACATGGTGACCCCTCTTGGCTACCAGGACGTTCTGTTGGCTCATGTTCCACTTGCCATCAACCAGAACCCCCAAATCCCTTTCCTCAGGGCTGCTCTCCAGTCTCTCACTCCCCAGTCTGTATGGACAGCCAGGGTTGCCGTGTCCCCCAGGTGCAAAGCTTGCTCTTTATGTGGTTGGTGATGAGTGGTTGGTTCATGTGGTTGCCCTCTCCAATCTGTCCAGATCTCTCTGCAGGGCCTCTCTGCCCTCAAGGGTGTCAACAGCTCCCCCCAGTTTTGTGTCATCAGCAAACTTGGTTAGTAAACCTTTAAGTCCTGCATCCAGGTTATTTATGAAGATTTTAAAGAGTGCTGGCCTGAAGAAGGACATTTTCTTGGGTTTGCTTAATCTTTTTCATGAGCATTTTGGGAGAGCTTCTACCTCGCACTGAATTGGTATGTGGAGCTTGCTGATGTTACACAGAGCCGTTAAGCACTCTGGTTCCTTAGCTCTGAATATGAGAGTGAGATTCCATGGGGACAAGTACTGAACCTACAGCATCGCTGGCTGGAGAGCTTGAAAAGCCCAAGCAGAAAACATTGTGCATGTGATTTATTTGCACATTATCTTGTCTCGCTCAGCGAAGACTCGTCTAATTTTGAAGGTCAGAACATGCTGTCACCTGGGTGTTCCAGGCCTTTTATAAAGTGGATGAAGTCCATTACCTAAAATTAGCTTGTTGCTATTGGCTCTGCACTAGGACCCTTCAGAGCTCGTGATGTTCATTTACTGGATGCGCTTCTGTTGAGGCTCGTGGGTACAAGGTAGAAAATGTAACATAAACAGAATCATAGGACAGTTTGGGTTGGAAGGGACCTTAAAGCCCAGCCAGTTCCAGCCCCCTCCACTGGTTCAAGTTGCTCCAAGCCCCATCCAACCTGGCCTTGAACACCTCCAGGGATGGGGCATCCCATGACCTCTGGGCAACCTGGGCCAGGGCCTCCCCACCCTTGCAAGAAAACATTTCTTCCTAAGATCTCAATCTCCCCTCTTGCAGCTGAAAACCATTCTGCTTGTTCTATCCCTGCACTCCCTGATCCAGAGTCCCTCCCCAGCTTTCCTGGAGCCCCTTTCAGTCCTGGCAGGCTGCTCTAAGGTCTCCCCACAGCCTTCTCCTCTCCAGGCTGAACAACCCCAACTCTCCCAGCCTGGCCTCACAGCAGAGGGGCTCCAGCCCTCGGACCATCTCTGTGGCCTCCTCTGGCCTCGCTCCAACAGCTCCAGGTCCTTCCTGTGCTGGGAACTCCAGCACTGGACCCAGGGCTGCAGGTGGGGTCTCCCCAGAGCGGAGCAGAGGGGCAGAATCCCCTCCCTCCCCTGCTGCTCCCCCTGCTTTGGCTGCAGCCCAGGACACCGTTGGTTTCTGGGCTGGGAGCACCCATTGCCGGCTCATGTGGAGCTTCTCCTCCCCCAACCCCCTAAACCCTTCTCCTCAGGGTGGCTCCCAGTTCGTTCTCCATACTTGATACAGCTTCTAGCTGAGAAGAAAAGAACCTGGATGGGCTTTTTGACACAGGTGGGGTTTGTTTTTAAGTCTCTCTAGTGAAGCTTTCCTGGGAACGCCAGTGGACTGACCATAGACTTGGACTTCTCGATGAGCTGGCCTTGCTGGGGAGCACTGGGAAGGGCTCCACATGACTCTGAAGCGGGCTTAAATTGTAAAGCACAGTCAGATCTGCTAAGCAACAGCATTGACACGTTTAAATAAATCTGCTGTTGAGTAATAAAGAGTGACATATTGAGAGCAATTAAAAAAACCAAACTCGGCACAAATTTGGGCAATGACTGGAACAGAAGCAGAACATAGATGTTAGGGAGGACGTTGGGTAGAAGAGAGGGAGGGCTCCTCCACAAAAGGATTGTGCTGAAGAACCAGGATGGCCATCAGGAAGACAATAGCAGAATGGAAATTTGTACTGAAATTATCACTTGGCAGGAGAACCCTTGTGTTTCTGCTTCTCTGCCAACACTGATGGTTGAAAGGATTGGGAAGATAAATAATGCCTGGATCAGAGAAGATTTTGTGGTGGGATGTCAGGCAGCTTAGAGAAGGTAAGGTGGCGGCTCTTGTCCTGCTGACTTTCTCACTGTACCTCTGGGCCCGTAGTGATTTGGATGAGAGCCCTGTCGCACCCATCGCTGTGTAGGTGTGGAACGCTGGAGAAGGGGGCACAGGCTCAATTAGGAGGGTTCTTGTTTGAAAGTGGTGAAAGGGAGCAGGAGGATGATCCCCTCTGGGTGAGGGGAGTCAGTGCTCCCACAGCCAGTTTGCAGATGTCAGCAAATTGGGTGGGACTGTTGGTCTGTTTGAGGGCAGAAAGGCTCTGCAGAGGGACCTGCCAGGTTGGATCCATGGCCCAGGGACAACGGGATGGGGTTCAACAAAGGCAAGTGCTGAGTAACCAACCCCGTGCAGCTCCAGGCTGGGGGCAGAGCGGCTGGAAAGCTGCCCCAAGGAAAAGGCCCTGGGGGTGCTGGGCCACAGCGGCTGAAGAGGAGCCAGCAGGGGCCCAGGGGCCACCAAGGCCCCCAGCAGCCTGGTTTGGCTCAGCCCTGGGGGGGCAGCAGGAGCAGGGAAGGGATGGTCCCCCTGCCCTGGGCGCTGGGGAGGCCAAACCTGGAATCCTGGGCTCAGGTTTGGGCCCCTCACGCCAAGAAAGCCCTTGAGGGGCTGGAGCGCGTGCGGAGAAGGGAGCGGAGCTGGGGAAGGGGCTGGAGAAGAGGGGTTGTGGGAGCGTGTGAGGGCCCTGGGGGGGTTTAGTCTGGAGCAGAGGAGGCTGAGGGGAGACCTCATGGCTCTGCAGCTCCTGGCAAGGAGGTTGGAGCCAGGTGGGGGTTGGTCTCCTCTCCCAAATAACAAGTGATGGGACAAGAGAAAATAGTCTCAAGTTGTGCCGGGGAGGTTTAGATTGGATATTAAGAAAGCTTTCTTTGCTGACAGAGTGGTGAAGCCCTGGCAGAAGCTCCCAGTGCAGTGGTGGGGTCCCCATCCCAGAAGGGATTCAAGCATGTGTGGCTGTGGCACCTGGGGACATGGTTTAGTTGGCACGGTGGGGTTGGGCTGATGGTTGAACTGGATGATCTTAAGAAGTCTTTTCCAACTTCTATGATTCTTTTTGGAATTCATTTGTGGAGCTCTGCTGTGGATCTCGCTGCTGCAAGAACCTGTGGAACCCAATGCTTGCTGTCCTTTTCCTTCTGTTTTTTTTTTCCTTCTTTTTTTTTTTTAACAGTTCAGACTTTGCACAGATGAGAACGTGCTGATCGATTGCTTCAGAAAAGCATTTTGTTGGGCAGCTGCTGTTCTTCAAGGGCTCATGGAACTCCCATTTTTTAGTACTTAGGGGAAAATTGTTCGGAATAAGCTGGTTTGTGCCTATGATTTATGAGGATTTTGCACCAAAGCAGCCGCAAATGAGCATTCAGGAGTAGAGGGGCTGAAGTGAACGGATCATTGGTTTGATCCAATACAGGCGTCCTCGTGGGAGTTGATTATTTTTATTGGATTCTATGCAGTGGTCAAATTGAGTTGTGAATTTTGTGGCTATCTTAAAAGACTTGATTCCACGCCGATGCCTTCACGTGTGTCTGCATGGCGTGTTCGCAGCGGAGTTGGAGGCTGTCGGCAGCTTTTCCAGCCTCTGGAGATGTCTCCACTTTCCTTGGCTGGGCATCAGCAACTGAGGGACCTGGGCTTGTTTAGCCTAGAGAAGAGAAGGCTGAGAGGAGACCTCATCACTGTCTACAACTGCCTGAAAGGAGGCCGTGGTGAAGTGCGTGTTGGTCTTTTCTCCCAGGTGAGAGGTGATAGGACAAGAGTTAATGGCCACAAGTTGTGCCAGGGAGGTTCAGATGGGATATTAGGAAAAATTTCTTCACTGAAAGGATTCGTAGACACTGGGAGGTGGTTGAGTCGTCATCCCTGGAGGTGTTTAAAAGACTATTAGATGAGTTTCTCAGGGATCTGTTTTAGTAGTGGACGGGTACGATTGGACTCGATGATCTCAAAGGTCTTTTCCAACCAAGTGATTTTGTGATTCCATGGTAGTCTGGACACGAGTGTCGTGTCTCCAGTGGATGGCAATCGTCAAGTCGCCTCATCCGATCAGTTGGTATTGAGCATGCAAGTGGGAAGAGCTGTGCCATCCTTTGTGATGTTTCACCCAAGGAACAAGTAATAGGATGAGACGAAATGGCCTCAAGTTGCACCAGGAGAGGTTTAAAATGGATGTTAGGAAAGATTTCTTCATGGTAAGAGTGGTGAAGCCCTGGCAGAGGCTGCCCAGGGCAGTGGTGGAGTCCCCATCCCTGGAGGGGTTTAAAAACCATGCGGCTGTGGGACTTTGGGACGTGGTATAGTCGGCACGGTGGGGTTGGGCTGATAATTGGACTGGATGATCTTAGAGGTCTTTTCCAACCTTAATGATTCTGTGAATCATTGATTTTTGTGCGATGTGACTCATTTTATGGCTCAAGCCTCTGAGATGGGACTGAGGTGGTGCAGCAGTGGAGATGCTTGGCCTTACTCTTCTGTTCATAATTGCTGATGCAAATGGTGAGAAGAGATGTTGGTGTCTTCTTTATCCATTAGGACCTCTCGACATCTGTTCTGCAAATGGTCCTTGAAGCTGCCACGAGCTGGAAATGGTCTGATCTGTAGGATGATGGCTGGGAGACAGCAGTTTGTGTTGGAAGCAATTGCTTTATCTGCATGAGCGTTGTGCTGGCAGTGTCCCACTGCCCATTTCTGAGCTGCTCCAAAGATGTTTGGACCCTGTTACCCAGCCAAAATAGCTGTTGTGCGATGAAGATTTCTGCCTGGATTATTCAGAAGCCTGGAGGATTGTTGGCAAAGTCACTTCAGCCTTCCCAGATGTGTCCTCTCTGCTAACATTTGGCTTCTCTTCACGTCCTGTTGTGAACAGTCAGGTGGGACGGTGCATGGTGAGGTTATTTGGGTGATCTCCAAAGTGGAGAGCATACCCATGATATCCATGACATGGGAATTCTTCCTTTTGACCATGGAAGTGTGTTAGCAGTGTTAACTGTGTAAAGACCTGTCAGCTACTAAGCTGTTAAACCATTAACTTTGCAAAAACTTGGCGTGTTGAAGCTGCTGAGGGTTGGCACCAGCCCCACCGCTCGCTGCAGTGGGTGAATTGCTAAAGCTTTTCGACACTGGGACATCCAGAGGGCTGGAGCACCTCCCGTGAGAAGACAGGCTGAGACAGTTGGGCTTGTTCAGCCTGGAGAAGAGAAGACTCCAGGGAGAGCAGCCTCCCAGTTCTTAAAGTGGCTCCAGGAATGCTGGGGAGAGGGGTCTTTCTCAGGGAATGCAGGGATAGGACAAGGGGAACTGTTTGAAGCTGGAAGAGGGGAGATTGAGATGAGATCTTAGGAAGAAATGTTTTGCTGTGAGGGTGGGGAGGCCCTGGCCCAGGTTGCCCAGAGCAGTGGTGGCTGCCCCATCCCTGGAGGTGTTGAAGGCCGGTTTGAATGGGGCTTGGAGCCCCCTGATCCAGTGGGAGGTGTCCCTGCCCATGTCGGTGAGTTGGAACTGGATGGGCTTTAAGGTCCCTTCCAACTCAAACCATTCCATGATTCTGTGATTCCACCAGACAGCTTGTTTCAAAGCACGAGGTGTTTGCCTGGCCTGCATGTCCGATGGAAGTTAATAAGGAATTCGTTAAAAAGCCACCACTGCTTTGCGTTCTGATAAACTGGGACTCGTGTCTGGTTTTCTGTGTTCGTCTTCAGATAACTTTTGAACCTCTCTGCTCTTGTCACTCAACTTAAAGGGACAGAACTCACCAAAGCATTAATTCCCTGTAAATGTCCTGAAAAGAGAACACCAAGGCTTTTTACAGGACGCAGCTGAACCCCATGGAAGTCTAAAGGCATCAAACTAAGAATTCGGGTTTATTTGGGCTGGCGTCCCAGAACTGGTTGAGGTGTTCACCAACACTTGTTGGGACTACACTGAGACAACAGATCCTGTTCTTCTCTGAGGACAGAGCTGAGCATCACAAGGGCCGTGACCTAATTAATAATCATTTCAGCTGTTTCTCCAGCCAGCAATCAGGACACCGTTAAGTTCAAGGGAGCAGTTGGGAAGCGCCTTCAGACCAGGCTTGGGGTTTCAAACACAGGGATTTGAACAAACCCAACGCACAGCTCACACAAGGAGGCAAAGCTTTGGTTCCCAGAAGGCAGCATTGAAGCTAAAAGCTCTATTAGTGGCTTTCGGTTTCCTC
The DNA here is from genome assembly GCA_033558235.1 of Neomorphus geoffroyi. Lineage (NCBI taxonomy): Eukaryota > Metazoa > Chordata > Aves > Cuculiformes > Neomorphidae > Neomorphus > Neomorphus geoffroyi. The sequence continues at coordinate 17,916,825 of JAUMJM010000035.1, read as the reverse complement.
AGGCTGAATCCTTCCCTGAGGCTCGCTCCTGGTCTGTGGAATTACAGGCTTTGCGTGATAGCGGTTTTCCTCTTTATTTCTCCCTTTTGCACTTTCTCGGGGTTAGCGAAACAGCAGCAAAACAGGGCAGAGGCAGGAGAGCTCTCAAGGGCGTCTGTGGAACACGGCTCTGTTGGACCAGGAGGGGTGTGGGCACAGCAGGCTGCGGTCTGGGGCGCTGAGCAGCTCTCACAGGCTTCAGAAATAGTAAATCATAGAATCATAGAATGGTTTGAGTGGGAAAGGACCTTAAAGCCCATCCAATTCCAACTCCTCTGCTATGGGCAGAGACACCTCCCACTGCATCAGGTTGCTCAAAGCTCCATCTAATCTCGTCTTGGAACACCTCCAGGAATGAGATAGCCACCACTTCCGTGGGCAACCTGGGCCAGTGTCTCACCACCCTCATAGTGAAGAATTTCTTCCAAAGATCTCATCTCAATTTCCCCTCTTTCAGCTTCAAGCCGTTCCCCCTCGTCCTGTCCCTGCACTCCCTGATCCAGAGCCCCTCCCCAGCTTTCCTGGAGCCCCTTTCAGTCCTGGCAGGCTGCTCTAAGGTCTCCCCACAGCCTTCTCTTCTCCAGCTGAACAACCCCAACTCTCCCAGCCTGGCCTCAGGGCAGAGAGACTCCAGCCCTCAGATCATCTCTGTGGCCTCCTCTGGACTCGCTCCAACAAATCTATGTCCTTCCTATGCTGAGGTCTCCAGAACTGGACCCAGGGCTCCAGACCTGATAATGACTCCAGATGGATGAATAGCGTGTTGGATTTTACCCTCACGCTGGTCGTCGCTGGCTGACCTGCTGCAAAGGAGGATGGAGATGGGTCACAGGGAAGTGTAAAGAACAGGGATGGACTAAACTGATGGCTGACCATGAGTCTGTGGTGGGTGCAGAAGACACAGTGATGCGGTTGGGTTGTTGGAGAGGAACAGGAGAGACCCACATTGTGGAAGGATGGGATTTGGGCAGCAGAGCAAAGATGGTGAGAAAGGGGCAAAGAAAATTATTTCTGCAGCTGCATTTTGCGTGGCTCCTCCTGCAGCTGTTCATTAGGAATTCTGTTTATGCCACAGGGAGGTTTGAATTCTCTGAAGCTGACACAGTTTTAATAGACAAAGACATTTTGAGTACAGCACATCTGCTCCGGGATGCTGAGGAACGGGCTCCATGTGGCAGTGCCATTGGTTGAAGCATTTCATTCTGTTTTTTTTTTATTTTAAGACCTCCTCTCTTTTAATCCCAAAATGTAATTTTTGAGGTCAGTAGAAATGCTGCGTTTGCTCATCATGTTTGCAGCTATTAAACAACCTTCGCTCTTCCTAATTTTCCCAAGTTCCCAGCAAATCACCTTTTGCCTTGAAGGACCCCAACACAAATGTGACTGTGGCAGAGGTGGGAAGCAGGGGTTCGGCGAGGACTGCGCCACGTAAGGAGTGGGAGTGCTGAGAAAGTCAGCGTGAGGAGGGGATAACAATTCCATTTCCCGGAGTACGGTGGGTGCCAGTGTCTCCTGAGCCCCAGGTGGGAGCTGGGAAGTGGAAGAGTTCAAATATGCCCCATCCCTGGAGGTGTTCAAGGCCAGGTTGGATGGGGTGTTGATCAGACAAGTCTAGTGGGAGGTGTCCTTGCCCATGGCAGGGCGTGGAACTGGATGGGCTTTAAGGTGCCTTCCAGACCAAACCATTCTGTGATTGTGTGATTCTCACTAATCCATGAATTATACAGGATTATAGAATGTTAGAATCTCTTGGTTAGAAAAGAGATCATAGAGTCCAACTGTACCTATCCATTGCTAAACCACATCTCTGAGCACCTCATCTGCCCATTTTTTAAACCCCTCCAGGGTTGATGATTCCACCACCTCCCTGGGAGCCTCTGCCAGGGCCTGAGAACACTTTTGGTGAAGAAATTTTTCCTGATGTCTAATCTGCACCTGCCCTGGGGCAACTTGAGGCCATTTCTTCTCATCCCATCCCCTGACACTTGGGAGAAGAGCCCAGCACCCACCTGGCTCCAACCTCCTTTCCAGGAGCTGCACAGAGCCATGAGGTCTCCCCTCAGCCTCCTCTGCTCCAGACTAAACCCCCCCAGGGCCCTCAGACGCTCCCACAACCCCTCTTCTCCAGACCCTTCCCCAGCTCCGCTCCCTTCTCCGCACGCGCTCCAGCCCCTCAAGGGCTTTCTTGGTGCGAGGGGCCCAAAACTGACCCCAGGATTCAAAGTGCAGGAAGACCAGCACTGAGTGCAGGGAGACAATCTGTTATTCCAACCCCCACCCCTGAGGTTACTACAGGTGTTACAGCCTCCACCCATATGACTTGCTATCTACCCTTGACTATAGGAGAGGTTCCTATGCTGAACACACATGCAGAGTTTGCCATCTCCAATCCTGACTCTTCCAAGGACCAGCTGTTCCTGGTCTTCTCCAGCCACGAAGCTTACGACTAGATTTCTTGTTTATGTTTCTCCACGATATCTTGCACGCGAAGGCCTGGGCAGCATTGGCAGAGCAGCACGCGGCGTGTGACAAATTACCCAGCATTGCAAATCCAAGCAGCGACTTCACTTTGTAGAAATTTAATTATCCTACGTTCTGCAAGCGCCTATCTTTCATCGTACACTCTTCTGCTGGTTAATGACTTGGTTAAGCACACCCACAAGCTTCAGGCACAGTGTTTCATTCTATTTGTGTGTTTTGAAGTGCCGTATTTGGATGCTTCCACATCTGTGTGTCCTAACCAGCATCGTGCTGGTGTCCTGCACAGAATCATGAGCTGGACTGCAAACATCTGGTTTGTTAGGCTGGCTTGGTTCACCTGGTCAGGTTCCTCTTTGCTTTGCATGACTATGGTTATTAGGTGTTACTTTATTTCAGCCATTGCAACGTTAGTTTAGGTGGCAGAGATCTTACCTGGAAGACCAGTGCCCGGCGTGTCGTGTTTTCACGTAGGGGCTTGGCCAAACACTGTGTTGCCTACATAGAATGGTTTGGGTGTGAAGGGACCTTAATGCCCATCCAGCTCCAACCTCCCCATCAAGGGCAGGGACATCTTTAACCAGATCAGGTTACTCAAAACCCCATCCAACCTGGCGTTCAGCACCTCCAGGGATGGGGCAGCCACCACTGCTCTGGGCAACCTGGGCCAGGGCCTCCCCACCCTCACAGCAAAACATTTCTCCCTAAGATCTCATCTCAATGTCGCCTCTTTCAGCTTCAAGCCATTCCCCTCGTCCTGTCCCAGCACTCCCTGCCCCTGCCGTGGGGGTTAATGAGAGAGGGGTTTGTAACTATTGGACCCTCTTGGAAGCCGCTCCAAATAAATAAAGTCCTGCCAAGAGCTGTGTTTGTGCATCGGAATTCCTTGCTTGCTTTGTAATGAACTGTGTCGGATGAGAATCCGCCCGCTGCATAAATATAGGTGATTAGGGCGCGTCAGGTAATTTAGTTATTTGGGGTGATCGATCGGGCTGTCGGAAACGGAGCGGCCTCCGCTTACATCGTGACGGAGTGTTCTCCTAAAAGTGCAGAAGGCCGTCAGTGTCAGCTCGCTAATGAGAGCGAGCGCCCGCCCGCCCCGTGCATCTGAGGGTTTTCCAGTTGGAGGGGAAGAGCTGGTGTTCAATTCGCAGCTGCACGGATGCAAATGGGGAGATGGGGAGTGGACGAAAGAGCTGAACAGAGAGGGGAGGTGCATTTGGAGAGGGTTAGCCCGGTCACTGTGGCCGTGTAGCACTGGTGAGGTTAATGTCAAAGCACCGTGCTCAGAGGTAGCTGCCCCTCTACTCCGCTCTCATGAGACCTCACCTGGGGTCCTGCATCCAGCTCTGGGAGCCTTAACATAAGAAGGACATGGAGCTGTTGGAGTGAGTCCAGAGGAGGCCACAGAGACGATCCAAGGGCTGGAGCACCTCTGCTGTGAGGCCAGGCTGGGAGAGCTGGGGTTGTTCAGCCTGGAGAAGAGAAGGCTGTGGGGAGACCTTAGAGCAGCCTCCCAGGACTGAAAGGGCTCCAGGAAAGCTGGGGAGGGGCTCTGGATCAGGGAGTGCAGGGATGGGATGAGGGGGAATGGTTTTCAGCTGCAAGAAGGGAGGTTGAGGTGAGATCTTAGGAAGAAATGTTTTGCTGTGAGGGTGGGGAGGCCCTGTCCCAGGTTGCCCAGAGCAGTGGTGGCTGCCCCATCCCTGGAGGTGCTCAAGGCCAGGTTGGATGGGGCTTTCATCAATCTGATGCAGTGGGAGGTGAGGGTGGGGGTAGAACTGGCTGGGCTTTAAGGTCCCTTCCAACCCAATCCATTCCATGATTGTATTATTCTAAACAACCACGGGGTAGCAGTCAGGCTCCTGCTCTCTGACAGATGCTTCAGGTCACAATTAAGCACACATTTAGAATTGTCTTTGTCCTGGATAAGTTAGAAGAATCAGGAAATACAGCACAGGAACACACATTGGGTTTGATAGCATCTCCCTTAGCCGGGGCGGGCGTCACACAGCCTCTCTCCTTGGGGTTTCTGGAGAGTTTGCCCAGGGTAAACTTTGCATCCGAGGTGTTTTGCTGTTCGGTGCTGCAGAACAGGAAAGGATTTGCTTGTACGCTGGGTATTTGTGCAGAGAAGTTCTTGCACGGAGCCTGGGAGAAAAAAATATAACAACGTGGCTTCTTTATTACCAGAAAACTACACTAAATAATAAATTTAAGAAGTAAAAACTATATGTAAAGTGGATTTTGCAATGCATTATGCAAATAGCAAGAAGGCACTGGAGAAGGGAACTGCTGGGAAAAGGCAGGTTGAGCAGACAGACGATCGTGCGGACGGGACAATTAGATGTGGAGTGAATCCTGAGCCAGTGCAGCGTCCGGGGTGACGCTGGCCTGTTTCTCCGTACCTTCCTTACCAGTGCTCTGAGTTCTGCTGCCCTAAGGATTTCATGAGGCTAAAGGAATGTTGGTGAAGTGCCAGGTTAACCTCAGCTGAGGAGCGTGACAGAGCTGTTGGGTCAGTTTGCACATAGAGTGGGTCTTGTTCTTCTCTCTGATCCCACCAAGCATTTCTGAATTGCAGGAGACGTGTTTGTGGAGACGGTAAGAGGAAACCACGCTGTACTGGGAGCACCGGTCCTGTGCTGTCGGGGCAGGAGGACGCCTGGTTGGAGAGATGGTAGCAAGCATGATGCAAAGTCAGCATCCGTGTTGTCTGGGACCTGTTTCCAATGCAGCCCACTAGGAAAGAGTAGAAAAACAGGGCAGATGTATGTGATGCTTAGAGAATCATGGAATGGTTTGGGTTAAAAGGGACCTTAAAGCCCAACCAGTTCCAACCTCCTGCCACGGGCAGGGAGGCCTCCCACTGGATCAGGTTGCTCCAAGCCCCATCCAACCTGACCTTGAACACCTCCAGGGAGGGAGTGGGCACCAACAACTTCCCTGGGCAACCTGGGCCAGTGTCTGAACACCATCATCGTGAAGAATTTTTGTCCTAATGTCTAATCTAAATCTTCCCCTTCCAATTCAAAGCCATTCCCCCTCGTCCTGTTGCTACAGGCCCTTTAAAAAGTCCCTCCCCAGCTAAAAGAGGGGAGACTGAGATGAAATCTTAGGCAGAAATGTTTTGCTGTGAGGGTGGGGACGCCCTGGCCCAGGCTGCCCAGAGCAGGGGTGGCTGCCCCATGGCAGGGGGTTGGAACTGGATGGGATTTAAGGTCCTTTCCAACCCAAAGCATTCTGTGATCCTGCAAAAAGCCTCCTGAAGCCGAGGATGCTGTTTATTCCCTGAGTTTACAAATTAAAGACCTTTTACCGGTCGTGCGTGTAGCAGCGTCGATCTTCGCCTTAGAGCATTTCCGTGTACCTGTGCTCTCTCGAGATGGTACAAATCCCTCGGGCTGATCCCTGCGGCTGCAGCACGCGAAGCATTTCAGAGTGCATTTTCCATCTCCTCCCTTGAACATCTGGTTTCAAACATCCCTTAAAGCGCACACCTAATAGATTTATTCTCCTTGTAGAGGGAAAATCCTCTGAATGCTTCTGTTCCCAAAGTGATCGGAGATTTGGGCTGTAATCCTTTTCTCTGAGAGCTTTAGGAAGCAGAAAGTTACCATCACCGAAGGGCTGGTTTGTCTTCATTTCTTTTCCGTTTCACCTGAAACTCTTTTTTCCGAAGGGGATAATATCCTAGATTTTCCTTTTTTAGCACAATTTCATGCTTTTCCTCTTAAACCTCACAAAAAAAGGTGATCTTTTTTCTTTGATTTTGTTTTCAGTGCTGATAAATAAACAGCTTGGCCATAGAAACTGTCCCAAGAGTGAACAGATCAAGCACAGGAACGCGTGCCCCGACGTCCTTTCCCGTCATCAGGAGGGAGCCTGCGTGCCGAGATAGGTAAGGTGCTTCCTTCTCCATGGAGATGGCCAGCGCAGCAGAAGGTTTGTGAAGGGAACACAGCAGTGATAACTCTGCAGAACCATTGTTTGGTGAGGAAAGAGAATAAGGATGAGTTCGGGAGCACACAGACAGACTTTGGGAGCTCTAACGTAGCACGTGCAGGATCCCTGTGGATTTTCCTCCTGGGAAGTTCATAAAATCATAGAATTGTTTTGTTGGAAAAGATCTTTGAGATCATCATTTCCAACTATCCCTGTCCACTGCTAAACCGGATCCCTGAGCGCCTCATCTACCTGGCTTTTAAACCCCTCCAGGGATGGGGACTCCACCTCCTCCCTGGGAACCTCTGCCAGGGCCTGAGAGCCCTTTAGTTGAAGAAATTTTTCCTGATGTCTCATCTCAACCTCCCTTGGTGGAACCTCAGGCCATTTCTTCTCATCCCATCCTCTGTCTCTTGGGAGAAGAGACCAACAGCCACCTTGCTCCAATCTCCTTTCAGGTTGTTGTGGACAGCAATAAGGTCTCCCCTCAGTTCAGTGCAGTCTGGTCACCATATTCTGCCCAGTGGTTATTTCTTGCTGTACTGGGTTCTGGAGACCTAAAAGTTTGGAATTCCCAGGTTCTGCGCACAAATACGCTGAGAAAGGAATATCCTTGATTTTATAGGGAGATGGACAATAGGGAGGTGTAAGCAGGGAGGAACAGGTGTTCTCAGGTGTTTGCAGGAGGAGCTTGGTGGCTGAGTATTTGCAGAGTAAGAGCTCCAGGTGCATCCACAGATTGGACCCAGCTGGTGCTGGAAAAGGAAAATGAAGGAGAACCTCAGGTATCCCCGTTTGCCTGCAGGAAAGCTGGGGAGGAGTTCTGGATCAGGGAGTGCAGGGATAGAACGAGGGGAAGGGTTTGAAGCTGCAAGAGGGGAGAATGAGATGAGATCTTGGGGAGAAATGTTTTGCTGTGAGGGTGGGGAGGCCCTGGCCCAGATTGCCCAGAGCAGTGGTGGCTGCCCCATCCCTGGAGGTGTTGAAGGCCAGGTTGGATGGGGCTTGGAGCCCCCTGATCCAGTGGGAGGTGTCCCTGCCCATGGCAGGGGGTTGGAACTGGATGGGCTTTAAGGTCCCTTCCAACCCAAATCATTCCATGGTTCTGTGAGAACCTCACTGGCAGAAGCAGTGCCTGCTGTGGAGATGAGGAAAGCTGGGAACGCAGCCTGGGATTTGAAGTAACAAATGCCAACGTGCCTGAACAGGAACTGGGGCTTGCAGCCTCACTCGATGGGAGAAGGAACCACTGTGTGCAAACCTGTTGTACCCAGAAGTTGGTCAGACTGGCATTTGGGAAGAAGATGTGGTAATTATGGAGCTACTGAGTCCCAGGAGCTCTTCCTTTTGTTTTGGGGGGTGGGGGGGTCATTAGGTCTATCAGGCAGCAATGTTATAATGTCAACAAGGGGTTCTCAGTGTGGGGCTCAGTCGCGTTAAAGGGACTTGGGAGCAAGAGGAGTGAGTTCACTAAAGAGCCCAGCGACAAGCCCTGTCCCCTGTCCAGTTCTGGTCAATATCTTTATGAATGATCAGGATGAGAACGTTGAGTGCTCCCTCAGTCAGTTTGGAGATGACACCGAGCTGGGTGGCAGTGTGGATCTGCTGGAGGGCAGGGAGGCTCTGCAGAGGGACCTGGCCAGGCTGGATCCATGGGCTGAGCCCAACGGGATGGGGGTCAACAAGGCCAAGGGCCGGGTCCTGCCCTTGGCTCACAGCAACCCCGTGCAGCTCCAGGCTGGGGGCAGAGCGGCTGGAAAGCTGCCCCAAGGAAAAGGCCCTGGGGGTGCTGGGCCACAGCGGCTGAAGAGGAGCCAGCAGGGGCCCAGGGGCCACCAAGGCCCCCAGCAGCCTGGCTTGGCTCAGCCCTGGGGGGCAGCAGGAGCAGGGAAGGGATGGTCCCCCTGCCCTGGGCGCTGGGGAGGCCAAACCTGGAATGCTGGGCTCAGGTTTGGGCCCCTCACGCCAAGAAAGCCCTTGAGGGGCTGGAGCGCGTGCGGAGAAGGGAGCGGAGCTGGGGAAGGGGCTGGAGAAGAGGGGTTGTGGGAGCATGTGAGGGCCCTGGGGGGGTTTAGTCTGGAGCAGAGGAGGCTGAGGGGAGACCTCATGGCTCTGTGCAGCTCCTGGAAAGGAGGTTGGAGCCAGGTGGGGGTTGGGCTCTGCTCCCAAGTGACAGGTGAGAAGAAATGACCTCAAGTTGCCCCAGGGCAGGTTCAGATCAGACAACAGGAAAAGTTTCTTCACTGAAAGGGCTCTCAGGCCCTGGCAGAGGCTCCCAGGGAGGTGGTGGAGTTCCCATCCCTGGAGAGGTTTAAAAGCCGGGTAGATGAGGTGCTCAGGGATCTGGTTTAGTAGTGGACAGGGACCATTGAACTCGATGATCTCAAAGGTCTTTTCCAACCAGATGATTCTATGATTGTATGAACCGATGCCTTTCTCCTCCTCCCAAACGCCTTTCTGGGGACCATGAAAATCAGCAGCCTTTTTCTCCAAGGCTTCTTGTTGCTCTCAATTACAACACTGAAATCTCTCTTGGTAAATCCACAGACCGAGTTTTTACTTTGGGGGTTTTTAAGTCCTAATAACAGCGTGTTACAACCTCAGGCTCTATCAAGTTGATGAGGAATAAAGTCTTAGTAATGAAGAAGACTCTGAGAGTGTGTCTAAAGTGCTTGCTTTATCGCCAGCAAATATTTCATGCTGACAGTCAATACTTTTAACTGATCCCAAGCCACGTACGTTGCATTTTAAATCCATCCCAGCCTGCTCTGATCTTTCCCATGTGGTCTTTCCCAAGCAGAGGCAGTTTGTCAGCTTCAGGTTTCTGAGCGTATGGATTTTTTTTAACTCTCAGCCCACGTTTTTAGGTCAGGAGGATCAAGTTTGTCCTATGGCAACTGAATGGAAGGACTGGAGGAGCCACTGAAGGATTAGGTGGCAGAACAGCTGCCAAGGATCATGTGTGGGACGATGGATTTAGCTTCTCAAGGACCCCAGGTGCTGTTTCAGCGAGGCCAGTTGGCCATTTCGTTACTGTTTAGGGCTCAGAAATGGGCAAAGCAACTATAAAGGAACAAGATTTTGATGCAGTCTTAGCTGAGAGCCCTTGGGGCTGCCTTTACTGCCTGTGGGGCTGCAGATCTCTCTGGTCAGTCCAAAGCAGCGCATCCTGGGTCGGGGCAATTCCAAACACAAATCCAGGCTGGGTGAAGAATGCACCGAGAGCAGCCCTGAGGGGAAGGACGTGGGGTGTTGGTGGGTGAGAGGCTCAACATGAGCGGGCAATGGGTGCTCCCAGCCCAGAAACCAACGGTGTCCTGGGCTGCAGCCAAAGCAGGGGGAGCAGCAGGGGAGGGAGGGGATTCTGCCCCTCTGCTCCGCTCTGGGGAGACCCCACCTGCAGCCCTGGGTCCAGTGCTGGAGTCCTGAGCACAGGAAGGACCTGGAGCTGTTGGAGCGAGTCCAGAGGAGGCCACGGAGATGCTCCAAGGGCTGGAGCCCCTCTGCTGTGAGGGCAGGCTGGGAGAGTTGGGGTTGTTGAGCCTGGAGAAGAGAAGGCTGTGGGGAGACCTTAGAGCAGCCTGCCAGGACTGAAAGGGGCTCCAGGAAAGCTGGGGAGGGGCTCTGGATCAGGGAGTGCAGGGATAGGACGAGTGGTAATGGTCATGGATGCTCCATCCCTGGAGTTGTTGAAGGCCAGGTTGGATGGGGCTTTGAGCCCCCTGATCCAGTGGGAGGTGTCCGTGCCCATGGTAGAGGAGTTGGAACTGGATAGGTTTTAATGTCTCTTCCAACCCAGACTATTCTGTGGTTCTGTGATTCTCTGATCCATGTGCCTCCTTGTTCTTCCTTGGCCACATTTATGATCCCTGTGTTGTCCAGCATTTTGCAGGGTTTGACCACAGCAGAGCTTGTTTGCTCCGCTATTGCCTGGACATTAGGCTGTTTTTCAGATGTGCTGATGTTCAAGCAAGCGTGTGCTTTGGTGTTCCGTCTTGGGAAAGGGGTTCATAGATCAGCTCCCATCTCCTGCCCAGCTGTTAACTAAAACTGAGGAGGGAGAACCTATGAATCATAGACTCATAAAATCGTCAAGGTTGGAAAAGACCCCTAAGATCACCCAGTCCAACCATCAGCCCAACCCCACCGTGCTGACTAAACCGTGTCCTAAATGGCCACGTGTTTTTTTGAAGCCCTCCAGGGATGAGGACTCCACGACCTCCCTGGGAGCCTCTGCTGGGGCTTCATCACTCTTTCAGAAAAGAAATCTCTCCTGATGTCCAATCTAAACCTTCCCTGGCACAACTTGAGGCCATTCCCTCTTATCGCATCACCTGTCACTTGGGAGAAGAGCCCAACCCCCACCTGGCTCCAACCTCCTTGCCAGGAGCTGCAGAGCCATGAGGTCTCCCCTCAGCCTCCTCTGCTCCAGACTAAACCCCCCCAGGGCCCTCAGACGCTCCCACAACCCCTCTTCTCCAGCCCCTTCCCCAGCTCCGCTCCCTTCTCCGCACGCACTCCAGCCCCTCAAGGGCTTTCTTGGCGTGAGGGGCCCAAACCTGAGCCCAGCATTCCAGGTTTGGCCTCCCCAGCGCCCAGGGCAGGGGGACCATCCCTTCCCTGCTCCTGCTGCCCCCCAGGGCTGAGTCAAGCCAGGGTGCTGGGGGCCTTGGTGGCCCCTGGGCCCCTGCTGGCTCCTCTTCAGCCGCTGTGGCCCAGCACCCCCAGGGCCTTTTCCTTGGGGCAGCTTTCCAGCCGCTCTGCCCCCAGCCTGGAGCTGCACGGGTTTTTTTATCCTACCATGAGAATTGTTCCTGACTTCTCTCTGCTCCTTTAAGGTGAACTTCTGTCTTGCCTTGGGCCATTTCCAGAGCTCTATTCTAGCTGAGATTTGCTTCTTTGCCTTCTATCTGCTCATTCTTGATGAGTAGGTGAAAGGAGTATCAAATAGATGTAGTGAAAAATGACCGTCATCGCTGTAGATGACTTTAATTAAAAATTGAAGCGGAAATGAATAAGCTTCTCTTGAGGCTGTGCAAGAGTCAACACTGTGCAGCACTGCAGTTGTCGGTGATGTGGGGAGTCCAGTGTGTGAAAGAAAAATTGGTTCCATGGAGGGTGCTAATAAAAGGGAAGGGAGAGTTTGTAGCGGCGGTGTTTTCATGTGTCCTAGATTTAAATCTGTTGGGGTAGACAAAGACTCAGAGCTGGATTTCATAGAAACATGGAATGCTTTGAGTTGGAAGGGACCTTAAAGCCCATCCAGTTCCAACCCCCGTGCCATGGGCAGGGACACCTCCCACTGGATCGGGGGCTCCAAGCCCCATCCAACCTGGCCTGGAACACCTCCAGGGATGGGGCAGCCACCACTGCTCTGGGCAACCTGGGCCAGGGCCTGGGCCTGGCCCACTCTCATTGTGAAGGATTTCTTCCTAATGTCTAATCTAAATCTCCCCCCTTCCAATTTAAAGCCATTCCACCTCATCCTGTGACTTCAGGCCACTGTAAAAAGTCTCTCCCCAGCTTTCCTGGAGCCCCTTCAGGTACTGGAGGGCCACTATGAGGTCCCCTGCAGCCTTCTCTTCTCCAGGCTGAACAAGCCCACCTCTGTCAGCCTGCCCTCAGAGCAGAGGGGCTCCAGCCCTCAGATTGTCTTCGTAGCCTCTTCTTGACTCATTCCAACAGTTCTGTATCCATGCCGTGAAAAGACAAGCAGGGAGAGCAGGTGTAGGTTAAATTCCCCATTTTGCACACAGGGAGAGAAGGGCTTGCAGACGTTAAGCAGCTTCTGCAAAGCTCCACAGCAAGAAACCGAAAAGCAGAGCCAGGAGCTGTGGTCTCTCTAGTCTGGCGACCGAAGCATGAAGCCCTGATGAAAAGCAGAAAGCCCGGACAACACCATGTGTCCACACCTAACGTATCCCCTGAATTTCTCAGGTTTACTGTCATTAAACCCAGAGGTGTTTGGTGTGTAGAAGGTTGGCAAAAAGGACAGTTACTTTTAAAACCCAGCATTGTCTTAGGTCACTGTGGAGTCATTTTGTTGGCGTTGTCTGAATCTCTGATTGTTCTCTCCTAGGAATGGCGACGAATCAGCAGTGATGAGCGAGACTGACGTTCGTACGAGTCTCTTCTGGCTCCTTCTCCACAACGGCTGGTGTCTCTGCATATTCATTGGATGGTAATGCAGGATGTTGCGAGCGGTGGCAGAGTTTGGCTTGAGCCCACTGTGTTTTCCTTCTGCCGGCTGAGCCTCGGAATCACCATGACAACGCTGTGACACTTCCAGCAACGTTGCCCGCAGACTGAGGGTGGGCTGGGGGTGGGTGAGAAGGTCAATGATTGAGTCTAACAGGATCAAAAGTTGCGCCTGCAGCGAAGCGACTGTAGAAAAGCCATCAGCACGACAAGAAGATGAAATTTCCTTTCTATTGGCTTCTCGCTAAGCAGGCACAATAGCATTTTTTTTCGAGAGACTCGCTCTAAAACCTCTTGGTTATGGCTACTGATCCAACGTGATTGGGCGCGCCGCGGCTTTTGAACTCATGACTGGATATACGATGTTGCGGAATGGGGGAGTGGGGAATGGAGGCCAGCCGTGGGTGTTGAGATGGTCCAGTCGGATCCGGCTCACCTGGCTTAGTTTCACCCTCTTCATTATCCTCGTCTTCTTTCCCCTCATTGCCCACTACTACCTAACCACCATCGATGACGCAGATGATGCTGGCAAGCGCATCTTTGGCCCTCGGACCGGCAACGAGCTGTGCGAGGTGAAGCATGTGCAAGACCTGTGCCGCATCCGGGAGTCGGTCAGCGAGGAGCTGCTCCAGCTGGAGGCCAAGCGGCAGGAGCTTAACAGTGAGATAGCCAAGCTCAACTTGAAGATTGAGGCTTGCAAAAAGAGCATTGAAAATGCCAAGCAGGACCTGCTGCAGCTGAAGAACGTCATCAGCCAGACTGAGCATTCCTACAAAGAGCTGATGGCTCAGAACCAGCCCAAGCTCTCCTTGCCCATCCGACTGCTGCCAGACAAAGATGATGTGACCTTCCCCCTGCCAAAATCCAACCGAAACTGCAGACTACACAACTGCTTTGACTACTCGCGCTGCCCATTGACATCTGGCTTTCCAGTCTATGTCTACAACAGTGACGATTACCCTTTTGGTAGTTCCTTAGACCCTTTAATTAAACAAGCCTTTGAGGCAACTGTCAGAACTAATGTTTATGTTACTGAAAATGCAAATATTGCTTGTGTGTACATAATTTTAGTGGGAGAAATGCAAGAGCCCGTAATGCCAAAACCTACTGAACTTGAGCAACAGTTGCACTCTTTGCCATATTGGAGGACTGATGGACATAACCATCTCATCATCAATTTGTCAAGGAAATCGGAAACTCAGAACTTCCTTTACAACATCAGCACGGGGCGCGCCATGATTGCCCAGTCCACCTTTTACGACGTGCAGTATCGACCAGGGTTTGATATTGTGGTGTCGCCTCTGGTCCACGCTATGTCTGAACCCAATTTCCTAGAAATCCCGCCCCAGGTGCCAGTCAAGCGTAAATATCTGTTTAGTTTCCAGGGGGAGAAGATCGAGTCTCTCAGATCCAGCTTGCAAGAGGTTCGTTCTTTCGAAGAGGAAATAGAAGGCAATGCCCCAGCAGACTATGACGATCGGATCATCACCACCTTGAAGGCTGTTCAGGACAGCAAGTTGGACTTTGTTCTGGTGGAGTTCACGTGTAAGAACCAGCCTAAGGCGAGTCTGCCCACTGAGTGGGCTCTGTGTGGAGAAAGGGATGACAGACTAGAGCTACTGAAGCTATCTACTTTTGCACTGATAATCACCCCAGGGGACACTCATTTAGTGATCTCTGCCGGGTGTGCCATGAGACTGTTTGAGGCTCTGGAAGTTGGAGCCATCCCGGTGGTTCTCGGAGAGCACGTTCAGCTACCCTATAATGATGTGATCCAGTGGAACGAGGCAGCCTTAATCATACCAAAGCCACGTATCACAGAAGTGCACTTTCTTCTGAGAAGCATTTCTGACAACGATCTCCTTGCCATGAGGAGGCAGGGCCGCTTCTTGTGGGAGACCTACTTCTCCACCTCTGACAACGTGTTCAGCACAGTCTTAGCTATCATAAGGACTCGAATCCAGATCCCAGCTGCTCCTATCCGAGAAGAAACTGCTGTGGAGATTCCCCACCGGTCTGGCAAAGCTGCTGGTACAGACCCCAATATGGCAGACAACGGTGACCTGGACTTGGGGCCTGTGGAAACAGAACCACCCTATGCATCTCCCAAATATCTCCGTAATTTCACCCTCACTGCAATGGACATCTACAGGAACTGGAATTCTGCTCCGGGGCCTTTCCACCTCTTCCCCTACACTCCCTTTGACCCTATTTTACCATCAGAAGCAAAATTTTTGGGGTCTGGGACTGGATTTCGACCAATCGGTGGAGGAGCAGGTGGCTCTGGGAAGGAGTTCCAGGCTGCTTTGGGTGGCAACGTCCCCCGGGAGCAGTTCACAGTAGTGATGTTGACTTACGAGCGGGAGGAAGTGTTGATGAACTCCCTAGAAAGGCTCAATGGTCTCCCATACTTAAATAAAGTTGTGGTAGTGTGGAACTCTCCCAAGCTTCCCTCTGAGGATCTCTTGTGGCCAGACATTGGCGTCCCAATCATGGTAAGAAAGATGTAGCTACTATGGTCTTGCTTCCTGGTGGGGTTTGTGTGTTAAAGTTGGCTGTAGTGTTCATCTCATGACTGTAGATGTCTCTACCTGATCTGGATGCTTTATTAGGAGAGAAAACCAGGAAGATAACAGGTATGGCTCATCTGACCCATCAGAGGTGTTTGCATGAGAATGCCATGGCTCCTGCTGGAGAAACGCCTGTTTCTCTCGATCTGTGGATGTGTGAACCCAGGCGAGATGAATTGCTGCCATGAGAGATTTCATTTGGTGGCCTTCGGGTTATGAAACACAGGAGCTGTTATGCAGGAGAGCCTCAACTGTCAAAACACAGGTTGGTTCTTTAGAGGTGCCAGGTGTTTAGCACTCATGGACCAGTAAATGCTTAGGTGGAGCCTGATGTGAATCTCAAAGCTTAAAGCTAGAAATTCCTCCTCACTGAAAATCTTTGCTTAGGCTCTTGAAGTGTCACCTTCTGGGGACAATTGGCACCTTAGATAGACTGAGGTAGGAACCATTTCTGCACTTCACCAACGTAAATCTTTTATACAAACAAGAGGAACCCACCGCTGTCCCTGCCGCAAGGGCTTCAGAAGTCATTTATCGCTTTATGTTATGAGCGATGGCAGAGAAGGAAATACAAGCCCAGGCCAACGTAACCATGAGATCTTCCATGCTCCGAAGGTTATAATTGAGTTTTGCTTAGGTTTCTGCCCAGGGAAGTGGTTGAGTCCCCATGGTGGGAGGTGTTGAAAAGATGAGTAGATGTTGTAACTGGGGACATGGTCTAATGGTGGACTCAGCAGGGCTGGATCAATGGTTGGACTCGATGACCTTAAAAGATCTTCTCCAACTGAAATCATTCTGCGTTTCTGTGAGGAAGTGACACATTCAAAGACCAGCATTCATTTTCATGCCCAGCTACTCACTTGCATATTGGATGAGGCTCTGAGCAACCTGATCCAGTGGGAGATGTCCCTGCCCATGGCAGGGGGTTGAAACTGAATGGGCTTTTAAGGTCCCTTCCAACCCAAACCATTCCATGGTTCTATGATGTTGGCAGTGTTTCTTGTTAGCAGTGAATTCACAGATTGGGCTGGAAAGGACCTTAAAGCTTATCCAGTTCCAACCCATGAACAGGGACACCTTCCACTGGATCAGGATGCTCCCTGAATTATTACTCATGTATGCATGGATGTCTTCATTTTAGGACTTTTCTGTCATCCCAGCGTAACTTTCTGCTCCGGAACATTAACAATTAATATTAAATACAGATCTCCACGTGTCCTCATAAAGAGAGCGTGGGCATAGGCTACTAATGAGAAGAAACACTGTGTTGTCTGGATCCGGCCGTGTTTAGAGGACAAATGGCAGGATAATGCCTTACAAATTAGGGAAGGGAGAAATAAAAGGGACATGAGATGGTACATAAGTAGGCAAACTGCGTGTGGTTTATGTGACACAACGCTACTGAGCTTCATAGCGACGTGAGCTTTGTGCTTCATGCAAAGAGATTCATTGATTTAATATTTCGGTTGATTATTATTGTGATGAATAAATCCTTCTGCTCCTGTTTAAAAACCGTGATGGGGACAATGAGGACAATGAGGAGAGAAAATTGCTTGGCTAATTGCAAACTAATCTTTCACATTAGTCCTGTTGAATGCTTGAATTCTACAGAATCTTCGCATTGTGTCTGCTGAAAACCCATGTGCTCCTCCAGAGCTGAGGAGTGGGGATTGTTCTCCTTGGAGCTGCTGATGGGTGTTAGTTGGGAAAGAAAAATAGCTTTCGGTTGATGGAAGTTAACAGCTTTTTTTTGCTCTGCTCTCATCTGTTGTGTTGGAGGCCAGCTGGCTTTTTGGGGCTTTGACACGAATGTGTCTCTGCCTGTTACCTTCGAGCTGCTCACCCAGGTTTGTGTGATGTGGAGGATGCTTGGCACCTCTCTGTTCAAGAGGATGAAGTCTCTCCTCTCTCATTTGGGATGCTGGGGCTGATATTGTGCTCGTGGCCAAGGGCTGGGGAATGGCTGGATCACAGCGAGCTTCTGCTGAGCTACTTTCCAAAAGAGTGTGGTGGACTGGTAGTAAGTGTGGAGGTGGTCAAGTCGCCAGGGAGGTGGTTGGGTTCCCGTCCCAGGAGGTGTTTAAAAGATGGGTAGATGAGTTTCTCAGGAACATGGTTTAGTAAGGGGACAGGTACGATTGGACTTGAGGGTCTTGGAGGTCTTTTCCAACCAGGTGATTCTATTATTCTGTGACTCTTCCTGGTTTTCTAAATCCCATCCCAAGTCACAGAATCATAGAATGGTTTGGGTTGGAAAGGACCTTAAAGCCCATCCAGTTCCCACCTCTCCTGCCACGGGCAGGGACACCTCCCACAGCATCAGGGAGCTCAGAGCCCCATCCAGCCTGGCCTTGAACACCTCCAGGGATGGGGCAGCCACCACTTCTCTGGGCAACCTGGGCCAGTGTCTCCCCACCTTCACTGTGAAGAATTTCTTCCTAATGTCTAATTTAAATTGTCTCCTTTCCAATTTAAAGCCCCTGGGATCTCTCATAGGAGGCTTAACCCTCTGCAGCCTTCAGGCATCCGTGCCACCATGTGCTTGTTGCCAAGTCCACATCCAGACCGGGTGTTCAAATCGCATCTGGACTTTGTAGGATTCATCTGTGTGGATGGTTTAGAGTGGTAATGATATGAAAGGTCTTTTCCAACCAAGCGATTTTATGATTGTGTAGGTTGTAGCAAGGTGGCTGTTGGTCTCTTCTCCCAACTGACAGGTGACAGGATGAGAGGAAATGGCCTCAAGTTGCACCAGAGGAGGTTTAAATAGGATATTAGGAACAATTTCTCCACTGAAAGGGTTCTCAGGCCCTGGCAGAGGCTCCCAAGGAGATGGTGGAGTCCCCATCCCTGGAGGGATTTAAAAGCCGGGTAGATGAGGTGCTCAGGGATCTGGTTTCCTAGCAGACAGGTATGGTTGGACTTGATGATGTCAAAGGTCTTTTCCAAACCAATCGGTTCTATGATTCTTTGAAAACTTAGCCAGGCTTCATCAGAGAGCAACAGATCCTAAGATTCACCGTGGAAAAGGGCAACAAGAACTTGGGGAACAGAGGTGAGGCTCCATTTGTGCCTGAGCAGCTGAGACGTGGGATGTGCCAGCCAGGGGAAGAAGTAGGTGGATGCCTGGGGTTGTGAAGGAACACAAGCCCTTCTGACTTCTGATGTGGAAAGAAACTGCAGAGCTGCAAATTTGATTTCCTTAGCGGGGAATATCTGATTCTCTCAGATCTTGAAGCAGGTTGTAGCAAGGTGGGCCTGTGCGAACCTCATGAAGTTCAAGAAGGACAGGTGTAAGATCTCACACCTTGGCTGGGGCAATTCCAAGCACAAAGCCAGGCGGGATGGAGAGTGGATTGAGAGCAACCCTGAAGAGAAGGACGTGGGGTGCTGGGGGAGGAGAAGCTCAACGTGAGCCGGCAATGGGCGCTCCCAGCCCAGAAACCAACGGTGTCCTGGGCTGCAGCCAAAGCAGGGGGAGCAGCAGGGGAGGGAGGGGATTCTGCCCCTCTGCTCCGCTCTGGGGAGACCCCACCTGCAGCCCTGGGTCCAGTGCTGGAGTCCTGAGCACAGGAAGGACCTGGAGCTGTTGGAGCGAGGCCAGAGGAGGCCACGGAGATGATGCAAGGGCTGGAGCCCCTCTGCTGTGAGGCCAGGCTGGGAGAGTTGGGGTTGTTCAGCTGGAGAAGAGAAGGCTGTGGGGAGACCTTAGAGCAGCCTCCCAGTGGTGAAAGGGGCCCCAGGAAAGCTGGGGAGGGGCTCTGGATCAGGGATTGCAGGGACAGGATGAGGGGGAAGGGTTTGAAGCTGCAAGAGGGGAGATTGAGATGAGATCTTGGGGAGAAATGTTTTGCTGTGAGGGTGGGGAGGCCCTGTCCCAGGTTGCCCAGAGCAGTGGTGGCTGCCCCATCCCTGGAGGTGCTGAATGCCAGGTTGGATGGGGCTTGGAGCCCCCTGATGCAGTGGGAGGTGTCCCTGCCCATGGCAGCGGGGGTGGAGCTGGATGGGTTTTGAGGTTCTTTCCAACCCAAACCATTCCATGATTCTATTATCCAAAGTATAAACAATTTTCAGCCCACTGTATGTACCCTCTGCCATCCGACTTCAGCATCTTGGGGTCACGTTGTCTCTCACATGAGACAAGGAGGGATTTTAAACACTTTTATGCTGTGTTTTTGGTATTGGAAAGAGAAACCATCTTGGTTTAAGTAAAGGTTTTGCCAGGTGGAGAGAGGAGCTGCTGCATTCCAGCAGCGAGGGCTTAGTGCTGGGTTGCCAACCACTGTCTCTGATTGCCAAAGGGCATAGAGGTCCAAGCAACAGGAGAAAAAGGTTTGTGGAATAACAGACAGCTTCATAGAGAGAAATGGTTCACCTCTATGCAGGGCTGTTTGAGCCTTGAACAGTGATTTCCAAGCGACATTGCCTTTATTTCTTTTTATTTTTTCCTGTCCTGAGTCTTTTGTGCCACAGGTCATAAAATAATGGAACCATCGAATGACGTGAGTTGGAAGCGACCCACAAGGATCATCGAGTCCAACTGCTGTCCCATAGGACAATCCCAACATGCACACTGTGTGTCTGAGACTGCTGTCCAAATGCTTCTGGAATATTGTCAGGCTTGGCACCGTGACTGCTCCCCTGGGGAGCTGTTCCAGTGCTCCACCACCCGCTGGGGGAAGAACCTCTTCCTAATGTCCAACCTAACCCTCCCCTGGCATCTCCCTGCCATTGCCTTGAATCCTGTCATTGGTCACCAGAGAGAAGAGCTCAGCGCCTGCTTAGGGACAGGGTTGAGCGGTGGAGTTGACAGTGTGGGGTTTGCAGTTGGACTTGATGATCTGAAAAGTCTTTTCCGAACTCAACGATTCTGTGATTTGGGACAAAATCTTTCTTCAGCACAAATCAGTATTTTTTAACAACCTGTCCTCATGGCCTATGAAGTTACAGCCTGAACTTCCAACTTTTTTCTGTGTTGAACTTTCCAAGTCCTCCTTGTCCTGCAGTGACAGAGCTATGGTTGGAAAAGCCCAGCAGCCGTTTGCTGTCTCCTCTTCCTCCAGGGCTCGGTGTGTGTGTCTGTAGGCATTGCTGAGCAGCTCAGCTGGGTTCCCTACCTGTGCCAGCTCCGGTGGCTTTGGACAGTGACTAATCCTTGCCTTCGCTTGGTTACATCACAAGTAGCTGCCTTTGATCTCTGCAGCCACTTCCAGTGGCGTAAAGGCCTTTTCTGCTGGCTTGGTGGCCGGCTGGGAAAGCTCAGTCAATTTAGCTGCTTGTTTCAAAAGGAATAATCTTTGGAAAATGTCTAATCCGGAAGGGTTGGTGCATCTGCAGACCTGTTTGGCTGAACGCCACGTGGCTTGAAATGCTGCCTGTTAATCAGGAGCAGGTGGTGGAGAGGTGCCGTCATGACTTTCACTTGGGTTTGGGCAGCATCTGTGCAGCTGTGTTGTGCTGAGCTCGCTGCTGAGATGGATGGATGGATGGATGGATGGATGGATGGATGGATGGATGGATGGATGGATGGATGCCATAGGTTTGTGAGGCCTTTTCACCAGAAATACTTGTGTATGCTTTGGTATTCGGATGCTCCATCCTTAGAAGTGTTCAAGGCCAGGTTGGGTGAGGTTACAGTTAGCCCTGAGGAGAAGGACTTGGGGTGCTGGGGGAGGAGAAGCTCCACAGGAGCCGGCAATGGGCGCTCCCAGCCCAGAAACCAACGGTGCCCTGGGCTGCAGCCAAAGCAGGGGGAGCAGCAGGGGAGGGAGGGGATTCTGCCCTTCTGCTCCGCTCTGGGGAGACCCCACCTGCAGCCCTGGGTCCAGTGCTGGAATTCTTATCATTGAAAGGACCTGGAGCTGTTGGAGCAAGTGCAGAGGAGGCCATGGAGATGATCTGAGGGCTGGAGCCCCTCTGCTGTGAGGCCAGGCTGGGAGAGCTGGGGTTGTTCAGCCTGGAGAAGAGAAGGCTGCGGGGAGACCTTAGAGCAGCTCCCAGGACTGAAAGGGGCTCCAGGAAAGCTGGGGAGGGGCTCTGGATCAGGGAGTGCAGGGACAGGACGAGGAGGAATGGTTTGAAGCTGAAAGAGGGAAGATTGAGATGACATCTAGGGAAGAAATATTCTCCTGTGATGGGCTTTAAAGTCCCTTCCAACCCAAACCATTTTTATGATTCTATGATTCTATGGCTCAGTGCTAAGAAACACAGTGTTTCCTCAGCTGATTTTGTGATGGAAAGCATAGCCTGAATTGTTCCCTCTGGAAGCACCTGTAATCTCTCTGCTCTGACACGCAACCCAGGACCCAAAAGTTACTCTGGACTCCTCTGGTTGTTATAGACAAGAGCTGCACGCCAAGGGAAGGTAGGGAAAAGCAGTAAATGCCCAGCAACAGCTCTTGAGTCACCAAGAAGCTTCGGCAGATGAGCTGGTCCAGCAAAGCCCATGTGATGTCACCGAGGAAGGGTTGGGCACGACCTTAAGTACCCAGTTGAGTCAGGACCTGAGCTGGAGTTCATGCAAAGCTCCCGGGAAGCAAAAGGATCAGCTGAAACAGTGATGGGCACAGAGAGTTTTGTTCTCCTGGTTAACCCACAGTCCCCGTGAGGACCTCACCTTGGATCACACACAGCGCTCCAGTTCAGCCTGTGTCGCTGGTGGCTGTGCGAGCCATTAGTTTGCAAGGTTGGCTCTGCTCTTATCACAAAACAAAACACGATGTTGAAGGAAAAGCAGCGAGGCTCGTGCTGCCACCATGGCGCGCTACGCACCCAGGTTACCGTCTGCCCAGCTGCTTTTCTCCACTTAGCCAGAAGCCTCACCTAGGGACATCCCTGTGCTCCTTAGAATGGAAATCACTGAATCATGGAGTGGTTTGTGTTGGAAGGGACCTTAAAGCCCACCCAGTTTCACCCCCCTGCCATGGGCAGGAACACCTCCCACTGCATCAGGGGGCTCCAAGCCCCATCCAACCTGGCCTCCAACACCTCCAGGGATGGGGCAGCCACCACTGCTCTGGGCAACCTGGGCCAGGGCCTCCTCACCTTCATTGTGAGGAATTTCTTCCTGATGTCTCATCTAATTACTTCACTTTACACAAGACATTTTCACAATGTGTGGGTTACACGGCCCCATCCAGTGCGCCAGCTTCACTGGCAGTGGATCATAGAATCATGGAATGGTATGAATTGGAAGGGACCTCAAAGCCCATCCAGTTCCAACTCCCTTGCCTATGAGCAGGGTCACCTCCCAGTGGATCAGGGGGCTCATAGCCTTTTATCACAGATTTAGGAGTTAAATATCTCGATAAGAGCAAGTTTGTAAGGCAATGCTGCCAAAAAATGCCACTGCTGGGTTCGCAGCACCACCTGCTGCCTGCAGAGCTCAGCGCTGCTAGGGAGAAGGATCGGTCCCCAAATCCCTACCAGTTTTGCTGTCTCAATAGAGATTTTTATTGTTGTGCAGCAGAAGAGGAAGGAGCAAATGTGCTGTTTAGTTTAGCTAAAACGCAGTTGCTTGTCACTGCCGGGGCTGAGCAGAGGTGCAGCAATGCGTGAATGTACGCTGAGAAGGTAACAAGCAGCGCTGGATTCTTCTGGATTTGTGCTCTGAATATTAGAATCATAGAAACATGGAATGGTTTGGGTTGGAAGGGACCTTAAAGCCCACCCAGTTCCACCCCCTGCCCTGGGCAGGGACACCTCCCACTGGATCAGGGGGCTCCAAGCCCCATCCAACCTGGCCTCCAACACCTCCAGGGATGGGGCAGCCACAGCTTCTCTGGACAACCTGGGCCAGGGCCTCCCCACCCTCATTGTGAAGAATTTCTTCCTCATGTCTAATTGAAATCTTCCCCCTTCCAATTTAAAGCCATTAACTTCAAAATAGATTTGTAATGTTTTGTAGCCTTAGCTGACCGGGTTCATTGGTGAGGACGCAGCTCCTGGGGCCGGTGCCCAGAAGGAAGGCATTACTCTGGGGCACTGGAAAGGCGGAACAATGGAGGGAAATGTCCTTGTACCCTACCTTGTGTGTAATTGGATGGTTTTCTCACCCATAAAAACCTGAGGATGTCATGGGTGCCAGTCCCCCTACATTGAATACGTTTAACCATCAACACGAAAGCTGTCCAAGTGTCTCTAAAACGTTCTCAGCTCTGGAGCAGCTTCTGGCTCAGCAATAGGGGACAGAAGTGGCACAACAGGACTTGGCACTGGGCTCGGTGCAGCAGCAGAAAACCACATGGATTTTCCAGGGCTGAGACCCCACTTTACTGGCAGTGGATCATAGAGTCACGGAATGGTTTGGGTTGGAAGAGCCCTTAAAGCTCAGCCAGTTCCAACCACCCTGCCATGGGCAGGGACACCTCCCACTGGATCAGGGGTCTCCAAGCCCCATCCAACCTGGCCTTGAACACCTCCAGGGATGGGGCAGCCACCACTGATCTGGGCAGCCTGAGCCAGGGCCTCCCCACTGTCGTCGTGAATCATTTCTTCCTAATGTCCAATCTAAATCTTCCCCCTTCCAATTTAAAGCTGTTCTCCCTCATGCTGTCACTCCAGGCCATTGTAAAAAGTCCCTCCCCAGCTTTCCTGGAGCCCCTTCAGGTGAAAAGAAAATCTATGTTGTTCAAGTTTGCTGGAACGGGATGGGCATCACAGAGTATTGGGACATAAAGGAGACGAGCGTGAGGGAGATGAGAAGGTGATAAAGAGGAAGATAACTCTTAGATACGAGGTTAGAGACAGAGATGAGGAGCAGGACAGAGTTTTTAATCACTCTGCTAGTTCTTGCGTGTCCAGTGTTGCTCACAGATGCCTCCCAAAGCTCTCTGGGATCGATCAGCTAAGATATTGCAGCTCTCAAATAGAAGACGCTGATTTATTTCCAAGTTGACCAATGGGCTGGTGATGGTGAAGCACAACAGCCGCAGTATTATTCACCTCCTGGTCTCTTACCCCTTGTCCCCCGGGTTCCTGCCGGTATCTGGCAAGGAAGCAGATGCTGTTCTCTTTTATCAAACTGATGGATGCTTTCTCATCAATTCGCTCAAAATCAAACTCTGTGGTTAGCGATAAGGCATGATGGATCTCCCTGCTGAGCTGTGCATACGGAGCGCTCACCTCTCTAAAAAGCAGCACCTGGCTTCCTCCCATGCTTCTGGTTGAGGATGTTCATCTGTAAGAAGCGATCGATAAGCAGAAAGGTGATGGAATAGCTGGATTCAGAACCAAGGACTGCAGTTTGTTCTCCCGTTGCCTTGACTGCTCTATCCCTGCATTTGGTCTTGTTTGACTGCAAATACCCAGAAAGGATTGAGCACATCTTTTCCTTTGTGATAGCAGTAAGGGGGTGCACTTTTAGAGACCATAAAAAGAAGGAGATGGAAATGTTGGAGTGGGTCCAGAGGACGCTATGAAGGTGATGCAAGGGCTGGAGCCCCTCTGCTCTGAGGCCAGGCTGGGAGATTGGGGTTGGTCAGCCTGGAGACGAGAAGGCTGCGGGGAGACCTTAGAGCAGCTCCCAGGACTGAAAGGGCTCCAGGAAAGCGGGGGAGGGGCTTTTTCCAAGGGCCTGGAGTGACAGGATGAAGGGGAACAGCTTTAAATTGAAAGGGGGGAGATTTAGATTGGACACTAGGAATTAATTCTTCACCGTGAGGGTGGGGAGGCCCTGGCCCAGGGTGCCCAGAGCAGTGGTGGCTGCCCCATCCCTGGAGGTGTTGAAGGCCAGGTTGGATGGGGCTTGGAGCCCCCTGATTCAGTGGGAGGTGTCCCTGCCCATGGCAGGGGTTGGAACTGAAGGGCTTTAAGGTCCCTTCCAACCCAAACTGTTCTGTGATTTCATGACAAAACATTTCTAGAGTAAAAGCAGTAATTTTAAGTCACTATGATCCGTTTAAAGCCTTGAGTTCATTAATGGAAATCTGTGTTACCCTGAAGGGAATATTTCCCTTCTACTGAAACTGGCACGAAGACTACAAGCAACGAGCCAAGAACGTCTTGTGGAAGATGAACAGAAAGTTGTGGTCACAAAGTGTGCACTCATTCATCTCCTTACGTGCTTGCAGAAATGCTGTAGGAAGCCAGTTTCTCAGATTTAGCAGCAGCAGAAAGGTGAGAAATCTCCTGAAGCTGTTCTTCAGCTTCCCAGATAGCACTTTCAGCTCAAAATAGTTTAGCAAAGTCCTCGGGTTTCTGAATGCTTATTTGGATTGTACTCCGAGTTTTTTTGAGGTTCACATGGGGAACGGAAATGTTGTTTGTTCTCAATATTGAATGTTATCATAGAATGTTTGGGTTGGAAGGAACTCAAACATAATTCAGTTCTGACCCCCCTGCCATGGGCAGGGACACCTCCCACTGGATCAGGGGGCTCCAAGCCCCATCCAACCTGGCCTTGGGATGGGGCAGCCACCACTTCTCTCCATCCTCACAGCAGAACATTTCTCCCTAAGATCTCATCTCAATCTCCCCTCTTGCAGCTGAAAACCCTTTCCCCTCGTCCTATCCCTGCACTCCTTGATCCAGAGCCCCTCCCCAGCTTTCCTGGAGCCCCTTTCAGTCCTGGGGGGCTGCTCTAAGGTCTCCCCACAGCCTTCTCTTCTCCAGGCTGAACAACCCCAGCTCTCTCAGCCTGGCCTCACAGCAGAGGGGCTCCAGCCCTTGCATCATCTTCGTGGCCTCCTCTGGACTTGCTTCCAACAGCTCCAGGTCCTTCCTGTGCTCAGGACTCCAGCACTGGACCCAGGGCTGCAGGTGGGGTCTCCCCAGAGCGGAGCAGAGGGGCAGAATCCCCTCCCTCCCCTGCTGCTCCCCCTGCTTTGGCTGCAGCCCAGGACACCGTTGGTTTCTGGGCTGGGAGCGCCCATTGCCGGCTCACGCTGAGCTTCTCCTCCCCCAGCACCCCAAGTTCTTCTCCTCAGGGCTGCTCCCAATCCGTTCTTCACCCAGCCTTTAATTGTGCTTGGGATTGTCCTCACCCAGGTGCAGGACCTTGCACTTGGCCTTGTTGGACTTGATGAGGTTCGCATGGGCCCATGTCTCAAGTCTGTCAAGGTCCCTCTGGTTGATGTCATCCACCTCAACGCCCATGGCTTGGAGAGTGTGGGGATGATGCTCCTCTTGCTGCTGCTTTCTCCTCTGGATGGAAGCCGATGATGGGCTGGTGGGTAAGATGGACCAGGTGATGTTGGGTTCAGCCAAGGGATCCAGCAATTGGGATCCAGCATCTGAAACCTGTGAGGAAAGGGAAGCTCCTCAGAAACTCGGCTGAGGATTGTGTGTCCTGGTTTTTTATTAACTGGCTCTGCTGTGTTAGTGAGAAGGCATTTAGGCAATATTACATATTTGGTGGAATTCCTTCCCCTTTTATTTGACCAAATTCAGGGTAATACCCTGACCCTGTTCTCTGATATTTCAGCTGATGGAAATTGCTCTTCTCAATGAGCTGTGCTCATGGAACAACAAGAGACTGAATGCAGATGAGGGAATCGTGGTACGGGTTTGCTGGTCCTTTTCTTCTAACGTTACATAAAGACCTCTCATCTCTAGATAATGGATTTGAGGACAGACAGTGGCAGAAAGCTGTCTTCATTTCAGAAGACTTTCCCAGTGAGATCCTAGCCTTCTCATCTCAGAGGTCCCCAGAAAGCTGGAATAAACCTGGAAGCCAAAAGTGGATTCGTGTGCTTGAGTGCTCTTTATGGTTGCTGCTCCCAGCCACGTACACGTTAATAAATCCTCTGTCTTCTTCCTGTCAGAAAAATAACCTGCCTGGAAACTTGATGGCTTCTTGGCTTTGCTTCTATATTGAGTTTATAAACCACCTTTTTTAGTAGCTGCTTGGTGAGTTGATAGTCTGACCCCAATTCCCTCCTCCGTTAGTTGAGATGTAATGTTCATTTTGATGCCTTCAGCCCCCAGATACGAACGCCTGTGCTAAAGCTCTGCTAGGATGGAACACAGCAGCTTTTAAATGCTGAATACCATCACCGAGCACCGTTGGGTGTGATGGGTTCCAAACAGTGAGACGTCCTGACTTTAACAGACTTAAAATTAGGAAGAAGTTCTTCACGGTGAGGGTGGTGAGGCACAGGCACAGGGCACCCAGAGAAGTTGTGGCTGCCCCATCCCTGGAGGTGTTGAAGGCCAGGTTGGATGGGGCTTTGAGCTCCCTGATCCAGTGGGAGGTGTCCCTGCCCATGGCAGGGGGTTGGAACTGGATGGTCTTTAAGGTCCTTCCCAACCCCACTCATTCTATGTATGATTCTAAAGTAACCACCCCTGCTCTGCCAGGCGCTTCTTTTACTGCTGTGGTGGAGATCCTGTTTGACAGAAAGCAAGTAGGAAGAGGAGGAACCTGCTGAAGAAGTAATTGTAGAAGAATACTGAGGATCTTCACTGATGAAAGGCACTGTTAATTAAAGCACCCAGGCTATCAGCCAAAGAGCGAAGTGTGGGAAGATAAGCTCTGCCTCACCTAGCAAATGGAATTCCAGTAATCCCGTGGGAACACTTCCCTTGGTTTTCCAGCACTTCCTTCTTCCACTGGAGATGCTCTGACTCTCTGATGCTCATTTCTGTATCTCCAACATGCATGTTGCTGTGTTTCCTTCCCATTGATGCTGATGACCTGGTGTTGCACGGCAGCTGATGGCTTGGATCCCTCAAGGGTGTTCCTGAACCAACAGGCTGACTTTGGCATGTTCTCTGTCTCACAGATGAGATGTGACAGCCCCTCTCAGATCCATCCCACAGCACTCAGTCCATTTGCTGGCAGACTTCTCGGCAGGAACCAGGGGACCAGCAACCTGTCTTTTCCAATGAAATTAGAAGTGCATGAATTAACTAGTGGAGTCCTAAGAGGGAAGGGCTGAGAGAGATCTGGGCTTCAGTACTTTTAGAAGTTTTGGGGTTTCCTTGTTATCCTAAGGCCAGGGAGTTGCAGTTTGTGCGTTTTTCTTCAGCTCTTGTACAGCTCTTCCAGGGAGGACAATGTACTGAGATTGTTCCTGGCCTGACGCATAGAATCATGGAATCAGAATGGTTTGGCTTGAAAGGGACCTTAAAGCCCATCCAGTTCCAACCCCCTGCCATGGGCAGGGACACCTCCCACTGGATCAGGGGGCTCCAAGCCCCATCCAACCTGGCCTTCAACACCTCCAGGGATGGGACAGCCACCACTGCTCTGGACACCCTGGGCCGGGGCCTCCCCACCCTCACAGGAAACATTTCTCCCTAAGATCTCATCTCAATGTCCCCTCTTGCAGCTGAAAACCATTCCCCCTCCTCCTATCCCTGCAATCCCTGATCCAGAGCCCCTCCCCAGCTTTCCTGGAGCCCCTTTCAGTCCTGGGAGCTGCTCTAAGGTCTCCCCACAGCCTTCTCTTCTCCAACCTGAACAACCCCAGCTCTCCCAGCCTGGCCTCACAGCAGAGGGGCTCCAGCCCTCGGATCATCTCTGTGGGCTCCTCTGGACTCCCTCTTACAGATCCAGGTCCTTCCTGTACTGAGATCTCCAGAACTGAATGTAGAACTCCAGGTGGGGTCTCCCCAGAGTAGATCAGAGGAGGAGAACCCCTCTTTTACACTGCTGGTCCCCCTGCTTTGGATGCAGCGCAGAACATAGTTGGCTCTCTGGACTGCAGACACTACTTGCTGGCTCATGTTGAGGATGTCGTCCACCAGCACCCCCAAGTCCTCCTAATGGAGGTTGGGTCGTGAGCTTTTCCATCCCTTTGCACTCAGGTTTTCCCTGCAAGCTTTCATGTAAAGCACAGAGCAGGGTTTCAGAAAGTTGAGGAAGGAGCAAAGTGAAACAATGGGAGACGAGGTATTTGAAAGTCCCAGCTGCAAGGGACAGGTTATTTTCCCAGGAATGTTCTTTGGAGTCAAATAATTGCATGTAATTGTGAAATAAATTGAATTGGATGATGAACTCAATGTGCATCTTTAATTGCGCAGCCACCAAGAGCGGCACAGAGAGAATAAAAATAAGTGAGTGTTGAGATCCCTTTAATGTTACAAGAAGCATCCTTCCCCTTCAGTCTCTCCAGACAGATGCAACAGCTGCTCTCATATGAAAAGGAATAAATAATCAGCTTTATTTATATTGCAAGCTGTTTTCTCATCTCAGAGATGAGCAACCCACTGACAGCAGTCGGGTCATTTAAAGGGAGACCAAGTGTTTGCGATATTACGTGCACGGACACAATATCAGTTTAGAAAAATCGATTTCCACTCATATCTTCCTGTGTGGTTTTGTTCGCAGTGGGGGATGATTTATTCTTGGGTTTGTGTTGCGTTATTTAATTACACGTATTTTAAAAACGCATCTGTTTTGCCAATTTATATGCAGTTTGCGCTGCCTCTGGATGGCTTGGCAGCTAAGAGCCCTTCCAGTGGAGCTCTTTCCATACCTCTGGGGACGAGTCTTAAAAGAGCCTATAAATCCTTTTCATTTCAATGTTGAAAATGCCTTAAAGTGAAGGTAGCGAAGCACAGGAGTCTGGAGGTGCCAGGCATAAAGGAGGGGGCAGTAGATGGTTCAAGGTAAGGAGGAGGCACTGGGGAACGGGCAGCAGAAGAATTGATACGTGAGAAAAGGGATAACAGGAACTTTCCGATGCATCTCTACAATCATAGAATCGTTAAGGTTGGAAAAGACCTCTAGGCTCATCCAGTCCAACCTTCACCCCAACCCCACCATGCCTGCTAAACCGTGGCCCAGAGTGCCACAGTCTCACATTTTTGAACCCCTCCAGGGTGGGGACTCCACCACTGCCCTGGGCAGCCTCTGTGAGGTTTCATCTCTCCTTCAGTAAAGAAATTTCTCCTAATATCCCATCTAAACCTCTCCTGGTGGAACTTAAAGCCATTTCCTCCTCTCCTATCACTTCTTACTTGGGAGAAGGGGTCAGCACCGCAGCACAACCTCCTTTCTGGAAGCTGCAGAGAGCCATGAGGTCTTCCCTCAGCCTCCTCTTCTCCAGACTAAAGATTAAAGGGAAGACAAGAAGGTGAAAAATTGCCAGGGGAACCCACTCTGAAAACTCATCAGGCAAGAGCTGACTAAGGAAACATCCCACTGCGAGTGTTTTGGAAGAGTTGGGTTTGGGTGGACATTCAAATAAATGACTGATGTTTTTGGTGCCATCAAATCAGGCAAGAGAGAAGGTTAAGAATCATAGAGTGGTTTGGGTGGGGAGAGATGTTAAAGATCATCCAGTTCCAAGCCCCCTGCCATGGGCAGGGACACCTCCCACTGGATCAGGGGTCTCCAAGCCCCATCCAACCTGGCCTTGAACACCTCCAGGGATGGGGCAGCCACCACGGCTCTGGGCAACCTGGGCCAAGGCCTCCCCACCCTCACAGGATGCTCTTCCTAAGATGTCATCTAAATCAGAACGATAGCACAGAGCACAAGAGAAATCAGGGTTAACGTTCTCTTTAAGAGAGAGAACCTCTGGTGCGTAGGTTCTGTATGGAGCCCCTCTGGATGCCAAACCCCTTGCCATTGCTGGGGATGGTTACAGGGTGCTGTAGCCCCGTCTGACATCCCAGCCTTGTTCCGTGATTGCCACCTGGTCTGTGCAAACCCTTTCTGACAGCCACACTCTTGAAAACATACAGGACCGGGCGGATTTGTCATCTTCCTCGTCGGCATCTCTGGTTGCATTTGCAGAGAAGGAAGTGCGAGTCTGATCTAACACCTTGCTTGCAGAAGGAACGGAGAGTGAAGTCAGCCATGGTGAAATGGCTTGGATTTATCTTGGCTGTGTGTACGTGAATCTGCACACACGTGTAATTCCTTCTACAAAGTCTTGTAAATAACATCAACACTGAGGGAAGGGACCCTGTTGAGTCTCATCACCTGCAGATCTTAAGGGATGATCTGGGCAACTTTCTTTGTTGGAGGATGTCCAAATCTGTCCAAACTTGGAGCTGAAAATAAATGCCTGCTTACAGCATAGCTTAGAATTTTGGTACCTTACAGGAGTACTTGGTACCTGCTTATTATTCCCCTACGTCATCTCCCAGAGTCTGCTAGCAGAGCCCTCCTTAACGTCTGTTAAGCCCACTTTGGCTGATTGTTAATTGCTTCCCTTTCCTTGTTAGCAGCCACCTGTGCTGCAAGCCTGCAGGTGCATGGGAATCTGCAGAGATCTTGGCTTCTCTGCAGAACGCAAAAGACATCATCAAGGTGAATGGGAATCAGCCTGCTCAACTTGAAATGAGGATGTGGAGGTGTTCAAGGTCAGGTTGGATGGGGCTTTGAGCAACCTGACCTAGTGGGAGGTGTCCCTGCCCATGGCAGGGTTTGGAACTGGCTGGGCTTTATGGTCCCTTCCACCCCAAACCATTCCATGATTCTGTGATGGAGGTGGAATGAAGATCATCAATGTCCAAATCTTGCTTTTCTTGTTGGGTGGGGATGACAACAGTGGCACCTCTGGAGCCAAGTCCAAGCAGTCAGACAGGTCATCCATGATTTCGAAGGTGCATTATCCCTTTTTTCATGAAGAGGATCTAAACTCCTACCTGCTCCTCCATGTAGAGTAGAACAACAGGGTCCCCAGTGAGGTCTGTGCAGACCCCACCCCTGAGGCCAGTGCTGTCCCCATCAGGCTAAGCTGAGTTCTGCAAAGGGCTTTGCCTCGGTCCAGTGGATCTGTCCTTGGGACGCCAAAGGACACAACCCGGGAGCCTGTGGCTTAGACCACTCTCCTGCAAAGCTCCTGCTTCCTTTCCTGAATCCTATTCATAAACCGTTCGGAGATGGTGCCAAGAAAAGGGATTGACAGGGTTGTAAATCTTCATCCTCCCAGGAGGACTGTGCTGGCAGGAGCTCTCAGCTTTTTCCTTCCAAGTGTAGATCGAGGTCAACTCTTCATGCGGAAGCGGCTCCGATGCATTCAGCTCCTGCATTTTCAGTGCTGTAATTCTCACCTGTGTGGTGAAAGGGACCTTATGGTGTCCTCATCCCCACTCTGCCTATGGTGCTATTTTCCCAGAGCCCATTTGGGCTAAAATGACTCATATTTGGGAATGATGGAAACAAATCCTTTCCCTGAGACCTTGTTCTTCGTCTCCTCAATTTATCCACTTGTCCTAAGGGCATCCTTCAGGCTTTTCTCTCCTAAAGACCTGATGCAAGCAATGAGGTTCCCAGGTTCTTGCAGAGTTTGCCCTTTGCCCAGAAATCAGTCCGGTTCAGTAAGCTGAGCTGTCAAAACTTCTGCAAGGGCATAGACATCCTTCATGTTTTCACTGTCAAATTATGTGTGACACTTAATTTAAAGCTTAAGCACAAAGCCTCGCTAGCACGGCGATCGCTGGGGGATATTGATTTTACTGCCTTTTTGTATTTACGTATAAAATCGTATGATAAAGTATTGGTTCAGGGCGTTATTGCTGGGCAGACCCAGGATTTATGATCTGGTTTAGTTCTCTCTAATGTTTTTAAGATCTGTTTGACCAACACAGCTATGAAAAACACCAGGAGCAAAGGGGCTTGCGTAGAGTTGTGGGGTGTTGTGATCCTTGAGTCAACCCCTGCCTCAGGTTGTGGAATGGAATGACCTTGAATTAATTCAAGGCCACGTTGGATGGGGCTTGGAGCCCCCTGATCCAGTGGGAGGTGTCCCTGCCCATGGCAGGGGGGTTGGAATTGGATGGGCTTTAATATTCTTTCCAACCCAACCCATTCCATGGTTGGAGCAGAAGCTTCTGATGTGGTGTCAGGCACTTGGAGGTGTTTTAGGTCTTGCAGTTTGTCTCATAAGATTGCAAACTATTTGGAAGGGTCATGATTTTTGAGGTAAGGCCATTGGGGTGTCCCTGCCCATGGCAGGGGGCTGGAACTGGATAGTCTTTGAGGTCCCTTCCAACCCAAACCATTCTGTGATTCTGTGAAATTCAGCGCATATTGGTGAGGCAGAGAGGGGTTTCTGTGCTCAGCCTGGTTGTTCTCGCTCTTTTGTCTTTATCCACCCCATCCATCTTCAACTGACAAAGCAGGACCTTGCCTGGAGACTGTGGTATCAGTTTACCATGGACTCAGTCCAGCTTCTGCTGACCTTAAGCAGTAAGAGTCCCACAGACATCTGTTTGACCAGACTTGCTGAGGAAACACCATCAGCGGTGACAGAGTGAGGCACATGGTCTTTAGAAGGACTAAATTCTGTATCGGTGCTGGGTTTAATAACTTCGCAAACATCCCAGAATGTGGAATCTGCAACGGGGGAAAAATGGGCATTAAAGGGTTGGTGGTGGTCAGAAGACTTCATTGAGAGAAACGG
Source organism: Neomorphus geoffroyi (assembly GCA_033558235.1). Classification (NCBI taxonomy): domain Eukaryota; kingdom Metazoa; phylum Chordata; class Aves; order Cuculiformes; family Neomorphidae; genus Neomorphus; species Neomorphus geoffroyi. The sequence continues at coordinate 17,883,293 of JAUMJM010000035.1, read as the reverse complement.
TGCTATTGAAGGGCTTGAACCCTTCATCATCAAGCTGGAGAGAGTGATGACCAGTTCCCAACTGGTCCAGACTGGAATTTACTGGAGAGTCCCTGCCTCGTGTCAGAAACAGTGAAAGTTGCTCTGGGGTGGATTTTGCAGTCGCTGCCCATCCTGGAGTCTTCATGAAGCAGTGGAGAGCTGGGCTGTGGGGTGGGACATGCTGACCAAGAAAGGAGCCACCGCATGTGGGAGGCAGAACGTTTCCTTAGGGCATTTAACCACTCACATAATAAAATCAGGTCCTGTAGATGCCAGATGCACTGGTTGGTTCCTTAGAAAAGGGCTGGAAATGGGGGATAATGGCTCTTCATTAAAAGGTGAAAAGCCTGTGTCCCACTGGAGGCTTCAAGGGCCCCCACCAAGGTCTTCTTTAATGCCCTGGGCAATGTCCTTGGTTTTTCCATCGTATGGATTTGTCAAAGTGCTTTTCCAGCCCAAAAAGCATCTCTGAGCAAGGCCCAGCTGCCCCATCTCAAGCCTTGTCCTCTCACAAGCCTGGACCTTCTGATGCCACTGCAGGAGCTTTGGGTTTGCTAAAGCCACTTACAGACACAGCCGTGGCGAGGTAGGAGAAGGCTGACGGTTGGACTGGATGACCTTAGAGTTTCCAACCTTAATGATTCTATGATTCTTAGATTTAAATTCTCCTTGTTGTCAATTTGGGGACCACTCTTGGCTCTTCTCCTTTCCTGGTTGTCACGTCCAGTGGATGCCCGCAGTCTTTTGGGTTTGGCAGTGTTTCTGTGGAGGTGATGTTCTCAAAGCCTGCTTTGGCTTCCTGGTGTCCAGGTCTTCCTTGGCCTCCTGGGCCAGCACCTTCAGACCAAGCTGTTCCAGATCTCCTGGTTTTTTGATTTATTTCTTACCAGCTGCATCCCCAAAATCAGTTGCTGCCTCTCCCACTTCCCTCCTCATCTCCCATTCGCACTGTGATCCCTGCAGTCTCTCCTTTCCAGCAGTTCCCAGATGGAGAAGATATCCTTGGGAACATCTGCTGCCTCATACTAACTCTGACAGCAGACACAGGTGCCGTGCTGGTTTTTGACAGGCTTCCCCACCTCGGGAGGGAGACAGGGAAGAAATTCCTGTGTTGGCATTGTCTGGCGATGCAGAAGGGCAACAAAGCTGGGGAAGGGACCGGAGAACAAGTGTTGTGAGGAGCGGCTGAGGGACCTGGGCTTGTTTAGCTTGGAGAAAAGGAGGCTGAGGGGAGACCTCATCCCTGTCTCCAACTGCCTGAAAGGAGGTTGTGGTGAGGTGGGTGTTGGTCTCTTCTCCCAAGTGACAGGGGCTGGGAGGAGAGGAAATGGCCTCAAGTTGCCCCAGGGCAGGTTCAGATCAGCCATCAGGAAACACTCCTTCACCAAAAGGGCTCTCAAGCCCTGGCAGAGGCTCCCAGGGAGGTGGTGGAGTCCCCATCACTGGAAGGGTTTAAAATATGGGTAGACAAGATGCTCAGGGATCTGGTTTAGTAAGGGGACAGGAACTGTCGGTCACGATGATCTCAAAGGTCTTTTCCAACCAAACAGTTCTATGATTCTATGTCCCTGCTTTTTCTTTCTGCCCTGGACACCAGTTGTGTGGTGGGGATGCTGCTGACTCGGCTCCGGCCCTGCTCCACCGCATCTTAGAGCTGCGTAATTTGTTCACCTCCCTCCAATAAATTGTTGGTGCTTTTGATGGATCTGCCGTAAAATATTTTAATGCGTTCTTGTTGAATGTTTCATCCTCCCCCAGCAGCTTTTGATGGATGAAAGCAGTATCCCTGGCTTTACACGGGAATTTAATCGGACCAGCTGTCCCGCAGATCCCCCATACTAATATTTTTCACCAGTAATGGTTTCAGTGTGGGCTTTTTTATATGATCAAATGTGATCTTATTTAATGGGGTTTTATTGCTGTGATTCCTTCTTCTTTTCACCGAGCTGGATTTTTATATTTAAATCAAGAGATATGGTTCAGAGGAAAAACGGCTGGAGGGATTGAATGGGACGGGAAGCCTGGGAGAGAGGGAATGGCTGTAGATGAGGGCAGGGGAAAAGTGTGAGAGCAAGGGAGAAAGAGGGTCCAGCATGGAAAGCGTGGCCAAGATGAAGGAGAAGTTCCATAGGAAGTGCTTACCCCGTGCAGCGCTCCAGGCTTGGGGAGGAGTGGCTGGAGAGCTGCCTGGCAGGGAAGGCCCCGCGGGTGCTGTCGACAGCAGCTGACCAGGAGGCAGCAGTGGCCCAGGTGGCCAAGAGGGCCGATGGCACCTTGGCCTGGATCAGAGCCAGCGTGGCCAGCAGGAGCAGGGCAGTGATTGTGCCCCTGTGCTCAGCGCTGGGGAGGGCACCTCGAGTGCTGGGCTCAGGTTTGGGCCCCTCACTGCCAGAAGGACCTTGAGGGGCTGGAGCGCGTGTGGAGAGGCTGAGGGGAGACCTCATCCCTGTCTGCAACTGCCTGAAAGGAGGCTGTGGTGAGGTGGGGCCTGGTCTCTTCTCCCAGGTAACAGGGGCTGGGAGGAGAGGAAATGGCCTCAAGTTGCCCCAGGGCAGGTTCAGATCAGCCATCAGGAAAAATTCCTTCCCTGAAAGGGCTCTCAGGCCCTGGCAGAGGCTCCCAGGGAGGTGGTGGAGTCCCCATCCCTGGAGGGGTTTAAAAGCCGGGTAGATGAGGTGCTCAGGTATCTGGTTTAGTAGTGGACAGGGATGGTTGGACTCAATGATCTCAAATCATTTTCCAACCAAATGATTCTGTGATTCTCTGATTTTTCACATGTGGCTTGGGATAAGGGAAACTGCTTGGGGGGGTGGGGTTAGCAGAGTTTGCAGAGGGGGTTGTAAATGAGTTGTGTGCCCTGTGGTGGGTGGTGGTGAGGCAGTGGTCCAGGTTGCCCAGAGAAGTGGTGGCCGCCCCATCCCTGGAGGTGTTCAAGGCCAGGTTGGATGGGGCTTGGAGCCCCCTGATCCGGTGGGAGGTGTCCCTGCCTATGGCAGGGGGTGGAACTGGATGGGCTTTGAGGCCCCTTCCAACCCAAACCACTCGATGATTCTATGGAATTCAGAAACTGTTTCGATCAGCGCTTTTTGCTTAGGAAGTGTTTCCCCATCGCAGGGGCTGCGAAGCAAAGCCGCGATGCTGGGCCGCTGGAGTGCGCAGCCCTAAATCCCTTCTCTGTGCAGGTAGAGCCACCATAACTATCACGTGTTCCTCTCCTAGGTTGTCCGCACAGAGAAGAACAGCCTGAACAACCGTTTCCTGCCGTGGGATGAGATCGAGACAGAGGCCATCCTGTCCATCGACGACGACGCTCACCTGCGCCACGACGAGATCATGTTTGGATTCCGGTGAGTGGCCTCCCCACACCTCACCTTTGGACCCAAACTGATGTTTTCCAAATCTGCTCAGGTGCAGCGCGGCCCCATGGATAAATCTGGGGCCAGAATTAGGGTGAGCACATCCCTTCCCATAGCTTTCCAATTCAGTTTCCTGGAGGAGTAATACGTGCTAATGAGCTATTTAATGAGTGCAGGTGGATGGGCTGCTTTCAGGTTGTCCAGGCAACCCTGATTCTTGTGCTTTTTAACCTCAACTCTTCAGCTTTCACTGTTCTGTTAATGTTCCCTTCATGGTTTTGAGGCTGTGTGGCTTCCGAGGTGAAAAGAAACTGGAAGGCAAATCCAGGAAACCGTTAACGCTCCGTCCTTCGTGTGCTGTTGGCAAGGCCAGGAGGTTCACAGCTGCTGCAGGATGTGATGCTCGTACTGGGCTGTCGTCTGCTTTGCTCAGTGCGACATCATGGAATGGTTTGGGTTGGAAGGGACCTTAAAGATCACCCAGTTCCAACTCCCTGCCATAGGCAGGGACACCTCCCACTGGATCAGGGGGCTCCAAGCCCCATCCAACCTGGCCTTGACATTGAGATGTGACACTTATTTTGGCATTGTTTTCTGGAGAGCCTGGGAAGGGCAGATGTTACCCCGCAAAGGCTGGTGCTGGTTGCTCTCATTCCCACTCTCCTTCTGCTCCAGCATCTACATCACCCTTTATTTTGCCTTGGCAAAGAGCTTCCTGATTACAGGGCCAAAGGAGAAAGCAGTTATGTGGGCTCCTGCCGTGGGAGTTTTCCGCTCCAGCAGCTCCTCCAGCTGAACCTCGCCGGCTGCCAAAGAGATGAGCAGAGTGAGGATGGTGTGAGGAGAAAGCGCTGGCGCTTGTTCGGCTGCAGCTCCTCAGCATGCCTGGCCAGGAGCAGGGTCTGGGATTGCAAATCCAAGAGCAGCCAGCAGCTGGCTGGGGGGTGACAGATGGAAAACAGCTCCAAAATGTGTTGCCTCGTATTTGGGAGGAAGATTAAAAGGCACAAAATGCCTGGAAACCCAACAAGCTCGCACTGAAAGATGAGAAACGAGGTGCTGAAGTGGTTAAAGCAGGGGAGGAATCACAGAATTGCTTGGTTGGAAAAGACCTCTGAGATCACAGAATCATGGAATGGTTTGAGTGGGAAGGGGCCTCAAAGCCCATCCAGTTCCACCCCCTGCCATGGGCAGGGACACCTTGCACTGGATCAGGGGGCTCCAAGCCCCATCCAACCTGGCCTTCAACACCTCCAGGGATGGGGCAGCCACCACTGCTCTGGGGAGCCTGGGCCAGGGCCTCCCCACCCTCATCATGAAGAAATTCTTCCCAATGTCCAATCTAAATCTTTCCCCTCTCAATTTAAAGCCATTCCCCCTCTTCCTGTCACTCCAGGCCCTTGGAAAAAGTCCCTCCCCAGCTTTCCTGGAGCCCCTTTCAGTACTCTAAGGTCTCCCCACAGCCTTCTCTTCTCCAGGCTGAACAACCCCAACTCTCCCAGCCTGGCCTCACAGCAGAGGGGCTCCAGCCCTGGGATCACCTTCACAGCCTTTTCTGGACCCAAGCTGAACCTACTTGTTCCCTTTCACTGCTCCCACATCTCGCTTTCCTATGAACATGACACTGCTCTCCAGACCATCATTCCACATGTGCTCCTCAGACTCTGGGATTGGACATTGGGAAGAAATTCTTCATGATGAGGGTGAGGAGGCCCTGGCTCAGGTTGCGCAGGGAAGTGGTGGCTGCCCCATCCCTGGAGGTGTTCAAGGCCAGGTTGGATGGGGCTTGGAGCCCCCTGGTCCAGTGGGAGGTGTCCCTGCCCATGGCAGGGGGGTTGGAAAATGATGGACTTTAAGGTCCCTTCCAGCCAAAACCATTCCATGATTCTATGACTCCAGTTTTCAAAACCATCCCGCTGGATTGATAGAAGGTGCAGCAAACGAGTGCTTGCTGTGAGGCTGCTGCCAGGGAAGCTGCTGGCACTGTTAATTACTCAGTTTTCATCACCAATGCACATCAGAGTTTCATTAATTTGAGTATAGGCTATGACAATAAACACATCGTTGATCCTGGTGGTGCCGATGAGTGCGATGGAAGCTCAGAAACTCTTGAGCTGCCTGCAATCACCCTGCAACCGTTGTTTCCGTAGCTCTCTGTGGGAACAGGGGTTGTGGGAGGAACTCACGTCCTCACCAGTAAAAACCCAAAAGGGCACTTTCTGCCCTATTTTGTGCCTGTAGAGAAAGGAGAACCCTTCCGTGTCCAACAGGCTCCTTCCAGGGACTTGCAGTGTGGAGTCACAGGGTCTGGAGCTGCACCTTGGACCGGAACTGCTAGGGAGATCAGAGAACTGCTTGGTTGGAAAAGACGTTTGAGATCATCGAGTCCAACCATACCTGTCCTCTGCTAAACCAGATCCCTGAGATGGGATCAGACAGTCTGAAGGAAGCCGCCGCCCCTGCCAGTGGAGCTGGATTTATTTCCCAGGTTAGGCAGGAGGCATTGATGTTTCTCTTCATTATTCCTGCCATTCTTCAGCTGTCTGGTGGGATTTCCCTCGAGCAGAGTGAGCTGGAGATGGGAGCAGAATGCTAAGCAAGCCCACGCTCTCACGTGTGAACCTCAGGGTTTAATTCTCTCTGGCTTAGCTGCGAGCGTGTGTTAGGATGAAGGATGTGCTTACAGCTCCCACAGTTCTTCCCACATGGACAGAGCCCGGAAAGCCTCCTGGTGCTGGTTTGGGATGGGAAGCTGGCAGTGCGGCACTCCAGATCTTCCCTCTGGAGACACACAGTATCACAAGGTTGGAAAGGACCTTTGAGATCGAGTCCACCCTGTACCCCAACACCAACACATACTCATCATCCAAACCCTGGCACCAAGTGCCTCATCCAGTCTCCTCTTAAACACCTCCAGGGACGGTGACTCCACCACCCCCCCCCGGGCAGCACATTCCAATGGCCAATCACCCTTTCAGGGAAGAAATTTTTCCTAATGTCGAGCCTAAACCTCCCCTGGCGAAGCTTGAGACCGTGTCCTCTTGTTGTGTCACCGGTCACCTGAGAGAAGAGACCAACCCCTGCCTGACCACAACCTCCTTTCAGGCAGTTGTAGAGAGCAATAAGGTCTCCCCTGAGCCTCCTCTTCTCCAGGCTGAACAACCCCAGCTCCCTCAGTCGCTCCTCACAGGGCTTGTGCTCCAGCCCCTTCCCCATCCTCGTTGCTCTCCTCTGGACACACTCCAGCATCTCAACATCCTTCTCAAACTGAGGGGCCCAGAACAACTGAGGGCCTTCAGCATCTCAACAGCTTTCCTAAATGGAGCTTGATGTTATCTCGACTTCATGGAGCTTCTGTGAATTGGAAAATCCCAGGGAGGAGGGGGAAGAGGCCAGGAGACGCTGAGTTCCTCCTAGGTCTGGCTGCTCTGGACTTTTTGTAGAGGACATTAGGTTAGACATAGGAAGAAATTCTTCACCATGAGGGTGGGGAGGCCCTGGCCCAGGTTGCCCAGAGCAGTGGTGGCTGCCCCATCCCTGGAGGTGTTCCAGGCCAGGTTGGATGGGGCTTGGAGCCCCCTGATGCAGTGGGAGGTGTCCCTGCCCATGGCAGGGGGTGGCACTGGATGGGCTTTAAGGTCCCTTCCAAGCCAAACCATCCCATGATTCTATGACAGTAAGAGAGCAGCAGCGCTGGCGTGTGTGTCCTGCAGTGATGCCCCTGCGTGGGCTGGGGGGAGCTGAGGGCAAATGGAAGAGTTTCCCTCTTGCACCGCCCCTTCCTCTGCCTTTCCATCCGAGGTCAGGTGTTGTCCATTCTCTGTGTAATTCAGACACTAATTTGGGGCCATTGGGTTTTTTTGTGAATTTTGTTTTAAATCTACAGAAGGAGTTAGAAAATCCCTTATTTAAGAGCCAGGAGCACTTTCCTGTGAATAAACAACTCCTCTAGGACAGGACCGAGGCGAGAAGCTCAGCTTTGTACGGGGCAGCGTTGGTCTGTGCTCCCAGCCCGTGTTTGGCTGAGGGACGCTTGAGTTCACATCTTACAGCGTTTGACCTTTAACGAGAGAAGGTCAACACATTCTGCCTGTCCATTAAAGCTGAGAGTTCTGTGTCGTGGCTGTCAGCCAGAGCTGTGCTCATCTCCAGGTGGGCTCCCGTGGTTGTGTCTCACTGAACAGGTTTGTGTTTGCAGAGTCTGGAGAGAAGCAAGGGACCGCATCGTTGGCTTCCCGGGACGCTACCACGCGTGGGACATCCCCCATCAGTCCTGGCTCTACAACTCCAACTACTCCTGCGAGCTCTCTATGGTGCTCACTGGTGCTGCCTTCTTCCATAAGGTGAGAGGTTGTGGCCACAAAGCCCCGAACTTTGTGTTTTCAGAACAGGAAGGACCTGGAGCTGTTGGAGCGAGGCCAGAGGAGGCCACGGAGATGACCCGAGGGCTGGAGCGCCTCTGCTGTGAGGACAGGCTGGGAGAGCTGGGCTTGTTCAGCTGGAGAAGAGAAGGCTGAGGGGAGACCTTAGAGCAGCTCCCAGGACTGAAAGGGGAGGCGCTCCGGGTCAGGGAGTGCAGGAATAGGAGGGGAAGGGTTTGAAGCTGGAAGAGAGGGGACTGAGATGAGATCTGAGGGAGAAATGTTTTGCTGTGAGGGTGGGGAGTCCCTGGCCCAGGTTGCCCAAACTGTGAATGTTCCATCTCTGGAGGTGTTCAGAGCCAGGTTGGATGGGGCTTTGAGCAATCCATCTCTACAAGCATAGAACCATTAACGTTGGAAAAGACCTCTAAGTTCATCCAGTCCAATGATCAGCCCAACCCCACCGTGCCTGCTAAACCGGGTCCCAGAGTGCCATGGCCACATGCGTTTGAACCCCTCCAGGGAGGGGGACTCCACTCCATTAGTCCTCGATTTCAGAGGTTGCAGGAGCCTCAGGGCTTGGTCAGGGTGCTGGCTGTGGGATAGACTTGCTGCTTCTCCAGCTCCCGCAGACCTTCTGGGTGCAGGATTAATCCGCTATCGGCAGTCTCTTTGCCTGCATCCTTGAGCTTTCTGCTTGGCACCACGTTGAGCAACGTCCTGGCTTTTTCTCGTTTCCAGTACTACGCCTACCTGTACTCCTACGTGATGCCACAAGCCATCCGCGACATGGTGGATGAATACATCAACTGTGAGGACATCGCCATGAACTTCCTGGTCTCTCACCTGACGAGAAAACCTCCCATAAAGGTAAAGTGCCGGGCAGAACCTTGTGCTGGGCTTTACGCGTCCAGAGAAATGCGCGCATTGCCGGCTCGTGTCCAGCTTTTCCTCAGTCAGCACCCCCATCCTTGTCCGTCTCTCCCCAGGTGACCTCCCGCTGGACTTTCCGCTGTCCCGGCTGCCCCCAGGCTCTTTCACACGACGACTCTCACTTCCACGAGCGACACAAGTGCATCAACTTCTTCGTCAAGGTCTATGGGTACATGCCCCTCCTCTACACCCAGTTCCGCGTGGACTCGGTCCTCTTCAAGACCCGCCTGCCCCACGACAAGACAAAATGCTTCAAGTTCATCTAAAAGAGGAGGCAGCCGGGTGGCCTCAGCTCAGCGAACGTTGGCCGCGGGCCGGGGAGGGCAGAGGTGGCTTTTTCAGCGGGGCTGCGAGCGCAAACCGCCTCTCGCTATTGACTCCAACCTCCTCCCTCGGAGCAAAAGGGACGTCTGGGATTTGGACAGGCACGTTTTTCCCTCCCTTCCTGCTCTCCCCACAGCGACTCAACTGAGCGACCGGGAATGGGACCTGATGGCTTCGGAAAAGCCCCTCTCTGGGATCATCCCTTGAGGAATGGCGCTGGCTGCTGGACCCGCCCCCTCCCTAGCCAAGGGCCCATTCTTTTTAATTATAATTATTGTTATTTAAAATGAAAGTGGTTTAGATTTGCTGCGTGAGGCTTTTTTTTCCCTTCTTTTCTTTTGCCCCCATGCACCCACCCTTTTTTCCCCTCTGGACCTCTCTGCTCGTTCGGGGGGACCATGGTGAGGCCAGGTTGGAGGTGTTTGGCCACAGAGAGGTTGTTCCCAGCATCTCCGGCCAGCGCTGCTGTCCCCATCCTTTCTCCCTGGGACAGCCCTTCTCCTCCCCTCCCACACACCACGTCCTGGCTCCTCTTGCCCTGTGGCTACTGATGAGGGCTTTCAGGTGCTGCCGGTGACCAGCTTGAGCTCTGCTTATGGAGAAGGATGAGCAGGGAAGAGCTTGGCCCTGGAAGGTCCTTCGTCGCCTGCCAGCACCGTTCCAGGTCCTGGGGGAGTTTGGTTGCTGTGGTCTCGTTCTCCCTATCCTTTTCCACCCCGCAGGCGCTGCTAAACTTCTGAAGACAGGGAGCGTGTTTGGGGCTTGGGAACGATCCATGTGCGGCACAGCAGGGGCTGGCAGCGCCCCAGGCTCCTGCGTTCACATGGGCTGCGCTTTTCCACGTCTGCTGCGGCACCAAAGGCAGCTACAGAGATCTTGGAGCCTGGCCTGGTCTCTTCACATGCACTGCGGGGCTTTTCTCCTGCCCCCACCTTCCCTGGCCCTGGAGAGCTGCTCCGGGAGCACCTGGAGATCGGCTGCGTGAACCTTTAAGAAGGAAATAAACCGCTTTCCAGAAAGCATCCGAGTGCGGAGGCAGCTGAGAGCCGGGCTTAGGGGAGCGGGCGGCCGTTAAGCTCTCAGGGAGTGATGGGAGCTGAGGTATCAGAGCCTTCTCTTCACAGAGTGGTGGAAGGAGAAGACAAGCGATGCCCCAGCCCAGCCCGCGTGTGCCGGGGCTGCACCGTGGGCCAGAGTCCCTCTGCCTCATCCCCCAAACCAGAGGGAAACCTTTGTCCATGGGCCTCAGCGTCACTGCCTTAACCCCACAGCTCAGTTCTTGGCTCCAAGCACAGCACGTGGAAGCTCCAGCTCTTTAAAAGTGCAATTGGAGACACCTGCAAGGTCCCAGAAGCCCTGGAAGCGTTTTCTGCCGCTGTTTGGAGTGGAAATCTCAACCATGGCAGCACCGGTTTCAACATCCTCTTCTGCCGCTGGCTTTAATTCTCCCCTCGTTATCGGGTGCGTCGTCAGCACCGACACAGTCCCCAGGGTCAGCAAGGCGGGGGGCAGTGCCTTTCCCAGCCCTCTGCCCGCAGCGCCGGAGCTGAACGGGAGCGAGCATGGATGCAGGAGGGGATTGTGCTTTAGATACCAGAGAGACACCGCTCACCCACCGCTGTCAAAAATCCAGTGGGAAACATTCTTATTCCGACAAGAGACTGGAGGGGAGGGAGCTGGGAAAATACGGACGGGACGGGAAGCTTTGCTTGGGGTTTGCTGAGCTCCTTGCTTGGCCGCAGTCGGAGCTGGCCGCAAGCCCCAGGCTGGGGGTTTCTCCCTTTCCCTCTGTGCGGTTCATTCCAAGATGAATGCTGGAAATCCAAGTTGTTCTTCCTCCCAGGCTCTTAACACCCTCAAACCTTTAGGTTTTGGGAGGATCCCCGGTCAGGCTCAGAGCGTCACAGTTGTGCAGGGAGAGGCTGCGTGATGGGATCGCTGCCCACGTCATGGGATGGTTTCCACCTGGCTGAGCCACTCGAGGATTTGGGTGGGGGACACAGGGTAAATGGGTGCTGCAAGTCCCTCATGACAACTGCTTGGGGATGGATAGGGACTTCCAGCGGGATCATCTCCTCCTCCTGCACCCACATTGCTGGTGCACCCGCTCCTCTGCTGCTGTGGCGCTTTCCCACATCTTCCCAAAGAGCCACCAAAACCTCTCCGGAGTTCAGACTTATGTTTCGCCCCCTGACCTTCTGCTCCCGAGACATCCCAGGATCCGAGCTGTCCTCAGGCTTCCCTCCACCACGGGGGAGAGGAGCCTTTCTGGAGAGCAGTCCAGGCCCTGCCACCATCCCAGCCATCCTCCCACACTCTCCCATGGTTCCAGAGCATCCCGAGGTAATGCCGAAGCTCAGGGCACGTTCTGTGATTCGTCCCAGCGCTGGCACGGAGCAGCTTGGAGCTCCTTGTCCCCAGCCCCAAGGAGACAGGAAGGTCTCGTGGTGGCCACACCTTTCCCAAAGGACAGGGCATTTCCCCTTTTCAATGCTTCTGCCGCCTCCCCCAGGAGCAACAGTGGGTGCGGAGCGAGGGCTTTCTCACGTTGGCTGTAAATAGCATCGTCTGGGTGACACGGACCCCCCGTGTGCCCCCCAGCAGCGCTCCTGCCCTCCCCGCGCCGTGGTTATGCCGACTGCTCCGTGAGCACCGGGTTTAAAACGGAGAGCAAAGAAACTCCTTCCACACGAGCACAAAATGTTGAGTTCTTTTGTAAAAGACTCCAATAAATGGAGATTTAACTTGAGAGCGACTGTGCCTGCTTTGCTGGGGCTGGGAGAGAGGGGTGGGGACCAAGAGGGGGCTTTGCAGCAGCAGGGCTGCTCCGGGGGCCCAGAGGACCCCAAAGCCAAGCATCTCTCCAGGCTTGCATTTCCCGAGGGAGCGCGAGAAAGGGGCAGAGGAGCTACTCTGGAAGGGTGGAAACCCCTTGGGACCAAAGCATCTGGTGCTAAAAATCAGTTGTACCCACGGGTGAGCTCATGGCTGGGCCAGGAAAGCCCCCAGTCCAGGCCCCTGTGTTGTATCCTGGCCACCAGGTGACACAGGGCTGCTGGTGACATCAGAGACCTCCAGCCAGGAGAGCAGACTGGGGGGAGGCTGGAAACCCTTCCATTCCCTGTGCTCTGCTCTGGTGAGACCCCGCGCGGAGCCCTGCGTCCAGGTCTGGAGTCCTGAGCACAGGAAGGACCTGGAGCTGTTGGAATGGGTCCAGAGGAGGCCACGGAGATGATGCGAGGGCTGGAGCCCCTCTGCTGTGAGGCCAGGCTGGGAGAGTTGGGGTTGTTCAGCCTGGAGAAGAGAAGGTTCCACAGAGACCTTAGAGCAGCTCCCAGGACTGAAAGGGGCTCCAGGAAAGCTGGGGAGGGGCTCTGGATCAGGGAGTGCAGAGACAGGATGAGGGGAAGGGTTTGGAGCTGAAAGAGGGGAAATTGAGATGAATTTATGAGTCTATGCTTTTCCTCCTCCTTTTAGTGAATAGGCCTGCTGGAAATCACAACCTCCTAAAACAAAGCACGAGGATGCTTTTAGAAACCACAGGATTTGCTTCCTCCTCGGCAGCCTTAACTGTGCTTTTTATTTTCAACACCAAAGAAATACAAACCAAGCCAATAAAAACCCAACCAGCAGTAAATCTGAGCAATCCGTTGCTTTTAAAAGCAAAACTATTAACAGAGTTTGGGCCCCAAATAGATGGGTTTGGGAGGGAAAAGCCTCCCCAGGGCTGCGGTGCAGATGGCTTTGTACAAGTGACTCAAGATTTCAACCGGGACTTGGGACTGTGGGGGCTGAAAGGAGGGGGTTTGGAAGGAAGAAACAAGAGGCACCGGACTCTCTGAGGTTTTTCCTGAGCATTGGGACTTTAACTGCTTTCTATGCGTTAGAAAGGATCATCCCGAGATCCTTCTTGCAGGAGAAACCTGGGGTTTGTGTGTCTGAGGGAAGAGCCTGGAGCTGGGTGACCAACTCTGGTCAGAAGGGGTGAGGGTGCAGCAAGGTCTCCTGGCACAGCAGCAAGGTGTCCATGAGCTAAAATTTCTGCAGGAATTTGAGAACCAGGTCACGCAGTTTCACCCTCAAAGGTTCATCGTTGTCACAGATGATGTGCGTGGAGTCCTCCTCGATCTGAATGAGGGTTTCTGCCTCCTGGAGGAGGACGATGTGGCCCTTGGCTGTGTCCTCCACCTTCACGTCGCTGAAACCATGCTGGATGTGACAGTGGAGAGGGAGTAAAAGAGAGAGACGTTACTGCAACTGAAGAGAAGAGGTAGAGACGAAAGACCAGGGCACAGGGGGAGGAGAGGGGAGAACGGCTGCCAACCAGATCTCCTTGAGCTCTGGGAGCAGCGGAGGAAACACCCACAGGATAAGCTGAGTAGGGATTATTATGCAGAACTACAGACCACGGAGGCTCAAGCCAGCACTTTCCACCCCACCAGGTCACCGCAACTGCAAAATCTTGACAGACAAAGAGGACAAGCGGCTCCTTTAACTACAAAATTGACCACACGCTGACAGGCCTCAAAGAAGATGACAGTGGAGAGTATGGAACTCCAGGGCAAACTTCTGCACAGACAATCCTGTCCTTTTCCCTATCTGTTTTTGCCAATGACTCCTACAGGAGGCAAATGCGGCTCCACAGAGCAGTAACCAACCGCCTGCAGGTTCACCCAGCAGGGCCCTGGTCCTGCAGCTCCCCAGAAAGCTTCTCCTTCTGTGGAGGCATTTCATAGAGTCATGGAATGGTTTGGGTTGGAAGGAACCTCAAAGCCCATCCAGTTCCAACCACCCTGCCATGGGCAGGGACACCTCCCAACGGATCAGGGGGATCAAAGCCCCATCCAATCCAGCCTGGAACACCTCCAGGGATGGGGCAGCCACAGCCTCCCTGGGCAACCTGGGCCAGGGCCTCCCCACCCTCATGGTGAAGAATTTCTTCCTCACGTCTAATCTAAATTTCCCCTCTTCCCGTTTAAATTCATTCCTCCTTTTCCTATCACTCCAAGCCCTTGGAAAAAGTCCCTGTCCAGCTTTCCTGGAACCCCTTCAGGTACTGGAAGGCCATCATGATGTCCCCTGAAGAATTTCTTCTCCAGACTGAACAAGTCCAGCTCTCTCAGCCTGTCCTCAGAGCAGAGGTGCTCCAGTCTTTGATCATCTTTGTGGCCTCCTTTGGACCCTCTGCAACAGATCCATGTCCTTCTTATGATAGGAATTCCAGAACTGGACACAGGACTCCAGGTGGGGTCTCAAAATGAGCTGATGAGTCCAAAAGTTCCATGGGGGAAACTCACTCACCCGGAGTGAACCCAAAAACTCTGCTTCCATAGGAGAGCAGGAGGAACGATGGACATGAAGCCCCAGTACCAGGTCACACCTCCCCAGGGAACGATTCTCTCCGTACTCAGTGCAGGGACACTCATTCCCTGAAGCACTTTCTCAGCTCAGGAGCCCCTCTCCATTTCAAGCCACACTACAACTGGGTTCCCTCTCTCTGCTAACAACCCAGAACCTTTCTGAGATTGGCAGAAACCCTCCTGACCCTCGCTTGCCACCAAAGATTTCTTGATTACCTTCTCAAGCGTCTGCACAAACTGGTCCACAGGGATGGAGCCGCTCAGCAATGGCTTCAAAGATTGGCACTCTGGGATGTCATCGCTCACTCGCTTTCTCTTCTTGCTGGCAGGAGGCTGCGGAGCCTTTGGAGGGAGCTGCAGGGTGAGAAGGTGCACAGTGATGCGGTGAATCACATCAGCTCCTGATAACTTCATGGGAATAACAAGGACGGGAGATAAAAATGGAATAATGGCTTTGTTTCCTGTCACTGAAGGGGAACATCGCCGTGAAGAACGGGACGGGAGAAACCCAGCCCTTGGCTCCACTGCAGCTCTGCACCCCCCACTATTTAGGGAAATAAATGTGTCAGAAACAGCGTGGCCAGCAGGAGCAGGACAGTGATTGTGCCCCTTCACTCAGCATTAGTGAGGCTGCACCTCAAATCCTGGGTTCAGTTTGGGGGTCCTCACTCCAAGAAGGACCCTGAGGGGCTGGAGCGCATCCAGAGAAGAGAACGGAGCTGGGGAGGGGCTGGCGAACAAGGGTTATGAGATGTGGCTGTGGGCCCTGGGGCTGTTTAGCCTGGAGAAAAAGAGGCTGAGGGGAGACCTCATCCCAGTCTACAACTGCCTGAAAGGAGGTTGTGGTGAGGTGGATGTTGGTCTCTTCTCCCAAGTGACAGGGGCTGGGACAACAGGAAATGGCCTCAAGTTGCACCAGGGCAGGTTCAGATCAGACATCAGGAACAAGGGTTCACCCAAAGGGTTCTCAGGCCCAGGCAGAGGCTGCCCAGGGAGGTGGGGGGGTCCCAGGCTCATTCAATACTGACAGACCCCACCGTGCTGCCTCACCTCCACCTGTAGGTGAGGGCTCTGGCATTTTAAGCCTGGCTCTAAGTTTATTTGGCATCAGGAATCAGAGTAGAGAAAAGGAAATGAACAACACAAAGGAGGAAGCAGCCTCAGACCAAGTGCATTCTAATACTTTGATTTGTCCAGTGTTGCCTTGTGTTTCCAGGGAATTGACTTAAAAAAAGTAGGAGAGGCTCCCTGCTGTGCAGCGACACAAAGCTTTAGCCAGTCTTCATGTCCCTGCATTGAATACATTCCCACCCTGGGCCCTTTTCCCAGCTGCGCTGGTCCCAGCCATTTGCAGAGCGCGGCTTCACCAAGATCCCCACCCGCTACAAGAAAGCTGGGGAGGGAATTTTTACAGGGGCCTGGAGTGACAGCACGAGGGGGAACGGCTTTAAATTGGAAGGGGAAGGTTTAGATGAGATATTAGGAAGAAATTCTTCACAATGAGGGTGGGAAGGCCCTGGCCCAGGGTGCCCAGAGCAGTGGTGGCTGCCCCATTCCTGGAGGTGTTCAAGGCCAGGTTGGATGGGGCTTTGAGCCCCCTGATGCAGTGGGAGGTGTCCCTGCCCATGGCAGGGGGTTGGAACTGGATGGGCTTTAAGGTCCCTTCCAACCCAAACCATTCTGTGATTCTGTGCTTGTGCATCACAGGAGAAAGCGACCAGGGCGCCACAAGCAGGACCTGCAAAGCAGCTCCACCAGACCCCTTCCCCCTCTGCACAGATCTAACACCAGGGATTGCAGCGTCAGCCTGAAGGAGGTGGCAGGGAGAGAGCACACAATCCTTCCTTGTACCAGGATGCACAATCTGCTTCTCAAGGAACAGGGCAACTTTAGGAAGGCCGTCCCTTCACGTGTCTCATGTTTTAGTCATCTCTGCCCTCTGCCCCTCAGTTCTCAGTCCAGGATAGGTGGATTGATCCTGGCACGGGAGTTACGGGAGAGACCAGTAGGATTTGTAGCATCCCTTCAGGAATAATCTTGCTTCCTCTTTTATCTTAGCCGGGCCAACGAAAAAAGGGCAGAGAGATTTATTGCATCCCACTCTCTAAGTGTGATTTCTCTCTTGTACACGTCAGGACAGGGCATAGAATGACAGAATCATAGAATCATCTGGATGGAAAAGACCTTTGAGATCATCAAGTCCAACCGTCCCTGTCCACTGCTAAACTAGATCCCTGAGCACCTCATCTACCCGGCTTTTACAACCCTCCAGGGATGGGGGCTCCACCACCTCCCTGGGAGCCTCTGCCAGGGCCTGAGAATCCTTTGGGTGAAGAAATTTTTCCTGATGGCTGATCCTGGTGCCACTTGAGGCCGTTTCCTCTCATCCCATCCCCTGTCACTTGGGAGCAGAGACCAACACTCACCTCACCACAACCTCCTTTCAGGCAGTTGTAGACAGCGTTGAGGTCTCCCCTCAGCCTCCTCTTCTCCAGGCTAAAAACCCCAGGTCCTTCAGCCACCTCTCATAATCCCTTTTCTCCAGCCCCTCCCCAGCTCTGTTTCCTTCTCTGCACGCGCTCCAGCCCCTCAAGGCCCTTCTGGCAGTGAGGGGCCCAAACCTGAGCCCAGCACTCGAGGTGCGGCCTCACCAGCGCTGAGCACAGGGGCATCTGACAAAGACTCTGCTCTGGTGGGGAAAGAGTGGTGGTACTTCAGGAGAACAACCGGGTCCCAGATGCCAGAAAACCCTCTGTAAAGATATTTTTCTCCCATTCTACCATACCTGCAGCACGTGCTTGTTGTCTTTAGTGTGCAACACGGCAGAAACTGTTGCTAAGGAAATCCCAGGCTTAATCTCCAGGGGCACAAGCGAATCTGCGAGCTAAAGCAGAAGAAGGAGATTTTGTTCAGCAAAGATAATCTCAAAATCTGTACGAATCCAGCTGTGATTTCAATTGGCAGCACGGTAGTTTTAAACATGGCCTAACGAACTGTAAACACAAACCACTGATACAGTGACAGAGCGCTCCTCTTACCTGCTTAGCTCTCCTGGCTCATAAAGAACGGAGTTCCAGACCTTTATCAGAACACAGCGGCATTTTCAGTAACCGGGGCAAGTCTCAAAAATCATAACAATTAAAGAGAACCCTTGTTTAAAAAGGCCTCAACTACTTTGGTTAGGAAATCATTTGGTTAGTAAAACTCATAATTTCATGCAGCACTATTGATTGTGTTTGTTGTGTTGATGGACAATGACAAATCAAAGCCGGATTCCTTTCAGTTCCTTAGTGCTGCGCGTTCTGGCTGCGGAATAGATGGAAGAAAAGGCTTTGTCCTTAAAAACCCAATGGGTCTGTTCACTGGTTTGAAATTTTCCCTTACAGCCCTGCATGGAAAACCCTTCCCCTGCCCTTTATACAGTTCTTCCCTGAAAGAAAGAAAAAGTAGCCTTGGCTCCAACTTTGAATTCAATGCCAACCTGCCAAGATCTGCAGCACTGAGGGTGTTGGCAGTGAGTGGGCAGCTCTGCACCTGCTGAGAGTGGTGGAAGTTGGCCAGCTGGGAAGCACCTCTGCCAGCCACGTGTCACACAATCACACAATCATTAAGGCTGGAAAAGACCCCTAAGCTCACCCAGTCCAACCAACAGCCCAACCCATCCGTGCCAACCAAACCATGGCCCAGAGTGCCATGGTGTAAGAGTCGGTCCGAAGAACAGTATTTGTCTCGGTCCGAAGAACGGTACTTGTCTCAACATCGCCATCAGGAACTCGGAGAAAGACCAAGGAGCAATGATCCGAGATGGAGGCACTGCCTGGAACAAGCAGTTGCCGTGACCAAGGACTGCAAGTAACATCTAAGAAAAAGTTGAATAGATGCTGTCCAGAAGATGGATTTCACCTGCCACCTCAGCCAAAGTTACCCCACCTCCTCCTTGACCCAACGCCAACAAGGGAAGAGCATGCGCAGAGGCTCGCAGAGGGTCTTCCGGTCACCTAGCGGTCACGAGAGGAAGATGAGGTGAGGAAGCAGAAGACCCCCGAACACGAGGTGGCACAGGCGCAGACGGGTTCTGGCAAGCGAAGCGAGAACTTCTGGGGCCTGCGCAGTTCAACCTGGATTGCGAAATGAAGGTGGAGATTGGCCTCAATCCATGGGAGAGAGGAGGTGCGAGGTGCTGCTGCTGAGCATAAAAGATGGTTCCTAACCCAACCCCAGCGGAGAGAAATCTCCCCATCTCTGGATCACAGATCGCCCGTCGTGACAACAAGTCTCAACTGAGGACCGGCAAGATGCTGCTCGGAGCCTGGGACCATAGGGACGCCTCTGGATCCGTGGTGGTAGCTATAATCCTCTTTCCTCCTTTTCCTCCCCTTTCCTCCACTTTGTCTATCGCGTGCCGCTTTACGGGCAAAAATAATAAAGTTTCTCTTTGATTGAATTATAGCCCCTTGGCATTTCGGCTGCCTTAATTTTGCGCTTCGAGATCAAGGTAAACGAATCATCACGAGTCCCTGACTGGACCGTGACACATGGCCACACCTTTTTTGAACCCCTCCAGGGATGGCGACTCCAGCACTGTCCTGGGAGCCCCTGCCAGGGCTTCACCACTCTTTCAGGAAAGAAATTGTTCCCAATATCCAATCTAAATCTCCCCTGGTGCAACCTGAGGCCATTTTGTTTCATCCTATTGCTTGTTAACTGGGAGAAGTGACCAACACCCATCTCACTGCAACCTCCTTTCCAGAAGCTGCAGAGAGTGATGAGGTCTTTCCTCAGCCTCCTCTGCTCAGCTGAACCCCAGAAAGCAGTGCTCCTCAGAATGACTCCCTTTTTCTCTCCACAGGAGCTCTAGAGAACAACACACCCTGGACTCCTGGCCATGGCTGCAGCCAGGATCTGGTCCCAGATAAACCGGGACCTTCCCACCGTGTGGGCCAGTAGCCCAACCAGTTCCCAAGGATCTCTCTCAGCCAAGCAGCACCTTGTTATTCACTGCGGATCTGAAGGTGAGGACGTGTGAACTGGGCTCTGTGTCTGTGGGCAAGCCCTGCAGGTGCCTTCAGAAAACAAGGATGGATAAGGTTGCTCCTGCATTCAACCGCTGGATGGGACAGCTTCTCAGTTGTGAAGACAAGTAACACCTAAAGAGACCGAATCCACTTGGCTGCTTCTCCCAACAGTTACACCAACAACCCATCCCACGTAGACAGAGCCTCTACAAGATGATCTTCATCTGAACAACATTCCCTTTCATTGTCAAACACATGGCACCTCCAGTCGGAACCAGACATTAAGAAGAGCTTAATCTCCAGGTAAAGGAGTTAATTCTGAAACTCCAGCCACCTCCTGCAGCGCTTCCATGGAGCAAAGCTCTGGAGAACCAGCTATGATCACAGCAAGGCAATGCCAGTGCTCTTTCGCCTGCCAGGTGCTCCCATGCATGAAAAGCAGGAAGAGAAACTGAACAGCTTTTAGACAAGCACAGCCTACTCCCATTTTGGAGACAGGGCACCTGAGGCAAAGAAAGATTCAATTCCTTAGCGAGGACCATCTAATGAATTTTGAACAGGATCCAAACCAGGAGACCGATGGAACAGAACAACTGAACCTTGTCACTTCTCAAGAAAATCTTAAGAGGAGGCCACAGAGGTGATCTGAGAGCTGGAGCACCTCCTGTACAAGGACAGGCTGAGAGAGTTGGGGTTGTTCTGCCTGGAGAAGAGAAGGCTCTGAGGAGACCTTAGAGCAGCCTCCCAGCACTGAAAGGGGCTCCAGGAAAGCTGGGGAGGGGCTCTGGATCAGGGAGTGCAGGGATAGGATGAGAGGAATGGTTTGAAGCTGCAAGAGGGGAGACTGAGATGAGATCTTAGGAAGAAATGTTTTGCTGTGAGGGTGGGGAGGCCCTGGCCCAGGTTGCCCAGAGCAGTGGTGACTGCCCCATCCCTGGAGGTGTTGAAGGCCAGGTTGGCTTTGAGCACCATGATCCAGTGGGAGGTGTCCCTGCCCATGGCAGGGGGTTGGAACTGGATGGGTTTCAAGCTCCCTTCCAACCCAAACTATTCCACGATTCTATGATTCTATGAAATTTCAGGTATTAAAACTCTACAGCCATGTACTTTGTTCTACCATAAATTGGCGGTGATTGCTCTAATCCTTGTGAATACAGAAGCAACTGGACTTGACTTCAAGAAGCCCTCACTACTGGCCTAATCCTTTTCCATCAAAGCACTGAGAAGGCTTTTCTGTTGGCTTCAATGGTAGCAAAGTTCAGCTCCCTCTAACAACTTCTGAAAATCTTACCTACCACTGCTACAGCTGTAGGAACCTTTGGAGAGCTCCTCCTTGAAATAAAACAGTTGGAGAGATGACACAGACATTTGAAGGCTGCATTCAAATACCCATTGAAATCCCCTACATTTTGCACATGTTCAGATCTGATGAATTTTAGTAATCAAAATTTCATGGAGCAATTCAGATTGTTCTTTCTCTGGGGTTCTGTTCAACATCTTTAAAGCAGGAAATTTGAATACAGCCTTTAGACTTTAGAATCACAGAATCATGGAACGGTTTGGGTTGGAAGGGACCTCAAAGCCCATCCAGTTCCAACCCCCCTGTCACAGGCAGAGACCCCTCCCACTGCATCAGGGGCCTCAAAGCCTCATCCCACCTGGCCTTGAACACCTCCAGGGATGGAGCAGCCACCACTTCTCTGCGCAACCTGGGCCAGGGCCTCCCCACTCTCACTGTGTAGAATTTATTCCTAATGCCCAATCTAAATCTTCCCCCTTCCAATTTAAAGCTGTTCCCCCTCATCCTGTCACTCCAGGCCCTTGTAAGAAGCCCCTCCCCGGCTTTCCTGGAGCCCCTTTCAGTCCTGGGAGCTGCTCTAAGGTCTCCCCACAGCCTTCTCTTCTCCAGGCTGAACAACCCCAACTCTCCCAGCCTGGCCTCACAGCAGAGGGGCTCCAGCCCTTGGATCATCTTCGTGGCCTCCTCTGGACCTGCTCCAACTGATCCATGTCCTTATTTTGTTGGGGATTCCAGAACTGGACACAGGATTCCAGGTGGGGTCTCCCAAGAGCGGAACTTTGCTGCTGAAAGCTATGAGAATGAAAATATAATGATAATTATTGCTTCACATTTCCCCTGGGACCTCAAAACAGTAACAAGGGCAGCAGTGTGTTATGCTGCACTTGGCAGTGGTCGAAGGCACTTCCCATTCCCACCACCTTCCAGAGGAGGATCGGTACAAAATGGGCTGTAATGAAGAACACCGCAAACTGACAAACATTGTAAAGAACCTTAAAAAAATGAGATCTGCTTAGAATCAAAGTGCTCTTCTGCCACTGAAATGCTTTGATATTAACATTTATGCAGGTTTTCAACACACAGTTAGTAAATAGAAACACTTTAATTATTGAAAGTCAAAGACAGCAAGATAGACGTTCGTTTTTATTCTCTCTAAGATATTGCCTTGTCCTTCTCACAGCCCTCTCATGTTGCAGCCAGTCCTTTCATCACACAAGTTCACTGACCCAAACCCAAAAGGTCATTTAATCACATCCAGCAATTCACCCACCAAGGCCAGACAGTGCTGCTGTCCTCTCGACTGCCCTCCTGCATGCACAAAGCACAGGACTCTTCCAAAACGCTGCATTAAAGAAACCCCTTCCAGCAAGACAGCAAATCTTGTCTGTTCTCCAAGCCGTGGCAGCTCCACCAGTTCCCCTCATAAGCTGTTCCAAACTTTAATTTTCCTTGCAGTTAGGAAACCGTGCCTTATTTCAAGGTTGAATTTGTGCTGCTGGATCTTGTTATGCCTTTGTCTGCATGATTGAAAAGCCCCCCACTATGCAAGAATAAATGCTTCTTCCTTCCAGTCGTTAGCACCAGCCTAATGCCACACGCTGGCACCGGGGAAGTCACGAAAGCAGAGACGCGCGGCGCTGAGCACTAACATTGCATTAATCAGTCCCCTGCCCATGGATGAGCACTTGCACTGCCTTAAGACAAACTCGTGCCTCCCTGTGTCCTGTCTGTTTTATGTTTTTAAAGCCCTCCTGCTAAGGAAAGTTTAAAACAGAGACCAACCAAGAACCAAAAGATACTGACTCTCGGAAGTCTGAAACTGCACGCGCTGATGTGAACCTTGAAAGGGCTGAGGGAGAGAAGAGTCAGCTTGGGAAGTTCTGCTCCCAACATCAGAGCTGTCCCCCTGTGCCTGTGCAGAGCGAAGACATAATTACTGTAAACTGCAGTTGAATCTTTTGTGTAGGATTGCATTTACCTCAACAAAATGAGATCTGACACATCCTAACGCTGGCCCAGATGCTGCTGCTGGTCAGACTCTGCCTGCTTATAAAGAGCTGCACCCAAAGCAGGGGGAGCAGCAGGGGAGGGAGGGGATTCTGCCCCTCTGCTCTGCTCTGGGGAGACCCCACCTGCAGCCCGGGGTCTGGTTCAGGAGTCCTGAGCACAGGAAGGACCTGGAGCTGTTGGAGCGAGGCCAGAGGAGTCCACGAAGATGATCCAAAGGCTGGAGCCCCTCTGTTGTGAGGCCAGGCTGGGAGAGGTGGGGTTGTTCAGTCTGGAGAAAGAAGGCTCTGGGGAGACCTTAGAGCAGTTCCAGCACTGAAAGGGCTCCAGGAAAGCTGGGGAGGGGCTCTGGATCAGGGAGTGCAGGGACAGGATGTGAGGGAACAGTTTGAAGCTGAAAAAGGGGAGACTGAGGTGAGATCTTAGGAAGAAATGATTTCCCATGAGGGTGGGGAGGTCTTGGCCCAGGTTGCCCAGGTACCCCATCCCTGGAGGTGTTCAAGGCCAGGTTAGACGGGGCTTCCATCTTCAGTGGGAGGTGTCCTTGCCCATGGTGGGGGGTGGAACTGGTTGGGCTTTAAGGTCCCTTCCAATCCAAATCATACCACAATTCTATGATTCTCTGGCAGAGGAATCCAAACCCAGCAGAAGCAGAAATCAGCCTCCAATTTGAATGAAAAATGAGAGGTAGGGGAAGCAAGGATGTGAAATATCTTGAAAGTAAAGGCAAGCAGCTTACAGACACAAAAGATGAGTCACTTGAAAGACACGGAAAGAGCATCAACCAAAACATTCAAAATATAGTGACCATCAGAAGTGGATCACAGTTGAACAACACAACAGCTTTCTCTGCTGAAGGAATCATTGCAGCCACAGTTGGGCTCCTCACCACAAAAACGACATTGAGATGCTGAAGCACATCCAGAGAAGGGCAACGAGGCTGGGGAAGGGGCTGGAGAACAAGGGTTATGAGAGGCAGCTGAGGGACCTGGTTTGTTCAGCTTAGAGGAGACTGAAGGGCGACCTCATCGCTCTCTGCAGCTTCTGGAAAGGAGGCTGTGGTGAGGTGAGGGTTGGTCTCTTCTCCTGAGTGACAAGTGATGGGACAAGAGGAAATGGCCTCAAGTTGCCCCAGGGCAGGTTCAGATGAGACATCAGCAACAATTTTTCCACTGAAAGGGTTCTCAGGCCCTGGCAGAGGCTGCCCAGGGAGGTGGTGGAGTCCCCATCCCTGGAGGGGTTTAATAGCCGGGTAGATGAGGTGCTCAGGGATCTGGTTTCCCAGCGGACAGGAACAGTTTGACTCTATGATCTCACAGGTCTTTTCCAACCAAGCAATTCTATGATGCTATGATGCACCAGCAAGGTGCCACACGGGTAATTACAGACTGTGGATTTGTGCAGCAGTCCTGAGGTGGGGAAAGGGCTGAGTAAAATAAAGATATCCCCAGGCAGCTGCTGGGCTGTTGCTGCAACACCTGAAGGATCAATCTTGAGCTTACCCCCATCCGATTTTTATTACTGACCTCGGTGCAGAACGAAGAGTGCATTCAGAAAGCCCCACTGAAGTCTGTAGGGTACCCCTACAGGAAAGACCAAGCTATCACAGGGGAAGAACAAGACGAACTCAAGAACCGGAGTGAGAAAACCAAGATGAAATTCAACAGCAGAAAACACAAGGCCAAGGACTGGACTAATACTGAGAATTTCTGCCGTGAGCTGGCAGCTGCTGGAAATATCAGAGGTGAAGGGGCCAGGTCCATTAGTCCATCCCATGAGAACCGAGAGGCACAAACGTGACACAGCCACCAAAAAGCTAAATGCAGCTCCACAAGATACCAGGTAATTCTAGCAGAGATGAGCTATTTGACCCAGGAAAATCTCACCTGAACTACTTGTAAATTGTGGGTAATTGAAGTTTAAGATGTACTCAAGGGTACATTAGGGCAGGAGAAGCTGTCCTCTAAGAAGGAACTAAATATCTTGGTAAACAAAGATATATATATTTTATATATCAAATATCCTGGAAAAAAAAAGAAAGCCAAAACAAGAATTTGATTATTCTACATAAACACCACAGGGAAAACACCAACACAAGGGAAAATCTGTTTACGCTAAAACACGATGTTAAGAATAAGTAAATGCAGCCCAGCCATGAACACGCCGAGGCAGGAAATTAGGATGTCTCCAGCTGTTAGAGACGGTGGGGGTTTGCACAGCCTTCTAGAGGCAACAGCAGGGGCAAAAGGTTTCCCAATTTGAAGCTGGTGCCTTACATTTGATGAGGGACATTATAAACACTATTAGTAACTGCAGCTGGGTCCTGGCCACGTACCCCGTGAAGGCACTTCCATTGGTAGGTGGGAATGATTGCTTACACCCTCAGAGCTTGCCAGGTACAAAGAGATTCCCAGCCACATCCCAGCCCCTAAAAACGATGCAATGTGTACGTGACAAAAATATCCTCTGCCAATTATTAGAGGGGCACAAAGATTTCAACAGAATCACAGAATCATGGAATGGTTTGGGTGGGAAGGGACCTCAAAGCTCATGCAGTTCCAACCCCCTGCCATGGGCAGGGACCCCTACACTGCATCAGGGTGCTCAAAGCCCCATCCAACCTGGCCTTGAACACCTCCGGGGATGGGGATTCAGTGAGCTCGGAGCTGAAGAGAGGAATGGATGCAGAAGCAAGCAGGATGGATACATTTCATTTATTTTATGGTAAGTGAGACTATGGAATCTTCACACAAAGAGGAATAAAAAGGAATGAAGAGGTCAAGTGATTGGATAATGTGGGGTCACCAAAATAAGTTGAGGGTTAGAAGAAAGACAGAAATCAAACTGAAACATGGAAGGACATTGGAGAGGTAAGGTGAAAGCCATGTTTTGCCTTCTTTTAGTTCCAAAAGGATCCTATGTGGAAAGAGAAGTCAAGACAGGAGAAGCAGAGGGTGGAGTGAAAGCCAAATAATTATAACGGGCTGCCAAGTGGCTTTTCTCCTAATTTTTGTCTTCAATAGTTCCTCACAATTTCACTCCCAGTCAGGCTGTGCGCTGCACACTCACAGGCTCCTGTACCGGCCCATGTCCTGAAGACCTTGCAGAGTATTTACAAAGCACAGAGCCCTCACTGAAGCCCGCTCTGCAGCTGGAAATCAAGCGATCCGCACCATTGTTCAGCTGTAATTAAACTGAAGGCACATTATTTGCTCAGACACTGCTGTTTAATTTATCTGTTTGCTCCAGAAGGTGTTTTCCATTTGCCATCGTCCCCATGTGATCAGACAATGCCGAACCAAGTTCCAGGAAGCAGTCTTTTTTCTTATTATTTTTTAAAGCAAAAGGCAGATGCCGAGAAGAACAAATTAGTTAAAGTGTGAAGGTTTCCACAACGCCTCCGGGAGCCTTTCCAGCCTGGTGCCTCGGGACTGTTAAAACCTCTCTCTAAACAAAGGCTGCTCCAAGTGTAAATCTCATTAACATGTGACAGTCCTGCTTGACCTGACCATGCTTTTGGGTGCAGAGATTGCAATGGTGATGCTGCAGTAGCATCAGTAAATTTACACCCGTCTGGCAGGTCAGAAACTGGACCACTGGAACAATTCTGGAAAGGAACTTTCAGACGACGATATCTTCTGGAATGACGCCGACTCAACTGTTTGGCTTTAAGATGGAGACAGAAGTTCGAGGACACATTCACTTCTGAGAAAGGATTGTGGATGTGAGGAGAGCACCTTGATCAGGACTCTATTGAGGCAGACATTCTTTTATGAGGCTTTTAGAATCACAGAGTCATAACTGCTTGGCTGGAAAAGACCTTTGAGATCATCAAGTCCAACTGTACCTGTCCACTACTAAACCAGATACTTGAACACCTCATCTACCTGGCTTTTAAACCCCTCCAAGGATGGGGACTCCATCACCTCCCTGGGAGCCTCTGCCAGGGCCTGAGAGCCCTTTCAGTGAAGAAATTTTTCCTGATGTCTGTGATCTGAACCTGCCCTGGGGCAACTTGAGGCCATTTGCTCTCGTCCTATCACCTGCCACTTGGGAGAAGAAACCAACCCTCACCTCACTACAACCTCCTTTCAGGTAGTTGTAGACAGTGATCAGGTCTCCTCTCAGCCTCCTTTTCTCCAGGTTAAAAAACACCCCAACTCTCTCAGCCTGTCCTCGTACAGGAGGTGCTCCAGTCCTTGGACCACCTTCGTGGCCTCCTCTGGACTTGCTCCAACAGATCTGTGTCCTTCCTGTGCTGAGGACTCTGCTCTGTTTTCACCTGGAAGCATGAGAAGAATCCATTTGCTTCAGTGACAGAGAGCACCCAAAAGCCACTGGAGATCTAGGTTTGAGAAATGGGGAGCGATTTCACATTGGTGACAGCCAATGACATTGAATCCACGTGGCCTCTTGAGCCTCAACTGTAAAAGACTTTGTTGGAAGCTGCCAAGCTAACGAGAAATGCTGACTTGTGTTCAAATGCAGTCTAGACCCACGAGCACGGCACCAGCAGCCTCTGCCAGGGAACTCATCAGTCCTCACTGTCCTTTCGCTACCCCTTTCCAGCGTGAACTGCATTTTGTGTTTAGACTTGTGCTGATGGTACAGGAAGGCTCCAACAGAGCAAGGAACGGAACCGGCGACTCCTCTGAACCAGCCCAGCAATGTGTTAGACCACCCTGCCCCTTGACAAGAACTTCAGAATGGGTGAGGGTTGGGGAATAGTCGTCTGTAGCACCTCTGTTAATTTGCATTGCCTTCGCAGGGAAAGCTGGTACCCACAGGGCTGACACGAGGGATGGGCTCACGTACCAAAGCTCACTGACACCCTCGTAGTTTAGGGGGAAACCCAAAGCTTCAGTGGAATCCAAAGGACAGGTCAGGCGTGTGCTGGCTCCACACTCAGAACCCAAGATCTGTTTTGCTCGTGCTCATGAAGAAAAGCCATGCTTTACTATTCTCGGATTTAACAGAATCCAGTAAATATGAAAACTTCCAAACTAATTCAATAAAGACACACGCCACGATGGAGTTGCATCCAAGTGTATTTTCTAATTAATAAATCCCTCCTTGTCTCTGGCAGCCCTCGAACCAGCACACTGGGCAGGCTCCTGGCAGAACAGCTGCATGAAGCCGACACACACAAAACGGTAGGAATGGGTGTGGAAAACTGGTTGAGGGATTTTGCTCCGTGAGCACCAGTTCAGGATGTCATCCAGAGGGACTTGGACAAGCTGGAGAAGTGGGCCTGTGTGAACCTCACGAGGTTCAATAAGGCCAAGTGCAAGGAACTACATCTGGGTCAGGGTAATCCGTGGGTTTAATACAGACTGGGGGAAGACATGACTGAGAGCAGCCCTGAGGAGAAGGACTTGGGGAGCTGATTGATGAGAAGCTCCACAGAAGCCAGAAATGGGAACTCACAGCCCAGAAGGCCAATCATGTCCTGGGCTGCATCCAAAGAAGTGTGGCCCATAGGGAGAGAGGGAGGGGATTCTGCCCTTCTGCTCTGCTCGGGTGAGACCTCCCATGAAGTCCTGTGTCCAGTTCTGGAATCCCCAGCATAAGAAGGAGATGGAACTCTTGGAGTGGGTCCAGAGGAGGCTACGACAATGATCCAAGGGCTGGAGCACCTCTGCTATGAGGACAGGCTGAGAGAGCTGGGGTTGCTCAGCCTGGAGAAGAGAAGGCTTTGGGGGGACCTCATAGCAGCCTTCCAGTAGCTGAAGGGGCTCCAGGAAAGCTGGGGAGGGGCTTCTTACAAGGGCCTGGAGTGACAGGATGAGGGGGCACAGCTTTATATTGGAAGGGGGAAGATTTAGACTAGACATTAGGAAGAAATTCTTCACTATGAGGGTGGTGAGACCCTGGCCCAGGTTGTCCAGGGAAGTGGTGGCTGCCCCATCCCTGGAGGTGTTCAAGGCCAGGTTGGGTGCGGTTTTGAACAACCTGATCCAGTGGAAAATGTCCCTGCTGTGGGGTTGGAACTGGATGGGCTTTAAGGTCCCTTCCAACACAAAACATTCTGTGATTCTGATTCTAAGACTTGCTGCTTCATGTTGGGCTTAACTAAGGGAGCTTCCTCCTTCTGCCTTCTGATTCAACACAGCCTCACATATTCAACAGCTTCCAGGGGCAGGAACACCTGCTTGGACAAAGCCACTGTCACCTTTGATCCAAGGAAATGTTTGTGCTGACTGGATTGTCAAAATAATATTTTGAGATCATGCCTGTTAGAATATGGGTCTCCATTTGTATTAGGGGTACATTTATATTTGGTTTATGGGGATAATAAATTATCAACGTGTGTTGCGGGCATGAGGAGCCCACGTTATAGATGGCTACAAGCAACCCATTAACCTGCTGGACTTGGGCAGCCTCTTGGAATGAACCATTTCTTGAAACTCTCGTAATACAAATGAGTCACTTCACTACTACACCTTCAACACAGGACTGAAACACCCCCATCCCTGGAGGTGTTCAAGGCCAGGTTGGATGAGGCTACGAGCAACATGATCCAGCGGGAGGTGTCCCTGCCTGTGACAGTAGCGTTGGAACTGGATGGGCTTTTAGGTCCTTTCCAACCCAAACCATTCCATGAATCCATAATACAGCTCCTCAAGGGAAAGGATGTTCCTCACAGCAGGCACCGCTGGTGAAGGAGAAAGACAGCTCTTGGCTACCAGCTCCCACATTCTCTGGATCCTGTCCACGGCTTCGGGCCACCAGTTCAGACTGCAGTGCCTCTCCTTACTCATAATTAAACTGGAGGTGACTGACTCGCCTCACAGGTGGCTGTCAGAGAGTGCACTTTGTTGTGTATTTTGAGATGTGATCTACCCTTGCAAAGGACAATTAATCTGAACATATTTTCACTTGCCCACCATGTTTTTTTTCCAATTCCCATTAATTTACACAGTGAAATTCTGATGGTTGGATTTGATCTTGGAGATCTTTTCCAACCTTAATGATTCTATGATTTTCTCTCAGAAATCCTTCCTAGCTCCTCATTTGACAGAAAACGCTTTAACACGATCGCAGCCAAGAGTAAATCACAGGCACAAGGTAGCTTTAGTCAAAGGGGCTACTAAAGCAGCAGCTTGAATTTGGTTGTATGAGCAAGAAGCCACCACCTTGCTCCCCAGTTTTGTTACTCACATCAGGCATGATTTCGATCTTCTCGTAGCGCCGCTTGTATGGAAGAGTCAGCACTTCTGCCCTGCGGTAGGACATGGGCGGGGGCTGGCAATCGATCATCAGATCCGTGCGATGAGACTGGGTGGGTGGTGGCTGAGTGTACTGCTCCGGGCAAACTACGTGGAGAGGCTGGAAAAGAAGAGAGTGCTGACTTACAGAAAGGTCTGGTTGAGCCTGGATCTGTTAGAGCGAGTCCAGAGGAGGCCATGAAGATGATCTGAGGGCTGAAGCAGCTCTCATACGAGGACAGGCTGGGAGAGCTGGGCTTGTTCAGCCTGGAAAAGACTCCATGGAGACCTTAGAGCAGCTTTCCAGCACTGAAAGGGGCTACAGGAAGGGATTCTTCAACAGGGAGCGA
The DNA here is from genome assembly GCA_033558235.1 of Neomorphus geoffroyi. Lineage (NCBI taxonomy): Eukaryota > Metazoa > Chordata > Aves > Cuculiformes > Neomorphidae > Neomorphus > Neomorphus geoffroyi. Next base: position 17,853,058 of record JAUMJM010000035.1, on the reverse strand, counting down.
TAGGATGAGGGGGAACTATTTGAAGCTGAGAAAGGAGAGACTGAGATGAGATCTTAGGAGGCAGAAATGTTTTCCTTTGAGGGTGGTGAGGCCCTGGCCAAAGTTGCTCAGAGAAGTGGTGGCTACCCCATCCCTGGAGGTGTTCAAGGTCAGGTTGGATGAGGCTTTGAGCCCCCTGATCCAGTGGGAGGTGTCCCTGCCCATGGCAGGGGCGTTGGAACTGGCTGGGCTTTAAGGTCCCTAAAATCCAAACCATCCTACGATTCCATGAGTTCTGGGAGCTGCCCTACAACAGTGATCGTTGCCATAAGGAGGTTTGCAGATTGGTGTTAGCAAGCTCAGTGATTTGTATGAAAACAACTACCAAAAGATGCCACCCAGAAGACCCATTTAGCATCGGAACAAGCTGTTCGAGGAGGCAGTCTTTGCTTTGTAGATAACAGCGGCCAGAGCGACAAGGCCTAACTCTGTGTCTTTAATCACCACTCCAACATCAGCAGTCACGGCAGCTGCCGAAAGGAGAAAAAAAGGATCATATTCAATAGCTCCTTCTTTGAATCACAGACTCATTAAGGTTGGAAAAGACCTCTAAGCTCATCCAGTCCAACCATCAGCCCAACCCCACTGTGCCTACTAAACCATGTCCCAAAGTGCATGGCCACATGTTTTTTGAACCTCTCCAGGGATGGGGACTCCACCACTGCCCTGGGCAGCCTCTGCCAGGGATTCATCCACCCCTGCCGCCATTTTTCCCAATATCCCGTCTAAACCTCCCCTGGCACAACCTGAGGCCATTTCTTCTCATCCTATCGCTGTCACTTGGGAGAAAAGACCAACACCCACCTCACTACGACCTCCTTTCAAGTAGTTGTAGACAGTGATAAGGTCTCCCCTCAGCCTTCTTCTCTCCAGGACAAAAAACCTCAGGTCCATCAGCCACCTCTCACAACCCTTGCTCTCCAGCCCCTTCCCCAGCTACACTGCCCTTCTCTGAACGTGCGTTGGCCCCTCAATGTCCTTCTTGGAGTGAGGGGCCCAAAACTGAACCCAGGCTTCAAGGTGTGGCCTCACCAATGTGGAGTCCAGGGGCAAAATCACTGCCCTGGTCCTGCTGGCCAGGGAGGTAACCCTGAAGAAGATTTTCTCTTCATTTTGCTACTGTTTGATGTAACAGTTGTTCACTGTGGACCGCTTTGTTTCAGGTGTGTGAAGAAATGTAAGAAAAGGCAACAAATTCATTACCTGGACTTCTTTGAGTAATTTAGACACTTGAATAAAATTCAGTCTTGTGTCAATGGGGCAGTAAACGCATTTCATTGCCAGAGGTTGATAAGGAGCCAGAGCATCCAGATACGAGAAATCTGGTTCTGAAAAGAGAAACGTTTAGAACACTGAATGGCTGTGATGGACCAAGATGGCCCAGTTCCTCTCCGATTCCACGTTCTAGTCTAGACAAGCTGTTGTTCAGCAATGTTAATTCTGTTACAGATTCCCCTTCTCTCCTCCTTCCTCCAACCGTTATTTTCAGTTGATTTGATGGAAATTATGCCCACAATTACTCTCACGTTAATCAAGCAACAGAGCAAGACTATTTCATTTGAACACATTATTGCATGATTTTTTATAACAAATTTAATCAAGACAAAACCACAATCTCTTATTTTTAATCAGATCCTGTAAAAGAAGTCAAGATGAATAAATGGTTGGTATCATAATGTAACCCAAATGTCAGCTGTTTTTTTCACTATGACTAAAGCCCAGCATAAAGTTTGTAACTTGATAAACCTGCACCAGCGTCCCCTGCTGCCGACACACGACCACCCAACTCCTCTTTTTCCTTACAGTATCTATCAGAGAATCACAGAATGGTTTGGGTTGGAAGGGACCTCAAAGCCCAGCCAGTTCTAACTCCCCTGCCAGGGGCAGGGACACCTCCCACCAGACCAGGCTGCTCAAGACTCCATCCAACCTGGCCTTCAACACCTCCAGGGATGGGACAGCACCACTTCCCTGGGCCACCTGGGCCAGGGCCTCCCCACCCTCATTGTGAAGAATTTCTCCTTAATGTCTAATCTAAATCTCTCCTTTACAATTTAAAGCCATTGCCCCTTGTCCTGTCACTACAGACCTTGTAAAAAGTCTCTCCCCAGCTTTCCTGGAGCCCCTTTAGGTACCAGAAAGCTGCTATGAGGTCCCCACGAAGCCTTCTCTTCTCCAGGCTGAACAACCCCAACTTTCTCAGCCTGTCCTCAGAGCAGAGCTGCTCCAGCCCTCTGATCACCTTTGTAGCCCTCCTGCAGATGACAGGAACACCTTTAGAAACATGTTGGTTGCCGATGAAAGTGCAGGAGAAAGGATGAGGAAAGGGGGTTTTATGCCAATGGAATATGCAGAAGTGTTTCTCCTTTCTGACCAGCATCAGTCAGGTCTTGCCTAGGTTTAACTTGCAACCACCTGCTTTTAATCTCAAAATTAATTTCCCGTAGGCATTTTACTGCTGTGCTTAACAAAGATTGTGCTTCGAAATGGCAGGGATGGACTCTGCATGGCAAAGGTTGGCTCTGCAGGGCTAAAATGAATTAAATGGCATAATAATCACATTTATCCCTGGGGTCTTAATTGAGAGGAGCTCCTACTGAAGACAGAAACTTCTGCCCCAGGACAAATGAGTGGATGTGGCCACAATTAACCAGGGAGCACAATCTATCATTAATTTGATAATGATAACTGCACTCTCCTTACCTGTGAATATCACAGTGTTCAAGCTGGATTTTCCCCATAATTCCATGAAATGAACCACATCCCCAAACCTGAGAGAGGGATGGCCGGTAAACACCACACACGGCTGCTTGAAGTCATTGCTGAAGTCTCCATGGATGCTGGGATAATGTTTCAATTTGTTGGTCTGAATGAGCTGAAACACAAACAAAAATCCAGACATTACAGACTTTTCACACCTCTGTGCTCTGTGTTCAGGGTGTCCATTCACACAAGATTAGAAATATTCTACAGGGCTTTTCTAACTCATCAGAGAGTCACAGAATCATAGGATCGCTTGGTTGGAAAAGACCTTTGAGATCATCGAGTCCAACCGTACCTGTCCACTACTAAACCAGATCCCTGAGCACCTCATCTACCCGGCTTTTAAACCCCTCCAGGGATGGGGACTCCACCACCTCCCTGGGAGCCTCTGCCAGGGCCTGAGAACCCTTCCAGTGGAGAAATTGTTCCTGACAGCCAATCTGAACCTGCCCTGGGGCAACTTGAGGTCATTTCCTCTCATCCCATCACCTGTCACTTGGAAGAAGAGATCAACCCCCACCTGGCTCCAACCTCCTTGCCAGGAGCTGCACAGAGCCATGAGGTCTCCCCCAGCCTCCTCTGCTCCAGACTAAACCCCCCCAGGGCCCTCAGACGCTCCCACAACCCCTCTTCTCCAGCCCCTTCCCCAGCTCCGCTCCCTTCTCCGCACGCGCTCCAGCCCCTCAAGGGCTTTCTTGGCGTGAGGGGCCCAAACCTGAGCCCAGCATTCCAGGTTTGGCCTCCCCAGCGCCCAGGGCAGGGGGACCATCCCTTCCCTGCTCCTGCTGCCCCCCCAGGGCCGAGCCAAGCCAGGCTGCTGGGCGCCTTGGTGGCCCCTGGGCCCCTGCTGGCTCCTCTTCAGCCGCTGTCAAACAGCACCCCCAGGGCCTTTTCCTTGGGGCAGCTTTCCAGCCGCTCTTCTCCAAGCCTCAGTCCTTTACTGCACATCCTGTAGATTTTCCAACACATTTAGTCGTGACTGTCCTAAATGTTATGGAGAGGAAGTCAGAGCGCGAGGCCAGGTGCCTCCAAGCCCTTGCTCTCAGTTCTTTGCTACCAGCTCCAACAGATCCATGTCCTTCCTGCGCTGACGACTCCAGAACGCAGGGCTCCAGCTGAGGCATCCCTGAAGAAACAGAGCAACCCTCCTCAACTTCCAGCTGCCACCCCCTAAAGTCACGCTTTGGGCTGCAACAGTCAATGCCCAAACCTGCCCTCAATAGCCTTTCAATAAGACTAAGTTGGCTGCACAGAGGTGCCAATATTTCTCTTTTTCCTTTGCTTGCTTCGACTTTGTCTCCTTCCAGGTTCCAACAGCAACTGTTTAGCTGTGATTGTGCATTTGAATTCCCACACCTCCTGTTTAAAACTGCTTTTCAGCCCCTGGGTGGCTGGAATGGAATGGGATCACAGTTTGGCCTAAGATGGAAACTGCAGGTGGACACAGCTCATTATTTCCTTCCTTGGACCACGGAAGAAGTAGCTAGGGGACAACACTCCCTGCAGCCCACTAGCAATATCCAACTTCTATTTCATCTTCAAGAAGGAGACTTGAAAAAAACATCCAATAACTGCTCTGGAGTTGATATGTGCTGAATCTTGACAACATCTCTGCAATTAAGACTAGTAATGATTTCTGATTAACACATCTGGAGCGCAGTATTTAGAATCTAAATTTAGCTTTGGTAATAAAAACTGCAGTTTAGCAGACAATGCACAAACTAAATTTGAACCCACAAAATTCTGGCACTTAAAAGAACAGGTAGGAAATGGTCTCACTGAGCCTTCTCCTGGTTTTTGGAGGGAAGCCACAAGCTTCAAAATAGTTCTCCTTCAAATACTAAATGGGATATAGAATCAAAGAATCATGGAATGGTTTGGGTGGGAAGGGACCTCAAAGCCCAGCCAGTTCCACCAACCCTGCCATGGGCTGGGACACCTCCCACTGCATCAGGGGCTCAAAGCCCCATCCAGACTGGCCTTGAACACCTCCAGGGATGGGGCAGCCACAGCTTTCCTGGGCAACCTGGGCCACGGCCTCACCAGCCTTACTGTGAAAAATTTCTTCCTAATGTCTAATCTAAATCTCCCTCCTTCCAATTTAAAGCCGTTCTCCCCCGTCCTGTCACTACAGGCCCTTGTAAAACCCCCCTCCCCAGCTTTCCTGTAGACCCTTTCAGTCCCGGAAGGCCGCTATGAGGTCCCCCTGGGTTTGGAAGGGACCCACAAGGACCATCGAGTACAACTCCTGTCCCTGCACAGGACAATCCCAACACTCACCCCATGTGTCTGAGGGCATTGTCCAAATGCTTCTGGAATAGTGTCAGGCTTGGCACCGTGACTGCTCCCCTGAGGAGCTGTTCCAGTGCTCCACCACCCGCTGGGAGAAGAAACTCTTCCTAATGTCCAATCTTTTATGCTAAGTCTACTGAAGCTCCCTCCACACTTTCGCTCACAATCTCTCCTTCTCACAGCTGGACACAGCAAGGGGGAAAAGGCTATAAAAACAAGTTGAGAGACATTCTGCTCCCTCCAGTGATAAAGCAGCCGGGAGATTTTAGCATCTGGAGCAAAGCCTTTTCTAATTACCCAATCAAAAATAGGTGGAGCTGAATTGGCAGAACAGAGCCAACAGAATTTCACACGTCTCTAAGGGGATTAAATCTGTAATGATTTGCACAAGTCTTCCATATCTACAGAGGAGACGGGTTGTAGAAGCACAGTAGTCATTCCTGTGTCATGTTCAGATCACCGAGCTTGGGCCAGACCCAATGGCTGGCACTCAGCCAACCACTGTTTTCCAAGAGAGGCTGATTTCTGGAGAGCAGAAGCCACACATGGAGCATCTTGGTACAGAAAGAACCAGTATTGACTGAAAGCTTCAGAGACGCGGGCTGGGAAAGCACTGAACCAAAAGTGAGGAGAGCAGTGGTTTTTTAAAATCCCAGATGGTTCTGCTTCCCTTTAAACCAGTGGAGATGATTTACAGGGTCAGCAACTGCTGCTCTAACCAGGATAAATCTCCAGAGCCTCTGTGTTCCTTTTATTGAAGTGAGCCAAAACCCATTGCTATTTATTCTGTGGGTGTTTGTGCGTGTTCTGTATCCAGAATTTTGAACAGATACCGTTCTTACCAACGAGTGATCCATTTATTACTCCACCTCCCTCTCTCCCTTCATAAGACCAGTTCTAACAGGGACTTAATTCTGTTTCATACTGGAAGACAAAAGGTAACACTAAACAATGACCCGGTTCCAGGCATTTATGGCTTTGAGCATGTCAGGTATATGGAGGAGTGAAGAAAAGATGAGGAAGACAAATTCAAGCATTTAAGACCACAGAGTCAATATTAGTCCCATCCTGGCTATTTCAGTGAGAAAAAAAGAGGCTTTTTGTAGCCATTTCTCTTAGACCTTGCTACCAGAATTCTTAATATGAGGACAGCAAACTCAAATTCTTCCTCCACTCGCAAATACTCCTCACTGCAAATTACCTCTTCGATTTTTCTGTGCAGGACGTTTAGAGAAGTCTGGATTCACTTCTCTTACAGCCTGAAATAATCTACGTAAAGATCGAGCAGATCTTGCTAGAACAAGAGCCTGGAGAAAAGGAGGCTGAGGAGAGACCTCATCACTGTCTACAACTGCCTGAAAGGAGGTTGGATCCAAGTGACTGTTGGTCTCTTTTCCCAATTAAAAGTGACAAAATGAGAGGAAATGACCTCAAGTTGCACCACAGGTGCTTCAGATTAAATATTCTCCACTGAAAGGGCTCTCAGGCCCTGGCAGAGGCTCCCAGGGAGGTGGTGGAGTCCCCATCCCTGGAGGGGTTTAAAAGCCGGGTAGATGAGGTGCTCAGGGATCTGGTTTAGTAGTGGACAGGGACAGTTGGACTCGATGATCTCAAAGGTCTTTTCCCACCAAAAGATTCAATGATTCTAACAGTCATATTCATTCGTTGCAACTGTTCATTTATAAAGTCTCTACCTCCAGCAAAGGGACGGTGCAGAAGGTCCAAGCCCCGGTTCCTGTTGAAATGGCTGGGGAGATGGGTACTTCCTCACCTGTGGCTCTGCTAGGACGGGACGTGCCCATGCGCTCAAGGAATTTTGTAGAACACTGCAAGTTGGTCCTGGGCTACCAGGATGACATTGCTAAACAAAGCACATTACTGAGTTCTGCTCCCCAGCATTTCAGCCAGGCTTTGTGCAGCTTAAGTCTAAGCCTATTTAGACAGCTGATCCTAGAATAGAATTGGAGGGGTTTAAAAGACGGTAGATGAGTTTCGGAGGGACACGGTTTAGGAAGGGGACAGATATGGTTGGATTTGATGATCTCAGAGGTCTTTTGCCACCAGATGATTCTGTGATTCTCTGACTGTTTCTCCACCCCGCTCCCCTGCTTTTTCTCCTCAGAAATCGCTGGCCAGTTCCTCCAACAGAGCCACAACAACTCTCACCCCAGTGACCACAGGGAAATACCTTTAAAGAGAAGCTAAAAGACTGCAGAGGAGACTTCAAAAGCTTTTGCAAGAATATGGACACTCCATTCACATCAACTTTAATAGGAACTGTGTCCAAATGCCCCCTACAAGCCAGGAGCACTTTACACCTCAACCCTGGCTCGTAACGGGACGAAAGTAAATCCCCTGCTCACTCCTCCTGGGTGCAAGGAAAGAAACTGCCAACTCAAGGCACAATAAATTGTGGTTGTGCAGGAGGAGAGATGAGGAACATCTACTGTTACATTAAAGCAGAAGTAACAAGGAGGGAGCACAAGTGTTTTGGGCTCTCTGCAGAGTTGAACAGTGTGCCTGGTTTCATTCAGTACAGCGGAACGAGGAATGACTTCAAACCAGGTAACATAAATCATCAACCTGGAAAACATCCATGTGAAGAGAATGAAAAAGCTTTGAACAGCTTTGTATAGAGAGAGGAGTAAGACAAACAGAATGATCGTAGAGAAGACAAAAATAATCCAAGGGCTGGAGTCCCTCTGCTGTGAGGCCAGGCTGAGAGAGCTGGGGTTGTTCAACCTGGAGAAGAGAAGGCTGTGGGGAGACCTTAGAGCAGCCTCCTAGGACTGAAAGGGGCTCCAGGAAAGCTGGAGAGGGATATTTTTCCAAGGGCCTGGAGTGACAGGATGAGGGGGAACGGATTTAAATCGGAAGAGGGAAGATTTAGGTAAGACATTAGGAAGAAATAATTCACAGTGAGGGTGGGGAGGCCCTGGCCTAGCCTGCCCAGAGAAGTCCTGGCTGCCCCATCCCTGGAGGTGTTGAAGGCCAGGCTGGATGGGGCTTTGAGCCCCCTGATCCAGTAGGAGATGTCCCTGCCCATGGCAGGGGGGGTGAAACTGGATGGGCTTTGATGTCCTTTCCAACTCAAACCATTTGTTGTATGATTCTATAATTCTAAGATACTTCCATTTATCCTCTTGGAACAATAATAAAGGCACAGTGAAGTGAAATGCAAAATACAGTCATAACTGATTAAGGGAATTAAATGCTCTTTTATGCTGTTCCTCAGGCACCACTGGAACTCATTCCTGCAAGAGACCACATCAACAATTTGGGGAATTTTTTTCTCTTGTTTTTAAATCTTGCTGTTTATACAACCAACAGGAACACTGAATTTCAGGACCAGACAGCACGCTGGGCTGGACTTGTTCTGTAGGTAATTAGAAGCTTATTTCCTGGCCTATCCCCTTCTGATGTATCATGCCAGGCATGTTATTAATACTCCCTAATAACTAAGCAGCACTTCTGAGTAATCCCTCATTTTCTTCCAACAACTGAGCAGCTCAGCACATCCTTCCACAATGGCCAATTTCCGTAGAGTTTGCATTGCACAAACCTACCGTTACTTTGAACAAAGTAAGGCCATTCTCCACTAACAACCAATCTAATAGAAATGATCACTCAATGTCTGTTTCTGATACTCATTACAAACTCCCTTTAAATGCAGGTAAGCAGAGCTCCTGATTCGGAGGCTGGGGAATCACGGATTCAGAACGAGAGTGGCCACCTAAGACAAAGAGGCTGGCTGCTCACTAAGGCTCTGACTTCGTAACTGGAAGCCCTGAGTCCAAGTCCTTCTCCCTTCTACACTGATTGTGTGGCCATGGACAGATTATTCAGGCCAGGTCCATATTGGGACCATTTTGCTTGCTAGATTTACACCAAACCATCGCGGCAAATGAGTTGACTGTGGATACTCTTTGCACAGGGTTTGTGCCAGGGAATAAAGAATATATTTATTAAAGATTGTATTGAAAAGACGCTACATCACAGAATCAGAGAATGGATTGGGTTGCAGGGACCTCAAAACCCAGCCAGTTCCACTAGCCCTGCATGGGGCTGGGCCCTGCCATGGGCAGGGACACCTCCCACTGGATCAGGTTGCTCCAAGCCCCATCCAACCTGGCCTTGAGCACCTCCAGGGATGAGGCAGCCACTTCTCTGGGCAACCTGGGCCAGGGCCTCCCCACCCTCACAGGAAAACATGAAAACATTTCTAATTTAAACCTTCTGTCTTTCAGCTCAAAATTCTCCCCCCCCTGGCCTGTCCCTGCACTGTGTGAGAAAGAGCCCCTCCCCAGCTTTCCTGGAGCCCCTTTCAGTACTGGGAGGCTGCTCTAAGGTCTCCCTGCCGCCTTCTCCAGGCTGAACAATCCCAACTCTCCCAGCCTGTCCTCAGAGCAGAGGTGCTCCAGCCTTTGGATCATCTTCGTGGACTCCTCTGGCCTCACTCCAACAGCTCCAGGTGGGGTCTCCCCAGAGCGGGGCAAAGGGGAAGAATGCCCTCCTTTGACCTGCTCTTACACTACTTTGGGTGCAGCCCAGGATACAGTTGGCTTTCTGGGCTGCAAGCAAACATTTTGCTGCAGGGAAGATCCCCTTGATGTATGTTACAGGGAGATCCCCCTCAAAATAGGAACCTTATTCCCCTTTGCTTCAAGTAATTCCACTCTTTTCCAATTTTTACACAGCAAGGCCAGAAGATCATCCACACTGAGCAGCTACACCGTGGCACAACCTGTTCTCTGACCCTGAGAGCAACCCTTTGAATCGGATGAAGTTGTTCAACTACAGTAATTGACAGTCCTTGAGAAGAGAATTAGTTAGGTGGCCGGAAGCAACTGCATGTCATACAATCAAAGAATCACAGAATGGTTTGGGTTGGAAGGGACCTTAAAAATCATTAAGTTCCAACCCCCGGGGGTCATATTTATGATTCAATGGTGTAAAAGGGTGCATCTCAGTGTCTTGGTTCATGCTGAGGTGCTGCTTACTAGTACAGGTGTAACCAGATCATCCAAGTAAGAACTTTTTCCTGTCAAACCTCTCCTTGAAGAGACCATTTCTCCCGCAGCAGATAACATGGTGCCTTTTCCAGCTAGGGAGGCAGGAGCTGGGATGACCAAGCTGTGTCTAATAACAAGCTCTTAGTTTTGCAGCCTTTGAAATAAACTGCTTGGACAAAGGGAATATTTGTGGCCACAGCCTGATAAGAGCAAACATTCAGCCGTGTGTGCACCAGATGGGGGGGAAGAAGTGAACAAGGCGAGCAGATGTAAGTTATCTGCTGAAATAAACACCGTGATAATTTCTGAGTTGAGGGAACACCATCATTCATTCCTCCCCCACGCTCCCAAATTAATCACAGAAAGTAAAGGGAAAAGCACACTTGTAGGAATAATGACACAAAACTATTGCAGAGCCGTAGAAAAAACAACAGGTGCGTGGGAAAACCCACTCACCCTGTGATCTGAGCAGCCAGCAAGACCGTGGGTTCCTTACCTCAGCGTGGGGAAAAGGAGGTTCTGGAAGATAAACCTTTGTTTGTTTGTTGTGACACAACCTTTAAAAGAAAAGGAAAATAAGGTGGGTTAGAGAGAGCCGGGGAACATCCTGCAGTGTCTGCTGCCCTCTGCTGTTACACTATTCCCTATCGGTGGCAGCAGGTGCAAAATCACCGACTTGTGCTGCTTCCAGTCCTTCCGTCGAGAGGACCAACACCTCCAGGACATGAAGAGGAAGATCGCTTGGAGAAGGTGAAAGAGCTGAAGCAATTTTGTACCATTCAAATTCAGAACCATGGGGTCTGAACACTTTGGTGCTGAACTGTGCCAGTCAGGCAGAGCAAACCAAAAGACCCAACCCGCACATGTAACGTTCTTGCTACTTTGACAGCAACTCCTACCCAAAGGTTCATCAAATCATAGACTCAAAGAATCATAAAATCATTGGGTTGGAAAAGACTTTTGAGACGATTGAGTCCACACTGATAAGATCCCCTCAAGCCTTCTGTTTTCCAGGATGAAGAGTCCCAAATCTCTCAGCCTCTCCTCACCTCAAAGATCATCTTTATAGCCCTGTGCTGGCCTCAGTGCCCAAATGCTCTTCGTACTGGGGAGCCCAGGAGGGGACTCAGCGCTCTCCATGCAGCGGCATCAGTGCTGAGCACAGAGGATCCCCTTTCCTGACCTGCTGACCTGTTCCTCTGCCTAATGCAGCCCAAGATATTGTTGGCCTCTTTGGCCATGAGAAATCACGGGAAGTTTAACAAGGGTCAGTGCCAGACTTTGCACGTGGGACATGGCAACCCTGGCTGTCCGTACAGACTGGGGAGTGAGAGGCTGGAGAGCAGCCCTGCAGAAGGATATGGGGGCTCAGGTCGATGGCAAGTGGAACACGAGCCAACAGTGAGCCCTGGCAGCCAAGAGGGCAACCGTGTCCTGGGGTGCTTCAGACATGGCATTGCTGGCTGATCAAGGGACATGATTGTCCTGCTCTGCTCCGCACTGGTGTGGTCTCACCTTGAGCACTGGGTGCAGTTTGGGCCCCACAGTATAAAGAGGATTGAAAGCTTCTGGGAGCGCCCAGAGGAGGCCAAAGAGTTGGTGAAGAGTTTAGAGGGGAAGCTGTATGAGGAGCGGCTGAAGTCACTTGGTCTGTTCAGCCTGGAGAAGAGGAGACTGAGGGGGGATCTCATCACTGTCTACAGCTTCCTTACAAGGGGAGGAGGAGACACTGATCTCTCTCTCTGGTCACAACGATAGGACTCGAGGGAGTGGCAGGAAGATGCCAGGGGAGGGTTAGGTTGGACATCAGGAACAGGTTCTTCCCCCAGATGGGGGTGGAGCACTGGAACAGCTCCCCAGGGAAGCAGTCACAGCCTGACAATATTCAAGAAGCATTTGGCCAACATCCTCAGAGCCACGGTGTGAAGGCTGGGATTGTCCTGTGCAAGGACGGGAGTTGGACTCGATGATCCCTGTGGATCCCTTCCAAGTCAGGACATTCTATGATTCTATGAAAATACACTGCTGGCTCAGCAAAATTAACCCTGAAAAATCTATTTTGCTTACACAGGGAAACCACGGTACCATTCTGGAACACTGGAGAGGATGCGCAAACAGGCACAGCTGAAATTCCCTCAAGTCAAGAACATCGTTTAATAATCAGTGCAAGTACCAAAAAGAACAGATCATTTGAGTTTGCGTCTTCTGCAGGAAATGATGCTTCCCTAATTACAGAACATCTACTCACACGCACACGCACACCCTGGTGACTCAAGAAACGTGATCACAATTCCAAATACGTCAAGTAGAGATAACCCGCATGCATCCATTTACCAGAGCTGAGTGTGTGAATTGAGGCTGAGGGAGCAGCCCTTTAACACCTACCATTCAGCAAAGATCTGGGAGAACTCAAGGGAGCTGTTGGCAACAGGGGAGATGAAATAGAAAGGGACATTGGAGAGGCCGGCAGAGTCAATGTACTGATAGAGGCACTCCAGAAGGTCGTAGATAACTCCAGAGGGGTAACAGGGAACCAGCACGTTTCCTCCATTCCGGACAGTCATAGCTAAGGTAGAGAGAAAGAGAAATATCAATAAGAGGGATCATATTTAAACTTTTTAAGAGAATTCATTTAATCCAAATATTATATAAAGTATAGAAAGAAGCTATTGCATGAATTAGCAGAACACGTTATGCATAAGAATTAAGAGAAACATTTCTGATCAAGGGAGGGGATTTTCTCCCTCTGCTCTGCTCTTCTGAGACCTCACCTGGAGTCCCGTGTCCAGTTCTGGCATCCCCGGCATAGGAAGAATATGGAACTTTTGGAACGGGTCCACAGGAGGCCATGAATATGCTGGAGCCCCTCTGCTATGAGGAAGCTGAGAGAGTTGGGGTTGTTCAGCCTGGAGAAGAGAAGGCTCTGGGGAGACCCTAGAGCAGCCTCCCAGTACTGAAAGGGGCTCCAGGAAAGCTGGAGACAGACTTTTTAGAAACACTTCTTGTGACAGGTAAAGGAGTAATGGTTGGGGTTGTTCAGCCTGGAGAAGAGAAGGCTGCAAGGAGACTTTAGAGCAACCTCCCAGTACCTGAAGAGACCACAGGAAAGCTGGGGAGGGACTTTTTACAAGGGCCTGTAGGGACAGGATGAGGAGGAACAGCTTTAAATTGGAAAATTTAGGTCAGACATTAGGTAGAAATTCTTCACGATGAGGGTGGGGAGGCCCTGGCCCAGGTTGCCCAGGAAAGTGGTGGCTGCCCCATCCTTGGAAGTGTTCAAGGTTGGATGGGGCTTTGAGCCCCCTGATCCAGTGGGAGGTGTCCCTGCCCATGGCAGAGGGGTTGGAACTGGATGGGCTTTATGGTCCTTTCCAACCCAAACCATTCTGTGATTCTATGATTTCCTGCCTTCTCCAGGTTTAGTGAAGCGAAGGATTCGAGCTGGGGGACGCCGAACAGACTGAGCACATGCAGCACTCCTGACACGAGAGGGCAGTCTTGCACCAGCACATGAGGATGAATGGGAGAGACAAACACCTCACCACCAAAATAAACCCTGCTCCATCTATCATTTGTCTCCCCGAGGGGGAGGCCAACAGTTCAGGGGGCTCAGCTGAAAGCCCTACGCGTGGCAAACTCTTCTGTATTCAACTCGAGGAAAAGGCTGATGATGTGGTTTCTTCAAAAAGCCCTCACAGACAGAAGTGAGTGATGGAGCGCTTCTCCTTTTAAAAATCTCTACATAGTTCTCTACATATTTCTGTTCTCTCAATATAACAACGATTTAAAACCTCTCTAAAAGGCAAACTGCACAGGATTAGAGAAAAAGAGGAAAAGAGGAAATAGGTTTACTCTGTAATCAGCACAACAGGCAAAGCAAGTACAGAGCAAAAACTTGGTCTTTTGGTAAACAAATTACAAAAATGCTGTTCTTTATGAGAAAGTGGAAATAATTTGTCCAGCTCATGGAGCAATTGCTGCCTCACTAGGATTTCACCTAGGGGGGAGGAACCATCTCCTGCTGGGAATTGCAGTGCAGCAGGAACATTCAGCACCAAGACATTACACAAAAAGCTGCGAAAGAGCCTGAAAACTTATCTCTTATGTCCCACCATAATCACTTCCTTCACTTCCATTTATTGACAAGCTCTGATGGGCTACGGATTTAGCACATGAAGGGGCTTTTTGCCCCACCTACATGCTCGAGGAAGGTTTTTATGGCTGAATGCCTAAAGCTTTTATGGAGTCTAGGGAAATGCAGACTTGGGAGTAGGATTTTTCACATGCATTTAGGTCTCTCCCTCCTTTTAGCAGCCAGTGCCTACTGCACGCTGCTCACAGCAACAGTTGGTGGTCAGACACCTTCTGTATCAGAGTTCCATCAGCTCTGCAGTGCAGGGCATCTATTGCCCAGGTTTTCTCAGGTCACATACAAACCACAGCACCAAAATACTGGTGGATACAAATAGCGATAATTTACATTTAAGAGACTCCACCTGGAGTCCCGTGTCCACTTCTGGAATCTCCAACATAAGAAGGATATAGAACTGTTGGAATGCATCGAAAGGAGGGTTACGAAGATGATCCGAGGGCTGGAGCCCCTCTGCTGTGAGGCCAGGCTGAGAGAGCTGGGGTTGTTCAACCTGGAGAACAGAAGGCTCTGGAGAGACATTAGAGCAGCCTCCCAGTACTGAAAGGGGCTCCAGGAAAGCTGGGAGGGATATTTTTCCAAGGGCCTGGAGTGACAGGATGAGGGGAAACGGATTTAAATCCAAAGGGGGAAGATTTGCTTTAGACATTAGGAAGAAATGATTCACAATGAGGGTGGGGAGGCCCTGACCCAGGCTGCCCAGAGAAGTGGTGGCTGCCCCATCCCTGGAGGTGTTCAAGGCCAGGTGAGATGGGGCTTTCAGCCCTCTGATCCAGTGGGAGGTGTCCCTGCCCATGGCAGGGGGGGTGGAACTGCATGGAATTTGAGGTCACTTCCAACCCAAACCATTCCATGATTCAATGATTCATTCACTCAGGATTAACTCTTTTCACGCTGTGATGATGAATGGTTCCTTCTTCCCTCTGAAGAGGCAGGAGGAAGAGCTTTCACCTAAGGAGGGCTGCTTAAAGAATTTGGCCCAGCCATCCAAAAGAGGTGTTTCTCTCCCAGGCCTTAGAGGCTGAATTCACAGCTCTCCCTTCCCTTCAGCCATTGGTTTGCACTGGGGACCTCAAGCCTCTTCTGTGCAAAAGCAGAGAATCATAGAATGGTTTGCTTGGAAGGGACCTATAAGATTTTCCAGTTCCAACCCTCTTGCCATGGGCAGGGACACTTCCCACTGGATCAGGGGGCTCAAAGCCTCATCCAAGCTCCCCTTTAACACCTCCAAGTGTGCAACTATGTAACACTTTGCCCTCATCATCTCAAACACAACCAGGAGTTCAAGATTCCTGGGGCCACAGAGAAAATATCGGAGGGTAAGGTCTTGGAGCAGACAACATCTTAGTTTCTGTTTTTTTTTCCAGGAAAACTACAGAGCAGGGTACCAATAATGAATATAAAATCACAATCCAGGGAGAGGAGCATGCTTAAGGCCATCTGCACCACCCACTTGGCCAAGAAGGGGAACGGAGCTGGGGAAGGGGCTGGAGAGCAAGTCCTGTGAGCAGCAGCTGAAGAACTTGGGCTTCCTGCTCTCACACAGCTGCTCTCCAGCCCCTCATCACAGAATCATCAGCTTGCAAAAGGCCTCTGAGATCATCGAGTCCAACCGCGCCTGTCTCCTCACTAAACCACGTCCCTGAGCACCTCACCTACCCGGCTTCTAAACCCCTCCAGGGAGGGGGACTCCACCACCTCCCTCGGAGCCTCTGCCAGGCCCTTTCAGGGAAGGAATTTTTCCTGATGGCTGATCTGAACCTGCCCTGGGGCAACTTGAGGCCATTTCCTCTCTTCCCAGCCCCTGTCACTTGGGAGAAGAGACCAGGCCCCACCTCACCACAACCTCCTTTCAGGCAGGTGCAGACAGGGATGAGGTCTCCCCTCAGCCTCTCCGCACGCGCTCCAGCCCCTCAAGGCCCTTCTGGCAGTGAGGGGCCCAAACTGACCCCAGCACTCGAGGTGCCCTCCCCAGCGCTGAGCACAGGGGCACAATCCCCTCCCTGCTCCTGCTGGCCACGCTGGCTCTGATCCAGGCCAAGGTGCCATCGGCCCTCTTGGCCACCTGGGCCACTGCTGCCTCCTGGTCAGCTGCTGTCGACAGCACCCGCGGGGCCTTCCCTGCCAGGCAGCTCTCCAGCCATTCACCAGCCAGGACTGACCATCCCCAGGCCTGGACGCACACTGGGGGTTGCCCTGACCCAGCTGCAGGGCCTTGCACTTGGTCTTGGGGACCTTCACCAGGCTCACACGGGCCCACTCCTCAACCTTCTCCAGCTCCCCCTGGAAGCCATCCTGCCCCTCTGGCGGGTCACCCGCACCACCCAGCTTGGGAGCGCCACAAACTGCCTTAGGGGGCACTTTCAGGGAGGGGCTGGAGTCCCCATCCCTGGAGGTGTTTAAGGGACGGGGAGATGAGTTTCTGACAGACAAAGTTTAGTGGTGGACAGGTACAGTTGGACCTGACGGTCTCAGAGGTCGTTTCCAACCAGGTGATTCTATGATTCGATGATCCCACTGCCACTGGGGAAGAGATTAAACCATACTGGTCCCAGTATGGACCCCTGAGGGACACTGCTCACTCCTGGTTTCCATGGAGACAGTGACCTCAGCTGTGGGGAACCATTGATGGCCCCAGGCAGAACTCACAAACCTGTTGCCAGGGGGCTGGATACTGGGAGCCCCACCATTCTGTGCCCGGCAACACACAAACAGAAGCTGCCAGAGCTCCTGATCTCCTTCTTCTGCACCACAACCTTCTTCTCAGAGGCAAGGACTGAGCCTGACCTCGCACCGAGGGACACCCTGGGGGAAATGCCCAGCCCTTTCTTCACTGCCTCCTCCACCTCAGTCCCCTCCCACCCTCCTGCCCCAGCCTGGGCTGGCAGTGCCAGTGCTCACTCGTGGCTCTCTTGCAGGATCAGCCAAACTCTGCACTTCCCTAGCTGGGAGCCGCAGTATTCCCGCCACTTTGGGCACCCCCGGTGAGGAGGCAACGCAGGGCCCTGGGCAGGTACCCCAGCAGGTATGGCATCCCCGGCTGCCTTGGCTCCTTGGAACCCCCGGCCTCTCTGGCACATGGACCCTCTGCCCCTGTGTCCTAGCACCCCTGTGCCCTCAGTGCTGGGGCCCAGGGGCTCAGCAAGGGCACCCAGCAGCCCTGCCAGTGCCTGGCCCAGGCCTGCCTAGCACAGAGAATGCACCCAGCGCTGCCCACCAGCTCGGGGCCATCTCTCCACATCCCTCTCCCCACTGGCAGCCCCAGCATCCAGGCATACCTGTCACCCTGCAGGGATGCTCCGTGCCGCAGCCTCTTCATGGCCCTGCAGCACAGCAAGGGCACAGCCGGGCTGGGGTGCAGCTCAGCAGGTGCCCCCTGAGACTCCTTACAGAGCAGCACAGCTCTCTTTCCTCCAGTCAGGCCAGAGACCGAGTGGCTTCCAGCGGCACAGAGTTGATCCCCTCCAGCTGCCCCAGGAGCAGACGAGCAGAGCTCAGATCTCCAGCATAAACCCCGTTGAACATGGGTCACCACCGCGCTGCCCCACCATGTGGCACCCTCAGGGACAAGGTTGTTCCAATGGACATGGACCCCAAATACATCCTCGACATCCGTGTGATGACTGACATTGAGATGGAGGAGCTCATTGACATTTCTGTGAACACTGATGTCAACATGAAAGAGCTCCTCGACATCTCTGTCCTGCGAGATGTCGAGATGGCCTAGGACTCTCACCACCCAGGCGCCCCTGCCAGAACATGGGGGCAAGCACAGAGCTCTGGCAGACGGGGCTGGAGCAGGAGGGCGGCACTGGGGCTGGAGAGGTATCTGAGAAGTCGTGGGGTGGGGGTAGGAGTGCAGGGGTGGTTTTGGGGGGTGGGGAATGGGTATAGTTTTGGGATGGGGGTTGGCAGGTGGGGTTTGGGGTTGTATCTCTGTAAGGGGGGGGGGGGGTTGGCGGTGGGGGGGTGGGTGTTGGTGAGGGGATGGATTTAGCGACTTTCATGTTCTTAGCTTTTCATTTAAAACTGTTTTTCCAAAGCCTTCCTGTGTCTGAACGGGATGGGCAGAGAGTGCAGGGGCACCACACACAGCCAGGGGGGCAAAAGCATCACCCACCCCACAGCCCACCCACCAAGCCCTAAAAGGGCTCAGCCCCCCCTAGCCCTGCAGGCAATCCTCGGGGGAGGGGGGGAAGCAGCCCTTTGCTGGGGGAGAAAGGACAGATGGGGCTCTGCAGGACTCACGGACACGGCCTCATGCTCAAAGCACCGCTCACCCCTGCCACCCTGCCTGCCAGCCTCCTACCCTGGGCCTTTAGCAGCGGTCTCTGGCTGCACCCCACCACCCCAGCGGGGCCCCAAGCAGCCTACTGCAGCCCCACTGGGGGCTCCTGGGGGGCATCAAGCACAGCAGCACCAGCCGGGAGAGGGAGGGCATTGTCCCGCTCTGCTCTGCCCTGGGGAGGCCCCACCTGCAGCACTGGGGGCACTTTTGGGCCTCACAGGAGGAAAAGGACATCAAACTATGGGAGAGTGTCCAGAGGAGGCCACAAAGCTGGGGAAGGGTCTGGAGGACATCTAGGAACAGAACGAAGAGGGACAGGTGGAGGTGCCAGGGGAGGCTTAGATTGGATGTTAAGAAGAGGTTCTTCACCCAGCGGGTGGTGGAGCACTGGAACAGCTCCCCAGGGAAGCAGTCACGGCACCGAGTGTGTCAGCGTTCCAGAAGCATTTGGACAACACCCTCAGACACACGGTGTGAAGGTTGGCAGTACCCTAGGTAGGGACAGGAGTTGGACTCGACGATCCTTGTGGGTCTGCCCGCTCAGGCACTCACTGCACCGCGCAAGGCCACTCAACCCCCAGGCACACAGTGCCCGCGGGGAAGCCGTGCTGGCTGGCTGCAACGCGGCTGCTGAGCTCTTCTCTTCCCAGTGCCCAGCTCTGCAGCCACTGCCTCTGAAGCGGGTGGGACTCCCAGGCCCCAGGGTACCAAACCCCTTTCCATCATCCACCAGCGGGCCTGGCTGACTGGGGAGGTTCCACTTGACTGGATGCTGGCAAATCATAAAATGAGAGAATGTTTTGTGTTGGAAGGAACCATCCAGTTCCAATCCCCCTGCCATGGGCAGGGACACCTTCCACTAGAACAGGCTGCTCCAAGATCCACCCAACCTGGCCTTCAAAACCTCCAGGGGGGAGGGTTGGGGCAGCTACAACTTTCCTGGGCAACCTGTTCCATTGCCTCAGCACCCTCACCGTGAAGGATTTCTTCCTAATGTCCAATCTAAATATTCCCCTTCCAATTTAAAGCCCTTCCCTCTCGTCCTGTCACTCCAGGTCCTTTTAAAAAGTCCCTCCCAGCTTTCCCGGAGCCCCTTTCGGGACTGGCAGGTTGCCTTAAGGTCTGCCTGCAGCCTTCTCTTCTCCAGGCCCAACAACCCCAACTCTCTCAGCCTGTCCTCACAGCAGAGCTGCTCCAGCTCTTGGATCATCTCCATGGCCTCCTATGGACTCGCTCCAGCAGTTTCTTATGTTGGGACAGGAACCCCCAGCAAGGTCCACAAGGGATGGAGAAGGGCAACACATCTGGATCTGGCACAAGGTCACCTCAAAGCTCATCTGTGACAGCTCAGAGGGTAATACAAGTAACAATGCTTAAAAACAAGGAAAACACGGACCATGACACACACGCACAGATAGAAACACACGCACCACTTAGGAAAGGAAGTCACAGGTGGCTGGAATTAATGCAGCTTCAAGGGGAGGTTGAACAAGCTCCCGGAAGAGAAATCCCTTGCACGGTAATGTCTACACAAAAGGGTACATTCACAGGTACAAAGTAAGACTAAAAATTGTTTGCCCTTCAAGCCTGATCTCAGCCCTTATTCTGCCGGGTAAGTCACCTAAACACCCAGCTCAAATCTCTCCCAGGCGTGTAGTGGGGACCAGGACTCCCAGGATTCCCTGAATTAGACTTCTAATGCCTTTTGAGAACCTTTGTAACCATCCTCCTACACCAGCTTTTTGGCCTCTTTTGCAAAAAGGAGTCAGTTTAAAATAAATAGATGATCTCTGATAGAAGCCCAGGCAATCTCTGGGGAGACCTTAGAGCAGCCTCCCAGCACTCAGAGGGATCCCGGAAAGCTGGGGAGGGGCTCTTAATCAGAGAGGGCAGTGATAGCACGAAGGGGACCTTTTGAAGCTGAAAGAGGGGAGATTGAGATGAGATCTTAGAAAGAAATGTTTTTTTGTGAGGGTGGGGAGGCCCTGGCCCAGCCTGCCCAGAGAAGTCAAGGATGTCCCATGCCTGGAGGTGTTCAAGGCCAGCCTGGATGGGGCTTTGAGCCCCCTGATCCCAGTGGGAGGTGTCCCTGCCCATGGCAGGAGGGTTGGAACTGGATGGTCTTTAAGTCCCTTCCCACCCAAACCATTCCATGATTCTAGGAACGGACAGCAGGACAGACATGAGGAAGGGGTCTGATGACAGAAGGCTGAGAGCACTGAGGAGGCGAGGTGGGGGAAGGGGAGAAAAGCAGAGAACAGCACTGGATGTGACATTACAAACAGGCTGGAAAATGCTGCCATTCAAAATGATATCACAGCTTTGCAATTATCAGCTTTTCCAGCTGTGAAAGCGTCTGATTAGGTTTTATATTCTGCGGTCTATAAATATATCTCCATTTCTGTTTAAGACAGAGATTGTGCTGTTTGCTTTTGATATATTTAAAAATCAGGTGTAAGAAAGGAAGCAGATGTGCTTGTTTTCAAAAATGAAAGTCATAACAAAGCATGTAAAGATGTTACACTGGCTGATATACAGGAAGGAAATAGGAACAGTTCAGCTGGGAACAATACCCAAAACCTAGGCAACACGTAGTCTGTTGGCAGCGAAGCGACACATTTCGCGAATTGAGAGCAGCACAGGATTAAATCTCATTTACCTGTTCCATTCCAAAAGATTTTAGGGACAACTTGCGTCTCTCCAAGCACTTACTGCATTAGTGACATCAGGAGCACATCGTAAAATCTGAACAGCTAGTCTTAGGCCAGAAGCTATAGCTGGACAACTTACTCAATTCCAGCAATCTCAGAATTATTGCCCACCCAAAGCAATGAATAAGATAATAAAACAGGAAAAACAGTTCTTCCAACGACCTACCCAAGTTGCTGCAGAACTCTCCCACCATGCCATCTGGGTTCGCAGTAGGGATTTGCGTAAGACCCGTCAGGATGAGAACATCGCTATTTTTAAGTGCAGCCTGGTCCATGGGCTGGAAGAGCGCAAAATCAAATGAAGAACGTGAGAGTTAAAACACAGCTTTCTCTGCTCTGCACCAAGAGGACGGCAAGACGGAGCAGATGCAGTGACCAAGGAGGAGAACACGTGGAACACTTTAAACTGAACACCCCTCCATCTGTGGAAACATAACTGGAGTTAATAGAAACAGGTACAAATGTTTACCTGCATCCCACAGCCCCAAACAAACAACCGAACTGGAATCAGAGCCACCTCAAAGCAGTCTCCATGGACCAATCATTCCTGAATGCTGAGAAGACTGTAATTTGCTTAGGATGAGGCAGTGCAGTCGGGAAGGGTTTAACACTTGCATCCTTGTCTCTTTCTGCACCGGTTTCCAACTCGCTTCTCTTTGCAAATAGAGGTGTCAGTGCTCACTCCAGCACTCACCATCTGCAGGGGGCAGTACCATTGCCCTCAACCATTCAGTGGATCCTCTTTCATGGAGATGGACACCTCCCACTGGATCGGGGGCTCTTTCAAAGGGATGAGATCAGAAAAGGATGTTGAGCTTGAAGCTCCCAATTTTGTGTTTGAATCCCAACGTGGCACAAGGTTCTCCCTTGACTTCAGTGGCCACTCTCCTACCCGAAGCGTTACAACCATGACTTTCAAATTTCAGGTCTTTTCAGAAGCCTGGCTTTGTGAAATGGTAAAGGGCAACTGCTGGTAGAAAATAGAAATCAGTTTAGAATCCTCAATAGGCTGAGAGAGTTGGGGTTGTTCAGCCTGGAGAAGAGAAGGCTCCGGGGAGACCTTAGGACAACCTCCCAGTACCTGAAGGGGGCCTAAGGGAAAACTGGAGAGGGACTTTTAGCAAGGGCCTGGAGTGACAGGACGAGGGGGAACAGCTTTAAACTGGAAGAGACTTGTGAAGAGATTTCCTCTACTGAACTCAGAAGAGCGCTCTACAGGTGATTCCCTTGCTCGCAGCCCCCTGGGTGCCATTCTTAGGTAGCTGAGAAAGACCCTGCTCTGTTAAACATGCCAGGGATTTAATCCCAACTTTGTCAGAAGTTTACCTTGTGCCCCACCTTGTGGGACCAAACCTGTCAAGTGAGATCTATTGCAATCTTTGGCTCTCCATAGTGTGTTCGTGAAAATGAAATGCCAATAAGGCAAGACAAAATCAGACCGAATCTGCCTGTGATAATGTACGTAATGATTCTGCCGTATCACCTACGCAGAATTGCAGCTGCTGTTGCACTGGGAGGGCCTGCATTGATTCCTGTGGGTTAATGTACAGAATATGTCTTAAAAGGCTTTTAGTGACACGTCTGAACCTGTGCTGTCAACTCCTCTTCTCCACTTCAGTGGCAGCGGTGTCAGTTCTGGCGAGGCAAAACTCAATAGAAACCATCTGCCAGAAGACAGGAGTAAAGGGAACAATGAATCGTGCCTCTCCCTACAAGAAAGACCTTGAGGGGCTGGAGGGCATCCAGAGAAGGGGAACAGAGCTGGGGAAGCGTCTGGAGAATGAGTCTTACGAGAGGTGGCTGAGGGACCTGGGGTCATTGGATCGGGTTGTTCAAAGGCCCATCCAACCTGGCCTTCAACACCTCCAGGGATGGGGCAGCCCTGAATTCTCTGGGCAACCTGGGCCAGTGGCTCACCAGCCTCACAGTGAAGAATTTCTTCCTAAGATCTCATCTAAACCTTCTCTCTTTCAGCTGAAAACCATTTCCCCTCATCCTGTCCCTGCATTCCCTGATCAACAGCCCCTCCACAGCTTTCCTGGAGCCCCTTCCAGTGCTGGCAGGCTGCTGTAAGGACTCTCCTGGGCCTTCACTTCTCCAGGCTCAACAACCCCAGCTCTCTCAGCCTGGCCTATTATTGGAGGCACCCCAGCTCTCAAGATCACCTTCGTGGCCTCCTCTGGACTCGCTCCTACAGATTCACGTCCTTCCTCTTTTGAGGACTTCAGAGTTGAGGGCAGGAATCCAGGTGAGGTCTCACCAAGGCAGAGTGGAGGGACAACAAAGAGAACACTCTGAGTTACCAAACTACTTCTTAGAATCATGGAATCATCTGCTTGGAAAAGACCTTGGAGATCATCAAATCCAACCGTACATGTCCGCTACTAAACCATGTCCCTCAGAAACTCACCTACCCGTCTTTTAAACACCTCTAGGGATGGTGACCCCACCACCTCCCTGGGCAGCCTCTGCCAGTGCCTGACCACCCTTTTGCCTAAGGTCTGCTTTTGCATTTTTCCTCATGCAGTGGTTCTCCTCCCAGAAATATTCCGTTCATAGACTGTCAGGTCCTGCGGCTGTCTCTTCCCTAGAAGGTAATGGAAGAGGCAAACCCAGCCCAGTGCGAGGCTGATGAGAAAAAGGGATTTAGAGACTCCCAGACATTGCATGCAGCTCATTACAGCCAGACCGTTAAGGATGGGTTATCTACTGGAGTTGCTCAGCTCCTGAGATCAAGCTTTTAAATGAAGGATGCTCAGAAGCAAAGCTCTTTAGAAGACGCTCACCTTGGGGGAAATCACTTACCCATCATCAACCTGACACATTTTCTCAATTATTTTTAAATACCTCCTGCTAATATTGCTTTCAACTATTTGGACAACTTCAGAAGCACGCACGACTGCAAACTTCAAACCATTCTTCACACTAAGAATTTATGGATCTAGAGAGAATTAATTTACTGGAAATTACATCTACAGCACCATAAAGACTTTGCCCTTAGCAGAGCAGGGGGGAGAAGTTGGCAGCCACTTAGCTATCATTTCTCCCAAGGAAGGATGTTTCACCAGTCATAGAGCAGCAGCCTGTGAACTGTCTGTAAAGATTCCTCAGTGAAATACGGGTTTAGGAGAAAATCACTCATGCTCTTTTGTTTAGCTCTGTGGGAAATTTCCTACTTCAGGTGAAGAATCTCCCAGCTGCTGAGGAAAGTTACATCCACTCCTCGACAGCAAGGAAGTTTACTTGTCTCTCCCTGGTAACTGTTGATACCGGACTACATCTCATGCTGCTTTGTCTTCTCTGTGCTCGTTAAAAGTCTGGCTAATTACACCTCCCCCTGTAGAAGACTAACAAAAGCCAGGGTCTGTACCTGCGGGTGAGTTGTGAGCAGAGAAGATCCTGAAACATAGGAAACCTTTTCGTAGTGCGACTGGATAATCCAATTGGAACTTCCAAGGGCATAGCCTGAGCTGAGAGGGGTGACCTGCACAGCTCCAAACAGCTCCTGAAACACAGAGGAAGAGACAGGAAGCTGAGTGAGCCTCTGAGAGAAGAGACAACAGATCATTTTATCATCACTTCAATCAGTTTTAAAAGCAGTTCTGCTATTCAATGGCTGGTGGGTTTATTAACCAACATCTATCAGGACACACGCTCTAAGTAAATCTGAGTAAATCTGAGGTTGGGCCTTCATAGTCTCACCTTAAAAGGGACCGGATGGCAGGAAACCGCCTCAAGTTGCTGCAAGGAAGGTTTAGGTTGGTTATTAGGGAAAATCAGAAGAGTGGTGAAGCCCTGGCAGAGGCTGCCCAGGGCAGTGGTGAAGTCCCCATCCCTGGAGGGGTTCAAAAAATGTGCAGCTGTGGCACTTCAGGACACGGTTTAGTTGGCACGGTGGGGTTGGGCAGATGGTTGGACTGCGTGATCTTAGAGACATTTTCTAACCTTAACAATCCTGTGATTCAAAGATTCTAAACTCCCTCTTCCATGTGAATTCTATGGCATCTGAGTTTACACTGAACCATAACTTGAAATGGAGAAATCAACCAGGGTGGCAATTCGCTGCCTGCCTTTGCCTTATTGAAGAACCTTGTAGGAGCTTTACATCTTGCAAGACTGCTCTTTAGTCAAATTGTACTGATATTGGCCAGCAGCAGAGAACAAAGGACAAGCAGTTCTGTAATGATTGTCTTCCTCTACTCAGCTCTCATCAGACACCACCTCGATTATTGTGTCCAGTTCTGGAATCCTCAAAAGAAGAAGGAAATGGAACTGTTGGCATGGGTCCAGAGGAGGACATGAAGATGATGCGAGGGTTGGAGCCCCTCTGCTACGAGGACAGGCTGAGAGAGCTGGGGTTGTTCAGCCTGGAGAAAAGAAATCTCTGGGGAGACCTTAGAGCAGCCTCCCAGTACTGAAAGGGGCTCCAGGAAAGCTGGACTTCCAAAAAGAGCCCGGAGTGATGGACGAGGGGAATGGCGTTAAGTTGGGAAGAGAAAGATTTAGATTAGACATGAGGAAGAAATTCTTCACCATAAGGGTAGGGAGGCCCCAGCCCAGGTTGCCCAGAGCAGTGGTGGCTGCCCGCGCCCTCGAGGTGCTCAAGGCCAGGTTGGATGGGGCTTTAAGCAGCCTGGTCTGGTGGGAGGTGTCCCTGCCCATGGCAGCGGGGTTGGAACTGGATGGGCTTTAAGGTCCCTTCCAACTCAAACCATTCCGTGATTCTATGATAGAAAACTCTGGCAGGGTGTTGTTTCTCAGTCACCAGTAGATTGCATTTAAAAAGAAATGAAGTTAGAAAGTGAGTGAGTTTGAAGTTACGTTTATGTTTTCCACAGCAAAATGAGTAACCCAGAGTTTTCTATCATAGAATCACAGAATGGTTTAGGTTGGAAGGGACCTTAAAGCCCATCCAGTTCCAACCCCCTACCATGGGCAGGGACACCTCCCACTAGACCAGGCTGCTCAAGACCCAGCCTGACTTTGAGCACTTCCAGGGAGGGAGCACCCGCAGCTTCTCTGGGCAAGCTGGGCCAGTATCTCGCTGCCCTTATTGTGAAGAATTTCTTCCTAATGTCTAATATAAATCTTCCCTCTTCCAATTTAAAGCCATTCCCCATCATCCTATCACCCCAGGTCCTTGTAAAAAGTCCCTCCACAGCTCTCCTGCAGCCCCTTCAGGTACTGGAAGGCCGCTATTTCTTATGGCTGAGCAGGTATCATGGCCAGCACCCTGCCTACAAACTATAAGGGTAGTGTACGTGCCGGCTACTAAATGCTTCAGTTTTACTAAATGGATCAGTTCGTTCTAAAAACCACCCTGGCTTATTGTAACCAGCATTACACACAAGAAATGTTAGCTGGGAACCCTGGGAAAGGAGCGTCTGAAGTTCAGGTTGAACCATTAGGTTTTGTTTACAATCCCTGATTTACTGTATAAAAGAAAAAGGAGGCTAAAGCACTCAAAAGATTCCCAGAAGTGAGATACGGTAACTCAGAAGGGGATGTGGCTTGCGGACAGAGAGGATGCATTCATTTGGTTCATCCTCCCAGCTCTCAGCGGGCCAGCCGTCAGCTCCAAATTCACAGGTACACCGCCTTCAAATTAGCCTCCTCGAGGGAGAGGAGAAACAAATGGATGCTCCCAGATTTCACCAAACAAGAACCCTTCCTGGGAGGCAGAATGAGGGACGTTCGATATCATCTTGTCTTACAGAATCATAGCATCGCTTGGTTGGAAAAGACCCTTGACATCAAGTCCAACCACACCTGTCCACTACCAAACCACACCTACCCGGCTTTTAAATATTTCCAGGGATGGGGACTCAACTACCTCCCTGGAAGCCTCTTCTAGTGCCTGAGAACCCTTTCGGTGAAGAAATCGTTCCTAATATCCAGTCTACGCCTCCCACAATGCAACTTGAGGCCATTTCCTCTCATCCTATCACTTGTTCCTTGGAAGAAGAGACCAGCGCCCAACTCGCTCCAACCTCCTTTCCATGGAGTTGTAGACAGGGATGAGGTCTCCCTTAAGCCTCCTTTTTTTTCAAAGCTAAACAACCCCAGGTCCCTCAGCCTCTCCTTTTAGACTTGTTCTCCAGCCATAACGCTTGTTCCCCAGAGAAGCTGTCTTGCTTTCCTAGGCGAGGGTAACAACATCTTACGCAGGGAAAACAGAAAAGGAGGGGCATTTCCAGGGAAAAGCTGGGAAACACGTTATCAGTGTTGACCCGAGGACAGCTTTGTGGGTACTCACAATTTTCTGGGAATATCCCACCAGCTGGATCTTACTGAGCGCAGCATTCACTTCTGGCATGGTGTAGCACTTCCTCCACATAGACACCTCCACAGCGTCCTTCAGAGGGGCGGGCAGCAACCTGCAAAGAGCAGGGAGGCACAGGCATTTCAGAACTTCCTGATGGACCAACAGCTTTTATCCCCTTTTACATTGGCCAGATCGTACATTTTCTCTTTTGATTTTAAATAAGCCTGGTGTTTCAAAGTGAGCAGCAAGACTTCCTGCCTGGTGAGGAGTTGAACCACAGGGCCCGTTTTGCCTCACCTGAAAGCCTGCTCTCCTTCAGCTCTCTTGGTTGTTGCTCCTAATCAGCCCTTTCATCAAAGAAGTAGCTGTGATGAAGGTGTCACAGCGACTCTGGTGGTATTTTCACCACTGATGAAAGACGATGGCTGATGTGACACATCAACATGAAACGCACCACCAGAACTGGCAAAAAGATGCTGAAAGAGGGGAGATTTAGCTTAGATATGAGGAAAAGATTTTTTACTGTGAAGGAAAGCAGTGGGCCACTGAAATTTGGAGACTACTGCTAATGAGTAAAACAGTTTGAAAGGAGGTAGATTTAGATTAAGCACTATGGAGAGATGTTTTCCTGTGAGGATGGGGAGGCTCTGGCCCAGGTTGCCCAGGGAAGTGGTGGCTGCCCCACCCCTGCAGGTGTTCAAGGCCAGGTTGGATGGAGCTTTGAGAAACCTGATCCAGTGGAAGGTGTCCCTGCCCATGGCAGGGGGTTGGAACTGGATAGGCTTTAAGATCCCCTCCAACCCAAACCATTTCATGATTCCATGATTCTATGCCTGGGATCTTGGATCAGTGTCCATTTGGCACACCCTAAAAATGTGAAAGCAAAAGGAAGCCACGATCTTGTGATTAAATGCAGGTACCAGACCACACTCAAAGGCTGGCTCTGCTCTCCTTTTTGTCACCTGTGTCTTGCCCCTGCTTCTTTGCAAGTAGTGGAGGCTGTAGTGATAGGACGAGGGGGAATGGCTTTAAATCGGAATGGGCAGGATTTAGATTAGGAAGAAATTCTTCACGATGAGGGTGGGGAGGCCCTGGCCCAGGTTGCCCCGAGAAGTCCTGGCTGCCCCATCCCTGCAGGTGTTCAAGGCCAGGTTGGATGGAGCCTTGAGGAATCTGATCCAGTGGGAGGCGTCTCTGCCCATGGAAGGGGTGTGGAACTGGATGGGCTTTCAGATCCCTTCTCACCCAAACCATTCCATGATTCTATGATTTTTGCCTTCTCCTCAGACACCCCACTCGCCTTCCGCGTGTACGGGTGCGGACGCATTAGCTGACACTGCAGAGCTCTTCAAAACCCCCTACACGCAAGTATTTCAGATGTTTTACACCAAAGTAAAACCCATCCATTCTGCTCTTCACAGACACTGCAAGTTCGCTGGGCAGCGCTGTCAAGGGAAGAAGGGAACTGTCATGTCACATGCATTAAGAGAGATGGCCAACGTCTGGGAAATCAATCTTCCCCAGCAGCATGAACTGAAGCAGGAAGCAGCGCAGCTGCCAAATGCATAAGAAAAATAGGATTTCTTTTGTATATTAAACCAATGCTAAATCAAAGGCTAATTCAAACCAATTTCCAGAGATTTATGGAAATTGGTCAAGTTTCTTTGATCAATTTGTTTAAAGGAAGTTAATTTATTGTTATATCTCCTAGGTCAGTGAACTCCTTCATAATTTAAGATACTGAAGAAAGGACTGAGGCAGCCATTGCCAAGAGTGCTGTGGAGGTCCGAGCGATAACTCTAATTCCAGCACACGCTGGCTGAAAGCAGACTGCGCTTAAGGAAACAAACAAAGCCTTCAAGGTCTTTTTTGGGAAGTCATAAGCAACAAAAGGCCAAACACCGCAGATCGTTGTCCACCATGGCACTGAGGCAAATTGCCTGTAAAAGCCTTTAACCTACCATAAGAAGCATTTAGTGCTGGATGCTTTCAGGAACTTCTCTTCTGGGAAGAGCAGGATTTATCTCCAGGTAATGGAGAAAAAGGGGGAATTGTCCTTGGTGACCGAAGGAAGTTTCTATCAGCCTGGACTCTGTGGCTACACTGTAAATGTACTCTAATTCCTAACAGACACCAGGGGCACCAGTCTTCAGTGGTTTCGCAGATGTGCTCCTGCTGGCAACCAACCTGTCAACCATGCTTTTAACACGTGTACAGGAAGTCACTAGAGGGTATTTTAAAGTTATTTATGAACATGCAGCAACACACAATCACAGAATGGTTTGGGTTGCAAGAGATTTTACAGGTCATCCAGTCCAACCACAATGCAGTGAGCAGGGACATCTTCTACCAGATCAGGTAGCTCAAAGCCCAATCCGATCTTGCCTTGAATGCTTCCAGGGATGGGGCCTCCACTGCCTTCCTGGGCAACCTGGGCCAGTGTTTCACCACCTTCATTATAAAAAGATTTGGCTTATATCTCTCATAAATCTCCCCTCCCTTAGTTTAAGGGTCAACACAGGTCAAAAAAAAGCCTGCTCCCAGCTTTCCTGGAGCCCCTTTCAGTACTGGGAGGCTGCTCTAAGGTCTCCCCGCAGCCTTCTCTTCTCCAGGCTGCACAACTCCAATTCTCCCAGCCTATTCTCACAGCAGAGGGGCTCCAGCCCATCATCTTCATGGCCTCCTCTGGACTTGCTCCAACAGATCCACGTCCTTCCTGTGCTCAGGATTCCAGAACTGGACCCATGGCTGCAGGTGGGGTCTCCCCAGAGCGGAGCAGAGGGGCAGAATCCCCTCCCTCCCCTGCTGCTCCCCCTGCTTTGGCTGCAGCCCAGGACACCGCTGGTTTCTGGGCTGGGAGTGCCCATTGCCAGCTCATGTTGAGCTTCTCCTTCCCCAGCGCCCCAAGTCCTTCTCCTCAGGGCTGATCCCAGTCCATTCTCCGTCCAGTCTGTAATTGTGCTTGGGATTGTCCTCACCCAAGTGCAGAACCTTGCACTTGGCCTCATTGAACCTCATAAGGTTCACAAAGGCCCATTTCTCCAGCTTGTCCAGGTCCCTCTGGATGGCATCCTATTATGGATCACTTCAGACTACCAGATCTAGGTGGGCACATTCCAGGACAGCCAACCTACGGTCACAAACAGGAGGGTAGCAAACCAGCAAGGGCCAGCGATCAGCAGACAAAATTCATGCTTAAGGAACTGAGAGTCTTGTGTTCTTAACTGGGCACCTGCTCAGAGCGGTCCCTCTCCTTCACTGCAAAGGACACCATTTAGTACGGTATTTAGTGTCGCTCCATGCAGCTCGTGGAAAAGAGATTGGAGCAAGGTGGGCACCGGTCTGTTCTCCCAAGTAACAAGTTTTAGGACTAGAGGAAATGGCCTCAGGTTGTGCCAGGGGAGCTTTAGATTGGATATTAGAATAAATGTCTTTACTGAAAAAGTGGTGAAGCCCTGGCAGAGGCTGCCCAGGGCCGTGGTGGAGTCCCCATCCCTGGAAATGTTCAAAAACTGTGTAGATGTGGCACTATGGGGCATGGTTTAGTAGGCACAGTGGGGTTGGGCTGATGGTTGGACTGGGTGATCTTAGAGGTCTTTTCAAACCTTAATGATTGCATGATTCTATAACTTGTTCTTGTTTGAAGGCAAAAGAGGACGGTAGCACCAAACTAGATCAGAACGCTGGCCTCTTTCAGACTCTTTATAGAAAGACACAAGAAATCATCAAACAGGCAGTCGACAAAGTGTCTTTCATAAGGCAAATCCTGACTCCTAACCAGTGTGAAAGACACCCTGGCTGAGCATCTGCAGAGCTTCCATGAGACTGCTCCTTTCAAATAAAAACCAACGGTAATAAACCTCGCTAAGCAATTAGTTCAGACTCGATCTGATAATGGAAAAACGTAAGCCCCTATAATGAACTTATTCTATTTTATACAGTATTTGCATTTTCAATGCTCCAGTGCTTTACCTAATGAAGACGATAATACTTTGTGTTTTATACGAACTATTTAGAGTAGAACGAGCTGAACTGTAAAGCAGTAATGGTGATGGATCAGCCTGAAAAATTAAAGTGAGGCTCAGAAGTAATAAGTATTCTGTTCTAGCAACAGCCAAGTATTCAAAAACAATTCACCAAGGATCATATTTTCTTAAATAATGGATGTCAGTGCAACCCTGCATGTGCCATTAGCCAGGTGTTAATTTGTGGATCAGTAGATGTTTGCTCACATGCTCTAATAACCAGTTCCATTCACGCCTGCGTGACACTTGTCACCGGGAATCAAAAAACTCTTTGCAAACATTAATTAAGCCCCTGTATACCCTCTGTGGTGGACAGGAGCTCCATTCTACAGAGGCAGAGGGAGGTGAAGACAGAAACTTGGAGCACAGGTGGGGCACAGATGGAAAGGGAATTCAGATTTGTTCCCCTGTTCCAGCTAACAGAAAACACTGTTTCACAGCAGCCTCAAGGAAGAGTTTATGATACACTGGAAGAAGTGTGACCAGCAGATTGAGGGAGGGGATCCTGCCCCTACTCTGCTTTCGTGAGCCCTCACCTGGAGCCCTTTGTCAAGCTCTGGAGGCCTCAGCACAGGAAGGACACGGAGCTGTTGGAGCAAGGCCAGAGGAGGCCATGAGGATGATCCAAAGGCTGGAGCATCTCCCACGCGAGGACAGGCTGAGAGAGTTGGGCTTGTTCAGCCTGGAGAGGAGAAGGCTGCGGCGAAGCCTTAGAGCAGCCTCCCAGCACTCAAAGGGGCTCCAGGAAAGCTGGAGAGGGGCACTTGATCAGGGAGAGCATGGATAGAACAAGGGGGAACAGTTTGAAGTTGAAAGAGGGAGACTGGGATGAGATCTTAAGGAGGAAATGTTTTCCCATGAGAGTGGGGAGGCCCTGGCCCAGGTTGCCCAGCAAAGTTGTGGATGTCCCATCCCTGGAGGTGTTCAAGGCCAGGCTGGATGGGGCTTGGAGCCCCCGATCCAGTGGGAGGTGTCCCTGCCCATGGCAGGGGGTTGGAACTGGCTGGCCTTTAAGGTCCCTTCCAACCCAAACCATTCCATGGTTCCATGACTCTATGCCATGTTACTAAAGAGCTCCTGGGGGATGTTTGCCTGTTCCCATGGCATTTCTTTGCTCTGAATCACAGAATCATTGAATTGCTTGGTTGGAAAAGACCTTTGAGTCCAACTGTACCTATCCGCTACTAAACCAGATCCCTGAACACCTCATCTACCCGTCTTTTAAATACTTCCAGTGACAGTGACTGAATCGCTTCCCTGG
Organism: Neomorphus geoffroyi; assembly: GCA_033558235.1. Taxonomy (NCBI): domain Eukaryota; kingdom Metazoa; phylum Chordata; class Aves; order Cuculiformes; family Neomorphidae; genus Neomorphus; species Neomorphus geoffroyi. The sequence goes on along the minus strand of JAUMJM010000035.1, from coordinate 17,820,252 downwards.
GCAGCCTCTTCAATGCCTGAGAACCCTTTCTGTGAAGAAATTGTTCCTGATGTCTCTGCCTCTATCTCGTACTTGGGCAGGGCGTGCATTGTACGAAAGCTGGGGACCTGCCTCTGATCGAGGTTCCCAACAACGCACCACTGGGTGGTACCTCCCCACCACAGGAACTACTTGGTAGCACCAAGGAGGAACCTATCAGTGTTAGGGTACCTCCCAAACAACAGGCGACAGAAAAATGTATTTTAAATACCACTCCAACCAAAAGACTCCAGCCTTCTACAGCAGCTGAATCAGAACACAGATCACCTCTCTGTGTTCGCCTCCAGAACAGTCAACAGCACGCAAAGTGCCAGACAGCACTTTCTCTAAAATATGACCACCAGGAAAGTGACATTAAATGAGCTCCAAGATATATGATCCTCCTTTAAACCATGCATACAAAACACATGCAGCAGCGTGACGAGAATAACGGCTCCCGTTGTCTCTCTTCACATCGCTGAGGGCTTCCGGAGCAGTTCTGCTCAGGCCAGCGGACTCCAAAATTACAAAACACCCACTATTTTTATCAAAATATAATCAAACAGCACTAAATCTCCATCAGCTTGATTGGGTTTAACTGGGTTCTACATTTGTGTTCTACTTGCCTTCTTTAGAAGAGTGAGAGCCATGGAGCTGAGATAAGACTGCTCCAAAGCCGAGCAGGGGAGTACAATATATAGCTAAACAGATGTTAATTTGGATTTTTAATGCCTTTGCTTTGAGATATTGGAAAATAACAAGACTGCTTGTCTAATGTATGAAATAATTCATTTTCAGTAAAATTTTAAATCAAGCCACGTTAAGAACCAGGAGCAGAAGATGGGAGACAAATTAAAAATGCACAAAGCAGCTTTTAAAAATAACTTTCTAATCAACCAGCTCTATCTTTAAAATGTGCTAAAACCAAAACTGTCTCCTCTGGAGAACATGTTGTGCACCTAAAGTTGTTCTTATTTCCAAGGAAAGCATTATCTGCAATTAGTAAACTCCACGGATAATTTTCAGATTACATAGGCTTTCTAAATCTTTGATATAGAAGACCTTGAAGTCTTGAGCAGCCTGGACTAGTGGGAAGTGTCCCTGCCCATGGCAGGGGGATGGAACTGGATGATCTTTAAGGTCTCTTCCAACCCAAACCATTCCATGATTCTACGACCTCAATCTTGAGCACCTTGTTTTATTGAATAGATGGAATAATGGATGTGGAGTTTCCAATTAATGACTTTTATTCAGATTTCAATTTCCTTCTAAGCTTTGAGAAGCCAAAAAGGCACCTCTGCTGGTCAAGTGTAAAAGAGGCTGCAGCGCTGAGATGAAAGGTAGCACTGCTCAGTGGGTGACCACCAGTGACCTCCAGCTGTTGTGTCTTGACTTCCTTAGCATTTCAGCAAACAGGATTGTAAATATCATTTTAAACTAACATTACTCCAGTACAGTATCCTTAAGTTTAAATAGCTTGCTAATTTCAACAGCTTTTTATGATGTGAATACAAAAACTTCCTGGTTTTATCTACCGTCATGAAGCTAAACTGTATGAGGGGAGATCAGGGGAGAATTTTGCATCACCAAGTCCTCCTCCAAGAGTCAGACATAGGTGGTTGTTTGGAAGGCCAACAATGTGCAAAACAAAATCATAAAATCACAGAATGGTTTGGGTTGGAAGGGACCTTAAAGCCCAGCCAGTTCCAACCCCGCTGCCCTGAGCAGGGACACCTCCCACTGGACCAGGGGGCTCCAAGCCCCATCCAACCTGGCCTTCAACACCTCCAGGGATGGGGCAGCCACCACTGCTCTGGGCAATCTGGGCCAGTGTTTCACCACCCTCAGTGTGAAGAATTTCTTCCTAAGATCTCATCTAAATCTCCACTTTCAGCTTAAAAGCATTTCTTCTCATCCTGTCCCTGCACTCCCTGATCAAGAGCCCCTCCCCAGCTTTCCTGTAGTCCCCTTTAACTACTGGGAGGCTGCTCTAAGGTGTCCCCAGAGCCTGCTCTTTTCCAGGCTGAACAACCCCAACCCTCTCAGCCTCTCCTCGAAGGGGAGGTGCTCCAGCCCTCCGATCATCTTCATGGCGTCCTCTGGACTCGCTCTAACAGAAAGAAGGGACCCGAGGAGTCATAGCTGTAAGCCTCTTAGGCCTTTTATTCTTTTTCATGGTAGCAGCAATCCTCAAACAGTGGCAGCTCATCCATCATTACAGTGAACTCCAACTTTCTGGTCCTTACCTCTGCACCTCCTTGTTCTTCCACATGGAGGCAGACTGAGCCTTTGGCACGCGTTCAATGAAATTCACCAGTTCTTCCATGAGAAGTCTGAAAAGCCATCGTAACTAAATTAGTATTGCAGCCTTTCACATAAGAGAGAACTTTTTTTCCAAATGCTTCCGAAATATCACACAAATTGTAACACGAATAACGCAGTTTTAGGGAGGTTCTGCCCGCAGAGGCATCGCAGCAGTCACCCATCACCAATACTGCCCCTGTTTCCCTACTGCTTCCCCTGTTTCCCCCAGGGATGCCCCATCCCTTGAGGTGTTCAAGGCCAGGTTGAACGGGGCCTTGAGCAATGTCAAGCTCAGTTTAGTCTAATTCTGTCTGCCTGGTTGCGACAGCAAAGGACCTGGTCCACCGGGTTACGGGTTAGTTGGAAAGTGGTGGGACAAGAGGAACTCCCAGGTCTCTCTCCTGCTGTGCAAGATGATTTCCATGTTCCTGACTGCTTGTCATAAGGCATAAGACAACATATAGGAAGAAAACTCATTATCTGATGCCTGTTTATCACTTAGAGAAGCCAAAGCACATAGTCTGAGTCAACTCTCCTCATCCATGAAAGCACAATACAGCACCTGAGACGGAAGAACAGGTCAGGCATTACAAACTGGCACTACAGTCCCAAACTAAACAGCATCTGCAATTGTATTCCTGCTTCCCCTTGAAGGTGGGAAGTGACGGATTTAACGGCAGAAGGATGGCATCTGGAACTGCTTGGGGTGAGGAGAACCACACCAGCGTACACTCCAACAAGACTACGCTTGTTATCTTCAGCTGTGGGCCCGCAATGCCCCAGAGTCCTGCTACGAGTTCACATTTATCCAGTTCCTCTCTCCTACGAGGGCCTTCAGTCTCTGTTTTTAGACAAAGGGAGAATTACTCCGGCGTGGAAAGTTTGCACAGGACCTTTAACAGGCAAAGATTCCTGCCCTAAAGTGCTTACAAAGTAGTTCAGATACCACAGCCTAATCTGTTTTCTAATTGCTGAGCATGGCAGCTGCTCTGCACAAGAGATGCACGAGTCCAGTCGGTCTGCATCGAGGGTCAAACCTGCAGCCTTTGGTACTGACTTATCCAACCAAAAGACAATGTTGGAAGAAAAGACTGCCAAGTTTGATGGGCAAGTACTATGTTTTTCACCGTACTGCCAGGTCTTACATTTTCTACTTCAGTCTCAGATTTCTGCTGGTTTTTAGTGCTTCTCTTTGGAGTTCAAAGATTGTGTGGAGGAAAGTGGAACTATATGAATTTTGAATGCTGAAAAACTACAAGGCGATAATCCCAAAGTCATTTACTTTTGAAAAGATTGGTGATTCCTCTGTTGTTTATGGAGAGAAGACAGGAGCAGAAGAAACCTTTGATTCATGTTTTTTGAAGGTTTGAAGTTGGCTATATAGCAAGTGCTCCTCAACTTGTCCCAGTCCTCCCAAGATCTCCTACCCCACATCCACTGCCTGGACTCAACACAAAGCACCAGCTGTAAATGTTGAAGACAGATGGTGCCAGCAGTTAGGAAACATTGAGTTAACACGTTTGCAGCACTAAGGACTTGGCTGGCATTCAGCTACTGCCTAAGAGCTTCTTCGGAACATTAGACACCACTCCTCCATCCACACTGTCCTTTACACCTTTTCCTTAGCAGTGATGAAAGAGGAGTAGAGAATATTAAGGGGTTTTTTACCTGCCAATTTGAACAGTAGGCTCAGTGGCATACACTGTTCCAGTGAAGCCCGTGTTCTCTGTGATGTAGGGCAGGGCCATCATGCAGTGATAGTTTGAGATCAAGATTACATCCACCGTTGAGAGGTCAAGCAGCTCAGTCTGAAAAGAGAGGAAAGACATAAGCAACACATAACCCTTTCCTGCAGTTTAAGCAATGCCAGAAAACTCCTCACTCTTGTTTTTTTAAACTTTATATTGCAAGAACGTAACTAGTTTCAAGTCTCAGCTATGGCAAAGATGCATAGAATGGTTTCAGTTGGAAGTGACCATAAAGATCATCCAATTCCAAACCCCCTTGACATGGGATAGATGTTCCCTTTAAATTAACGAGATTTATTTAAGAAGTCCCCAAAATGACTCCCTTCTCAAATTTGAAAAGGAAGCCATGTTCTGGGTGTGTCTCCCTTCATGTAACACAACGGCTGTTGGTAGGAGAGGCGTGACATGAGCACTTTCCTATCAAAGCTGTGACATGAGCACTTCCTTAGGGAAAAACCACACAGAAACTGCAACTTCTGCACCAGCAATTTAGCAGGGGGTCTCATATCTTTTATGGTGACCATGGTACCGTACCCTTGGGTCGGGGCAATCCGCAGTTTCAATACAGGATAGGAGATGGCCTGATTGAGAGCAGCCCTGCGCAGAAGGACTTGAGGGTGCTGGTTGGTGAGAAGCTCGACATGAGCAGGCAATGGGTGATGCAGCCCAGAAAGCCAACGCTGCCCTGGACTGCAGCAAAAGAAGCGTGGCCTGCAGGGCAAGGGAGAGGATTCTGCCTTCTACTCTGCTCCTGTGAGACCTCACCTGTATTGTCTCCGGTTCTGGAATCCCCAACACGAGGAGGATTTGGAGCTGTTGGAATGGGTCCAGAGGAAGCCATGAAGATTATGTGAGGGCTGGGGCCTCTCTGCTGTGAGGACAGGCTGAGACAGTTGGGGTTATTCAGTCTGGAGAAGAGAAGGCTCCAGGGAGACCTTAGAGCAGCATCCCAGTACCTGAAGAGGCCACAGGAAAGCTGGGGAGGGACTTCTGCAAGGGCTTGAGTGATAGTAGGAGGGGCAAGAGCTTTAAATTGGAAGGAAGAAGATTTAGATTAGAAATTAGGAAGAAATTCTTCACGATGAGGCTGGTGAGACACTTGCACAGATTGCCCTGAGAAGTGGTGGCTGCCCCATCCCAAGGCCAGGTTGGATGGGGCTTTGAGCCCCCAATCCGGTGGCAGGTGTCCCGGACCATGGCAGGGGGGTTGTAACTGGATGATCTTTAAGGTCCCTTCCAACCCAAACCATTCTATGAATGCAGATTGTATTCATATGCTTCAAATAATTCTCATATTTCCCCAAACGAAATGCTTGGCATTTTCACCATTCACAATTTCTTAAAGCAGGAGATGAAGCTCATTCACAGGATACAGCAAAACAGACAGGTGGGTCCAATTTGTTTTGATGTGACAGTTAAGACAGCAGCGGAGAGAGTGAAAGAAGATTTCACACATTATTAAAGGAATTTTAATTAGAAATATTTACTGGTAATGCTGTAATACAAATGGTGTCAAGTCAGTAATGTACAAGATCTATGACCTCTAACTCAGTTATTACAGAGCAGCTAATGGAATTCAACACTCATCAAGCACATCTTATCTGATTACACGGCTCTGTCCAGCAATTGGAATAAAAAAGGCAAGAGCGCAGGTCACTTGGCTTTTCCGAGGGCTGACAGTGCGGCGGTGACGAGCTGCTTCACTCACAGCTAAGTGGTCATGGTTTGGGTGGGAAGGGACCTTAAAGCCCAGCCAGTTCCAACCCCTCTGCCACAGGCAGGGACACCTCCCACTGGATTAAGGGGCTCAAAGCCCCATCCAACCTGGCCTTGAACACCTCCAGGGATGGGGCAGCCACCACGGCTCCGGGCAGCCTGGGTCAGGGCCTCCCCAGTCTCAAAGCAAAACATTGCTTCCTAACATCTCACTTCAATCGCCCCTCTTGCAGCTTCAAACCATTCCCCTTTGTCCTGTCCCTTCATTTCCCAATAAAGAGCCCCTCCCCAGCTTTCCTGGAGCCCCTTTCAGTACTCGGAGGCTGCTCTAAGGTCTCCCTGGAGGCTTCTCTTCTCCAGGAAAAACCACCCCAACTCTCCCAGCCTCACATGGGAGGTGCTCCAGCCCTTGGATCATCCTCATGGCCTCCTCTGGACTTGCTCCAGCAGATTCAGGTCCTTCCTGTGCTGAGGACTCCAGAACTGGACACAGGGCTCCAGGTGAGGTCTCACCAGAGCAGCACAGAGGGACAGAATCCCCTCCCTCACCCTGCTCCTCCCACTGCTTTGGATGCAGCCCAGGACGCGGTGGGCTGTTTGCACGTTGTCCGCACCACACAGAATCCAACAGGAGTCACTCAGCCCTGCGCCGAATCCCCGCTCACGGAGCCACCAGGAGGATACAGACCACCACTTCCTAAGCTTAAGCATCCCACGTCTCTGCATCCTAGAAGCATTTACTGATAGGATGAAAAGGGTGTCAAAACCAAAACAAAGTCAAATCTTCCCTGGGACTTGCGGCAATCTCACTCAGTGCCCGTGAACTGGAGAGGTTTCAAAGTGTTTCCTGAATGTGAAGTGAGAGAGATCAGAAGGTTGCCAAGCAGAGAGGGCTGCGCCCTGCACTCTGACACGTGGAAGCATGCTCTGCTGCTGAGACAGCCTCTTATCACCTTGTGGCTTCTGGATTGCATTCAAAACTTGGCTTGCTTTGGCAATTCTGTTCCTGGAAGTGATACTATGATTCTCAAACTAACTGCTTTGGCTGGCAAATTACTTCAAAAGAAGTGGCATGGAAGGAGACAAGAAGACAAAGCCTCTTTCACAAAAGCTCCCTCTGATACTGTGCTGCCAAACAGCAGTAACATTTCTACTCTGCCGATGCATTCGGCTGGCTATGACATCCGAACACATCCCCGGGACAGGGGAGTCTGTGCAGTTGGAGATGCGAGTTGTGTCACTGGAGAACCACAGAATCACTTGGTTGGAAAAGACCTTTGAGATCACCGAGTCCAACTCTTCCTATCCACTACTAAACCAGATCCTTGAACACCTCATCAACCCATCTTTTAAACACCCCCAGGGTGGAGACTCCACCACCTCCCTGGGCAGTCTCTGCTAGGCCCTGAGAACCCTTCTGGTGAAGCAATTTTTCCTGATGTCTGATCAGGACAGAGAAAACATCCCAACATGAAATAAAAGAACTGATGTTATCGCAGTCCAAACACAGCTGTGGAAAGAGGATACCATTCCCAGGCTATTCCTCACCATTCACCCTCACCACTCTCTGCTCAGCTTTTTACTTCTTGAGCTCTCCTACAGATACCATTAATCTCAGCTTTCAGGTAAGCCTAACTTCTCAATAGTCTTGCTTGCTTTTTCTTTAAACCCAGGCATTCCTGAATAAAACAGCCTGAGAAGCAGATACTGCAGTTCTGTCAGGGGATAGGAAAGTCCAGTCCTTCCCTCAAAGAGGCAGTGATGAATGGCTAAGAAAGCAGCAACACCGATTAACCTGAATTTGCTGCCAGTGGAACAGCACGGCTGAGTGCAGCCCAGCAGAATCAGTGGCTTGACCACGCATCGGCTCCTCACGGGAGCAGCACCAGGCAGGTCCTGCGTCAGTGGTTGGAGATGGGCAGCTTTCCTTGCCTGCATTCACTGCCCTTGTCCAGACCAGCACGTGTATCCTGTCCTAATCGAGCCCAGCTCAGTCATATTGGCTTTGGAAGAACCACAAAAAGGGATAGGTTAGTCTTATTCTTGGGTGAGATCTTGATGCGCTCAAGGAGACCTTCCAGATCTCCCCAAAACCATTGCTGAAAAGGGCTGTTCCCATCCTTTTTCCAGTGTCATAGATATCAGAGGCACCTTAACAACACAGAGGTTTCAGCTGGATGGGCCCTTGCGCAGCCTCCTCTGGTGGGAGGTGTCCCCGCCCACGGCAGGAGGGTTGGAACTGGATGGGCTTTAAGGTTCCTTCCAACCCAAACCATTCTACGATTCACGGAGCAGTAAGACATTAGCATGAATTTGACGATAATAATTCACCACGTTGCTCTCACAGGATTGAATGGAGTCAGATTTTTCAGTAAGGCTTTGAATGAACTCACCTCTGGTAAACAGAACTCAGGCACGGAGTCTATGAACACATGGCCAGAGCACTCCTTTAGCTCCTGTGAGGAAAGCACAGCAACAGAGAAGACACAAAAATACAGTTGCAATGTTAGCCAATAGAGCAGATTTTGCATTTTCAACACCTTTTCTGTATCCCAGGTAATTTCCAGCCCATTACTACATTATGTTTATCCCCCTTCCAGATACAATTCGCTTGCTGTAAGCAGATCTGCTGAAAGTTGAATCACAGAATGGTTTGGATTGGAAGGGACCTTAAAGCCCAGCCAGTTCCAACCCCCTGCCATGGGCAGGGACACCTCCCACTGGATCGGGGGCTCCAAGCCCCATCCAACCTGGCCTTCAACACCTCCAGGGATGGGGAAGCCACCACTGCTCTGGGCAACCTGGGCCAGGGCCTCCCCACCCTCATTGTGAAGAATTTCTTCTTGATGTCCAATCTAAATCTTCCCCCTTCCAATTTAAAGCTGTTCCTGCTCATCCTGTCACTCCAGGCCCTTGGGAAAAGCCCCTCCCCAGCTTTCCTATGGCCTCTTTAGGTACTCGAAGGCTGCTCTACGGTCTCCCCAGAGCCTTCTCTTCTCCACGTTGAACAAGCCCAGCTCTCTCAGCCTGTCCTCGTAGCAGAGGGGCTCCAGTCTCTCTACTAGGACCCTCTCTCTGTATTAGGAGCAGAACACAATTTTTAGCTCCTATCTCAGAGCATTTGTTGCAACATCTTTTGAGGATCTGAGCTGGATCGCTAGTCTTCTATTGTCTTCCTCTTTTTTTCAAGACTGACACCAGAAATATTTGTCACATGAAAAGCCACATTCCTCAGGATGATCTATGGAACAAAACTATTCCCAAGTCTACCCCTAACACACCTCACAAGCCACCTCTCAGCCACTCTGCCTTCTCTCAGGGACGCTTCTCTTGCTTGTCCCAACACGAGTGGTCTCAGCCAGCTTCAGACTCACAGAATTAAAGATGAATCCAATTCTTAATAATTACAGTGCACCTGCCAACTAATAACGAATGAGCAACTACATCCAGTGGCAGAAGTCTCCTAACCTCATCTCAAGGGAGTTCAAAATGATTAAAACTAGATCGCAGCAAATTTCAATGCCTCTCCGGGACTTGGGTTTTAAAACTGTCATCCGGAGAGTGCTATAACAGGAATGTCCACCTGACATGATAAAACAGCCTCCTTTGACTCCTTCCCTTGCCTTTTTCCAGCAGGGGTCAAAGAATTTACCATTCCAAGCAGTTACAATGGTCAAGGTGAAGGGGAGAGATGCTGCCTTTGAATTTTTAACATAAGGTTTTTAAAGGTTTCTCCTGAGCTCACACTGCAGCCGCAGCAGCACAGAAATGTAAACACATCCCATCTAAAAATGTATGGGATGGACATAATACGTAAGACAAAATATATGTCTTTAGACAGAAGGGAGCCCAGGGTTAGGGCTCAGGAGAAACAAATTCCAGGGAATTCAAACTGGGCAACCACCTTCCTGTCGCTGAGCCTCTGCAGCTCTGCGACTGCCGGTCAGCACGGGCTCTGAAGAGATGTGGCACTATTTTACTCACAGAAACGCTGCCTATACCGTTTCTTTTGTCTCCAGTGAGAAGCAAAACCAAGTCTTTAATCTATGATCTTCAGCTCCCTGGCCTGTAAAAATCAGACCAATCCATTTTGTCCACCTCAAAGTCCCGTCCAAAAGCAACTATTATTCCTGTTTGCCTTTAATGTTCACACAGGCAGAGAACAGTCTATTAAAACAGTGTTTGCTCTAGGAACACCTATTGCTGCACACATTTGAGATGGATCTGTCTATTTTACTGACATCTGACATATTTTTGCGTTCATTGTTCCCCTACGGCAGATCAAGCTGGACGCTGCAGTGACCGGTTTCGCTTGAAACCCCAGATAAATTCTGCCAACAAAACTCACGTAAGGAAAAGGGAGGAAAAAAGACAAACTCTGTATCTCATGTGGCTCAGCAAGTCCTGTGTCTTAGAATCAGGAGGCTGGAGAGAATATCCTCCCTGCTACGGCCAGCAGCAGAACACACATTGCTTTCAGAGGCCAAAGACGTGTTTTTCCTCTAGAAGAGGCCTCCCATGGGCAAACCATTCACTTTCTCATAGTTCTGCTTCCTAAAAAAAGGGTACGACACGAGCCTCATTTATAAGCAAGCTATGAAGCTTTAGGGTCAGAAAAGTGAGGCTGTGGAATAAAAGGCACTCTAAGAAGGCAAAGCACTATTATTTACGGAGCTCCATGAAACAAAAAAAATTCATACTGATGATTTCTGCATTTTGAGAGGACTTTTTAAAAAGCTCAGCTGCCTCTGAAGACTGAAAGCCTCAGCGTTGCTATTAGCATTTTGTTTCCAAACGTGCTGCGCTCCAAGGACATCCTGGCTACTAAGGGGACGCACAGAAACTCTGCCCTGAGTCAGCATGGGAGCGTTGTTCTTGCAGTGCGAGCTCCCAACCTGCCAGGCAGCGATTTCCCCAGTAAGGAAATTCTAACCAGCAGTACAGTACCTTGTCCAGAAACGTGCTGCCATCTTTCAAAACCCAACCGGGAAGTTTGGACAGCCTGGGGCTGCAGAAAGAGAAAAAAGTTATTGCAGTAGGAATTGTATTACCAGTGGTGAAGCACAGAACTTGTGTTTGGTGTCACACAGAGGAGACCCCCATTGCTGTCTCAGGGAACAAACAATGTCAATAAAGCAATCAGACAGTTTCACTGGGTTTCAGTTTTCACCAAAATGACTTCTACAAAACACGATTATGATACTTTTAAGTAAAAAGAATGAGGATAAGACATGCAGGGAGTTCGATTTTAGTCCTTTGTGGTGAGAATTCCAAAAAGGCTCCACGCTGCTTACGTTGTTTGGCGGTGAAACTGCCTGTGCCAGCAGAAGAAGTCAGGGCAGCAACAAGCTCTATGGCTGAAATAACACAAAAGCACTGCAAAACTGCTCTGGGGCAGTGTTGTGGCTTGAGCTAAATTAGAGTCAGTTTAACAACTTCAGTTCAGGCTCGTCTGAGCAACTTCATGTTCTGAGAGGTAACTGCATGTTTTTCAGATGGTGTTTCTTTCTAGAAGCGATAACACGGGGCACTGGGGTGCAGAAAGGCCATGCTTATACTTATTCCTATAGAAACCAAGGCCATCCTCGAGCTGGCATAAACAGGCACACCTGTAGGAGGACGGGTGACCCCAAGCTGACCAACCCATCCCTTTGAAAACAGGAAGTGATTCCAGGGCTCAGAGGAATGTGGTGTTCAGAGTAACATCAGTAGAAAGGAACAAACCCTACCTGGCACACCAGAAAGTCATGAGGAAGGAAAAAGACTCGAGGAGTGAAGACAGAAGGTAAGAGGTGAGAGCAGAAGGCTGTGTCATCGAGACGCTACGCCAGCAAAATGCAACCCCCTTCTGAGGATAAAGAGTAAGTCTGGCGACACAAAAGATGAGGTGGCTGAAGGGACTCCCCACTGACATTTCCAAAAGCACAATTTAAGAGCAGTAATTTGGAGACTGAGGGTGCAGAGAGACCAAAGAGCTATGGGAAAAGCTGGGAAAAGCAAGAACAAACCACAACGATGCAACAACTCTCACAGGCAAGGGAGGAGAGGACAGAAAGCGTGGTTGCAAAGGACACCTGGAGGTCTGCAGTCCAGTGTCTCAAAGTCAGCACAAAATCAGGTCAGCCACGGCTTTGTCCAGCTGTGCCTCGCAAATCCATGGAGCAGGAGATTCCAGAGCCTCTCTGGGGATGGGTCAAAGTGCTGAGAACTGAGAGGCTAACGTCCAGTCTGAGCCTCCTAAGCCACAATTTGTGGCCACCTGCCCCTTATTCTGCCTCTTGAGAAGAGTTTGGCTCTGTTGCTTCAGAACCTCCTTTCAGGCCGATGGAGCTGGCGGCAGCTGCCCATCTGGCCTCCTCTCTGCCAGACTGAACAAGCCCAACTCCCTCAACCTCTCCATGTAGTCATGGGCTCCGGACTCTGCCCATCTTGGAGCCCCCAGAACACCCTCGCCGGTTTCTCAGCACCCCTCTTCAATGGGGAATCCAAACTTGGATCCATTTGTGCTTTCAGCAGCACAAGGCAGGGTGGAATAAGCTTTCCTTGCCCTGCTCCCCCTGATTCAGCCTGGTACGTGGTTTGCTTTACTCCTGATGAAAAAGCACTATTGACTTGCACTAAACCTGGCATCCCCTGAAGTTTACAGTCCCGTTAAGAGAGGAGAAAATTAGCAGATAGGCCTTGTGTGGGGGTGAAAATAGAATGAGCAACGCAGGGCAGAAAGGACTCTTTACCTTGAAGGCAAGAAGTAACACAGTTCCTGCCGACATAGTTCTGACACTGTAATAGAGTGATTGATTAATCCAAAATAGCTAGAACTGTCCCATAAATAATGTGAGCAAGTGTGTCATGGCCAGACAGGAAAGGTTAAGAGCTTCCCACATGTTCCTTTCACCGTTTTGCATTTGACTTTGGTACAGGGGAGAAAGTTCCAGTTGACAAACCTCCTTCAAAGTACAATGAACTGGCATAAAGTGTTTGGCAACTGCAGGTCCTTCGCACGAGCTCCGTGGGCTGGTGAGAACAAGGATCGCCATTTCTGGGACAAGGTGGAATTTAAATCCCTTTGGAAGAGGTGTTTTCTGAAGAGCAGAAACCTCTAAAAAATGCCCAGTCCCTTTAATGACACAAACACTACAGCACTTTCTTATCAATTAAAGCACAGGCTCTCAAAACGTTTGCTCATGGAGAGTCCCACGCCAGCTACGACACAGGATTTCGTTGCACAGCAAAGATCCTCTTGTAACACCAAACCCTTGTGCTCCACAGAGGTAAGAATTAGGGCACCTTTGCAGACCACATACTGAGACTCGCAGAACCTAGGTGGTTCATGGTTCCTGCTCTGGTTTAAAGAGAGCAGAGAGGGGTGGAACAGCTCCCCAGTGAAGCAGTCACGGCCCCAAGCCTGACAAGATTCCAGAAGCATTTGGACAACGTGCTCAGCCCCATGGTCTGAGTGTTGGGGTTGTGCTATGCAGGGGGAAGGGCTGGACTCGATGATCCTTGTGGGTCCCTTCCAACTCAGGTCATTTGGTGATTCTGTGACCTGACAGACCTCTCTGTTCAAATTCTAGCGCTGCCACACGCTTCACGTCAGCCCTCAGGCAGGCAGTGCCTCTTGTCTCACCCGGGAACCGAGGACAACGGCAGCTCTCCATCACCTGGCTCTGTTACCTTGATAACACCCATCAGCATTTCAGAGGTATTTACACATCACGGTAACAGAGACCTGATACTTAACGGTGCAATTATGAACACTACAGAGAGGGGAGGACTTTTTAGTGGCAGCCACGTCCTCCTCAACTTTCTAACTCATTTCCACAACTCCCGGAGCAGGACACCTCTTTCGTAGAGTACTGAAGAGATCAATTACTTGCCCAAGTCCACATGCTTAGGACAATCCTTGCTGTAAAGGGTGTTCGATCACCTCACCAACAAGACTGATTGGAGTTAAATCCAGCTGTTTGCTCTGATTCCACTGGGCCAGCCGGGGTCAAAGCTGGCATCCTTTCTTATTGAGTTCGAGTCACTCCAGTGCAGACATCCTGGAGGTACCTGGGGAATTCCAGGTTGTGACCTGCAATTTGGCTGTTCATTCCCAGGCTTTGTTATCAGCAGACAAAGCAGGCGAATCCCCGGGGAATGCCGATGCCTGCAGTTCCTCTTAAGCCTTTGTTCAATCACCTAATTTTGCTACTGGTTCCTCCCTCCGTTTCCTTTTGCTTTGGGGGGTGGGAGGAAGCCTGCAAGGCAATTCTGTCCATACCTGGAGATCCCAAATTGTCTGGATCCCTTCAAAACTTACTGTTGCCCTAAATATTGTAATTAGCACTGCCTCTACATATTGGAATCAGCAATTACATTATGGAATCAACTACCACACCGATCCATCTGGCAGTAACTCTTGCCCTGCTCTACAGCAGATCTTGAACTCCACATTCTTGCAGAACAATGCACATATCGGCTATTCTTTTCCCTCCCAAAAATAACAAATCATAGGAAGTACCGGAGAAACTGCTTTAACCTTATCAGGTCACTTAGGAAACTCCCTTTCCCAGTCGTGTTCTCCCTGTCTCACTCAAATCTCCCCTGAGCCCAGAACATGTTTCCTCATGGATCAAAGTTACCAAATGGCTTTTGTGATCATTCCTACTGCTTCAGCGGGACCTACTCATTCCCAGCTTTCCAATCCCCCATCTGTGTAATTTATTCTGTTTATGCAAGACATAGAATCATTGAATCGCTTGGTTGGAAAAGACCTTTGAGATTATCCAGTCTAACTGTCCCTGTCCACTACTGAACCAGCTCCCCGAGCACCTCATCTACCCGGCTTTTAAATCCCTCCAGGGATGGGGACTCCACCACCTCCCTGGGAGTGTCTGCCAGGGCCTGAGAACCAAAAGTGGTGAAGAAATTGTTCCTGATGTCTAATCTGAACCTGCCCTGGTGCAACTTGAGGCCGTTTCCATAAGCCACCCTAACTGAATATCCAAATTCATCTAAAAACCCAGGAATACACGACTTTATATTTAAGGCACAGAAGGGGGAGTCTTGATCTCAGGATTCCAACCTTTCCAACCCAAACCTTTCTATGATTCTATGATTCTCTTCTAGACTCTGCTTTTCTTTCATTGCACCCACCTGCGCTGCCCTTTTATTTATCTAATTTTTAAAAGGGAACAATTACGCCATCAAGTCGACCGACGAGGACTGCTAAGTGCTGTTTCTCTTTGCATTAGTCCGTGCTCTGAAGAAAAGCCTGAGAAGACGGTGGTTAAACAGTACTTGCTGGGCTCCACGCACTCCATCTCAGTTACCCATTTATCTCATCTCGCATGAAGAAGCCAGAAAGATGACAGATATGTGACCTCACTTGTGCTGAGCAGTTGCAGCAATACTTTACTGAAGCTTAGAATAAATTATCTAGAAAAACCAATCAATAAATCCATAAAACGCCTTCCGTCGACTGAGCCAAAGGACGTTATTTTGATAAAGAGAATTTTTAAGTGAACAAAGTCTATTTATGACATCGGATGATGCTGTTCATCTCTACTCATCCCCTCCCTCCTTCCAAGGCACCATTCCACGCAGAGCGCTCCAACTCCCACCCAGGATGACACAGACTAAGTGCCCCCGGGCTGCAGAACGTACCTCTGCACCAGGGGCAGCGGGAGGAAATTGAGGGCAGACGTCATATCCAGTCCGCAGTCCAACATGATAGTGGTGGATTTGAACTTGAGCACGTTGCATGGTAAGGTTGGATGTCCCGACAGGCAGTACTGAAAGAAGAAATGTGGGATGAGTTACTCCTGGCCTTTACCAGTGCCCCTGAAAACTGCCCTTCTTCCTTTATTTTTAAACACGGAGTTTCACACACGCCGGAACAAAACCTGATTTCCTATGAATCTGTGTCTCATCGCTGTGCGCGCTCGTTCAGGTTTCCCTGTGGCAGGGGCAGATTTTCTTCAGCCAAGGGTTTTTGATCACAAGGGTTGAGAGGATGATGTAGCGTCCCTCTCTACCCCAGGACACACAAAGAAACTATTTTCTAACAGCCACCTATGTACACAAAAACTCTGGAAAATAAGCTGCAAGACTCAGTCCTGTTGGTAAAACGTGGCTTAAATTGGTTGACAAATCTGAAAATTATGTGGGGTGGAAAGGGAGGGAGAGAACCCTTGCCAGAACACAAGGTTTATTTCCTTAGAAACCTGCATGGAGGTGCAGCCCACATCTTGGAATCGGAGAACAGAATCGTGGAATGGTTTGGGTTGGAAGGGACCTTAAAGCCTATCCAGTTCCATCCCCTGCCATGGGCAGGTACAGCTCCAACCAGATCAGGTTGCTCAGAGCTCCATCCAACCTGGCCTTGAACACCTCCAGGGATGGGGCAGCCACCACTGCTCTGGGCAACCTGGGCCAGTGGCTCACCAGCCTCATTGTGAAGAATTTCTTCCTATGATCTCATCTAAATCTCCTCTCTTTCAGCTGAAAAACATTTCTCCTCATTCTATCCCTGCATTCCCTGATCAAGAGCCCCTCCCCACCTTCCCTGGAGCCACTCCATGTACTGGGAGGCTGCTCTAAGGTCTCCCTGCAGCCTTCTTTTCTCCAGGCTGAACAACCCCAACTCTCCCAGCCTGGCCTCACAGCAGAGGGGCTCCAGCCCTTGGAGCATCTCCGTGACCTCCTCTGGACTCACTCCAGCAGCTCCAGCTCCTTCCTGTGCTCAGGACTCCAGAGCTGGACACAGGGCTCCAGGTGGGGTTTCAAAAGTGCAGAGCAGAGCCACCTTCTGTGACTGCCAGGCACAGATGGGCAGAGGAAGCTGTACCCCCGTGCAGCACAGCAGCTCTGGAGCAGGAACTCACCTGGTTTTTGTCTTGCTAAAGGCAAACAGGAAACAGGAGGGAATGGACAACCCTGAATGGAAAGGTTTTGTTCTGAGAAATCCCAAAAGCTTTGCAAGCTTAATGAGCCAGGAAGGGGGTTCTGCACAGGGGCACTTGAGCAGCACTGAGATGCAGTCATCTCTTGCAGGGGGAGTGCCAAAGGTTTAATAAGGCAGGGGAGCACCTGAAGCTCTGAATAAGAAGAGAAGTGAATAAAAATACCAGCTTTGAAATGCAGGGTTAGAAATGTAAACGTCTGACTGGCCTGTGGTGGCCTCCAGGGTGGTGGCCACCTCCACGTGTGGGTTTCACCTCTTTGAGGAAGGACTCAATGGGTCCTCAGGGGCTGCAAGAACAGAAGATTTTGCATCTCCAATGCAAGTTTTTGCATCTCCGAAGTCAGCGCAGCAACTCTCAGGTCAAACCATAGCTTTTTTAAATTCAACTTTGGGTCAATTATGATGAAAAATATCCATTGGTTGGCCATGCTCTGCGCTGGAAACGGGCTGAGTGATTTCTACCTTATGCTTGCTTTCTACGCTTCACTTCATGAAGTGGAAAGAAGGCAGATTATTCATTTCAATTTCTACCTCTGCTCACAATATGTTAACACAGGATTGCAACTGTCCGGATTAACAACTCCCAAGGAGTCTGTCTACATACAGTCATTAAAATCCTGTTCTGAATTATATTCAAATATTAAAAAGCTACTAAGGCCCAACTATTAAATTAAAAATGTCACAAAGACTTCTGTCTTAAGTTCACAAACTCTTAATTCTTCAGGAGCACCACTACATTTTGCGTGTGCTTAGCAAAGTTTAAAAAAGCGTGAAAAACAAAACTGGTGAAGAAGTGAGTAAGGAATTCAGTTGTTTTATTCCCAAATGGAATGGTTTGGGTTGGAGGAGACCATGAAGGTCATCCAGTCCAAGCCCCCTGCAGTGGGCAGGGACAGTTCCAACCAGATCAGGTTGCTCAGAGCCCCATCCAACCTGGCTTGAAATATGTCCAGGGATGGGGAAGCCACGACTCCTCTGGGCAACCTGGGCCAGGGCCTCCCCACCCTCACTGAAAGAAATTTCTTCCTAATATCCAGTCTAAATTTCTCTTTTATTTAAACCATTCCCCCTCGTCCTATTGTTACAGGCCCTGCAAAAAAGTACTGAGTACTTTTGAGTACAAAAAAGTACTTTAAGTACTGAAAGAAGGGTCTCCTCCGAGTCTTCTCTTCTCCAGCTGAATAACCCCAACTCTCCCAGCCTGGCCTCACAGCAGAGGGGCTCCAGCCCTTGGAGCATCTCCGTGGCCTCCTCTGGACTCACTCCAACAGCTCCAGGTCCTTCCTGTGCTCAGGACTCCAGCACTGGAGCCAGGGCTGCAGGTGGGGTCTCCCCAGAGCGGAGCAGAGGGGCAGAATCCCCTCCCTCCCCTGCTGCTCCCCCTGCTTTGGCTGCAGCCCAGGACACCGTTGGTTTCTGGGCTGGAAGCGCCCATTGCAGCTCCTGTGGAGCTTCTCCTCCCCCAGCACCCCAAGTCCTTCTCCTCAGGGCTGCTTCCACCCTCTCCATCCCCCAACCTGTATGGATACTGAGGGCTGCCCCGACCCAGGTGCAGGACCTTGCACTGCCCTTTGTTGAACCTCAAGAGGTTCTCACAAGCCCACTTCCCCAGCTTGGCAAAGAAATTAAGTTCTCACCAGACCAGGACTATGACAACTGAAGCTTTAAATCCAACTAAAGAGAAAGACATCAAATAAAAAATAAGATCAAAACTATTTTTGTAGCTTTTAAACTCTTGGTAATTTTAAAAGGCAAGGAAATATCACCACTTGTATCAGACTTTCTTCCTTTCTTCAAGATCATGAATAGGATCGTGACCCTGGCATCTACCAGCTGACTGGAAAACCTTCCTTCTTTTGGTGTTTAAAAGCATCTAAAATAATCTCTATCTGCGGCTGCCACACTGCGCTAAAGGGGTTCCTGGGAGTCAATGGCCTCTTTCTACCACATTTGAGTATTTTATTTTGTACAAAATAAAAAAGCAACTCATCTGTGTTCTACAGCCTTTGGAACCAGCGACGCTTCTGGGCCTGCACCTGACAGAATTTTAGATCAAGAATCCAAGAATTTGAATGTTTGCACTGCACCCCCCCCCAGACCCTCGGTAAATGAGTTCGCTTCATAGAACCATAGAATCATAAAGGTTGGAAAAGACCTCTGAGCTCTTCCAGTCCAACCGTCAGCCCAACCCCTCTGTGCCTGCTAAACCATGGCCCAAAGGGCCACATCTACAGGGTTTTTGAACCCCTCCAGGGATGGTGACTCCCCCACTGCCCTGGGCAGCCTCTGCCAGGGCTTCACCGCTCTTTCCGTGAAGAAACTTCTCCCAGTATTCAACCTAAACCTCCCCTCGGTGCAAAGTGAGACCAGTTTATACTTATAACTGTTTAAAACTGATGCAGAATTCCCAAATATCACAAATGCTAATACAAATACTCCTGACCGGACTAAAACACGAGTCTTTTTGGTTCTAAGATTTGCTTGCTTCCATCTTTATTCCTTTACAGCAAACACACCAGGTGCCGCACCGCCTGATTGAAAAACAGTAATGAAAAGGTTACAAAACATAGGAAAAGACGTAAATTTGTTCCCCTCCGCTCACAGATTTCTCGGTGGGCTTTGTAAATGGGGTGAAAGTTTGCCAGAGTGGGACACAGAGATGAAGAGGAAGGGCTCAATGCAGCTACCAAGGCCCTGGAAGAGGCAGGTTCTCAGCAGACATTTGGTTCACACCGAGCGCCGCCGGCTCACAGCGACTTTGGTGAGCTCAGGGATGGCAACGTGACAGAGAAAAGAGATGAGGTCTCGTGCCAGCGGCTCCAAAACATGCAAGATTTTGCAGGTTAAAGGCAGTGCTTTGAATTCTAACTGAAGCCAACGAACACTACAGTATTAATAGCACGTACTGGCTCAGATTCTATGAGGAAAGCACCAACGGGAGGTGCCAGGCCCAAAGCACACTGCAGTCTGTAGGAGTCCGACATCTTCACCGGATTCTAAATCAGGTGTGGAGGCCACCACCTGTATCTCAGTCTCCTAATTCAACCCCAACAGAGGAGGAAATCGCATTTGGGGAAGAAAGGTGGGGAGGCCCTGGCTGACCCCTCCCTGGAGGTGCTCAAGGCCCCTGGATGGGGCTTGGAGCCCCCGGCCCAGTGGGAGGTGTCCCCGCCCGTGGCAAGGGGTGGCACTGGCTGGGCTTTAAGGTCCAACCCAACCATTCCAACTCCGAGCATTCCAGGATTTACTGACATTGCCAGAGGAACGTGCTCTGGGCGGGCTCCAGCACCGCCCCACGGCGGGACTCGCGGCGAAGGGCAGGAAGACAGAGACACCCCCTCATCCTCCTCCTCTGCCCGAATCCAACCGGAGCCTCACAGGGTCCCAGAGCCCAAACCCCAGCCCCCAGCCCAAGCGTGGGAGCCTGTTCCCACCCTCCCAGACTCAGCTTCTCGACACCCCCAAGCCCACAGGCGCCTCCCGCCTCCGAGTACAAGCTGAGCCCCCTCGAGTGCCGCAGCCCCTCACCAGTTTCATGCTTCCCCGGCTCCATTCACTCCTTCAGGCCTGCCCCCACCTCTCTCCCCAGCGCGAGGCACCCTGGGACGTTGAGTCCTCCCGCCCAGCCGAGCCCTCGCGGTGCATGCCGGGAGCTGTGGTCCGCACCCCGCCCAAGCAGGCCTGACGGCCTAGCCCTCGCCGTGCATGCTGGGAGTTGTAGTCTTTCCGCCCCTAGAGCAAAGACAACGTCTAGCCGTTAAGCTGCATGCCGGGAGCTGTAGTCCTCCCCCACGCCCTGACATAAAGCCATTGCCTTTCCTCGCGCTGCATGCCGGGAGTAGTAGTAGTCGGCCCCCACTCTCCAGCAGAAAGTTATTGCCCCGCGCCGCGGTGCATGTCGGGAGGTGTAGTCCTCCGCCACGCCCCAGCATGAAGTCATTGTCCGGCGCCGCGGTGCATTTCGGGAGTTGTAGTCCACCCCCACGCCCCAGCATGAAGTCATTGCCCGGCGCCGCGGTGCATGCCGGGAGGTGTAGTTCGCCCCTCTGGCGCGCCGCGGCACCCCGGGGAATGCCGGGAGTTGTAGTCCCGCGCCGAGTGGCTCTCGCCGCCACCCTAGGGAGGGCGAACTACAAGTCCCAGGGTCTCAGCGCTGCAGCAGGTGGGAGCTCGGATGTTGATATCAACATGGCGCTTGTCAGCCAGACAAAGACAGTCAGGCTGGTGTGATTGAGCCCAGCGAGGGAAAACAGCCCCAGAGGGAGCGAGCGAGGAGGAGGAGGGGGAGGCAGGAGCAGAGGCAGGAAGGAAGGGAGACCCTGGTCGTCGGGGGGGCTGGGGAGGGGGGGCTCCCGTTTCGCGTTCCCCCCCCCTTTGTTCTCGTCCCTTTGCGCCCCCGTTCGTGTCCCCCGAGGCTGGGGCGGGCGGGGGACCCCCCCAGCGTCCTGGCGTGGCACGGTGAGGCGGGGACGCCGCCAGCACCCAGAGGTGAGTGGGGAGGAGGGAGGGGCGGGGGCAGGTGGGTGGGTGGGCTTGGAGGGAGGTGGGGGGAGAATGCAGGGGGAGCCCCCTTTCAGCCTCAGTCGTGCCGGGCTGGAGAGCGGGAGGTGTGGAGCGTGGGGTGAGGGGGAGCTGGGCTGGGGGGTGGGCGAGGGGGAGCCCCTCAGCCGGGACAGGGGATGGGCTGGGGCAGCCCCTCCGTTTGCATTGGGGATGGTTGGAACGGGGGGGTGGGCGAGGGGCAGCCCCTCAGCTTGGACTGGGAAGGGTGGGCAAGGGGCAGCCTCTCAGTTTGGGCCAGGGGTGGGCGAGGGGCAGCCCCTGAGTTCGTGCCTGGGTGTGTGGGCAGGGGCAGCCCCTCAGTTCGTGCGCAGGAGTGTGGGCAGGGGCAGCCCCTGAGTTCGTGCCTGGGGGTTTGGTTGGGCAGGGGCAGCCCCTGAGTTCGTGCCTGGGGGTTTGGTTGGGCAGGGGCAGCCCCTGAGTTCGTGCCTGGGGGTTTGGTTGGGCAGGGGCAGCCCCTCAGTTCGTACTTGGGGGTTTGGTTGGGCAGGGGCAGCCCCTCTCTCCTCAGAGTTTGCGGGTTGGCTTTGGGTGGCTCCCCAGACTCCCGGGGCGGCAGAGGAGGAGGAAGGTGTCCCTGGGAGATGCTGCAGGAGGGCAGGGCAGGCTGTGGGATTTAACGAAGACCCCTCCGTCATCGCTGTTTGCCGTGTATTTATTGCTCCTGATTTTTTCCACCTCTCGCCCTGGATTAGAGGGGCCGCACCTGTGGTGGCCGAGTCCCCTCAGTGGGTGGGTGTTCTTTTTGGCGATGGTTTGCGTTTGTTCACCGCGGAGTTTGGGGTTGAGCCCTAGCGGGGCTGTGGAAGGAGATGGGGGTTCCCACTCCCTGTCCTTGGGACCCCGGGATTTGGCCGGGGAAGGAGGGTGGAGGCTCGGCCCCTGCAGGGATGGAGTTCTGCCCCGTGTGGGGGGGCTCCAGGGGTTCCTTTCTGGGGGGCCCCTGGTGCTTTGTTCCAGTGGAGATGAGGAGAAACAAGGGCCACGGGTGCCCCAGACTGCTCTGATTTCTGTGGCTGGGAAGCAGGTGATGATGAGGGGTGAGATGTGTTGGAGCTCTTGGGGTTCGGAAAGAGGAGGTTTGAGGGAACGCAAAGGACGGCCAGCGTGCGTTGTTGATAGGGAGTTTGGACCGGGTGGAGGAGGAGGGAAGTCATTGCCAAAATGTGCAAGGAGAGCTTGGGTGGGGTGTCCCAGCCTTGTTTGCTTGGTGCTTCTCGGGCAGAGAGGGGGAAGCTGGGGAGAGGCTTTTGTATCCGTGCTGGCATCTCTATTTTCTTGGGGAAGAACAGCGTGTTTGCCCCCAGGAGCAGCTGGAGGAAGCGGCAGGGAATGCTGGTGGACTGTTTTCCTGTGCTTCGGGGTTAAAACAAGCAGAAGAGGCGAGCGGTTTTCGGTGCAGAACACCCCCGCCAGGCAGAGCGAGCCGAGTTCTCCAACCTCCGTGGGTCTGCTGGGTTTTCAGTTGTGAGAGCGTCTCGGTGTGTTTGCAGGGCACTTCTTCCCAAAGCGTTTTTTCCTTTGCGAGGGGTCTGAAAAAGCCTTGGCCGTGTGTGCTGTTCTTCACAGTTCTTCCGCGTTGGGGACAAAAAAAATGCTTTTCTTGGGGGTGGGGAGGGAAAAAGGAAGAGGAAATAAAGACTGCGAGCGTGTTTGCTGTTTATGGGGTGTATCTTGTGGGTTGTTCTCCTGCTCGGGTAACCCTGGGAGTACAGACGAGTGGCTCTTAAGTACAAAATGTGCGTGAACAAAAGCTGGAAGGATTTAAACTCTGTAGGGAGGAAAGCATTGAGCTGATGGCCAGGGCACTGGTCCGATAGATGCTATCCCTGCTTCAAACTGCTGGGGCTGGAGGAAAAGGAAACTGGTGGAATAAAGTACAATTTGCATGAGTGATGCCGTGTAAAACATTGCATGGGAGAGAGGGATTGTGCTTTGCAGAGGATTTGAGGGCTGGCAGAACCCTGAAGCGCCTGCTTGCGTCCCGTGATCTGAGGAGCTCATTTCTGCAGGGCTGCTCAGGTACAGGCTCTGCTTCCTTCCTGGGATGGTGCAGCTGGCATTTGATTTCCTCCGTGGATGGCAGAGGAGGAGACCTGTGCAGTTGTTTTTCCCCGAGATGATTGCATTTTCTTTGGCCTTGCTGTACCCTCCTCATTAGTAGGAGCTGCATCTATATTTATTTACCATTATACCGTGTCCCTCGTGGTGTCAGGTGTAGTTTGGAGTACGTGTATATGGATTTATCACTCTGTATATTGGGGTGTTTTTTTTATCACAACATCTTAGGGCCAAATCTGTCAGCAGTGGAGAACAAAGTTGATTCATCTCTGTGTTTGACATCTCCTTTTTTGTCATTTCTCTTGCAAACTGCTAAGAAAACCTCTGGGAGATGGGGATGGGAAGTAGGGGAGAAGTGAGAAAGGGCTGGAATGCGTTATCTGCAGGGATGCATTTGTTATCTGCACGTGGTGGGAGCAGCGGGCTCTGTGAAAGAGCAGGGTTTGCTGCTGCATCTGCAAAGTGAGGTCGGGGAACGCTGTTTTCCCTCTCGTGCGGATTCTTCCTTGGCCCCACGAGAGCCACAACTTTTTCTGTTGGGTTGACAGAATTGTCTGACGAGGCAGGGAACAAGGAACTTGGTTTTTACTCAGCGCTGTCTGCTCTTCCTCCTCTTGTTCCTTCAGCACCAGAAGAGGCATCAGCGTTTTTCCTCCTGTGTCATCCGACTGTTGGGAGCAGGTCTAGACGCCGTTGTGGTGTGCAGAGTGCCAGCTCTGTGGTAGCGATGCTACCAGAGGGGAAGCTGCAGGGTTTTTAACAAGTGGTAAGGAAATCTTGAGGCAAATCCTGCCTGGATGAGGCCTCCTTATCTCTAGAACTACTTTACTGAGCGATTGCTGCCTGGGTTGTGACCTTTCTAGAACATGTGCATTTCTAGCATCGCGATTGTGAGAATTGCACAGAATCAGGACCCGGTGTCAGCTACAGAAAGCTTACTTGTAAGGCAGTTTCTGGGGGGGTCTTACTGGTCTCTTTCAAAGGCACCTTAAAAGTTTGTGGCTGTCCGGTGTTTTTTAATTTAGTTTTAAAATTAAAATTATATATTTCCTTTATAGTGATAATCTATAAGTACGTGGGAGTGTTCGATACCTGTGCTCCTTGATATCTGGAGCTGGGAAGATAGTGAGGTTCTGACATTCACTTTTGAAACTGGTTTTATTTTATTTTGAACAAAATGGATTCCTCATGAGCATGAATTTGAAGAATTTTTCTATCATTAACTTTTGGGAGTGCTCTTTTTTTGGTTGGATGTCAGTGGGGCAGTGGTGCGGTTTGGGTCTTTAGGGTATGATGTTTGGGAGGGGAATTGGAAGAATTAATGAAACTGAAACACAAGAAGGGAATAACGCTGTGCTTTTGCTTTCATACAGGGATCTCCAAAGCTGTTTGTTGGCTATGTTAGAAAATAAACCATTTTGCATGAAATGACAGGACATTTTAATCTAAGGAAAGCAACTTGATGCTTTACGGTGATTTCTGTGCAGAGCTTTTAGGGCCAGTACAGAGTTATATGTTACAGCTTTGGGATGTGTTCCTCATCTGCAAAGTTTAGGATTTGGAATCAAACCCTTGGAGGGATGCTGTCAGCTTAAGAATTGTACTGCAAAAAGCCGTGCTTTTATTTCTTCTACCTACGACTTTATGCAGCTCTGACACTTCTTCTAAAGTCACTGGAGTCAATTTTACTTTATACTGATTTTAACGAAGCGGGCACTGGATCCCTCGTGGGATTTGGCTTACTGTTATCTTGTGGGTTATCAATGAAGTGAGACCAATGTCGTGATTATAGCAGGATTTTTAGGAGCTAATGAGGAGGATTTGCTATTTTTGAGGTCTAACTCATGCCGCTAAACTTGGTTTATACATAAGATTAGGACTGCACTGTATTTTAGCCTTGTGATATTCTTGTATTGACTGAAACTCCCTTTTGACAGGCATAAAATTAGGATGGCTGGGTTATACTAAGAGTTCAGATCTGAACATTGAGTCACGTAAACGGATTGTACGTTAGCTGGGAATGCAGTTTCCAGTGTTAGTGCTAAAGATAAGCATTTCCATAAATGCTTTTAATTTGGGGGTCAATACAAGCAAGAGTAACAGGATATGAAAAGAAAACCTTATTTTTCATCTCGCAGGTGGCAAACCAAGGTGCAGAGGGATTGACTTGCTCAGATTCCTACGGGGAGTATGGCAGAACTGGCCATCAGCCCCTGATCTCCAAGGTTTGTCAGGGCTTTAAGCAGGTTTTCTTCCTCCCATCGTTAATTGGCCAGCTTCCACATTTTAAAAAATTCGAGGAATTAATTTTTCTTTCTTCCATTTTGAAACTTTTATAGCCTTAAGTGTTTTCACTTTCAGTTGAGCCCTGAAAACACAGGGTCAGGGACTTGGTCTGCACAGCACCTCCCTGCCACCTGATACCATCTTGAAAGAGGGGCTGACAAGTGAGCCCTCTCATTGGAATCATGTGAGGAATTTTATTACTCAACTCTGAAGATCTTCTGGGGGAAAGGAGGTTGCAAACTATGAACTACGTGGTCTTGGTTGCAAGTTGACACAGAAAATGTTTTCTGTGTTGAGGCAGTCATGTGGTCGGCAGCAAGAAGTAGAGAATCGGCTCTGTAGACGCTGGCCAGATGAAAATTTCGTCTTGTAACTGTGTGAAACACATTTATTTTTGGTTTGTGCCTGCTAAAAAGAGATATATTGGCTTGAAACCTGGGCTTTCTTTAGAAATATGGTGCTGTTTGATTTCCTTTCCCCTCGTCCCACTCGCCCGGGTGCTTGTACAGGGCGAGCTTGTGATTGTAAAAGCGCGCAGAGCAGCTTGTATGGTAGATAACCTGGAGAAGTGCCTTGTGTTTGGGATGTGTCTGTGCTTTGCTGGGGCTGTCGGGTTTACCAAAAGCTTCTTGTTGGTGCAGGCTTCCTGCACGATGCGCTGCCGAGCAAAGTGCTGGTTTCACAGCTCTGAAACCGCTGCCATCGCAGTTCCTGCATCGTAAAGCCTGACCTGATCAGAAGGGATCGATTTCTGGCTGGGGCTTGTGTGCTGTGCTAGAGGAGCAGAGCTCTGCTGGGTCAGGTTTGAGTCCTTACGGCCGAGCCCCTGTCCTCCTCCTTTACTGCTCTCTGGTAAAATAATGCTCTGTACCTTCCTTTGGAAGTCTTGAAGTGCTTTACAGAGGTGTCAGTGTTTTACAAATAGAGAAACTGAGGCACAGGGGCAGGGACACTCGCTCAGGGTCACCTACTGAGTCGGTGGCAACTGAACGTGGCTGTGGCTGTTCCCCATCTACTGCACTTTTACACCTCTGATGTATTTTAATATATATCTAAACCGTCTAAGGAATTTTTTGGCTGCACGTCTGATGTGCTCGATAAGAATATCCAAGTCAGTGAGATTTTTTTGACAGCGATGGGAGGGTTTCCCATGTTCCATTGACTTCTGTGGTTTGACACTTGTCAGCTTTATTTATTCAGTTATTTTTATTGCTTTTAATCCATAAGAATTACCCTTCCCCCAGCCAAAAGCACTGCTGGGGCAAACTTTGTCACGGGACGGTAAGGGATGCCCCTTTTTCTTGCATAGCCTTTCTTCTGCTTCGTGGAATAGGAGTTTTTCAGTGTTGGACTTCAAATGTATCTCAGGAATGCACATACACGTTTGGTGTTTGTTTTGATTCAGCACCCTGTTCATGTAGACAGCAAGAGGCTGAACAATTACTGTTTAGATGTTCTTTTTTAAGAATGAAAATAGTCTATAAATGGTGATTCCACCCATCCGTGTGCAGATTTCCCTTCCTCAGTCCTTAATCAGAGCTGCTTGCACAGTCTGGAGTTAAAGACTGCTCTGAAAACTGGCAGCTGCTGTAGTTCCAGTGCTTGTGACAAAGTGTCTTCTGCTTTATCTTTCCTTGCAGCCAACCAGAGGGTCTGGAAGGCCGCTTAACTCTTTCTCCTGTGGAATTCCTCTCTGAATGTCTACTTCCTCATTTCATGTTTGTTTCAGTGGAATTAGTAGCCTGGAATTTAGCAGTGAGCCTGGCCCTCCATCAGCTTAGATGTGTGTGTGCATCAAAATGACTTCTGGAGTGTGGTTTGACAGAGGCCTGACTTGTGTCCGTGCTGCGTCGGCGAGTGCATCTTCCAGTCACTCTTTGATGGGTGGGGTGGTGTTTCCAGATCTCTGGAGAGTTTCACGCAGCCACAGGAACCAGATTTTATAGAATCATAGAGTAGAATTGTTTAAGTTATTACCTATTTCCTGCATGAAGGTGGCATTCTTTTGTTCTCCGTATATGTAAGACCTCTATTTAAGCTGCATTAAACTCATGTGAACCCAATTTGTTGCTGTGGTGGTAGATGAGGTCTTAATATTGGGCTGAGGAACTCGTTTACAAAATGTATTAATTATATTTTTCTCTACCAGCAGCTGAATCTTATTTACTCTGGGTCTGTTTTTTTTTTTTTTTCAACACTTTTGAACTTAATGTTTAGGAAGCCTTGCTTTCTTTTCACTGTCTTAAAAAGCACCCCTATTGAATGTTAAGTTCAACAGTAAAACAGTTCCTGCTCCTGCAACAGGCTGCTCTTTCAGGGAGCCTTGTGAACAGGCAGTTTCATTCTCCTGATGAGCCTGTGCCCTATCAATTGGGAAGCGCAGCATATAGTCATTTCCTGCATTTTGAGGTGCCCATTTCTGATGAGCTCTGAAGCAAGCACTGAATCTGCTTTTTGTTCTTCCAGTGCTACTGTAATACTGGTGGAAGCAGAAAGCATTTAGTTAGTTCATAAAATGCAAGTGCTGTTCCTACTTGGATGTTTATTCTGACCTTGATTTTGGACAGTTTCTCTGCCATGCCCAGATTCTCTGATCACAATGTCAGCTTTCACTAGGAACCTCTTTGTGAGTTAATGGCAGGGTTGGGAGTTGGAGCAACTGGGGATGCAGAGCTCTGACATGTCAGGACTGCTGGAATGTTGAGAAGGAAAGCTCTTCACAGCAGTGAGATGGCGCTGGGCTCTCGTTTCTGGGCTCTGCCGTTGGTCGTGCTTTATGATCCAGGGCAAAGTTCTTGACTTGCCTGGGTTCCAGTGCGTAATGTGAAAATAATCCTTTGAGGGCTGTTGAGATGCTTTCACGTTCTTGAAGTATTTGAAGATTCTTGGCTGGATGACGGTGCGTGCTGCTGCTCTCGGCAGTGTAAACATGAATGTCAGAAGTGTATTTACACGGAATAAGAACCAGTTACTTCAGCTAATTCTGGTTTTTCATGCCACAGATGGGAGAGGTGAGTAGCTCATCCTAGTTTTCTCAACCAGGTTGGATGATGGGTGTTTCTGGACATTGTTGTCGATCGTTCTCTTGCCTTTGCGTTTCATGGGGGCTCTGTTTGATGGAGCAGCGCTGTTCAGTGGTAAGTACAGCAGTCTGGAAAAGAGGGAACTTGCTGAACTTGAAACTTATTCCTCCCTCTTTAATTTCCCTCATCCATAGAAGTCGAATGATGTTAAGATATTGGAGATTCATAAAATTTAAGGGGAGAACAGACAATTAAATTGCCTCCTTTGATATATTTTATATGCTTTGTATCACAAAGCCTTTAAATTTTAATCATCTACTCTGAAACTGAGACCAGTAACTGATGTTTGGCTAAAAACAACGTGAAAGCTTTCCAGCCTGGAGTGTCCATCACTGGTAATTTCAGACTCCTCACTTTGCGTGGTAGTTTGTGCCATGTCAGTGTTCAAACTAAGTGGCTGATTTCTAATTTGAATTTGTCCACGTTCTGCACTGGTTCTTGTTACGGCTTTCCTGACAAGATTAGAGCCCTTTAGTACCCAGGGCTTTCTTGCCATGGAGGTACTTACACTCTGTAATCAAGTTACTCAAGTGATAAGGAAACAGAGTTGAGCTTTTAAGTCTGACTCTGAGGCATTTTCTCCAGCACTCAGATCATCCGGTGATTCTTCACGGTCTCCGTTTATTTTTAACGTTGTGGCAACCAGAACTGGTGAGTGTTCGCCTGGGTCTGATCCGTGCTGGACACTGAGATGCGACGGCCGTTTGGGAGGTTCGCAGTAGCCATTTTGCGTAGGGAAGTCCTGTTCCTGAGCCTCGCTGCTCCGGCACCGAGATCCTTTCTAGTCAAGTCTGCCATTTAGCAGTTACAGTCTGCATTTCTGGGATCATGAATTTGCCTTTCTATTCAAATGCGGTTTGCTTTCCTGAGCCGAGTTAAGGTGGGGATTCAGGCTTCTTTCTTTTGCTGCCATGTCCTCATAATAATTTTCTGTTCCTGTAATCCCAGTGTCAGTCACAGATTTTTATCTGCAGTGATGAAAATGTTGAACTGCATCAGACCTTAAATTTAGTGACAAAAAAAATTAGCATGATGCAATCGCAGGAAGTAGATGAAGAACTGGCTGACTGACAGCTCTCAAAGTACCAGTCGATACGGAGCAGCCGATGTGTGTTTCTACTAGAACCAGAGTACCCTCTGTGCACAGACTTTCTTCTCTGCGACTGTATTTGTGATTGCCAAGAACAAAGTTAGTCCTTTATCAAGACCTTTGCCATTAGAACGTGCTGCCTGGCACTACCGATGTCCCTGCTTTCTAATTCTTTACTGGGAATTTGGTTTTTCCCTGTTGGTTTGCCTGGGTTGATACCCAACTGACTGCCCTACAGCTCTCCAGTTTGCTCCGTCCCTTTTTGAGTTTTATTTTCATATGAACATCCACCTCACCTGGGGTTTTGACCTCATTTTCCAGAAAGGGCCTCATTAAAAAAGAAAAAAAACCCCACCCTGGGAGAGTTCAAAAATCCTGCTTTGGTGCTTGTTTTGTAGGCGAATTTCAAGTGTTTCACTCTTAAAGGATTTGCTAGAAATCGTCTTTAATTACAGATGAATTAGAAGGGACTTTGAATGATGAAGGCATGTTCTTGCAGTCTAACAGAGAGCTGTTCGTAGTAATCCTGGTTCTCCCTGCCACTAAAAAAAATTAATTTTAATTTATTTTATTATTAGATTATTTAGTGTGTGTATTGACTCTTGCACTTTGTTTTGTAAGAGGAAGATCCCAAGACTTTCTGAATGTCTGCAAGTGTAAAACTGGAGTGCTGTGGGGCGGCTGTGGTGCATCTGTTGGCGACTGCCTGGCATCGTGGAAGTGCAGGCTTTCTGAACCTTTGCAAGTGGCTGCTTCTGAAGGCACTTGTGAATTATCCTTCAGTTCATTTCACGGGCATAATTCTGATTACTATTGGCGTCACTCCTCTGTCACACTCAAGTAAATTCTGTTTTATTCATAGCAATGTTCCTTCTTACTTTTTGTTAAGAATGCAGCTGCCTTTGCTCTCTGGCTGTTCCCTTGACTTCCCCTTTTCCTGTCCCAAGCTGATTTAGCTTTTACTCTGTGTGTTCCAGCTGTACTCAGCAGTGCCCACGCGTGGTTCTATAGGAGAGGCAGTGTTACTGCTGTTGCGGTTTAGGACGCTGTGTAATATGGGATCTTGAAACCAAACTCATTTAAATACCACTGTGTGCTGGGTTTGGCTGGGATAGAACCATAGAATGGTTTGAGTTGGAAGGAACCTTAAAGCTCAACCAGTTCCAACCCCCGTGCCACGGGCAGGGACACCTCCCACCAGAGCAGGCTAGACTTGGTTTTCTTTTAGTAGCTCCTATGGGAGTAGATTTGGATTTTTGCTGGACAGCATTGATCACACAGGGATGTTGTAGTTATTGCTGAGCAGTGCTTGCACAGCATCGAGACCTTTTTGGCGAGCAGGCTGGGGTGTGCCAGAAGTTGGGAGCGAACACGGCTGGGACACCTGACCCCAACCGAATATGTGGAATATCCTACTGTAGGATGTCGTGCTCAGCCTATAAAGCTGGGGGAAGAAGGACTGGGGACGATTATTCCGAGTGATGACATTTGTCTTCCCATGTAACCATTATGTGTGATTGAGCACTACTGTCCTGGAGATGGCTTAGCACCTGCCTGCCCATGGGAAGTGGTGAATGAACTCCTTGTTTTGCTTTGCTTGCATGTGTGGCTTTTGCTTTTCCTATTCAACTGTCTTTATCTCAACCCACGAGCTCCTGCACTTTTACCCTTCCTTTTCTCTCCCCCATCCCACCAGGGGGAAGTGAGCAAGTGGCTGCATGAGGCTCAGTTGCCGACTGGGGTTGAACCTCGAAGTTTTGTCAATAAGAAGAGTGGTGTGCTTTTTGGGTTGGTTTTATTTTAAGAAAAGTGTTTGAAAGAGCTTGTTCCCTGAGAAAGTCCCTGTTTTGAAACTCATAACTAAATGCAAAGAGCCAGGGCAAATGTCTGGAGTTTGGGAAGGCTGCTTCCTTTCTGGCTATTGAGTGGGAAATCTGCCATAGCGATAGGCTTTGAGGAAAGGTTTGAAAGGAGGAAGAAGACTGAGGCACAGGATCTTGGGAAGGATACTGTGAAAGAAGCTCTGCCATTCCTGCTGCTTGTGGTCCAGGCTGTGGCACTGTGGGAGTCTCAGGCAAGTAAAGAGACTGCAAAATGTGTCCTGTTTTGTGGACATCTCTATTTCTTACAATGCAAGCCTTGGAGCTCAGCCGGCAGCTTTCCTGCCTCCTGGCTAAACCAGTATCTGATTTTTCTGTTCCTCTGCTGTCTTTTTGCTAGAGTTGTTTATTGACTGAAATTGTTTCCATATGGCTGCGATGTAGAACTTGATTACATTAAACGTGGCGCTTTCCTTTGCTGTTGCGGTGCTAGGGAAAGATCATCCTTCTTTCTCTATTTCCAGCCTCCCCTTCCTCCAGAAAACCTTGATTTTGGAGCGTGTAACTTGCTTAGGTGTTATCTCCCCCCACTCTGAGCCTCATAGAACTGGGAAATAGAGATTCAGTTCTTTTGTTGGGGTCTTAGCTGGGTTAAGTTTGGGTATAAATGGTTGAGAAAATACTTCAGATGGAGATTACAGTGACTGGGGTTGCAGTTTGAGAGCTTCACTAGAGGTGCGGCCTCAGTGTGTTCAACCTGCGCAAGGATGCAGAGAAGAGACAGTCTGTGCTTCCAGAGAGCTGCCTGCTCATCAGGACGGTCCTTTTGGGTTGCATTCGTTTGCTCTGATGATCAGTTTAAGCACTGCTCCGGGGAGGTGTTAAAATTCCTGGACTTGGATGCTTCAGGATGCTGGAGGGCCAGAGTCGCTGCTTATCTGGAGCCTGGAAGCGCTGTGTAGTTTGTAGAAAACAGGTCTGTTTAATAGCAAATGGATGCATCTGTCTCTTTGATAAGAATCAAAGCTGATTCTTGGCTAAATTAGTTAATAAAACCAGCAGCGAAGCATCTCAGCTCTCTTTTATAAAGTTGAGTTTGTAACCTGGATTCAATACTTGGTTTCTGTTTAAGATATTTTCTGTTTACTAGGTTTTAAATATATAAATACCTTTTCCTTAAGCCTAAGCCATCTGATGTAATGCCTGCATTTCTTGTAATGTACTTAAACAGAACCCGGGCAATGTATTTTTACTGCCCGTGTCTCCAATAAAGTCAAACCGGCGAAGTGATGGTGGTCACTCTTGACTGAGCGAGTGGAACCAGAACCTGATGAAGCAGTGAAGCAGCTTTTGACAGAAGCAGCCTCTTCTGCGTGTGCATAGAGAATATTTTCTTCATTTCAGTATATTCAAATAGTTCAGATCACAGACTATTTAATTCAAACCTGAGAAGCCATTTGGGAGCTGTAAATGCAGAAATGCTTGTTTTCCTTTCCTGACATAAGGTGGAAAAAAAGAACAATGAGGAAGGAGATTCACTAATCCTGGGATCTTTCAGTGGAGGACACAGCAAGGTTCAATTCACTTAATAAAGATAATTCATTTGTGTTCACCAAAGCATTTTAAAATGCAAACCGTGTTTCCGGAACCCTTTTCTGCGTCCAGCACATGTGATGCATCGTTTGAGATTTATAAAACTGCAATACATAAAAGCTGCCATTTAAAAATTGTTTTACAGATAGCCCAGCAACAACTGAAATGCAGGTATGGTTTGAGGCCCTTGCCTTGCTGGAGTGTGAAGCTCCCTCCAGTGTTTTTTTTACATTTAGTGCAAAATGAGAGCTTCCAGGGGAGAAATGAGCTCTCCTACCCCTGGGATATCCGGGAGCTTGCTGGATGTAGAGGTCTCTGAGGTGTTATTTGTTTATAAGACAGATTCAAGCCACAAGGTGTTCATAGAATCATGGAATGGTTTGGGTTGGAAGGGACCTTAAAGCTCGTCCAGTTCCAACCCCCTGCCATGGGCAGGGACACCTCCCGCTGGATCAGGGGGTTCAAAGCCCCATCCAGCCTGGTCTTGAACTCCTCATAATTTAGAAATGTTCAGTCATGGCCATCTCCTCTGCTGCTCCTTTTCCCTAAAAGACTTGCTGCTGCCCAGTGCTGTCAAGAAAGGCTATTGGCACCTTCTTCCAGTTGGGTTGTTAAGCTGGGGAGGGACTCTTTATTGAGGAGTGCTGGGATAGGACAAGGGGCGATGGGTTTTAAGAGGAAAGGGGGAAGATTGAGATCTTAGGCAGAAATGTTTTCCTATGAGGGTGGTGAGGCCTGGTCCAGGTTGCCTAGAGAGGTGGCTGCCTCATCCCTGGAGGAGTTGAAGGCCAGGTTGGATGGGGCTTTGAGCCCCCTGGTCCAGTGGGAGGTGTCCCTGCCCATGGCAGGGGGTTGGAACTAGAAGGGCTTTGAAGTCCCTTTAACCCAAACAATTCTTATGATTGCAAGTCTTAAAATTGTGACGCAGTGGAGCTGCCTCCTTTCAGCCCACACCACAACACCTCTCTTCAGCAGGAGGATGGGGTTAAAGCCTTTCCTTCTCTTTGTGTTTGTGCTTCAGGTGGCTGCCTGTGCAGCTGGGTTCTGTGCATCTCAGTAGATAGCTTGTGGGCATTGTCAGAGAGCTCTTCAGGAAAGGCTGTGGTCCTGCAGATGCAGTAAGGTGCCCACAAGTCCTGATTTATCGTAAAGATCTCTCTACTCCCTGTTTTGCCAAGTGTTGTGGGAAAGGTGGGCTGGGGTAGTCTTTTGTCTTCTGTCCCTCATAGAAGGCACAGAGCAGAAATTAAGGGGAGCACATTTAATTTTCAGCGTTGTCATCTTCACAGGAGGGGAGAAGAAAAGGTAAAGTGTGACTGTCACAGACCTTGTCTGTTCTGCTTCTTATGGTGGGTGACCAGGTAAACCAGAAACAAAACGTCACCTTTAAAGCCCTGCAAACTGCCTTCCAGGAGCTCCTTTACTGCTAACAAAGTTTAGTTAGTTTGCTACTTTTCAGTCATTTTTAGAACTGTTAAAAGAGGATGAGCTGATGAAGACTCTCTTGTATATTTTATGTGAGCTCAGATATCTGAATATGGAATAGAAGTGGTGCTGCATACCTGCAATTTCCATTAAATTTCAGTGCCTTTCTTAAGGGGCTTGTCCTTAAAACGAGCTGTAAGTAACGGTACAGGCAGTGGGATTGCTCTCTATTGGCTTCCACAAGAACTGAACTGGAACCACAGTGAGGATATTTTCTAATTAACAGGAGATCACGGAGTTCTAGGTCCTTTCATATTAAAGAATAATTAGTTCTCCATTGTTTTTGCTTTTGACAGTCTTTTACTGTCAGCCTTCCAAAGGAGACGTTGGTCCTTCCTCCAATTATTTGATGAAACAATTTACTCTGTGCAGCCTTCTTTCCCCCCGCCCTTCATGGTAGGAATCCATTCCTGGTGTCCTCCTGGGTGCTGTTTTCCAGCTCTGCTTTTTATGTTCTCTGCCTCTTACAGAGAAAAGCCTGCACAGTGGTGGGACTGAAACACTTTTCTTCTCCTTGTACACTCTTGGAAATAATAGCATATGTTAAATGTCCTGCAAATAACTGAGTAAAGAGGATGAGCCTTCAGTTTTCTCCTGACAAGGATTACTTCTGAGGAAAGGCTGCAGGCTCAGGGCTGTGCTGTCATTGTACATTTGGCTGCAAATCTGATTTTTCTTTCTTTAATATCAAAGGGAAGGGTTATGACTTCTGAAGTCCTGCCTGGAGGTGTTGAAGACCAAGCTGGATAGGGCTTTGATCCAGTGGGAGGTGTCCCTGCCCATGGCAGGGGAGTGGAACTCGATGGGCTTTAAGATCCCTTCCAACCCAAACCATTCCGTAATTCTGTTATTCTAGGTGTAACTGTATGGAGACATTACTTGAGCAGAGCTCCTGAACTCCCCTGCCTTCATTTGCATGTGCTGGGAATGACCTCTGTGCACTTCCACCCTCCGAGGAGAATCCTGGACCATACCTGGTGTTCCCAGAAATTGCAAATAATGTTTCTGCTTGCTCCTGCATCTTGATTGTCCCGTGCCTGTTTTCCTTGTTCCTGTTGATGAACTGCTTCTTAATTGTTCCTATGCTTTTTGCATTCATAGTTTCCAATTATAAGCTTAGGTTAAAACTAATTTTTAACTAACTTTTTGGTTCTGGCCTTAGTCAGCCACCTAGCACAAGTGATCTAGCAGTGTTCTGTCAGGTTTCTGAAGCCACAGGGCATCCCTGACTCGTAGCTCTGTGTGTCTTTGTAGGAAGATGCATCTGTAATCCAGTCACTACCCCAGCACCAACCTGAACGGAGCTGGAGCACCCTGTGCCTGCACAAGTACTTTTAGAGCAAGTAGAGAAAATTGCACAAGCAGGGAGCTTAGACCCAACAAGCTTGAGAGGTGCCGTCCAGCCTCCACATTTTTATACTATGTGCAAATGGGGAAATTAAACTAAGAGTTTCGATATAAACACACTGTTGTGCTCTTCATTCTGTCCCATATTCTTTTTCTCTCTTTATTTTTCAAAGGTGGACCTTTTACAGCCTTTATAGTTCTTAAACATAGAATCATAGAATGTCCTGAGTTGGAAGGGACCCACAAGGATCATCAAGTCCAGCTCCTAATAGTTCTTAAAGACACTCTGCTCTGCCTGGCTGGCACAAGGGAAGCTTAGAAGCCAGTTGTTTAATTGGTGTTTTGCGTGGTGGATTGTGAAATGGTGAATTCAGTGAGGTTCCTGCTTTGCTGTTCTCTTTCAGTAGAGCAGCAGCGGTGCATGCACCCAGTACTTCTGAAAATGTCATTAAAGTATTGCTTGAAGCTGGGATCTGGTCGACAGTAACAGCTGAGCTACACTGGTTTGGACCTTGCAATATAGGCAGCTGTAGAATAAGGTTTATTTATGAGTTGCAAAACACAATAGAGGACTAAGCTGAGTTAAAGTCAGGTGTAATCAGTGAAAGGCTGTTGTGGTCAGATGAGAAGATCGCCCTGTCTCTGGCACAAGGCTGGATAATTGGCAGCCCTGGATGGTGAGGAATGCCTGTAAGAATAGGGCAAACATGGGAGGGCAAACCCCCTCCCCAGCAGGTACTTGCAGGTACCTTCACTGTGTTCTTCAGGCGTTGGGATATCTTTTGTGTCCCATCTTTTACACCTAAAGAGAGGACTAGTCATGCTAAATCCTTAATGGCCCATTTGTCTGGACAAATTGCCATCCTGAGCCTTGTCCACTCCAGTTTTTCCACCTGCTTAATGTCCCATACCTGGAGGCTAGGTAGCTTTTGTGAAGGGAGCTGCTCCTTTTAGTTCAGTTCCTAGTGAAAAAATGTCCTCATTTTTCTTTGTGTTACTTTTTTTTTTTTTTTTGTGCCGTCCCTGTGCACTCCTGTCCTTTCCACTTAAGCAAATTACGTCCTTTAAATTCCACGTATGGACAACAAATAGTTATCCCTTCACCCATCTGTTGGCAGGGTTGCTTGTTTAATACCATTCTCCTTTGGTTCAGATGAAATTGGTGGAGATAACACGGAGCTATATGTAACTTTGTGCTTGATTTAACCCGAACAGTTCTGCTGAAGATGATTTGGGGAGCACTCATGGAGTCCTGTGCCAGCAGGACGCTGCCAGTGCCCATTCCTGGCAGGGAGGTGAGGGCAGGAGAAGACTGGGCACGTGCAGGCTAGCTGTCTGCTGACATACCTGCCTCTAGAAAAATACATCTCTTGGTGTCCAGAGCAGCATGAACAGTGCAGAACAAGGGCAACCAATGACTTCTCTCCAATTTAGGTCATCTACAAACATCTATAGGGCTGTCAAGTTACTGTTTAACTCCAGCTCTGTGTACTCTTCCTACATGAGGACTAAGTCTGCTGTCGTTTAGAAAATGATGGTTTCTTTTCTGGCTTGACAGTACCTTTTTGGTGTGGTGTGATTGCTATTTAGCTGTCATTTCTCTGACTTGTAAAGCGGTCTCCAGTGTGTGCAGTTTTATATCCCATTAGCTCGCTCTTTCTCATCCCCATCATATTGCACTGCAATCATCTGTCCTCTTTTCTTGCCCCCGTATACTGTTGGATCTCTCTCTTTTAATATTGTGTTTTCTAAAAACCTTCTTCCTGTAAAATGCCGCTGTGTGAGTCTGTTTTCTTAGTTACGATGATCTTTACAAGTCTTGAACGTGGAAATTATCATTGTGTAATTTCTTTTTCTAGCTAGATATTTCATAGCCTCAGCTCTTCGGAGCCTGGTTGCCTCCTGGTTTACCTAAACCCTTATTTTTTTATAGAGTATGTGTGAAGGTAGTGTTTCAAATGCTGTACAACAGTGCTAATTCTGTAATTGAGGGGTGAAAGGAGCTGGAAACAGCACTGCAGCTGAAGTTCCTGTGAGTTGCATCATTGAAAGCACAAGGGTTAATGTTTTTCTCCAGATGTTAATCTGTTTCCTGTTTTTATTTTAATGTATGCATATCAAAAGATTTTGGTTTCTTTGTCCCTTTGCACTTGAGCTAGAAACTGCAAGCTATTTGTGGTGTGGAGCAGGAAAGTATATTTTTTTTTTAGTACTTTTGGTTTTAACAGTTTCTCTGTAGAGGAAGGAAAAAGAAATTGAGACATCCTTCCAGTGAAATACAAAATAAGAGGAACGCGGTATCTGAACTTAGCGCCATCTCCACTAATAGGAACAAAGATGACAAAACATTTTTAACAGTCTCCCTGTGTTTTGGAGAGAGGACTCTGAATGCAGTAAATGGCTATGAATGGCATTTGCATTTCTCCTTGCAAGAAGCTGGTAACAGTTCAGATAGGAAAGGTCTGGAAATGCATTTTCTTAACCTAAAATGATTAGAGCACTTGAATTTCATTGCTGCTTCTGATTTCTATCCAAAGATTTCTGTTCTACAGCTGTTAAAAAATTTATGGAGCAACTTGAGATCAAAGCAAATATATATTCTCTGTATTATTTAAACTTGGGCTTTGCGGAACACATGCATTGCAGCCATACACTTTGTGCAGGAATTTTGTACTGGCGAAGGCAGATGTCCTTTACGTTGTGCAGTTAAACCTGAGATGTGCAAAACCAGGGTTGTGTCCCAGGGATTAATGCTGGTCTGATTCTCAGTTGTCTTTCCTCATCCTCCCAAGTAACTTCTTATGAAATGTGTCATAAAATGCGTTCCAAATAATTGACAGGAACCAGTTCAATTAAAGCCAATCAAATTTATTCAGCAAGCAGGCAATAAAAAAAAACAGCGCTGGGCGGCCGGGGAGTCTTCGCTCCGCCAACGACTGTGCCCTCTTCTTTTTCTTCTTCCTTCTTATAGCGTTGTCTTGGGTCTGGTAGTCCACTGTCTCAATGCCACGTTGCGTTGTGGGGTAAATTTCCATTATTCAGCGGTTCCGGGTGCTCATCCGGCTGAGTAACTTGAACCCTATAGTTAAACCTTTCCTCATTTTACCCATTCTTTAGGCCCCAGGCTCTTCTTTACTTATGCTAAGCAAGTTAGTTGGGCCTCAGCTCCTTCTTTACTTATGCTAAGCAGTTTATGCTAAAACGGTTTATGGTAAACGGTTTAATGACCAAACCTTTATCTTTCACAATTCCCCCCTTTTTCTTTTTCCTGCATTTTGTTCAGTAAACCGTTGCAGTTCCTGGTGACTTAATACAAAAGCATCACCCACTACCTCTTCCTCTCCTGCAGTAGGTTCATACTTAGCGCGGATAAGCATTAAATGTGCAGCTTCTGATCGATTCTTTACAATGCTTATTAATTTGTTAAAAATACATAGGCCAAATGTAAGCCCAGCGATTAAAAGTAATGTCGGCCCGGCTATAGTAGAGAGTAATGTAGTTAACCATGGGGAGTAGTTGAACCATTTTTCATACCAACCTTCTTGTGCCTCTCTTTTTTTTTTTTCTTTTTCGCTCCAGTCCCTCCCTTACCTTTGCCATACTGTCTCGTACTGGCCCAGTGCTATCTATGTAGACACAACATTCTTCTCCTAAGGCCGCGCGCAGCCCTCCCCTATTAGTGCCTGTTTCCCAATATCTCATACTCCACGTTCTCCCTATTAACCATCCTGGGTTGTTTGGCTGGGATATATTTACATATATAAACTGGCAATTTCCATAAGAAGGTTGGGGTTTTATCCCTCCACGGAGGGCTAAAATTATACCGCCGCTGGAGTCTGGTTTAGGTGGAGTGCATTCACTTGGGCCCCAGCTTACTTTGAGGAATTTATCAGGTCTTGCCCCTGGCTTCCAGGCGGATGCAATAGTTTTGCAACCCCAGTATGAACAATAATACTGATTAGGACTATTACAATAACTTCGCCCTGGGTTGGAGGCTGGACAAAAAATAAAATCCTTTTGCGTTGGCTAGATTCGCATTTTTGCAAAAATTTATGTACACAATCTGACACAAGGTAGGTGTAAAACGGGGAGCTCTAGGAGTGGTAATAGTCTGGATTATGTGTTGATCTTCCCACCTAATCAGGCTCCATTTAAATGGTTGGTGGGGGCTTCCTTCAATCTGACTATACCACATTCCCAAGATGTATAGTATCATGGTCAGTCTAGAGCGACGCGTCTTTTGCCTCGGTTGCCAGTTTACAAAATTTATTCCCGGATTAGGGTTAGCGTTGGACAGTGCATAACTCTGTCCCCAGAATTTTTCCCTCCACTGGTTCTTACTCCTCTGCCTCCGCTCGGCGACTCGAGTGCTGCGAGCCCCGGGGATATTCATCTTCTCGGCAGCAAGAGTATTCTTCAGGAGGCTCCAGTTATTTCGTGTTCCCTATCCAGGAAGGTTCACCAAGGCAACTTAAAGTCTCTCTTTCTTCTCGAGGCAAAAACTCCTGCCACTCTTTGACTGACTTCTTCCCATGAATCTTTAACACATTTGCTAATAGCTCTTTCCCAGTGAACAGTTCTAAAGTCTCGATGTATAGGAAGGTACAGTTCCCAACCACAAAACAGTTTTTCTACGTCTGCCTTTACCATTGGCCATGACCTTCCCCAAAACGCCTACAGTCACTACAACAAGGTTGTCTTCTTGTTGCAATACAAGCCCAAGTATCTTCACATCTGACACATCTACAAATGACCCAGCACTCGTGATCTTCCCACGGATGCTTTATACAGGGTATCCCAGTTCCCCAAAAGGGTCCCTCTCGAGGTAAAAGTCTCTCGTCAGTGATACCTGGTGTTACTTCGCAACAGTGTGCAATGAGTTTTCCATCTGACGACTTGTACAGTCCTGCACCTCCTGTTTGATTCAGTATTCTACTCAGGTGCCAGGGCGCGAATGAAGCCCTTCTCAATGCCTCTCCCAGGGTAACCTGGAACCATTCATATAAACTTTGTTTAATTTCTCTTGGGGAGTTTGTCATCCAGTCTTGGAGTTGCAGTTCGTTTTATTGTCAGCTTCAATTCTCCTGGGGAACTCGCAACTGCCCAAGGTAGATCTGATACTGGTCCTTTTACTCGACTTGCATGAGTCCAACTGCGCTCTGCTGTCTGGACGGGTGTTTCTGTGGTAAGTAAGACAAGATA
The DNA here is from genome assembly GCA_033558235.1 of Neomorphus geoffroyi. NCBI lineage: Eukaryota > Metazoa > Chordata > Aves > Cuculiformes > Neomorphidae > Neomorphus > Neomorphus geoffroyi. Next base: position 17,778,988 of record JAUMJM010000035.1, on the reverse strand, counting down.
TGGTCCCTCCCAACGAGGAGTTAAAGGTGTTTCCTTCCATGATTTTATGAAAACTTTATCCCCAGGTTTTATCATATGTATTCTCACATCTAGAGGGGGCCTCTGAACCAGTAAACCCTTTTTTCTCAATTCCTCCTGCCTACTCATCAATTGGGTCAAGTATGGTGTCAAGTGGGAATCTTGTAGTTGAGGATGTTCATTAGGAGTCTCCATATCATAGGGCATCCCGTACAACATCTCAAAAGGGGAAAGCCCTGTGTCCGCCCGGGGCTGAGTTCTTATGTTTAACAGGGCTAGGGGAAGACATTTTATCCATGACATTTTTGTTTCATACATCAACTTAGTCAACTGTTCTTTTATCCTCCCATTCATTCTCTCGACCCTGCCCGAGCTTTGGGGGTGCCAAGGAGTGTGGTATTGCCACTTGGTACCTAAAGCCGAAAATATATCCCGAATTACCCTAGACGTGAAGTGGGGTCCTCTGTCAGAATCAATTACCTTCACCACTTCATATCTAGGCACAATTTCTTCTAAAAAGATTTTTACCACTACTTGAGTTGTGGCCTGGGCCATGGGGAATGCTTCTACAAAATGGGTTAAATGATCTACTAGCACAAGAAGATATTTATATCTCCCAACCTTGGGTAATTCAGTAAAATCCAATTGGATGTGTGAAAAAGGTCTATGTGCTAACTCTCTCCTAACTCATAACGTTGCAATATTTGTTCCAAACTTGCCCAAATAAATTGGGTGATTCTGTGAACCCTTGTGGGAGCAGGGTCCATCTTAATTGCTGTTTTCTGTGAGTATCTGGATCCTCCCATTCAAATGCAAAATAATCTCTATAATCTGCCCTAAGGGGGCAAGCCCAAAAGGCATCTTTAAAATCTATGACACTATACCACTGATCATCCGGTCCTAATTGGCTCAATAGTGTGTGTGGATTAGCCACTACAGGGAATCTGGCCACTGTCCTCTTGTTAATTTCTCTCAAATCATGCACTAGACGATACTTCCCACCTGATTTCTTTACAGGTAGGATGGGTGTGTTATGTGGGGACATACAGGGTTCTAACAATCCCTGCTTAATCAGCCTGTCAATCTCAGGTTTCAATCCCCGTCTTCCTTCTTCAGATAAGGGATATTGTTTTATCCGAACTGGTATTTCCGGATTTCGTATAGTGATTGCAAACGGGTCAACGTCCAATTTCCCGACAGTTTCCGGAGTATACCATACTTGTGGGTTTATTTCCCTCTCATCTACGGCTCTCAAGGGGCATAATTTAATATGTATCTGGTCCTTTGTTGTCTCTAAACTAATTCCCAATTCTATCATTCAATCTCTTCCTAAGAGGTTATAATCTGCCTCTGGTACTAACAATAAAGATCCCACCCCCATTTTAGAGTCTGTTTCCAATAACACATTTTTAATTACGGGAACCTCAAAAGGTTCACCCTTAGCTCCAATCACTTGTGCTTTATCTGAGGATGTGTTGCATCCTGGAGGTAACCTCTGGACGGTAGATCTTTTCGCTCCTGAGTCCACTAGGAACTCAACTACTTGTTGCTGGGGACCCACCTTTAATTTTGTCATGGGCTCTGTAAAATTCCTGGTCCCCAGCAAATAGAGCCCCTGACCCCTCTAATCCTCCTTAAATATCCTCTCATCATTCATTCGTTGCCGACATTCCTTTCTCATGTGTCCTGGCTTTCTGCAATAAAAACACGTCCATTTCTTTCCTTCCACCGATTTTTCTCGTCCCCTGTTCCCCATGTCCCAGCGGGAAGAGGTGTTTCCCCTCCGGGGTGGGATTGCCTTCTGTCCTTCTTGCACCGCAGCTACCATCGTTCTCACTTGCCTTTTATGTGTTCCTTCCTCCCTTCTAACATATACCTTTTGGGCTTCCCTCAAAAGTTCATCTAGTCCACGATCTTGCCAATCTTCAATTTTTTCTAATTTCCTTCGATGTCTTGCCATGATTTAGCCACAAACTGCGTTTTCAATAGAGCCTCTCCCCCAGGGGTACTGGGGTCTATTCCTGAATACAACTGCAAGTTTTTTCTCAACCTTTCTAACCATTCTGTAGGTGTTTCATCCTTTTTCTGCTGCTCATTAAGGGCCTTACTGATGTTCTGCCCTCTGGGAACTGATTCCCTAATTCCCTGGATTATAATATTTCTCAGATTTTGCATTTTGATTCGATGTACTGGATTCTGATTATCCCAATTAGGCCTTTGTAATGGCCATTTAACATCTGCTGGCGGTCCTTGTTGGTGCTGCTGATCCCATAATCTCATTCCGGCCCGCCTTATCATTCCTCTTTCTTCTACAGTAAACAATATTCCCATAATGGACTGGATCTCATCCCATGTGTAAATGTTGGGGCCGAGGAACTGATCCAGCCTCTCAGCGACCCCTAGGGGATCGCCTAGCAGGCTCCCCATTTCCTTTTTAAATTCTCGCACGTCCCCCGAGTTAAGAGAGAGGGCAACATATCCTACCCCAGGAGCGGGACCTCCCATTGCCACCTCTCTTAGCGGATATAGTTGCGGAGGTTCCTGCATTTTTCTTGTTTGACTTCTAGTAATTCTTTTTTCGCATTCCATATTTTCTGGGGGCTGATCGGATTCTGGGGGGAGTTTGGGGGCTGTAGCCTCTGCGTCTGGATTCAGGGGAGGTATAGGAGGGGTATTAAGTGCAGGTGGGACATAAGGGGGGGTTAATACAGGTATTTCCTCCTCTTTCTGTCTCCTCCATTTTAGTTCTCCTTTTTCCCTTAAGGGGAACAACCCAGTTCTAGTTTCGGCTACTATCCAAAGAGCCGCGTACTCACTCTCTTCCAACTTAAATGGTTCCTTCGAGTTCACATATATATTTAACGCCTGACAAATCCAATCCTCAAATGAGCCAAAAACTGGCCAGTACAAATGATCTCCTCTGATTTGTTTACCTCCCTAGACCTCCATACAATAGTGTATCATCTTTGCTTTACTTTTTCCTCTCCTTGAGGGGTAATCCTCCCAATAGGTTATCATTAACCCTAAGGGGCTGTTTGGGGGGATCTTGGGGAGACTCACCTTCTCCTCCCCACCCATGGGACCAAAGGGCTTGCTTTTCCTTTGTCCCATCTCCCGAGGTGCCTTCAATCACACACACACGCTTCCCCCCGCTCATGACTCAGTCCCTCGCGGGATTTGGGAACCGCACTACTAGGGGGTCCGCACTCGCTTCGCCTGCAATTGGACGTCTCACACAGCACATCTCAGGATACCCAATCCCAACCGAACGGATAACAGGCCTCTACTTACGCGTCCCAAGCGTCTTCGTTCGGGGCTTCGTGCATAAAGATTACGGGATTCCCGGAGTTCTTTTGTTTATTGCCCAAATTTAGGTTTGTCGGGTCGAGGGCTGGATGGGTCTGTCCGAGTAAGGGCCGCTTCACAGCGGGGTGCCCCCCTTTACCTGTGATCCACTCCAGGTAGCCTCGATCCGAGTCACGGCACCAATTTGTCATAAAATGCGTTCCAAATAATTGACAGGAACCAGTTCAATTAAAGCCAATCAAATTTATTCAGCAAGCAGGCAATAAGCAAAACAGCGCTGGGTGGCCGGGGAGTCTTCGCTCCGCCAACGACCGCGCCCTCTTCTTTTTCTTCTTCCTTCTTATAGCGTTGTCTTGGGTCTGGTAGTCCACTGTCTCAATGCCGCGTTGCGTTGTGGGGTAAATTTCCATTATTCAGCGGTTCCAGGTGCTCATCCGACTGAGTAACTTGAACCCTATAGTTAAACCTTTCCTCATTTTACCCATTCTTTAGGCCCCAGGCTCTTCTTTACTTATGCTAAGCAAGTTGGTTGGGCCTCAGCTCCTTCTTTACTTATGCTAAGCAGTTTATGCTAAAACGGTTTATGCTAAATGGTTTAATGAACAAACCTTTATCTTTCACAAAAAGGAATATCTCTCCTGAGGTGCTGTGCCTGTTTCCTAGTTGAAATCTCTACTGTGTTTCGTATTGAGTTTTTTCCACCCATTTTTTTTGTGTGCCACATAACCGAAGTTTCCTGCCGGTGTGCTGAAGGGCTACCTTGGACTGCTTTTAGCTTCTTAAGGGCTAGACCTGAAAAGATTTATAGAATCATAAAATAGATTCTAGAGTCTTGTAGAGTGATTCTATAATGGCAATGATTGTCTTGAGATACAATTTAAGCTCTTATCCTGAAAATGCTGAAGTGTACTAGTAATCCCCCTAAATCCAGTTTGACTCTCCTTAAATGGAAAAGCTCACACGATCAGAGTCCTGTGTTCCCTAACCAAGAGCTTTTCAGAGTGGTGACTTTGTATGAGAATCGTGGAATGGTTTGGGTTAAAAAAAGCCCATTCAGTTCCACCCCCCTGCCATGGGCAGGGACACCTCCCACTGGGTCAGGGGGCTCCAAGCCCCATCCAACCTGACCTTGAACACCTCCAGGGATGGGGCAGCCACCACTGCTCTGGGCAATCTGGGCCAGGGCCTCCCCACCCTCACAGGACCTTCCTCCCTAAGATTTCATCTCACTGTCACCTCTTTCAGCTTCAGACTGTTCCCCCTCATCCTGTCCCTGCACTCCCTGATCCAGAGCCCTTCCCCAGCTTTCCTGGAGCCCCTTTCAGTACTGGGAGGCTGCTCTAAGGTCTCACCAGAGCCTTCTCTTCTCCAGGCTGAACAAGCCCAACTCTCTCAGCCTTTCCCCATGTGGGAGGTGCTCCAGGATATTTAACCTTATGTGATGGATCATAGTCTCACAATTAGGGCTTTAGACTGCAAACAGTGTCTGGGAAGGGGATGGCCCTGTCTTTTGAGTGTGTTTTTCTCATGGAGAACAAGGCAGCCCTCACTCCAGATAACAAGCTCCTGCTAAATGCCTTTTGTTCATTCGTATTTCTTCTCTGAATGTCTTCTGGTCCTCCATTCCCACCTCACTGCACACAAAAGCCAGCTGCTGGGGGCTTTCATCAAATTTTTAGGGTGCTTTTTTAACGTTTTGGCTCTGAGAATTGACACATGATCTAACAGTCGCACATTTTAGCAGGACCTCAGATCTCGCTTTGGCAGCAAAAAGCTTGCAGATGTGACCCGTGGTGGTTCGAAATCAAGTAGACAACCAAAAAACCTATAATCGCGTGGTTTCTGAAGGGCTGGGGTTGGTCCTATTCAAGCAGCTCCTTGAGATTCGTATGTGCCAGTTCTTCCTATCTTTGTATTCCATGTCTGACCTGTCCTCTGTCTCCTAGTACTTGGTAGTATCTGAGCTCTTCCAGGAGCTGTTACTTTTGTGCTTGATGGGATTTGTGTGTGCAGTCCTGGGTATAACTCACCTCTTGGTGTGCTGTTTCTTTAAAGCACAGATGAAAAGGCTGGTAAAATGGGGGAGGGAAGACAAAAATCTGAAAAGCTGCTAGATCTTAAAGATTAATCAGCCTGGTTTAAACAGCAAGCAAAGCTACAAACGTTCTTTTCTACACAGCATGTTTTCTTCCATTCGCTCTTGCGAAACTGTTTCTCCAGGGGGAAATTTTAAGCTCTAGAAGGCTGTTCTTATATTAGTGTCAGGACACAGGCTAAAATTATTTGTGTGAATATGTATAAACAGTTACATTACCTGGGGTTACTTTCATGCTTTCTCACTCGGTGGAATTATGGCCTCAGCTCGCACAATTGCTTTCCTATTGCTCTGTTTATACATATCTGCATTTCCAATCTCAAACCAGGGAACTCTTGTGTATGGGCTTCCATCCTGAGCGAAACAGAAGTCAGTGTGAGTGAGAAGGGATTCCTAGCATGTGTAGATGATAAAACCAGTCCTATTTATAAATATTACAGAACCATAGAACCATTGAGATTAGAAAGGACCTCTAACGTCATAAAGTCCAACCGTCAGCCCAACTCCACCCTGCCTAATAAACCATGCCCCAGAGTTCCATGGCTCCACTTTTTTTGTACATGTCCAGGGATGGAGACTCCACCACTGCCCTGGGCGGCGTCTGCCAGCACTTCACCGCTCTTTCAGAAAAGAAATGTAAACCTCCTATCCAATGTAAACCTCCCATCACACAACTTGAAAGCATTTCCTCTCGTCCTAAACAAAGAATATGAAGAATATACAATGTGTGTGTATATATATATATGTTGTGTATATATATTTATATTCTTCATGCACATGCCTTATTCTTACAAGAGGGGTACAACCCAATCCAAGGTTGCTGTAATTTCTTGGTTACTGTTCTAAGGTTTTTTTGACTTGAAGAGTGTATTCCCCCATGCCTGTAAACAACCTCCTGCACCCTTATAACACACAAAGAATTGCTTCAGTTTTGCTGCAAGGAAAGAAGTGATACAAGCAGCCCAAAAGGTGGGGTTATGTCCTGAACCAGGTGAACTCTGACATGGTCTGTGTGTTTTCTGCCATCAGCCATTCATCCTCTCTCCATTCCTCTCTGGGGATTTTCACCTCCTCTGCTGTGCTGGTTGACTTCTTGTGTAAGTAAGCTCAAAGAATCATGGAATCATAGAATGGTTTGGGTTGGAAGGGACCTCAAAGCCCATCCAGTTCCAACCTCTCTGCCATGGGCAGGGACACCTCCCAGTGGATCAGGGGGCTCCAAGCCCCATCCAACCTGGCCTTCAACACCTCCAGGGATGGGGCAGCCACCACTGCTCTGGGCAACCTGGGCCAGGGTCTCACCACTCTCATTGTGAAGAATTTCTTTGCAATGTCTAATCTAAATCTTCCTCCTTCCAATTTAAAGCCATTAAAGCTGAGTAAAGGTTGTTAAACTATGGTGGGGGCAGGGAGAGCAAGGGAAACAAATAGAAATGATAATCTATTTTTTTATGTTTTCTCCTCTTTTCCAAATTGATTACGAAGCACCATTTACAATGCAGATAAAAAAATGAGGAGGTCTTGTTTACGTGTGGATCAAACACCAAGTTTCCATATCAGTGTTGGTGCCATGCTGACTCTTGGTTGTCTGTAGGGTGTTAGAGAGGGTTCTTGAAAAAGTTACAGCAAAATTAAATGTCCCAGACCCTACTGAGGCATTTCAAACAAGTTGGACTTTTTAAGGTTAAGAAATGTTATCTCAGCTTCAAGCAAAGGGAAGCGGTTGTGTATCGCATGTGGGTTGCACAGCACATCCTAGGTGGACTCTGGTGATGGAAATATATGTATCTATGTGACATAACTGAAATCGTGTTGTTTATTTAATAGCATTTGATACAAGAAAAGACTTTACGTTTAGGGGGACACCGGCAGCTTTTTTTTGTCTCACCCGATGAAAAGAAGAGAGAGGTGGGCAAGAGGGCAGGCGTTGATCAAGTAGAGCAGGTAGACATTGATGTGAGCAGATGATAACTGGACAATAATGCAGGCAAGTATGCTGGGGGCACTGGATGTGGTCCCTAGTCATGCATGGGCAGTGGGGCTCAGGGTAATAGTGCTCCATCAGCCAAAAACTCTGGTAGAGCGATAAGCAGTGATGGAGAGGTGGTTTGGTGGTTGGGGGTTTATCAGAAAGGATTTTGCTCTTGAGAGGGGCTTAATTCCTGATCCAACAAAGAGAGGTTATTAGATCACTTGGCAAGGAACAGAAAATAAAGAAACACAAGAAATAGCATTTTCTAGCGGCTCTGTCCTGTGGCTTTCCTTGTCACGATTTTTTTGAGACAGTTTAGATAATTAGAGCGAGTCTTGAGGAGGCCACAAGCGTGATGCAAGGGCTAGATCCCCTCTGCTATGAGGATGGGCTGGGAGAGTTGGGGTTGTTCAGCCTGGGGAAGAGAAGGCTGCGGGGAATCCTTAGAGCAGCCTCCCAGGACTGAAAGGGGCTCCAGGAAAGCTGGGGAGGGGCTCTGGATCAGGGAGTGTAGGGACAGGACGAGGGGGAAGGGTTTGAAGCTGAAAGAGGGAGACTGAGATGAGATCTTGGGAAGAAATGTTTTCTTGTGAGGGTGGGGAGGCCCTGGCCCAGGTTGGCCAGAGCAGTGGTGGCTGCCCCCTCCCTGGAGGTGCTCAAGGCCAGGTTGGATGGGGCTTGGAGCCCCCTGATGCAGTGGGAGGTGTCCCTGCCCATGGCAGGGGGGTTGGAACTGGGTGGGCTTTGAGATCCCTTCCAACCCAAACCATTCCATGATTCTGTGATTCTAATTTTTTATTTATGTTGAATAGTGAACTCGGATCCAGACAGTTAAGGGAAAATAAACGTTGCTCTTACTTGGAGCATCTTGGAAAGGAAATGATCTTAAAGGCAGCAATAAATGCTCTGGTATAATGCAGACTAAACCATACTTAAAATAAGTCTATATCAATCACTCTGATATACTGAAATCCCAGTCTGCTGATTTGATGTCAGGGTGGTGAATTATGACCTTTTTTTATTATTTATTTTAAGGTTTAGTTGCCGACTTTATAAAAACATAAAGTGTGTCTGGCTCTGGTTGTAAGGTTTTTATTGTATGGCTGGGAGCAGCTTTTAGATTTGGGGCATAAGTGGTGGTTTGTGTTTGTATATTTATACGTACATAAATGCATTTGCACCTACATACAATTTATGGTTGGTTGTGTGTAATTTACAGTGTGTAAAATTATGCCCAGGGATAAATCTCATTTAGTTACATGTGTGATGGTGGTTAGAGGTCAATTTGTGGGTGCTGCCTTGCTGTGCTTAGGAGAGTTCCTACAGGTGCAGAAACAAGTTGAAGCTGTTCTAGAACCAATTTAAGATGAAATGGCATACGGCACCCACAGTGACACTCAGGTGGTGCAGATTTATTTGAATCGCTCTGAGGTGTGAGTGAATCCTTCCAGTTTGTGTAGACAAGGCCATGGGAGAACATCCCTGAAAATACCAAGCATGTGCATGGCTTTGCGTTGCACTGCAGTGCTATTGGAGGTGCTACCAACGTGGTGGCTTTAGTCAAAGCCCGTTCAGTGCATGGTGTTGCAGCAAACATAGCTCTTGCGACATGATGCTGCAGTGTTTACCTGTGTAGGATCATGGGCTCTGCTGAAACTGGCTGCCCTTGGCCTGGACAGGCACGCGCTCTGCTGGATAAAAACTGGCTGGATGGCCAGGCCCAAAGAGTGGTGGTAAGTGGAGATAAATCCAGTTGGACGCTGGTCACAGGTGGTGTCCCCAGGGCTCAGTGTTGGGTCCAGATCTGTTTAATATCTTTATCAATGATCTGGATGAGGGGATCGAGGGCTCCCTCAGTCAGTTTGGAGATGACACCGAGCTGGGTGGCAGTGTGGATCTGCTGGAGGGCAGGGAGGCTCTGCAGAGGGACCTGGCCAGGCTGGATCCATGGGCTGAGCCCAACGGGATGGGGGTCAACAAGGCCGAGGGCCGGGTCCTGCCCTTGGCTCACACCAACCCCGTGCAGCTCCAGGCTGGGGGCAGAGCGGCTGGAAAGCTGCCCCAAGGAAAAGGCCCTGGGGGTGCTGGGCCACAGCGGCTGAAGAGGAGCCAGCAGGGGCCCAGGGGCCACCAAGGCCCCCAGCAGCCTGGCTTGGCTCAGCCCTGGGGGGCAGCAGGAGCAGGGAAGGGATGGTCCCCCTGCCCTGGGCGCTGGGGAGGCCAAACCTGGAATGCTGGGCTCAGGTTTGGGCCCCTCACGCCAAGAAAGCCCTTGAGGGGCTGGAGCGCGTGCGAAGAAGGGAGCGGAGCTGGGGAAGGGGCTGGAGAGCAAGTCTTATGGGAGGCGGCTGAGGGCACTGAGGCTGTTTAGTCTGGTGAAGAGGAGATGGAGGGAAAATATCATTGGACTGCTTGAAAGAAGATTGTAGCGAGGTGGGTGTTGGTCTCTTTTCCCAGGTAACAAGTGATAGGACGAGAGGAAGTAGCCTCAAGTTGCGCCAGGGCAGGTTCAGATTTGACATCAGGAAAAATTCTTCACTGAAAGGGTGAGGCTGCTCAGGAAGGTGGTTGAGCCCCCATCCCTGGAGGAGTTTAAGAGCCGGGTAGATGAGATGCTCAGGGATCTGGTTTAGCAGTTGACAAGTGTGGTTGGACTCAGTGGTCTCCAAGATCTTTTCCAACCAAATGATTCTATGATTCTGTATTTAATCGGGTATGGATGGAAAAGTTGCACGTTGCTGCTCTTTTGTTTTAACGTAAAACTCTCTCTGAAACAGCTGTTTGACTAAAGTTCAAGTTCATCCACATTCTGTTGGCCAGTTTGTTTGCTGGATGGCTTTGGCACTCCAGGTACCTGTTGTAGTGTTGGCAGCTCATCTGGTGTCTCGAACAGGTCTGATATGAAGTACCATCAGTTGTCTCATTCCTAATTTGGATGAAAACCTTCTCTGCTTCTTGTCAGTGGATAAATCTTTACCTAAAAGTTTTGACGTTACTTTAGCTGCTTCCTACAATGGGAGTGACCAACTTTGCCTACTCAATGCGGTGTTTAATAGTTCATAACCACCTTATTATGCCTGTTTGAGTGTTTTCTTTTTAACCTGAGTGATACAAATCTTATTACCCCAGCTCCTTCATGTTTGCATTTTTAGGAGGTGGAAGAAAAGGTGGTTTGTTTTTAATTTTCCTATTTCTTCCTAATTAAGAAACAGGCCCCGTTCCTGGAAATGTTCAGGGCCAGGTTGGGTGGGGCCTTGAGTTGCCTGGTCTGGTGGGAGGTGTCCCTGCCCATGGCAGGGGGGTTGGCACTGGATGGGCTTTAAGGTCCCTGCCAACCCAAACCATTCTATGATTCTACGATAAAGGACCAGTGCAATTGTTTGCTTGAATTTCATGGTTTTAATATTCACAAACTGTTGGTCTGAACAACCAGATCTGGTCCAGTGACTTCAAACGCAGCTCTGCTTTCTCCAGATACAGGCAGGACTTTGTACTTGGTGCTGCCCCTTGGTTCCTGCTCACAGAAGTGCAGCGGTGCCAGCTCTTTCTAGCACGTGGTGGCCACAAAGAGCAGGTTTGGCCTCTTGGAAGCCAGAGAGAATTTTCTATAGGGAGCAGCTCATAGGATATGTAATTAAGCTCTTGTTTTGAATTGCCCGTAGAGGACTTCTGCTTCAGTCAGCTGGAAGAAGAGCCTAAGGAAATGGTTTGCTTGTCTCTGCTCTTAACCAGCCCACGACAGGCATTGGCTAAACTGCCCAACGCCTCTGGTCTTCCTGTTGGCTTCTCCCAGGATTTCCTTTGCTCCCCTTCCCTTAGCTGCCTAGGGCAGAAGTAGGACAGCCTCCCAGATAGGTAAAAGATCCATTAGATACATCCCAGAAGTTCTCTCATCTCCCATAAATGCGTTATATAGATGCTGTATTAACCTAAATACAGCTTCAGAGGGTAGCTGGTTGTGTGTTGATTGTCAGAGTTAACGCTGCAGCATGGGGATCGATTGAAATGAAAGTGGTTTAAATAGCAGGCAGGAAACTTTGGTTTGAATAATTGATTTTAGTTTTGTTTTGCACATTCATTTCTTAGGTTCTGTTGATAACTTCATGGTTTTCTGGCTGGTGTCAAGAAGTAACCGAAGCAATTGCATTGCTTCCTATGCATTTATTACAGGTTGAGTTAGATAATGGTTAATTCTCTGCGTGTTTCCCAGCTGATTCTTATTTACAAATCATGTCAAGCTACATTTGGCTGAAAACTCGAATTCAATTGAAAGTGCAGTTTTACTTGACATTGAGGCTGTGTAACACCTAGGTCAAAATACATTTTTTCTTTTAAAATATACTTACTGAATTCAGCAAGTCTTGTCTGGATAGGATAAATTTCACTTAATTTCTGGTTACCTTGCCCTTCAAAAGCACAAAGCTGGCAGAGCTCATCAATTTACCTTACTCTTATTCCTCATTTAAAAGCGAGAAACTGTTTTTCCTGCTTTCTGAATTCCCTACTGATTTCTTGACTGTGAAAGCGGGACTCATTGAACTGAGCTAAATAAGCAAAGTAAAAAGAAAATGTTTGTTCTTTTGTACTTGCAGACAAGGATAATGCTTGGAAGATGGCTTGGCACTTAATCAGCCGCTAGTTCCTAGCGCTTACCAAGTGACTTCCACTAGTTCACTGCCTTCGCATGCCTCTTCCTTTGGGCAATTTTTGCTACGTATGCATCTTAACTCATTTTGCTAATTTAAATCATTTCAAATTGGAAAGTAATTTTCAAGCTTTTATTTTTAATCTGCATGACTCTGCAGTGATGCGGGTGCACCTTTGCTTGCGAGGGTTGCAGCTGTGTTTGTGAAGTCAAGGGCACATGCAATGGCAGCCCCAGCCCTGGCAAATACCCTGAAGCTGAATGCGGGAGGGACAGGGTGGGCTTCCCACCCACCTCTTCTGCTGCTGGGGGATCTCAGGTTTATGCAGCCCAATTCTATGTGTCCATTTTGCTCCATGGCCTCATATCCCAGATTTTTTTCCCCTCAGTACATGAGGACATTGAGGGGCTGGAGCGTGTCCAGAGAAGGGGAGTGGAGCTGGGGGCGGAAGGGTCTGGAGTCCAGAGGTTCTGGGAAGTGGCTGAGGGACCTGGGGCAATTTAATCTGGAGAAGAGGCTGAAGGCAGACCTCATCACTGTCTACAGCTTCCTGAGAGGAGGCTGAAGCCAGGTGGATGTTGGTTTCTTCTCCCAAGTAACAAGGGATGGGATGAGAGGAAATGGTCTCGGGTTATGGCAGGGAGGTTTAGATTGGATATTAGGATAAATTTCACTGAAAGATTGGTGAAGCCCTGGCAGAGGCTGCCCAGGGCAGTTGGAGTCCCCATCCCTGGAGGGGTTCAAAAACCGTGTGGTCATGGCACTTAGGGTCGTGGTTTAGTCGGCCCAGTGGGGCTGGGCTGACGATTGGGCTGAATGATCTTAGAGGTCTTTTCCAACCCTAATGATTCTATGATCTGTGCTCAGCCTTCCAGCGGGAAGTGGGGCCAGGGACAAGGGAAGAAGTGATTCTGTCCTGGAGCTGTGAAAGAGAAGCGTCCCCTGGTGGGGACTCACCCTGAGAATATTGTCCACCTGTGAGTCCAGTGGAGATGACTTCTTGGGGGGAGAACTCTGTACCTGAGAGTTTGTGACGTGCAAGGCTGGGCTCAGAAAAGACGTGACCGGAACTGATGCACTTAAGAGTGAGCTCTTCTCATAATGCCTTGGTGAAGTCCTTCAGCTGTTCAGCCTTTGATTTAGCGTTTTTGTTGTGCCTGCCCCTAAGATTTTGGAATGAGTCCGTGGAAGATGGTTGGAAAGAAACTGCTTAAATTGTTTCTGAAGGATATACATTCAGGGCAGGATGGTTGCTGCATAGCAGGGCTCTCTGCCGGTTATTTTGGGCTTGTTTATCTCTTTAGATAATGCTTGCCCTGGCGTCATTCATGGTACTCTTTTCACTTTTAAAGGCTGTAAATGCAAGTTAAACGTAGACCGTCTGCTTCTACTAAATCCTTCTTTCCAACTCACGTAAGACTTTAAAAATGGCAGCAATGTGTCCTTTCCCAAGTGGCTAAGAAGACCAATGGCACTTTGGCCTGTGTCAGACCCAGCGTGGCCAGCAGGAGCAGGGCAGTGATTGTGCCCCTGTGCTCAGCGCTGCTGAGGGCACCTCGAGTGCTGGGGTCAGTTTGGGCCCCTCACTGCCAGAAGGGCCTTGAGGGGCTGGAGCGCGTCCAGAGAAGGCAACGAGGCTGGGGAGGGGCTGGAGAACAAGTGCTACGAGGAGAGACTGAGGGACCTGGGGGTGTTTAGCTGAGAGCAAAGGAGGTTGAGGGGAGACCTCATCCCTGTCTGCAACTGCCTGAAAGGAGGCTGTGGTGAGGTGGGGCCTGGTCTCTTCTCCCAGGTTGACAGGATGAGAAGTAATGGCCATAAATTGCACCAGGGCAAGTAAAGACTAGACATCAGGAAAACTTTCTTCCCTGAAAGGGTTCTCGGGGCCTGGCAGAGGCTGCCCAGGGAGGTGGTGGATTCCCCATCCCTGGAGTTGTTTAAAAGGTGGGTGCATGAGTTTCTGAGGGACATGGTTCAGTAAGGGGACGGGTACAGTTGGACTCTGAGATCTCAGAAGTCTTTTCTAACCAGCTGATTATTCTATGGTTCTTCTACTGACAGAGCAGTGAGTCCTGAGCGGATGGCGGTGCCACAGTCTGTAAATGCTAAAATTGGAGTTAGAGTGTGGAAAAATAAGAAATGTTTTGAACTCTGCTGAAGGCAAGATGGGAAAATCACCCTGCAATCGCGAGAGCAGGAGCTGGCTTTGTGAAATGAGCGTTCTCAACCAGATGCGACTTCTGTGCAGGAGTTAAAAATAAATTGTGAGGAGTTAAAAAAAAAGCTGAGAAACAAATCTGGGCATCAGTTTATGGCAACTCGAGTCTTCTGAGTGCACTGGGGAATGAGTTTTTGAGATCTTGAGGCAGGAAATATCTATAGAAACCCGTAATAACTGCTTTTCCTCCCTATTTGGGATATTAACTTTTCCTGTTCCTTAGGTCTGGACTGTATGCTCTCCTAACAAGCTAAACTCTCTACTTTTTAAAAATGAGAAAAATGGTGTTTTGTTATATACAGGGATTTAAAGTAGGGCTGTTTATTGGTTAGTCCAGCCAGAGTGTTTTAGAGCTCCGCATATTAAATTTAATACTTCATAAAATCATAGAATGACCTGAGTTGGAAGGAACCCACAAGAATCATCGAGTCCAACTCCTGTCCCTGCGTAGGACAACCCCACCATTCACACTTTGAGTCTTAGGGTGTTGTTCAAGAGTTCTTGGATATTGTCAGGCTTGTGTGCCATGGGTGCTCCCCTGGGGAGCTTTTCCAGTGCTCCGCCACCCTCTGGGTGAAGTACCTTTTCCTAATGTCCAACCTAACCCTCCCCGGCACATCTTCCTGCCATTCCCTCGAGTCAAATTTGTCTTTTTTGTTCAGTCTTGGGATAAATGCCTTTAGTACAATCTGAGCTTTGTCATCTAAAAATGTCTTTTTCTATTGCGTATCTTATTTTATTTACTAATAAGAGAGAAATGTACAGATTGTAAATCCACGGATTTAGAGAAAACTTTATAAAATGTGGAGCATTTGGTTTTCATTCCTTTTCTCTTAGTTTGAAGTCAAAAGCATAAAGCTGGTTTGGATCGTTAGCTTCCTGGTTCTCCTAGGAACTTCTTTTTTGTGTGTGTGCGTGTTGGAGATACTGTTTAGACTCTGATCCTGAAATGCTGAAGTCATCCTGCTAAATCCATTTTGACTCTTCCAAATGGAAAAACTCACACGGTCGGGGCTGTGTGTTCTCTAACCAAGAACTTTTCGGAGTGGTGGCTTTGTATGAGACTCATACAATGGTTTGGGTCAAAAGGGACCTTAAAGCTCATTCAGTTCAAATCCCTTGGGCAGGGACACCTTCTATTGGATCAGGTTGCTCAAAGCCTCATCCAGCCTGACCTTGAACACCTACAAGGATGGGACTTTCAGGACTTCTCTGGACAACCTGTGCCAGTCCCTCACCATCCTCACAAGAAAACGTTTCTTCCTAATATTGTAGCAGTATTTAATTATTAAAGTAAAGTAATACTTCAGAATGTCTTGTAATTGGATCAAAATGACTTTGATACGGTTATTAGCTTTGTGCTGTTGCCTTAAAGTGTTCTCATTTTAAAAAATGCTGCTTGATACTCGAGCCAGTCTTGCTTTTGTGTCTACCAATAAAAAAGGCAAAGCACCCAATGTTTACCCTTTGTTTTTGAGAGCTCTAGCTTGTTTAGAAAGTTTCACATGCGAAGCATCATCAGTATTCTTTGTAGTAGATCCCTGTGCTGTCTCAGCATGCTTCAATTCTTTAATTTGTATGATCTGGACCAGATCATACAACCTGATCCAGTGGGAGGTGTCCCTGCCTGTGGCAGGGGGGTTGGAGCTGGCTGGGCTTTAAGATCCCTTTCAACCCAAATCGTTCTGTGATCCTGACCTGCTTAGTTTCCTTAGTGCCCTCATGTGCTTCCAGTTTCTCCAGCATTCCCTTTCCTATTTGAATAGAAGGCTGCAGGAGGGGAGACAGAACCATGGAGAAGAGCTGGTATTTTGAGAGGTGGTTTGCCAAAGGATTTGGCCAGCATGAGAATCGCTTGGAAGATCAGGTGAAGAGTTTAATGGTGAAGGATGTGAGGAAAGAATGATGGTAGCAGATAAAGATCTGAGCGCATCAGGAGTAGCTTCTGTAGGAAATACCAAAGCAGGCCACTGAGAGCTGGAATGGTAATCCAGTTTCCACAAGCACCGAGATGGGTAGTTTCTAACCTGCATTTTTGTTGCCCTTAGAAAAGGCAGTTTTCCTTTAACGAAGGAGCTCCTCCACTGTGTAAATCCCTGCCTTGACCTGATGATCAATGTGGGAAAACAGCACGCTGTGAGAATTTACCACTGTAGATCAATAGCCCCCAGCTACCCGACTGTATTAAAGGTAATTGATGGGATGAGGAGATCCTGTAAACACTTATTTGTCCCATCAGCACGTTTGCTTATCTGTTGCTAGTAAGGACATCTACAGAGCCATCAGCTGTAATATAATGCTGGTTTTACTCGGGATTATGTTGGCATGTGCCTTTTTTCATCTTTTAAACCGCATCAGCATCCCAGTTATGGTTAGGCATCAGGAATGGAAATGTATTAGTTGGTAGCGAACTTTATAAATTTTTAAATAAGAGCACAAAAAGCCCCATTTCTGCTGGGTGAATTGAGATGTAGGGAAATATCCAACCAACTAAGGCCTCTCGATGGCATTTTAAGGGATAAGCGATCAAGGTTATGCAAATGAGTGAATTGATCAAAACTGGTGATTTAAATCACTTTGATTTACATTGGCAAGAGGGAAGCTTTGATTTAAATCATTGATTTTAATCTTGTTTTGGGATTGTACTTTCATTATTTTCCTACAGACAGGTTGATTTTCATTGGCTGGGAACTGTTTGAAGCGTGTTTATTTGCAAACAAGCAGAGCTCTTACTTAATTTCTTCTTTCTTTGGGCAGGAGAGGAACACTGAACTGGGGCAGGAGTGTGTCCTTAAGCAGGTACATAATGTAGCAAATCCTCGTGTCACAGAATCACAGAATGGTTTTGGTTGGAAAAGACCTTTAAGATGGAGTCCAACCATCGATCCAGCCCTGCTGAGTCCACCACTACCCCATGTCCCCAAGTACGACATCTGCTCATCTTTTAAACACTTCCAGGGATGGGGACTCAGCCATCTCCCTGGGCAGCCTCTGCTGGTGCTTGACAGCCCTCTCAATAAAGAAATTCCTCCCAATATCCAACCTAAATCTCCCCTCATGCATCTTGAGGCCATTTCCAATTGTTCTGTCACTGGCTACCAGGGAGAAGAGACCAACACTCACTTACCTACACTCTTTTCAGGCAGTTGTAGAGAGCAGTGAGGTCTCTCCTCAGTCTCCCTTTGTCCAGACTAAACAGCCCCAGCTCCCTCACCTGCTTTTCATAAAGGCTTGTGCTCTAAACCCTTCACCAACTTCATTGCCCTTCTCTGCATGCGCTCCAGCCCCTCAATATCCGTCTTGGAGTGAGGGGCCCAAAACTGAACCCAGCACTTGAGGTGCGGCCTCACCAGCGCCGAGTCCATGGGGATGATCCCTTCCCTAGTCCTGCTGGCTGCACCATGACTGATACAAGACATGATGCTGGTGGCATTCTTGGCCACCTGGGCCACTGAATTTCCATTCTCTAACATTTACATTTTCTAGTTCTGTATCAATGGGGACTGGAACTATATGTAAAAAACCCTCACTGATGTGAGATGTGTATTTAAATGTGGCGATCTGAAAAAGGCAGCTATTGTTTTAAAAAAGACAAAACCCATCTCATAAATGTTTTACATTTTAAAACTGATTCATTAAACAAAGAGAGCATTATCTGCAGTTAATGAACTGAACTGTTTCTGGATACCATGTCCTTCAAGGTTTGAGAGCAGGCAGATCTTATTCTCTTACCTCTTTTATTATTCACAGATTAGAAGAGGAAAACAAGCTTTCCTGCTGCCTTTTTTTTGGTGTATTTTATATTTCTAAACTCCCAATTGATTCTTCAGCTTTTGAAGGAACAAGTCATTGATTTGAATTAGATGAATAAACTAAAATGAACAAAGTATTCCTTACATGTGCAAAAGAGGGCAGAAGAGATTGAGCACTTGAGACGCCTTTCAGGTACTTACGCGGTGCCTTTCCCCAGTTCAGGAGTTGGATTTATTTCCCTTCTTTCCCTACTCCTCACAAAAGACAGCAATAGCTATTGCTGGTCCATATTGGCTGTGTAATTTTGCCTACAGGAAAGCTGGGAAGGGGCTCTTTATCAGGGAGTGCAGAGATAAGATGAGGGGGAAGGGTTTGAAGCTGAAAGAAGGGAGCTCGAGATGAGATCTTAGGAAGAAATGTTTCCCTCTGAGGGTGGTGAGACACTGGCCCAGGTTGCCCAGAGAAGTGATGGCTGCCCCAACCCTGGAGGTGTTCAAGGCCAGGTTGGATGGGGCTTGGAGCCTCTGATCCAGTGGGAGGTGTCTCTGCCTATGGCAGATGAGTTGGACCTGGCTGGGCTTTGAGGTCCCTCCCGACTCAAACCATTCTGTGATTTTAAATAACATTTTAAGTAGGTTCCTCCTATGGAGTAGTTGATCAAAATTTTAATAGAACTTTTTAAAAAGTCTATTAAAACTGTAATTCAAGCCCTGTAATCTTCCCTTGTGAAACCTCATACAAATGCATGTTTTTGGTGGGGAAAGCAATCCAGGATTGGTAATCAAGGTTAAAGAAGTACACTAAGCTAGTTTTCAGCATGGAATACACATTGAATTTCTGTTTATGTTTGGGTTTTTTTCCTGTGAAGGACTTTAACAGCAGATTCTTTATTGTTTTGAGCATGTTGTGTCTGTCACACAGACAAGTTCAAGTGGTTTGGTCACTGTTTAAATTCACAAAGCTAACAGAGCAGGCAGGCACAATTCTGTTTTCCTGTGACTCAAAACAAGAGTCTTTCACACTTCTGTTGTTTTGTTCCTAGACCACAAGACTTGTTGAAGCTGTAGAGCAGATATGATGAAGATCAGCTGAGAATAAACACAAGATACTGCTCTGCTTAGATTTTTCTGTTATGTTTGTTTTAATAAACTTGATGGGATGATGACAGTTTAGCCTCAACTGTAAAGAGCACCTTAAATCCTTTGGTAATTACCTATTTGCTTATTGCTCTGCAGTCTTGTTAGGAAGAAGGACAACAGCTGTGGGTGAAGCTAATGATATCACAGAATGGTTTGGGTTGGAAGAGACCCAGTTCCAGCTCCCCTGACTTGGAGAGGGACACCTTCCATTCTTCAGCAGTATCCAAGCTATGATTCTTCTCACAGCACAGTGCTTGTACTCTGCTGAAATCTACGTGTGTGTTTGGCCAGAAGATGCTGCAGGGCCTCTCTTTTTTTCCCAGAAAAAAAATATACATATGTAATTCTTCAGAATGTGCTTTTCTTCTTTTGCCTTAAAACAAACGCCTCACCATGTTGGTTTACCAGCATTCTTTTGTTGAATGTGCTATACTGTAAATCAGGGTGGAAAGTTAGGTTCCAACATTTTGCCACTGTGTTTTGCTTGAATTCTGTATCATCAGGTCATTCATTTGCTGCCGTTTGTGTTCTACGGTAAATGGCTTTGTCTCCCATCATCCGGTGACCGCTGTTGGAAATTACAAAAGTGATACCTCTACCAGGTTCTTTCAGATCATAGAATCATGGAATGGTTTGGGTTGGAAGGGACCTTAAAGATCATCCAGTTCTACCCCCTGCCATAACTTTCTCATAAGTTAGAAAATAATTTTTTTCTGATGGGGAAAAAAAGCCTTTATATGAATGCAAAATACTGTTGCTGTTCAGATCTAAAACTGGAAGAAGGAAATACTGGTACATATGACCGTATAATAAACGAGAAACGTCTGTTGTTACATCCTTGGGTACTTGCGTCCCACATCCTAGGTAAGATTTTTAATTCTGTCTCAAACCTCTGCTCATACCTGAATACAAAGCATATGCTGGCAGCTGATGCAACGTAATGAGCCAGTTTCCATGTGTTAGGACATCCATTTAGGAAAAAGACATCATGACACAGAATGGAAATATCAAATGGTAAGGAGAAATTAACTGCTGTTTCATAGAATCCCAGAATGGTTTGGGTGGGAAGGGACCTCAAAGCCCATCCAGTTCCAGCCCCCTGCCATGGGCAGGGACACCTCCCACTGGATCAGGGGGCTCAAAGCCTCATCCAGCCTGGCCTTGAACATCTCCAGGGAGGGGGCAGCCACCACTTCTCTGGGCAACCTGGCCCAGAGTCTCAACACCTTCATCCCGAAGAATTTCTTCCCAGTATCTGATCTAAATCTTCCCCCTTTAAATTTAAAGCCATGCCTCCTTGTCCTGTCACTATTTACCCTTGTTAAAACAAATCCCTCCCCAGCTTTCCTGGAGCCCCTTTCAGTACTGGAAGGCTGCTTTAAGGTCTCCCTGGAGTTTTCTCTTCTCTAGGCTGCACAACCCCAGCTTTCTCAGCCTGTCCTCATAGCAGAGATGCTCCAGTCCTTGGGACATCTCCATCTTCATTTTATTCTACATAAAGAATTTATTCTACATAAAGAATTTATTCTACATAAAGAAAGTTCTTCAGGATACATGGCAACCTTGATAAAATATGAGGATTTTTTGCCCATTGCTGTGAAACAGCTGATCGTTGATGCTGGTATGTATCTGTCCCCTCAAAAATGTGGACATGGGAGTAGGTGTGCAGACTCACAGTCTTTGATTGCTGTTAATCCATCCACACAGAGGCCGTTCCCAAACAGCTCTTGCCTAGTTGGACAGGCCAACAAAAGTGGGATGGGAATGTGAGACAGGAACAGGACTGTTGTGGGGCTTAAGTAGAAGGTGGACCCACAGCAATAAAAGGATAGAGAATTGAGGTTTGAGAGGATTCCTACAGTGGAAGGAAAGGGCAAGGACATTTAAAGTGAAACCTTTCATAACCCGCACACTTGCCAGGAGTCTTTCAAACCCTGCGCAAAAGTTTCTTGTAAGGAAATAAGGAATACGATATTTTCTTCATTTGCCATGGGGAGAATGAGAAACAGTCGACCTCATTTTCAGCAAGAAGTTGATGTTAGGACAATAATTTCTAACTGTGTTGGACTTCTGGAATAGCTCACTTGGGGAGGCTTAATATTCTGGTTGCTCTTCCCTGAGTCGCTGTAGGCTTTTGCTGCCAGTAACTTCATCTCAATGCAGCAACAGTTATCTGTGAAGCTGAAGTGATCCGGCAATAAAAGGGCCTTCTTAATCAAAGATGGTAAAGTCGGAGACAGTCAGTGCTTTCAGTATTGGCATCCTGTTCTGCTAAGGCAATCCCACGTAGGAGAAAGACAGACACAAAAAGTGATTTGGCTGTAATGCAGCAAAACAAATTCTGGCCAAATTGTGGACTTGGAGTTAATGGGTACACAGTGTTACTGGGCAAGGCTCTAATGCTGACTGGAAATCATGGTGAGCTTTGTAGTCTCTTAACTACTCCAGACTGTTCTGTTATTTCAAGTTTCACTTCAGCTGGTGAAAAATGGGGCACTTTCATGTTGTCTATTTCAAAAATAAAAACATTTTAAGGATATTAAAGGTAAATCTTACTGGATTGCTTTAGAGCAGCTGTGGGGCTGTGATCTAATCCATTTATATGCATGCATGTGTCATCCTCCCTTCTCCCTCAGCCAACTGGATGTTGACTTATGGTGTCAGTTTTCTCCTTGTAGATGTAGAGCGAGTCCTTCCTGATGTACCATGTTTTACAATAGATTCACGCACCCTGGCTCGCGGAACGGCTGTACATAAATTGTATCCAGGCCATTTAAGAACATAGTCTCCCTGCAGGCTCGGTCGGACGGTCAAACTGGCCCAGTAGCCATTTTCTGATTGCAATAAAAACACTGCTTGCAGAAACTCAAGTCTTTTTCTTTCACTTGAAGAAGGGTCAGAAACCACGCTCAGGGCTTCAGCTTCATCTGTTGTAATTGACAAAGTATTCCCTTCTGTGCCCCTGCCAGACCTCTGTTTCCGTTACTGGTTTTCACCATAAGCCTACTTGACCTGCTTTCTGCATCTTTTCTGCTGCGCAGCTCTTCTCAACAAGGCCACGGGTGGGTTCTTGGCTGCTCAGTCTCAGTCACAGGTAAGAAGGGCTCAACGAGGGCAGTGATTGTGCCCCTGTGCTCAGCACTGGTGCGGCTGCACCTCGAGTACTGGGTTCAGTTTTGGGCTCCACACTACAAAAAGGACATTGAGGGGCTGGAGCGCGTGCAGAGAAGGGCAACAAGGCTGGGAAGGGGGCTGGAGAACAGGTGCTACGAGGAGCAGCTTAGGGAGCAGGATTGTTTGGCCTGGAGAAGAGAAAGCTGAGGGGAGACCTCATCCCTGTCTACAACTGCCTGAAAGGAGGTTGCAGCATGATGGGTGTTGGTCTCTTCTCCCAAGTGACAGGTGATGGGATGAGCGGAAATGGCCTCAAGTTGCACCAGGGCAGTTTTGAATTAGACATCAGGAAAAATTTCTTTATGGAAAAGGGATCTCAGGCCCTGGCAGAGGCTGCCCAGGGAGGCGGTGGAGTCCCCATCCCTGGAGGGGTTTAAAAGATGAGTAGATGAGTTTCTCATGGACATGGTTCAGTAAGGGGACAGGTATGGTTGGACTTGAGGATCTCGGAGGTCTTTTCCAACCAGCCAGTTCTCTAATTCTATGAATCTCCCTTTTGTAGGTTAAGAGAGATTTTTACACCAATCCTGTTTGAGTTTTTTTGCCAAGAACTTTATATTTCCAAGTATTAGACGTGAGCAGCCTTTTGACATTAACTGATGTTTCTTATTTACAGCATCAAAAAATGTTATGAAATCAGGGTTTGGTAAAGGGAAGGAGTTGATTCTGCCTTAAAGGTATTAGATGTATCTCACTTCACATTGCTTTACTTTTCTTTTTCTGCTTCTATCATTTGACTTCCAGGAGCTGGAGCTTATAGAAGAGCAAATGGGAACTGTGAACGCGAGGGCAGTGGGTGAATGGCTAAGATGTTCTACTTTCTGATTTGGATTCTAAAGAAAGTTCTAAAAAAGTGACTGTCAGAGTTATCCCACTTCAGATCCTTAAATGGTTCTGTTAGAACTGCAGGGAATCAACCAGCACTCTCTAATCAATAACCCTTTTTCGTGATCCAAGTAGTTCATTATTCACATTGTGCCTCTCTTTTAGAGCTAATTACGTGTAGTCCAAGCACTCCAATGCAAGCAAGATGGGCCAAGGTAAAACCATCATCTTCCAGCCTTGGAGTAGAGCTGGTGGAATGTGTGTTTGAAAGGAGTAGATATGATAACGGAGAGGAAGAGCGATGGATTCCTACTGAAATAGTCATGTTGCCGAGAGGACAGTGTTGACATGGTGAGGGATTGCTTCCTTCAGTGCACTTGTTCCCCTGTTTCTGTAGGAATAACAATAAAAGCATCTTCACGTTACTGTAAAGAGATGAGAGAGGAAATTATATCACTGGAAGTAATACAAAATTGTAATTTCCTAGAGTGGAAAGGCCAAGGTTTGGAACTTAGTTGATATTGGGTCACAACTTCTCCCACTCTATTTGCTTACTGCGATCCTGAAAGGATTCTGTCGACTTTCTGAATAAGTGGCATCTTAGATTTGTGGCTGTCATAGCATGCACAGTCTGTCACGATACTTGCCAAGCTCAGTGTTCTGGTTCCTGGCCTCCATGATGTTTCATTTAAGGACTTGGGGTGGTGGGTGATGAGAAACTTGACATGAGCTGGCAATGTGCACTTGCAGCCCAGAAAGTCAGCTGTGTCCTGGGCTCTATCAAAAGAAGCATGGCCAGCAAATTAAAGGAGGTGATTCTCGCCCTGTACTCCTCTCGCTCGAGACCTTACCTGGAGTCCTGTGTCCGGTTCTGCAATCCCCAACATAAGAAGGGTATGAAACTGTTGAAACAGATTCAGAGGAGGCCATGAAGATGATCTGAGGGCTGGAACACCTCTGCTGTGAGGACAGGCTGAGAGAGCTGGGGTTGTTCAGCCTGGAGAAGTCTCTGGGAAGATGTTATACTGGTCTTTGTGTCCCTGAAGGAGGCTGCAGGAAAGCCGAGAGGGACTTTATACAGGGGCAAATAGTGATAGGATGAGGGGGAATGGCTTTAAATTGGAAGGTGGAAGATATAGATTAGACATTGGGAAGAAATTCTTCACAGTGAGGGTGGTGAGGCCCTGGCCCAGGTTGCCCAGGGACGTGGTGGCTGCCCCAGCCCTGGAGGTGTTCAAGGCCAGGTTGGATGGGGCTTGGAGCCCCCTGATCCAGTGGGAGGTGTCCCTGCCCATGGCAGGGGGGTGGAACTGGCTGGACTTTAAGGTCCCTTCCCACCCAAACCGTTCTGTGATATTCTTACAGGGACACATTGACCCTTCTGCCATCTGTAGGTGGAGAGAGACAGATTTTTTAAATACAAAGAGAAGTATGGAAGATCCATCTCTTTTGGCTGCTAAATGAGTGAGAACTCATAACCAATGAATGCAGTGAGCTTGCGCTCACATCCAAAAAAAACGTGGTTGAGAGGCTTGTTTAGAAAGGTGGAATTGCGGGAGAGATCTATCTAATTCATGGTCTCCAAACACCCTCAAAGCTGCTGTCCTGTTCTGTTCTCTCGAGGCTCTTGCAGCAGCCTTATTGCTGTAAGCGTGCGTGTTCTGGGAGTTCTTTAATTGTATGACTACCCTCAGGCGTGGAGTTTAGGTTTTGAAGGGTAAGTTGTATTAAAACTGGGATTAAATTGGACGCTGTATCCTTGTGTGGATGGGGACAGCAGTTTATAAGTGTGCCAATGTGTTATCATCTGGATGTAAAGAGTCAAAGAGCTACGTAATAATTGAAGTTGAAAATCCTTCTTTATGTAAGTCAGTATTTTGGATAATATTCTCAGAACTAACTAAAAAGAATATCCATCCCACGATCTCCTGTACTTGGCAGCAGATTTTTTAGTCAGCAAGAATGTGCAGAACTTTGTGAAAAATAGTTTTTAGATAATTGCCTGTTGCAGTCTGTCTAGAGGAACTCACATTTTATTTTTGGCATATTGCATTAAATGGTAGCTTTTACATTTTAGGACTGATGTGTTGATTTATATATCCAGCAGTCCTTTGGTGTGCATCCAACTCCCAAACTTGGATATTTCTGCTAAGTAGCTTGAGTCACAATTGTCAGTTCTCAGGTGAGAGGTGGAAGTTTCCCAGCTAATACTTCTCCAGCTTAAAGGAAAATAGTAAGATGATGAGTATGATAATTCTAAAGGAAAGGCTTTATGCTCGTTCCCGTCTGGATTTTGGTGTGTATACCTCTGAATGGGTTGAATATCCTTCTGGGCAACAAGCATGCCCTTAGGGAAGACCAGGAATCATGGAATCATGGAAAGGTTTGGGTTGGAAGAGACCTCAAAGCCCATCCAGTGCCACCCCCTGCCATGGGCAGGGACACCTCCCACTGGATCAGGGGGCTCCAAGCCCCATCCAACCTGGCCTGGAACACCTCCAGGGAGGGGGCAGCCACCACTGCTCTGGGCAGCCTGGGCCAGGTCCTCCCCACCCTCACAGGAAAACATTTCTTCCTAAGATCTTTCACTCATCCTGTCCCTGCACTCCCTGATCCAGAGCTCCTCCCCAGCTTTCCTGGAGCCCCTTTCAGTACTGGGAGGCTGCTCTAAGGTCTCCTCAGAGCCTTCTCTTTTCCAGGCTGAACAAACCAAACTCTCAGCCTGTATCATTTATTTGAATTTGAAGTAAAGCGTGTGTTTGTGTATAAAAATATATGACTGTAAAAACCACTCCGGAAGTCTGAATGGTGAATTATAAAGAAATTTCCCTGATCTTTGAAAATACAGGTTATGGCGTGGAGACAGAGTAACAGAAATACACCTAGAAATGATGAAAGTCAAGGCTGGAATAATTCTTCAGGTAGTTTCTGTTCACAGTGTTATTGCTGCTCAGCAGAGTGGTCTGTGGCTTTGTAGGCAAGGCAACCTTGCTCTGAGACGATCTCTTTTGAACTGCTCTTGTAGCTGGTAAGTGCATGACCCGGTTGGACAGGAACAAGTAAGATACCTTAAGACTGCTTCACTACATGAAAGGGGAGAGAATTCAACTCAGGAAAACAGCTCCAAGACAATGATTGTGCAAAGAAGTTTTAGAAAACAAACTGCATTGTGGTGAGGCAGCTTTTTGGTTACGGGGAAGTTGAGTGGCCAAGAAGGCCCCCAGCACCCTGGCTTGGCTCAGCCCTGGGGGGGCAGCAGGAGCAGGGAAGGGATGGTCCCCCTGCCCTGGGCGCTGGGGAGGCCAAACCTGGAATGCTGGGCTCAGGTTTGGGCCCCTCACGCCAAGAAAGCCCTTGAGGGGCTGGAGCGCGTGCGGAGAAGGGAGCGGAGCTGGGGAAGAGGCTGGAGAAGAGGGGTTGTGGGAGCGTCTGAGGGCCCTGGGGGGGTTTAGTCTGGAGCAGAGGAGGCTGAGGGGAGACCTCCTGGCTCTCTGCAGCTCCTGGAAAGGAGGTTGGAGCCAGGTGGGGGTTGGTCTCTTCTCCCAAGTGACAGGTGATAGAACGAGGGGAGATGGCCCCAAATTGCACCAGGGCAGGTTTAGATTGGATATTGGGAAAAATTTCTTCATGGAAAAGTTTGTCAAGCCCTGGCAGAGGCTGCTGAGGGCAGTGGTGGAGTCCCCATCCCTGGAGGGGTTCAAAAATGCTGTGGCTGTGGCACTTGGGGACATGATTTAGTAGGCACGGTGGGGTTGGACTGATGGCTGGACTGGATGAGGTCTTTTCCAACATCAATGATTCTGTGATTTTAAGTCTGTGGGTTTTTCAGAGCTCTCTGTGGATTGTCAGTCAAGCAAATAGTGCAGGGTGAGGAATAATGCAGGGTGAGGAATAAAGGGTTCGCATAAACCCTGACTGTGGCATTGGTTGTTTCTTGGAGCAAAGGGAAACAGCTCAATATTGCATGGATGTTACAGAACAGCTCAGCACTTTGGAAAATTCTAGGACTTGTCTGAATGTGAGGAACAAGTAACTGTCTTGAGAGCTATCATTTTGGCAACTTTCCCACTGCTTCCCCTAGTACCAGACTGGACCCTGTGTTAAAGCCAAGCACAAATGTTGTTTGGTTCCAAACCAGCTATAGAAGATAATGCATTTTCTGCTGTTTCTGGACGTGGAAAAACTCCATGATCAATCAGCTACAAGAATAAATTGACTGCAACTCTGCCCATCTTCAGTAGAGATATTTTGTTCTAATTCTTCCCATCCTTTTGTGTCTTCCAGTTAGCAAGATTCCTCCAGAAAATGCCTGCATTCAGTTGTGTTCTGTTCAAAAAAAGAAAGTTTTGAGAGAAGTTCACAAGTGAAAATGAGGTGTGGAATGGTGGCCGTAACCATAACCTTCGCTGCCATCGACAGCTATAGTTATATATGGGGCACATAGATTCTAGCAGATGCTTCCCATTAAAACCACACTGGTTTCAGCATAGACCAAATTTAGGATCTAAGCCTGGTGACCACAGCCCTCCCTAAATCTCTCATTCCATCTTCTGCCGTTTACTGTCTTTCTCAAACACTCGGGGAGACTTTTTTTCCTAGTTATTCTATGGAACAGCTTTGATTTTTCTCACTTTGTGGTTATTTTAAGCTTCAGAAAACAATAAGAATGTACTTTTCTTTTTTCCCCCCTCTTTCCTCTGTGCTTTTATGAAAGCAGAATCTGTGTAGATAAAGCACAGTTGATCTGTTAGGGATTACTGTTTCTCGGTTATTCTTTTGCTCTTGCATATCATGCCTTTATGTAGAAGAATATTTAAAGGTGCCATGTAGAACAGTGAGATGAAAGATTCTTTGTGCATTGAAGAGTTCTGGTGTCGCAGGAGTCCACCTGTTCTCCTGAAACATTTTTTTTTGCAAACTGAAGTTTATTTAAAGTGAGTTTTAGTGCTCATGAAAGCTGCTCGGATTTGACAGCCTTAGAGATTGAAAGGCTGTCCCCACAGGTGGTGGCAGCAGCATCGTGGCCTGGTATTCAGGGCACAGGAGTAGGAATCTGAAGATCCACATTCTGTTCTTATCTTCATAACTGGTGACCTTGAGCCAAGTCACGTGTTACCGAGGCTCAGTTCTCTGCAGAGATTTTTACCCCAGCTCATGAGGACATTGTAAAGGTTTGCTACTTCTTAGGAGAGAAGAGACAAGGATGAAAACTTCTTGCATTGTCATCGAGCAAGATGACATCTTGCTTGTGATGCAAGCACCTCACCTCCAGTCTACCAGCGATGAGAATAATGGGCGGTTTTCAGGAGATGATATTACCAGCAGCCCATTGAAGGTCTCAGAATGAGTGGAAGTGCTTTTTGTCTTTGCAGAATAGTCGAAGAGGAGCCACCAAACCAAACTGATTTAATGCAGGTCTAAAAATGTTCTTTTGTTAATGTGTCTTACCTGTGATCTCAGGCATTTTTCTGGAGAGTCAAGCTGAATCAGTCTAGAGGTCCATTTGATGTAGCATTGTGTGTCAAGCAGTGGTCAGTATCGGCCAATTTATGGACCTATCCGGCTTGCAAAGCTATTCCTCTGATTAAGTACAAGCAGAGTTTTCTTTCTGACCCTTTCAGGCTATCAGCTTAATTCCCAGAAGCTTCAGATTTAATTACCCATATCATTACCACAACATGCATAGCTGCAGATTTTATTAATGACCATAAAATTATCAAATCCTCTCTCAAATGATTGCAGACTCCCAGCCAGAAGATCCTTGCACACATCAGCTGTGGTACAAGTAAATCCCACAGGTTGGTGCAGCGCCTCTTACCTCCTTTTATCAAGTGCTGAACCTGGTTCATCCGTCTTTCTCCACCTGATTTCCTACTGGTGATATTGTTCTGCAGTTCTGGCACCACACTCGGCTCTTCTTCCCTCTAGAATCATAGAATCACAGAATGGTTTGGGTTGGAAGGGACCTTAAAGATCATCCAGTTCCACCCACTGCCATGGGCAGGGACACCTTCCACTGGATCAGGGGGCTCCAAGCCCCATCCAACCTGGCCTTGAACACCTCCAGGGATGGGGCAGCCACAACCTCCCAGGGCAACCTGGGTCTGGGCCTCCCCACCCTCATAGTGAAGAATTTCTTCCTAATGTCTAATCTAAGTCTTCCCCCCTTCCAGTTTAAAGCAATTCCCCCTCATCCTGTCACTCCAGGCCTGTGTAAAAAGCCCCTCCCCAGCTTTCCTGGAGCCCCTTCAGGTACTGGGAGGCTGCTCTAAGGTCTCTCCAGAGCCTTCTCCAGGCTGACCAACCCCAGCTCTCTCAGCCTCTCCTCACAGCAGAGGAGCATCAGCCCTTGGATCATCTTCGTAGCCTCTTCTGGACCCGCTCCAGCAATTCCATCTCATTCTTATGTTGGGGATTCCAGAACTGGACACAGGACTCCAGGTGGGGTCTCACCAAAGCAGAGCAGAGGGGCAGAATCCCCTCTTACCCCAAGTCCTTCTCCTCAGGGCTGCTCTTGATCACATCATCCCCCATCCTGTATTGAAATTGCTGATTGCCCTGACCCAGGTGTAGGACCTTGCACTTGTACTTGTTGAACCTCACAAAAGTGACACAGCCCCACTTCTCCATCTTGTCCAGGTCCTTCTGGATGACCTCCCATCCTTCTGGCATGCCCCCTGCCCCACTCAGCTTGTTACCACCCGCAAACTTGCTGAGGGTGTCCTCCATCCCACTCTCAATATCATTACTGAAAATATTAAACAACCCTGCTCCCAGTACAAACACCACTTGTCACAGGTCTCCATCTGGACATTGAGCCATTAATGGAAATGGGTTTGACCCATCTCCAAGCCTGGTTTTATGCATTTAATACCAGATTGACCTTTACACCTCTCTGTTTGAGACTCCTTCCGCTCACTGTGACACTTTTGTTCCTATCCCTAAAATATTCTTTAATACATTTCAATTCCTTTTCCCCACATGATGCTTTATGGCTTTGTAAATCAGTCTGAGTGGTACAGAATCAAATGCTTCCCTGAGATCCTGATAACTTATGTCCACTGTTTCACTCTTGTCTAACCTAACGATTTGGTCGTATAATAAAAAGGATTTCAGCAGATTTGTCAGGCATGACCTTCCTTTTATGAATCTGTACTGCATGTCCTCTACTAAATTATGCATTTCCAAATGTTCTGCAGTTTTTGGCTTTTATCAACACTACCAATACATTCCCACAGCTGGAGCTGGATTTCCTCTTCTAAGAGAATTCAGCAGAACTATGTCCCAGCCCGACAAAATTCATCAAGTTTTTAGAATTCTCCATAATAAACTTATCTATTTTCTACTTTTTTGTCCTCCTCTTGGTGGATTCCCGATGCTGGAATTAGGGTTCTGTTTTGTATAGCTCCGAGAGTGCTACGTGCTCTCAGGAAATAACCATCTCGCTGTTCGCAGAGCAGCAGGTCTGCGTGTTCACATATGGAATGAGTTGCTGAGTCTCAGCTCGGTCGCAAGCGAGAAATATAGGCTGGCAACTCAGAGTCTCCTTTTGGTTCACAGAATCACAGAACTGTTAAGGTTGGAAAACACCTCTAAGCTCATCCAGTCCAACTGTCAGACCAACCCGACCGTGCCAACCAAACCTTGTCCCCAAGTGCCATGGCCACAATGATTTTTTAACTCCTCCAGGGATGGAGACTCCACCACTGCCCTGGGCAGCCTCTGCCAGGGCTTCACCACTGCTTCCATCAAGAATTTTTTCTTAATATCCAACCTAAACCTCCCCTGACACAACTTGAGGCCATTTCCTCTCATTCTATCACTTGTTAACTTAGGAGCAGGGACCAACACCCACCTGGCTCCAACCTCCTTTCAGGCAGTTGTAGACAGGGATGAGGTCTCCCCTCAGCTTCTGCTTCTCCAAACTAAACAATCCCTGTTCCCTCAGCCACTCCTCATAAGACTTCCAAGCTTCCTAAATAATTTCATTTGAGACTGGAGGTCAGTTCACCTCTCTGTGCATCTGTTTGTTTTTCTGGCCTGGTTCCTAAAGAGCTGTTTTACATTGCAGGCTTGCTTTGTGCTTTTGTCTGAACATATTTGTGTGAGGGGGAAGGGCGACTCCAAATCCTTCAAGTGTTCTTGCTTGAAGCCCTTATGCTTGTGCTGATACCTACTTGGAATGTATAGCTTGCCACTTGAGCTGTGCTTCCAAATATGGATTTCTCTTGGAGGTATGTTCTGACCCACCTACTTTGCACTGCAGATATTACAGCAAAACTTTGCTAAATATAATCTTACAGTGCTGTCCCAAAGCTTCCACTGTCAGCTGCTCTCCTGCCCCCCTCCTTCCTAGTTACCTTCCGTGCATCAAAAGCCACCTGCTGGAGTTCTGCATCTGCTGTGAAGTTTTTCTGCCACCAACATGATGCTTTTTTTGGTCGAACGTAGAGTTGGGGACTGAAGAGCCCTGTCCTCCTTGTGTGCTGCTCATTGGGCCGTGCAGCTTCTCTAAATTTGGATTAATTCCTGTGTGGCTGCAGCCAGGATCGTGAGTTTCTCAGACACATGGTGTAACCTTTGGGGTCATCCTACGCAAGGATAGGAGTTGGACTCAAAAGATCCTTGTGGGTCCCTTCCAACTTGGGTCATTCTGTGATTCTTTGAGTTCTAGGAGGAGCCTCCAAAGTTATGGATGAGCCCAGCAGAACCAGAGACTTCTATTACAGATACACAGTCCTCGCTCCAAGCCTTCCTTGTACAAGGCAAAGGTGCTGCCCAGCCAGGTTGGATTGAGAGCAGCACAAGCACAAGTCTTGAGCTTGATTCTACAGTTGAATCATGGTGGTGAAGCATACAGTCTGGGGATAGAGTATGTCTTAAGACCACATCTTTTTGGGCCTGAACCCAGCTTAGAGCAGAAGTAGTGCTGGAATACTGGTAGGGTCTGTGTCTACCCTGTATCTGCTGTTTATTGCAGGAGGAAATTGCCAAGCTATAGAGACACGTTAAAATTACGGAAGACGCTGCATTTACTGGGCTGGCTTTTCTTCAGAAAGCCAAGTTCTGCCTCCCTCCTCCGACCTTCCTGGTAGATGTCATCCAAGATGGATTCCAAGCATTAAAAAAGAATTAAATAAATAACACCAGCAAACCTGCGCCGAGTGAATCATTCCTACTAAATTTAAACCACTTATTATGGGGAGGGAAAAAAAAAAAGAGAGAAAGAAAACTCGGATGACAGGTTTAGCAAGCAGGAGCACATATTTCAGTATGGATTGCTGTTTCTGTAGTTGCCAAACTACTAATTTCTTGGAACTCTGCTATTAGCATTGTTAAGCAGTGTTCCAGACAGTCACTCCTATAAATCCCCTTTAATACGTTAAGCTGGAGAAGGCAAGAATAATATTTTGCCAGCAAGTGGTGTCCGTTTGGGGTGTAGTGTCTGGGCTGAAGGAGGAGAAAGGGATCTCACCGTGCTCGCTGTTAGGATGTCACTGTTAAGGTGTTGGTCTCTTCTCCCAAGTAACAAGTGATAGGAAGAGAGGAAACGGCCTCAAGTTGCACCAGGGGAGGTTTAGATGGGATATTAGGAGGACATTCTTTACTGAAATAGTGATGAAGCCCTGGCAGAGGCTCCCAGGGCAGTGGTGGAGTCCCCATCCCTGGTGGAGTTCATGTAGACGTGGCACTCTGGGACAGGGTTTAGTAGGCATGATGGGGTTGGGCTGATGGTTGGACTGGGTGATCTTTGAGTTATTTCCCAGTCTTTATGATTCAACTATGTTTTCTGGAATTCTGCCAAAGAAGATTTAGTGGCATCTGCTAAGGTGCATAGAGGAGTCCTGGAGAGCCGTGGTTGAAGGAAAGTGTCTGCCTGCTCAGTCAGATGAACTGTGTGTTCTCTTGGGGCTGTTGTACGTTTTTGCAGTACCTCCCGTCTTCATTCTCTGGAACTTGTCTGTCGCTGACCGTGACCTGCTTAGCAACTGAGCCTTAGTCTTTGTGGTGGACATCTGTACACCCTTTGGGACTTGAAACTACAGGACTGACGGGAATTGACAGCCAAAGAGGAAGGCTTGTCTTTAAAAGACTGCTTAAGTATGACATCTAAACTGCACCACTGCTAGATCAAAAGCCAAGCTTCGTACAGACTGATTCTAGAGCCTGTGTTAGTTGTTGTCCAGATGTTGAGAAAACTAGTGTGTTTTCTGATCTTTGTGTGTCCTCTTAATGGCCTGCTGAAATTAGATTATCAGTGCTTTATATACGAAATGGATGTTCTGAAGGCACTGCTGAGCATCTCGGACCTGCAGGATGCTGTGCTGCTATTGCTGGTTTTCCTTCAGTTGGGTGTCTCTCGCCATAGGTGGTGTACAGGGCAGCCCTGTCAGGTTATTCTCCAACACAAGTGAGTTCCTCACTGAGACCTGTAAGCCATAACAGCAATAGATTTTTTCTTCTTCCTCATGTGCACTATTGTGTGTACTGTGCTTGTTCTGCATCCTGTTGCACCCAAACTGCTGTCAAATAGGGTAAAACCTTGTGCCAAACCCAACACTTGGTGCTAGCTGGATTGGAGAAATGGCAAATGTGAGGCACCAGGAGGCCAGGTTCTTCCACAGCTCACTACACAGGAATTCCTTGCACTGGTTCCAGTTGGTGAGAAATTTAATTGTGGCATTGTTACATAGGATCATTGGGAATCATCAGGTCCAACTCCCGTCCCTGCACAGGACAACCCCAGCATTCACTCTGTGTGTCTGAGGGTGTTGTCCACATGCTTCTGGAATATTGTCAGGCTTGGCACCGTGACTGCTCCCCTGGGGAGCTGTTCCAGTGCTTCACCACCCTCTCAGTGAAGAACATTTCCTAATATCCAGCCAAACCTTTCCCTGGCACATCTTCTGCCATTCCCTCGAGTCCTGTCGTTGGTTACCAGAGAGAAGAGCTCAGTGTCTGCTTCTCCTTCCCTTGTGAGGAGACTGTAGTCTGCAATAAAAGGAGGTTGTAGTGAAGTGAATGTTAGTCTCTTCTCGCAAGCGACAAGCGATAGGACGAGAGGAGATGGCCTTAAGTTGCGCCAGGGGAGGTTCAGACTAGACATTAGGAAGAATTTCTTCACTGAAAGGATTCTCAGGCCCTGGCAGAGGCTGCCCAGGGAGGTGATGTAGTCGCCATCCCTGGAAGTGTTTAAAAGATGGGTGGATGAAGTGCTCAGGGACCTGGTTTAGTAAGGGGACAGGTATGGTTGGACTCCATGATCTCAGAGGTCTTTTCCAACCAGATGATTCTACGGTTTTATGAGGTCTCCCCTCAGTCTCCTCCAGGCTGAACAGACCAAGTGACTTTAGTCACTCCTCGTATGGCTTTCCCTCTAAACCCTTCACCAACTTTGTGGCCCTGAATGGTCATGACCACACAGGTAGGGACCACGTGTGAGCACGCCTGAACAGCCTTCATAAGCAGAGATGCTCACAGCTAACGATATTCTTCAGCATGCACACGTTGTGCTTGGCAGCATCGGATCCCATTTCATCACATGCAGTGCTATTGTGTCACTGTATTCCTAGCAGAAAACTGTCAAGGTAATTAGTGTTACTTGGGATCTTTTTTGAATGAGCCTCTTATTTATTGTATGTTTGGCCCAGGTTTGGGATTGAAGGACTTGGCAGTCGCCCATCAGCAGTTTTGTCCAGATGAGCGTGTGTACCTTACGGTGTCTGTATCCACAAGGTGTAATCCCTGCTGTTGGCATGTGAGTGCTTTAAGTCTTCGTTCTACTTCAGAGTATGTCCTGCCCCTTGTAACTCTACAGGAATGAGCTGAAATGAGGTTGTTCCTTCAGCTTTCCCCTCTTGTTGTCTTCTGACATGCAGTTACTCATTTCATGACAGCTTCTGCTCCATTGCAACGTGGCGTCAAACACTTTGAACTGAACCACTCAACTGAGAGTCACCATCTCCTTAAATTCTCTCTCACGTATGAATGACCGCCTCGCTCTTCCTCATCCGTGTCAGTGCTCAAACTGATCTAAGTGGATTAAGATAACCTATTTGATCATTAAGGAAATGGTCTTTGTAGCAGCTGTTATCTATCGCTATCAGCCATGAGTTCATGTGCCTCACTGTCAGTCTTCTCCTGTCGAGATTCGCTTGTGCTTTGAGCCGGAAAAGCTAATTCATGTCTGGCCTTTCGTTCCAGGCGAGATTTTAGACATGATTGGAGGGGACAACCTACTGAAATTCAGGAGGTACAACAGTGTAGGTGCTTGGTACGTTAAGGCCTGGAGCTCATTTGTAAGCAATAATAAAATACAAGCCGGGGAGCATTCCCTGCTGGAACATATCTGCAGCGGTATCTTGATGTCAGCGTTTCATTTCCCAGGACAAAGCAATTCTAAATTATGTCCTTTCACTGGGACTGTGTTGCCTTTTATGTGTCTCTGGGACTTCTGGAGTAACTGAGGGTCCTTTCCAGTGAAATATAGATGAACGTTTTAGCCTTTCTGGAAGCCCTTGGCGAACTTGGGAAACTTCGTGATTTCGTGACCTCAGCCCTTCTGGAGAGAGGATGATAGAATCACAGAATGGTTTGGATGGGAAGAGACCTTAAAACCCATCAAGTTCCAACTCCCTACCACAGACAGGGACATCTTCCATGGGATCGGGTTGCTCAAAGCCTCATCCAGCCTGGCCTTGAACATCTCCAGGGATGGGGCATCTGCAACTTGTCAGGGCAACCTGTGCCAGGGCCTCATCACCCTCAAGGTGAAGAATTTCTCCTAGTATCTAATCTAACTCTGCCCTCTTCTCAGGATCCATTCCTAATCTGCTTCAAAGTGGAGCCAGGCCTCTGGCTTCCCTGCTGGGAAATTCCACTAAATTTGGTTAAGAAGGTCTTTTGCATGGGTTGGAGAGGGCAAAGAAGAAAGAAACAATTTGAACTGCGATCAATCCTTGTCTAATTTTTGTGTGGAGATCCACTGCGGGGCATGTTGTGGAAGCAATTATCTACTTGCTTGCTTTTTCAAGTTTACCACCTGTGGCTTTATCATAGGATTGAGGAGTGTGTTTTGTAAAGGGGAAAATGCGGTGGTTTCCCTTCTGTTAAAGAGTTCTGAGAAAGAAGAGATTCCCATCAAAGAATTTCTGCTCTAAGATTGCCAACACATTACTGTATTCCCTCACCATAATTCCAAACTATGGCGTTCTCCCGGGTCCTACTGTAAAGGTCTGGGTAAACCAACACAGTCACAATAAGAATGAGAACAGCATTGGTTGGAGATAACTTCTGGGCAGTTTCTTCAAGAATATTTGTGTTCATAAAAAGTCTGCTCTCTGGAAGGGGAAGATTTAGATTAGACATTAGGAAGAAATTCTTCACAGTGAAGGTTGTGAGACACTGGAACAGGCTGCCTAGGGAAATTGGGGATGCCTTTTCACTGGAGGTGTTCAAGGCCAAGTTGGATGGGAGTTTGAGCAGCCTAGTCTAGTGGGAGTTGTACCTGCCCATGCCAGGGGAGTTGGAATTGAATGGGCTTTACGATCCCTTCCAACCCAAACCATTCCATGATTCTATGATTCTGTGATGCACTGGAGCAGGTTCCCTGTAGAAGTGGTGGGGTCTGAAACCTTGGAGATACTCAAAACACATCTGATGTGGTCTTGGACAGCTGGCTCTGGGTGGCTGTGCTTGAGCAGGGGCGTTGGGCAAAATGGTCTTAAGAGGTCATCTCCAATATCGACCGTTCTGGGATTAGAAGGTCACTGCCTGTGCCTTAAGTTAAGATCTCTGCCATGGCAATTCATGCCTTGTTACCTTGTGGCAGAGCCAATGTACTCCTTGCAAACCATCTGTTCGGGTAACCCAGACACTGTTACAAATGCAGTGATTGTGGTTTTTGTTAAGCAGTGATTTTTCATGAGAACTTGTTGTGCACCTTCTTTTGAGGTACAGATCAAGGTACAGATCAGCCTGTCCCTCTGCTCTCATGAGACCTCACCTGGAGACCTGCATCCAGTTCTGGAGTCCTTAGCACAGGACGCACATGGGATGTTTGATCAAGTTGATAGGAGGCCACGAAGATATCAGAGGGCAGGGGCACCTCCTTTCTGAGGCCAGGCTGAGAGAGCTGGGGTTGTTCAGCCTGGAGAAGAGAAGGGAGACCTTGGAGCAGCCTCCCAGTACTGAAAGGGGCTCCAGGAAAGCTGGGGAGGGGCTCTGGATCAGGGAGTGGAGGGACAAGAGAATGGTTTGAAGCTGAAAGAGGAGAGATTGAGATAAAGTCATAGGAATAAATGTTTTGCTGTGAAGGTGGGGTGACACTGGCCCTGGTCGCCCAGGGACAAGTGGTGGCTGCCCCATCCCTGCAGGTGTTCAAGGCCAGGTTGGATGTGGCTTTGAGCACCTTGATCCAGAGGGACGTGTCTCTGCCCATGGCATGGGGGTTGTAACTGGGTGATCTTTTAAGGTCCCTTCCAACCCAAACCATTCCATGATTCTATGATTCTGTTTTTAACCACCTTAGAGCTGGAGACATCAGGAACACTTCTCTTCGTTTTGTAGTGCAGTGACTGCATGAAACTGGATGCTGCAAATCACCAAGCTACAGTGGGTGCTCAGGAGGTGGCAGCTCATAGAAAAGGTTCTTAACCTTTCTTTCCAGGGCACAGATGTAACACATCCTCGAGTCATACAGCAGATCTTGTTCTTTTTTTTTCCCTAATAGGTCTATTTTTGGAAAATGGGCTACAGAGTCCTAGATTAGCATCAGTATTTTGGACACTAGTCCTACTTTTGTGCACGCACCCAGAATAATTTATCTTTACGTTCCAATGCAAATGCAGTACCTGGAGATTTAAAAGCGTTGGGTAAACAACAGCCTGTCTGAACAACATAAAGGACTGCAAACTGGCAAAGGTAGGCTTAACAGGAGCTGTCGTCTGGAATCTGAAGCCAGACACATTCATAGAATCATAGAATGGTTTGGATTGGAAGGGACCTTAAAGCCCATCCAGTTCCAACCTCCCACTGAATCAGGGTGTTCAAAGCCCCATCCAACCTGGCCTTGAACACCTCCAGGGAAGGGGCAGCCACAACCTCCCTGGGCAACCTGGGTCTGGGCCTCCCCACCCTCATTGTGAAGAATTTCTTTCAAATATCTAATCTAGACTCTTCCCCCTTTCAGTCTAAAGCCATCCCCCCTCATCCTATGACTACATGTCCTTGTAAAAAGTCCCTCCCCAGCTTTCCTGTAGCGCCTTCAGGTATGGAAAGGCTGCTCTAAGGTCTCCCTGGAGCCTTTGTTTCTTTTGATGCAGCCCAGGACATGGTTGGCCATTTGAGCTGCAAGCACCCATTGCCAGTTCATGTGGTGCTATCATCAATCAGCACCCCAAGTCCTTCTCCTCAGGGCTGCTCTCAGTCACGTCGTCCTCCATCCTATAATGAAACCACAGATTACATTCATAGCGGAAACGCAGTACAGTTTTGCAGTGGAGAGGGTGATTAACCAGTGGATTGAACTAGAAGGAATGGAACCTTGGTCTTTTGCTGGTTTTGAAGCAAGACATAAGCCAGTAACAAGTTTGATGTACTTTACACAAACCTTAGTATAGGGAAGGTGAAGTGTAGGGAGTGCAGGGACAGGAAAAGGGGGAATGTTTGGAAGCTGAAAGAGGGGAGATTGAGATGAGATCTTAGAAGAAATGTTTTCCTTTGAGGGTGGGGAGGCCCTGGCCCAGGTTGCCCAGGGAGGTTGTGGCTGCCCCATCCCTGCAGGTGTTGAAAGCCAGGTTGGATGGGGCTTTGAGCAGCCTGATCCAATGAAATCTGTCCTTGCCCATGGCAGGGGGATTGGAACTGGATGGGCTTTAAGCTCCACTGTGACTCATGCCATTCTGTGATTCTATGAAGTAGATGAAACATAACAGGCCATACTTATAGACGCGTGGATATGCCTACATGTGTGCACACGGTCACAAATTCCAACCAGAAAACTTGATGATTACTACAGACCTTAATCTGTATGTTAAGTAAGAGACATTTTTTTGTTATTTCTCAGAGGGAACTGGCTTGTAATCACACATGGGGTTGGGAATCTGCCTTTATTGGGAATTGAGCAGTGGCAGAACTTCATTCTCGGGACTGAATTTACTCCTTTTCATTATCCAATACACCAGGTTTGTCAGCAGGCTGAGACTTGGTTCTTCTGCATTTCAGTAGCTGGTTGGTAAGAGTCGTGGTGTAGTGGGGGCTCCGCCCCAGGCATGATCAGCTGGTGATGCCATCCTGGGTGGCTTTAAGCCAATAATTTAGCCCCTCTGTGTTTTACTTTTGACAAAACAGTGTTGTTTCTCTTCCCCAAGGAAAAAAGCTTTTAATTTGTTGTTTGTGAAGCGCTTTTTAAGGTCAGAACAAGGAAGGTGTTAGTGAAGTACAAAGTGGTGGGATTAGTTTTTACATGTGACTCAGAAATTAAAAGGGAAAATGAGTATCTCTTCCAAATGAGTACCAGCCTCATCTTTACTAAGTGACTTCCTCCTTTCTCCACAGAGGGGTGGGGAGCGGGACGAACCATACTTCAAAACATTTAATTGCAACAGTGAGAAATGAGGAAAACTGAAGTGGATCCCAAGA
Organism: Neomorphus geoffroyi; assembly: GCA_033558235.1. Taxonomy (NCBI): domain Eukaryota; kingdom Metazoa; phylum Chordata; class Aves; order Cuculiformes; family Neomorphidae; genus Neomorphus; species Neomorphus geoffroyi. Next base: position 17,739,201 of record JAUMJM010000035.1, on the reverse strand, counting down.
ATGTATTAAAAATCTGAACTAAAATGAGAATGATTTCATGTCAAGTGAGACAAATGCAGAGTTGATACTCCAGTGCTCCACACTTCCACTTGTCCTTGGCACTGAGAAAATGAGATTTTTAATATCTGAAAAACAGATTGCCATGAAGACTCATCCATTGTAAATTTAAGCTGCCTTTGTAGCAACTTAAGCTGGGGACAAGATTGTTCATTACATCTGATTCTATGACTGTGGCCATGATTTCCATATTGATATTGAATTGTTTTTTATTGTCTGTACCAGAAATAGGAGGGGGAGCTGTCGTGTTTTCCCGGTGTTAGCAGATAATTTATTTAATGAATTATGCAAAAAGGGCAAAGGTTTGCGAGTTCTTACTTGCAAATCGACTATAGATCGTGGTGACGCCTGCTTTTGCTGCTGTGATCAAACCTGATGTGGTGCTTCGGTTTATGCTAAAAGGAGACTAAGGGAAAGCGGGATATTGATTTGTGATTTCAGATCCATCATTTGGTGGTGGTGGAAGTAAACGTTTTTCGGGGGTGAACTTCTTTGGCTAAAATTATAGGTGTCAATTCCCAGCTGGGGTGCCCTTAAATTATAAAAACATTTGTAGTGCATTTCTGCTCAGGGATGTGGTTGAGTCCCCATCCCTGAAGGTCTTTAAAAGATAGGTAGATGAGGTGCTCAGGGATCTGGTTTAGTAAGTGGACAGGTACAGTTGGACTCCATGATCTCAGAGGTCTTTTCCAACCAGATGATTCTATAATTCTGTGATTTTAGCAATCTTTACATGTGTGTCCAGGAAGGGAAGGTGTTTTGGTGCCACTAAACTTTAAATTGAGGTTGGGTCAAAGACAATTTGTAACCCTTTTCAGTAGCAACTGTTCTGTTCTGGCATCAACCATAAGAAATACTTCTTCTCAAGGAGGACCACAGAGATGATGAGAGGGCTGGAGCATCTCCGTTGTGAGAACAGGCTGAGAGAGTTGGGGTTGTTCTGCCTGTAGAAGAGAAGGCTCTGGGGAGTCCTTAGAGCAGCCTCCCAGTACTGAAAGGGGCTCCAGGAAAGCTGGGAAGGGGCTCTGGATCAGGGAGTGCAGGGATAAGACGAAGGGGAGTGATCTGAAGCTGAAAGAGGGGAGATTGAGATGAGATCTTGGGGAGAAATGTTTTGCTGTGAGGGTGGGGAGGCCCTGGCCCAGGTTGCCCAGAGAATTGGTGGCTGCCCCATCCCTGGAGGTGTTAAAGGCCAGGTTGGATGGGGCTTTGAGCCCCCTGATCCAGTGGGAGGTGTCCCTGCCCATGGCAGGGAGTTGGAACTGGCTGGGCTTTAAGGTTCCTTTCCAACATAAACAATTCCATGATTCTGGGATCTCTGTGTAACTGCATTTACTGCCACAAGTCCAGCTACCAAAGCAGCCCTGAGGATTCCCCGCCTGACCTGACAGCTCAGCTCTGCTGTGACAGTTTACCATTGCGTTCCGCCTGCAATACTGCTGCTACAACCTTTAACATAGCAAAAATGGAGAACTCCTCGTATTTTCTCATGAACTCTCTCTGTTTATTTCTGCTGAAATGCTGTCACCCTATGTCTGCACTCACAGATCTGAATTCTCTTTGAAAAGTTCCTCCTTCCTCCTGTTCACCTTGCAGATTTGGTTTAGATCCTAATGGTCCTTCATTTATAACATCTGAAGTCTGTACCATTTCTTTACCCTTCCATTAGTATCACTAATGTCATTGTCCTGCCTTTGTCATCTCACACCTGAGTTACTGCAGCCTTTTCTTTGACTCTCACACAGAACCATAGAATGTCCTGAGTTGGAAGAAACCCACAAGAATCACCAAGTCCAAATCTTCTCCCTGCATAGGACACTCCCAACACTCACACCGTGTGTCTGAGAGCATTGTCCAAATGCTTCTGAAACGCTGGCAGACTTGGTGCCGTGACTGCTTCCCTGGGGAGCTGTTCCAGTGCTCCACCACCCACTGGGTGAAGAACCTCTTCCTAATGTCCAACCTAACCCTCCCCTGGCATCTCCCTGCCATTCCCTGGGGTCCTGTCATTGGTGTCCAGAGAGAAGAGCTCAGCACCTGTTTCCTCTCCCTCCCTTGTGAGGAGGCAGCAAACAGCTCTGAGATCCCTTCTCAGTCTCTTCTCCAGGCTGAACAGACCAAGGGACTTCAGCATCTCCTCATGTTCCAGTTTCAATGCTGCATTTCACAATGACAGAAGGTGATCTTTGCTTTCCTTTATGGGCTTTGTGCTTTGCTTCTTCCACATTCCTCAGCCTGGAAGCAAATCTTTCTCTGAGGAATCCAGTTCTCTGTCATTAGCCTCTCTGACCTTCAGAAAGTTTCTATATATTTAAGTCTAATTTGTTCCTCTTTGGAAAACAAAACAGCTCTCTATTAAACTCAAACTTTGGCCACAAGTCAACAGCATGATCTCATTTTTTTTTGTGACTGCTTCAGGGAAAACATTTTAAATGCAGTTAAGAGATTGTGCTTTGGTGCAAGAGTATCTTTAAAAGGCTTGGGGTAGCTGACAGCTAGGGACCTGTGTGTCTGTATTCTCTATCCATCAGTACTTGGGTGTCACAGTTTCTCTCCCAGGCCACAGTACGTGACCTGTGACCGGCTGCTGGGACCATTCATCTTGTCTGCGACCTTGCTCTTGGCGATCTCCTTTCCTGGAGAGGAGGAAGGAGACTCGAGATTTATATCTAGGCCAAATGAATTGGGTTTGCTGCTCTCAGCAGCTCCCCTCCCCAAAAACACCCTTCGCTTTCCTTTGCCATGTCAGGGTGGGAGCAGGCTTAAACCCCTGAGGAAACTGCTGGCCAGATGATGACTGCTGCTGCTTCTGGTAGAGGTCATTCAGTCCAGCCTTTTGCTCTAGATTTTTTTCACAAAGGAAAAAGAGAAGAAAGCCCCATAAAGGATGGTATCATCTGTGTGTGCCCAGCAGGCTCCGTTTGGAGTAGGTGCAATTCTTCCCCAAAGCCTCTAGCAGATGTAATAGAGGAAGAACCGTCCTACAGCATCTGGACCACTCTTAACTACCAAGAAGAGCCAAGATGTGTCCGTCCACAAGGCTTGGTTATTCCAGGGGAGGTTTAGATTGGATATCAGAAAAAATTTCCTTCCTGAAAGAGTGATGAAGCCCTGGCAGAAGTTCGACTTGATGATCTTAGAGGTCTTTTCCAACCTTAACAATTCCATAATTCTATTATTCTGTTTCTTTATGGAATGGAGTAAATTATCCCATGTGAATCCCTGTGCTGCTGTACCCACTTGTTCTTTGTTCCAGCTCACATGCACCTGTAGCCTGAAGTGTAAAAATTCTCTCTAGTTCTGCCTGCGTATAATACCCTGTGTTTCCCTGTCCCATTGGTTAATAGTTTGACTTCTGAAACACTTTCAGTCCATGTTAGTTTGTGGAGAAAGACATCAGCAGTGATAGCTAAAGAAAATTCTATTAGGTCATTCCTTTTGAAAACATAGTACCTGTCTTCTAAGCTCTTTGCGGATGTTAGCCAAATAATCCTTTTAATAGCTTTTGCGAGTTAAAAGGGTGGGTAACTGTCATAAGGCTAAATGATTGCATGGATTAATTTACTTGTGGCCGAAAGAAATCAATTGTAATTTAAATTTTTGTCTCTGGACTGATTACGCTACCAGACATCAACTTTCTCCCTAGGAATCTGACATGAATTGAAGTATGATGTATGATGATGTATTGGAGGTGTTCAGGGCCAGGTTGGATGGGGCTTTAAGCAAGAAGATCCAGTGAGAGATGTCCCTACTCATGGCAGAGGGGTTGGAACTGGATGGGCTTAAAGGTTCCCAACCCAAACCATTCTGGGAATCTGTAAGTCTGGATTAGTGTGGTTTGGCCGTAACAACTTTGGGGGTTTTTGACAATGGGATGGCCTACACTGCACCAGGCTTACAAGCATCAAATGGGAGCCAGCTTTCTCAAAGGGGTGGGAGGGTCTTTGCTCAGGAGCTTGCAGGACTTATTGACAGGGCTTTAAAACAGATGGAAAAGCCGCAGAGAATAATGTCAGCCTACAGGAAAGCGGGAGAGGGACTTTTTACAAGGGCAACTAGGGATAGGACAAAGGGGAGGGACTTTAAATTGGAAGGGGGAAGATTTAGATTAGGCATTAGGAAGAAATTCTTCACAATGAGGGTGGGGAGGCCCTGGCCCAGGTTGCCCAGAGAAGCTGTGGCTGCTTCATCCCTGGAGGTGTTCAAGGCCAGGTTGGGTTGGGTCTTGAGCAGCCTGATCCAGTGAAAGGTGTCTCTGTCCGTGGCAGAGGGTTGGAACTGGATGGGCTTTAAGGATCCCCTTTCAGTACTGGGAGGCTGCTCTAAGGTCTCTCCTCAGCCTTCTCTTCTCCTGGCTCTCAACCTGTCCTCGGATGGAAGCTGCCCCAGCCCTTGGATCATCTTTGTTGTCCTCCTTTTAACCATGTCTCTATTTAGTGGTTGGTGTACATTCTGCTGCCTTTTAGCAGAGGGATGGGTTGAGTGATTGAGAAGGATCCTGGAGGTGCCTGTTGTTGTCTTTTTTAAGGAGAAGTGATGTGGTGCTGCTGCCTGGTGAGGCCACTCTGTGGTTGCCCTCTGTAAGCCAGCTGTATCGCAAAGTCAGATACCAATGAGTGTTTGCCTTTCATAGGAATCTCTAACATTCTCGTATCTTTTTATTGTGTCTTACAGAATGGTGAATAACACTGAAGACCCCCAAGAGGCTTCATAACGTCCCATCCCCATGTAAAGTATGCTCAGAACTTTTCCAGTAGTGTAAGTACAAGCTAAAAAACCCCACAAAAATCCATTGTTGAGAGTTCAAGGGTTGTTTGGGGGGGATTTTTCTGTTAATTTGCTTACAAAGATCAGAGAAATCATTATACTGATTATCAGCAGTTCGCTAAATTGTAGCATTCTGGTTTGGTATTTGCTAGACATTTAAACCAGCATTAAACGGCAGCATTTAACTTCTCACTTGATCTGGCTGATAGGTTATTTCTACCTCTACGTTTCTGTCACTGGAATAGAAGGAAAATCACGCAGTTCTTAGAAACTCATGGCCAGAGACAGAGTAGTGTTAAAAGAGGGATCTCCATGCATCTGCTGAATGTAGTAGAGGGATACCTGAGCTGTGCAGTAGAGTTTTGCACCACTAGAGAGCTGGTAAAGGAGATTGAGCACAGCATGAATGTGGTGTTTTGTAGCAAAGGCAGAAAACCTACAGCACCTGATGTAACATTAGACTTGGATGTGTTGGTTCAAGCAACCACTGCTCTGTCTTGACACCCAGTGTGAGCTGTCTAAATCTCATCCTTAAATGTGAGCCTGTTAGTTTGTTCTTTTAAATGACTGCTGTCGCGAATCTTCAGTGTAATTGATACCCATGTTGGTTCTTAAATAAATAAGCAAATTAATTCAAAGTTTGAAGCTTGTCAGGCAGAAAGAAAAGGCTTGACCTGTGCTGTGCTGTCATCCATCTCTCACTGGTCAGTCCTGTATCACTCTTCCCCATTCCTCTTGGCAATCAGATTCCAGAGATACTTTGATTTCTTGATTTCTTATTGTGCCTCCTGTCAGACTGAGCTGGAAAGAGAAATGCCGTAAGGATTATTTCAAGGATGAGGATTGTTCTATTCAATATCTTTATCAATGATCTGGATGAAGGGATCGAGTGCACCCTTAGCAAGTTTGTGGATGACACCAAGCTGGGTGCAAGTGTGGATCTGCCTGAAGGAAGGGAGGCTCTGCATAGGGATCTGGACAGGCTGGATCGATGGGCTGAGACCAACGGGATGAGGTTCAACAAGGCCAAGTGCAGAGTCCTCCATCTGGGACACAACAACCCCGAGCAGCGTTACAGGCTTGGGGAGGAGTGGCTGGAGAGCTGCCTGGCAGAGAAGGCCCTGCGGGTGCTGTCAACAACAGCTGACCAGGAGGCAACAGTGGCCCAGGTGGCCAAGAGGGCCGATGGCACCTTGGCCTGGATCAGAGCCAGCGTGGCCAGCAGGAGCAGGGCAGTGATTGTGCCCCTGTGCTCAGCGCTGGGGAGGGCACCTCGAGTGCTGGGGTCAGTTTGGGCCCCTCACTGCCAGAAGGACCTTGAGGGGCTGGAGCGCGTGCAGAGAAGGCAACGAGGCTGGGGAGGGACTGGAGAGCAAGTGCTACGAGGAGAGACTGAGGGACCTGGGCTTGTTTAGCTGAGAGCAAAGGAGGCTGAGGGGAGACCTCATCCCTGTCTTCAACTGCCTGAAAGGAGGCTGTGGTGAGGTAGGTGTTGGTCTTTTCTCCCAGGTGACAGGGGCTGGGAGGAGAGGAAATGGCCTCAAGTTGCCCCAGGGCAGGTTCAGATCAGCCATCAGGGAAAATTCCTTCCCTGAAAGGGTTCTCGGGGCCTGGCAGAGGCTGCCCAGGTAGATGGTGGAGTCCCCTTCCCTGGAGGGGTTTAATAGGTGGGTAGATGAGTTTCTCAGGGACATGGTTTAGTGATGGGACAGGCACGGTTGGACTCGATCTCAGAGGTCTTTTTCCAACCTGATGATTCTATGTTTCAATGTTTCTATGATTTATCTCGAGCATGGACATCCGTAGTTCCAAGCGGCTGTGCAATCACAGGCTTCTGTAGGGCGAGTCACACCAAAACGGAACGACTACCAGGGGTTTTGTGTATTACCAGTGTATTTCAAAAAGCCTTCTTGATCCAATCATTAATTAGTTATTTTCTATTGCTGATGGCTTAGTCTTCTTTCCAAACTTAGTAGTTTGCTACTGCATTGCCAGTCCTCTGAGTTACCTCCTCTTCTTTCTTTTAGCTGTAAATATGTTGGATTTCAGTATTAAAATCACCATTTGAAATTGTAAAGGTCTGGTTCACAGCAGAAAAGGAGTCTGGAGGTAAGGCCATGCTGCCCTGCACATCTGTTATTACACCGGTAATTCAGAGCGTGCAGAGTGATCCTAGAGCTTCTCTGCACTTTGTGTAAGCACAAGGACAGTCTGGCAGCCTTAACTTTGAATGAGACTTTTACCATAAATTTCCAAACTGTGAATTATAGAGTTTCAATTTACTGTGCTGGATTTCAATCGTCCTACCCCTGTGCAGTTTTAGTTGGATATCGTGTTGTTCTGTTGCTTTCTGCAGTCATCATGGCACACTGATGTGGCCTGTTAATCAGCTGCCACCCTCCATCAGCGAAGGAGCAGCTTTTTCGATTGATTCCAGTGTCTGTGCAGTTAATACGGTCATCGAGAATGCAATATAAGTATAGGTGAATGATTTTTGACCAAGTGAAAGCTGGGGTGAACCTATTTCAAGGGGATTAGAGAGTATTAAATTAGAGGAAATGGGCCAAGATGACCCATTTAGGTATAAAGTTTCCAGATTAAACCTTAGATATCTTGTAAAAAGGATAAGTGGGCATCGTGGTTTCAGAAGGGGAAAGAAGAAAACGAGGTCTTTAAAAAAAGAAAGTGTTAACTTAAATACTGAATAAGATTAAAATTGAACAGTCTTAAAACTCCATGGTTAGAGAGTAGGTTGTTTACTCCTGCTGTGGGGCAGAGTTCTCTGTCAGAAGAGCAAAGCAGGCAGCGTGATGCCATTCCCACTTCACCTACCTGATTTTTCTCTGCAGTTGGATGAGAGTCAGTGCCTGAAAGGAATTTGAGGCATGGGATGAACACACGAGTCTTGATTTTTGTCTCACAAGAATTAACCATTTATGTGAAACTAAGGCCTTCCGTAGCCAATTGAAATACCTCTCCACTGGGTTCTCCATAAATGTGGGCGTAATTTTTTATTCTTCGTGGCAGTGTTGATTAGGGGCAACAAATCTTTTGAAGGGACTGGAGAACAAGCCTTATGAGAGGCAGCTGAGGGACCTGAAGTTGTTTAGCCTGGAGAAAAGGAAGTTGAGGGGAGACCTCATCGCTGTCTACAACTGCATGAAAGGAGGTTGCGATGAGGTGGGTGTTGGTCTCTTCTAGCAAGTGACAGGTGATAAGACAAGAGGAAATGATCTCAAGTTGCACCAGGGCAGGTTCAGATCCTACATCAGGAACAATTTGTTCTCAGACCCTGGCAGAGACTGCCCAGGGAGGTGGTGGACTCCCCATCCCTGGAGGAATTTAAAAGATGGATAGATGAGGTGCTCAGGGATCTGGTTTAGCAGTGGACAGGTACGGTTGGACTTGGTGATCTCAAAGGTCTTTTCCAACCAAAGGATTCTGTTTCTGTGAGTTAACACCCATTAATAGTTAGCTGTGACCATCAGTGTTTGTGTTGCATGTTTCAAACTATGTCCCAAAATGTGGTTTCTGGTAGAACTAGACAGTTTCAACACCGTCACTTAAAGTTTACCTGAATAACCAGGCTGGTGCTTGTCAGTTTTGCTGCCAGCAAGGACAGAGCTGTCTTGGGTGTGAGTGCCTGCTGAGTGGAAGGGAAACCAATGTGAGTAATGTAGATGAAAAAAGACTGGATTTAAACCTTGTCATCATCTAGGAAAAAGCATGGAAAGAAAGGAACGAGTATGTGAATGGTACTAAAGGCAGCACACATTGAAGAACAGATGGTAGAGTTCCAATGGCTTAGAAAGTCACCACTGAGCTGAGCTGTGTAAACTGTCCAGTGTCCTTGAAATGTGACACAAAACATGTTCATTAAACATAGATGAAAAAGGACTTCGCTAATTAGCTCTTTTTGTCTTGAGTGACCAGTTGTTGTGTCAGTAGTTGGTGGCTGTAAGAATTTTCAGTTGGCATTTTAAGCTTCTGCAACTGAAACAATGTCTTGCATGAACCCACAGTGTTACTTTCAGATAAACCAGATGAACTAATTCATGATTTCATGGGTAGCTAAGCCACACTGGAAGGGACGAAAAAGAAATCTCATTGCATGTGTGCCTCTTACACCTGGTTGTGCTTTTGGCCACATTGGTCTGTTCTCATCTGTTGAGTTCATAGAGTGAATCATAATCATAGAATGGTTTGGGTTGGAAGGGACCTTAAAGATTATCCAGTTCTAACCGCGCTGTGATGGGCTTCCTGGGCTGCAAGTGCACATGGACAGCTCATGTTGAACTTCTCATCCACCAACACCCTCAAGTCCATCTCTTCAGGGCTGCTCTCAGTCAGTCCTCTGCCCAGCCTGGATTTGTGCTTGGGATTGCCCTGACCCAGGGCAGGACCTTGCACTTGGCCTTGTTGAACCTCCTGAGGTTCGCACAGCCCCACCTCTCAGGCTAGTCCAGGTCCCTGTGGATGGCATCCCTTCCCTCCGACGTGTCATCTCTCCTGGAGCTGTGCAGGGGAGTGGAAGAGCAGCACCAGCCCTTGCTGCAGGGATGGCGTGTTCATAGGTCAGTTCACTCTCTCTTATGCATCTGCAGCCTCAGGACTTGCATCTGTCGGTGTTCTTCTGCTCCGAGTAGGACACAGGAAGGTTTAGACTTGCCCTGAGTATACAGACTGGGTCTTCTCGATGTCACACAAGAGGAAGCTTCCCTAGTTGAGGTCTGGGCTACATAAGAGATGTTTGTTGCTTTAAGAGCATTAATTAGGGCTTGTGTTTCTTTTTTAAATGCTTTTAAATAAAATAAAACAAAACTCATAATATGGAAGCAGCTGTTGCCAAAAGGCCATGGTTTTGCCATCATGATTTATATTCCTCAAGGAGATGAGGAGTTGTTTTCCAAGTATATTCTTCATCTTCACTAAGATTCTGTGCTGGTAAAAGTACCCTGTACTGTTCTCTAGTGGGGGAAAAAACCTACTTTGTAGTTATCACAACATTACTTGAATTTCAGTTATTTACTGGGTTTGGATTTTATTTTTCTGGACTGCCAAACTTCTCTTTTTAAGTAAGTGTCTTGATTGTTACTACTGGTGGGAGATCCGGAGAAGGAGTGAAGGCGCCTGAAATGCTTCAAAACCTCTCTTTTCCTTTACACATGGCAATCCTGGTGGTGGCATCTGTTGAAACTTGTCCTACACATTGTCATATCTGATGTTACTGGTGGACCCTGTATGTGTGGTGAGAAAATGCTCACAGTTTAGCCAGGCACTTGGTCTGCGTGGTTGCAGAATGGCTGTGTGGCTTTGAACAAGACATTTTGACTTGTCTGAAGGGCAGGGCAAATGCGAGCTCTTGGTCTCAAAGTTAGCATAGCTTTACTACCTCCCTGCCTCACAGTGATATTCTGTAGAAAGATGCTTTTCAAGTATTTGAAAGGACAGTATCAGGAAGGATGTGGATCTGTTAGAGGGAGTTCAGAGAGGCCATGAAGATGATTCAAGGGCTGGACCACCTTTCATATGAGGCCAGGCTGAGACAGTTGGGCTTGTTCAATCTGGAGAAGAGAAGGCTCCATTGAGACCTTAGAGCAGCCTCCCAGCACTGAAAGGGGCTCCAGGAAAGCTGGGGAGGGGCTCTGGATCAGGGAGGGCAGGGATGGGATGAGAGGAACGGTTTGAAGCTGAAAGAGGGGAGATTGAGATGCGATCTTAGGAAGAAATGATTTCCTGTGAGGGTGGGGAGGCCCTGGCCCAGGGTGCCCAGAGCAGTGGTGGCTGCCCCATCCCTGGAGGTGTTAAAGGCCAGGTTGGATGGGGTTTGGAGCCCCCTGATCCAGTGGGAGGTGTCCCTGCCCATGGCAGGGGGTTGGAACTGAATGGGCTTTAAGGTCCATTCTGACCCAGACCATTCTATGATTCTTTTAAATCCTCCAACTACCAGAGCTAATACAGAAGAATTCTGAGATCCTGTCTGCATTTTGATAAAGGATTGGTCCATTTCTGGAGTGTGCTGGAAGAGTCAGAAGACAACAGTCATCTGAACAGCTGAAAAGACAGGACTTGCCAGTCTGGGATCTAGGTTAGGCCCACATCTCGGCTTTATTGCCACAGGGACTCATATGAGTTGAAGACAGTATTTCAGCATGTTGGTGAGATTTCATAGTATCATAGAATGTCCTGAGTTGGAAGGAACCCACAAGAATCACCAAGTCCAAATCTTCTCCCTGCATAGGACACTGTCAACATTCACACCGTGTGACTGAGGGTGTTGTCCAAATGCTTCTGGAACGCTGGCAGACTCGGTGCTGTGACTGCTTCCCTGGGGAGCTGTTCCAGTGCTCCACCACCCACTGGGTGAAGAACCTCTTCCTGATGTCCAACCTAACCCTCCCCTGGCATCTTCCTGCCATTCCCTGGGGTCCTGTCATTGGTCACCAGAGAGAAGAGCTCAGCACCTGTTTCCCCTCCCTCCCTTGTGAGGAGGCAGCAAACAGCTCTGAGATCCCTTCTCAGTCTCCTCCAGGCTGAACAAAGCAAGTGACTTCAGCCGCTTTAGCTTTGTCCCTCCAAGCCCACACGTTCTGCCCTGATTCTATTACAGAGCTTATCTATCCAGAGTTTAGTCTTCGGTTCCTGTTCCAAGCGTTCCTCCTTTGCTCTTGGCAGAGGTTTGGGCTTTGGGCCCTGGTTCAGCACTCAGCTGCCGCTACAGCTTTTCTCTCTGTTAGTCCTTCTGATCACTCGTTCTGCCCTTGACTCCACCCTCAACGTTTGAATTCCGGCCTCGTTGCTGTGGAATTTTGACAGTAGTAGGAAACTCAGGTTTTAGAAGAAGGCAGAAGGTGAGGGTTAGACAGAGAAGGTGGCGGTGTGAATCAGTCTCTGCCTTGAGTAGAATTCAGAAGTGCCTGGCTCCCAGCCCTGTGCTTAGTCAGAGGTCAGTCCCTTTTGTAAGACTTGGATTATGACAATAATTGGCATTTATATTATATTTTTGCCTTGTAAGATCGATCTCAAGTTCCCTCTCTCTTTCCCAAAGAGGATACTATAAAGCAGGGTAAGTTATTCACCCGAGTGGAACCAGTGGCAAAACTGCTATTGTGTGCTTACTGCCCATGTGCCAGCATCCAGCAAAAAGTATTTTATCACAGTGAAGAATTTCAGGGACTGAGTGGAAGAACAGCTTATGTAGAAGTGAATCCGGGTTTGGGGCTCTTTAACTAGCCAAGAAACTTGAAGCCTCCTGACGAAATGATATGTTGATATTCTGCTCTCAGCTTGCCTTCTGTAATTTGTGTAGCGGTGAGTATTTGATTACGTTGGATTTATTTTCAGAAGTTTCAGGCTGCTCTTATTAACTGTCACCGTTTTGATCGAAAGCGTATGGCGGCGTTCTGCATTCATAAGGCGATGTTTTGCATTCATAAACAGAACCGGTGATGTTTAACCTCGATAGATCAGCTCGTAGTCTGATTTTGCTCCTTGCTGCAATGGGAGGCTTTCGTTTCCCTGCGATGAGAGCAGTCATTACAAGCATTACATTTTGTTTGTGAATCAGGATGAATGGGAGTAGAGTCCTCTTTGAAAATCAGAACTAAGAGATGCAACTGCAGGAGATGATTATGCTAACGTATGGGTAAGGATGGCTCTGTGTTCGTTGACATGATGAGCTCTTGAGGCTTGATTTTTTTTTCTCTCTCTTGAAAACTGGTACAACTCCACTCAAAATACTGGAGTTGCAAGTGATGAGCATAAGTATTGGCTCGGATGAGTCAGATCCTTAATTCTCTGTTGTGCCCCAGAATTCGTAGCATCAACTACTGTTTTGAAGACAGCTTTGCTTAACGTGGTGCAAAGCTTTGGACGTTTCTGAAACGTTTGAATTGGCTGGGAATAAAAGGAGGTGCACTCGCTCAGTAAGAACTGAAAAGGCCAAAGCTTGAATTTCAGAAGACAGCATAGTTTTATGCTCTAAGTGGCCCAGTGTCCCAGCAGCATCTTAGAGTTGCACTTGATGGGTCTGTGCCTCTGAATGTGTGTGCACCATTGACTCTGTGATATTCATAGAATGACTTGGTTGGAAAAGACCTGTGAGATCAATCGAGTGCAACTATTTCTGTCCACTACTAAATCATATCCTTAAGTGCTTCATCTACCTGTCTTTTAAACACCTCCAGGGATGGGGACTCAACCACCTCCCAGGGCAGCCTCTACCAGTGCCTGAGAGCCCTTTTCGTGAAAGAATTTTTCTTGTTGTCTAATCTCAACTTGCCCTGGTGTAACTTGAGGCCATTTCCTCTCATCCTATTGCCTGTCACTTTGGAGAACATCAGCCACTCTGTGGAACAGCTGTACATGAGGATGAAAGTCCCTCTCTTGAGCATCTTCTAAGAACCATCTGCATCCTGTGGGATGGGTAATGGTGGGGTGAGATGTAGAAAAGAAGGGAGGAGTGAATGAAACTTTGCTTGGCTCCTTGCATCTCATAAAAATATATGGAGAGAGAAATAAGCTTGCGTGATATGAAACTAGGTGGGCTTCCAACTTCCAACTGGGTCCCTTCCAACCCCAATCATTTTCTGATTCTATGATTACAGGACGGTGCAGCGCTGTTGGAGTCCTGCTGGACCAGCAGCGTATGTCAAAGAGTTGAAGTTGCATCTCTCCCTATCCTGTTTGCCACAGTTGATGTGACTGTATCAGAATCATTCGTAACCCAATTACCCGGCCTAACATCCTGTTCGGAACACTTTGGCTCTAGTCCACATCCATATTATGCAAATTATATCAGATATTGGTCTTGTATCAAAAAGCACAACTGGTTTTGTGAGTCTGGAACTTTGCAGCGCTTATTGAATAGAGCAATGAATTTTAATGGAAGTTTGGAAAAGAACCTCTGTGGAAGAGGATCTCTTCAGTGGTGCTGGAGTCCTCCTCATGTACAATGAGTAGAAAAGTGGAAAAAATTACTTCTTGTGATCATTAAAGAGTCCAGAGCCATTTTCTCAAGTGTTAGTGGTGGTAAGGCTGGTGTCTGGCCTTATTCCCAAATGGATAATTGAATTGCTTTGAACTTCTGTGGGTTCAATTGGACATAGACTTAGCTCGTAGCTGCTTTCATGGGATTATTCTGCTGTGTTCCATCACTTAGAAAGTTAGTGTTGGGTAAACGTTTCTCGTATTTGTGGGGGCTGGGGCTATGATAGGTGAGAAAACCTTGCTGTGTTTTTCTTACCTTTTTCCTATGAGAGGCATGAAGATATCTTGATGGAACAGCAAGGAAAAGCAGTGGGATTGAGAGCAGTTATTCCCCTCAACAGCCTCTTCTCCAGAAAGTGATGTTAGAAGTGAGAAGGAGTGATGATGCATCTGACTAGTTGAGACCACTGGATATTTTATACCTGGGAGTGAAAATGCATTATTTTGGATTTAGCTTCTTAAAGTTCTCCTTTCAGTCTGTTATTCGGGTACTTCAGGTTCCTTTTGGGTGAGCCACAAGAGATAAACCTGAAGTTTTAAAGCTTTATAGATACCAAAAGGCAGTGAGTGGAATGGAGCCGTCTTACTTGGGGTGTGACTGCCAGCCTCATGCAAGAAATGTAAATCAATTTGGTATTTTAGGTTACTTTTTTCTCTCAGGCTCTAAGTAAGCTTGATTAGTTTTAAGAACCAGATTTGGTTCTTAAAATATGGATCAATTTTAGTTTTTAGTCAATTAGGACTTTAAGGAGATCTTGCTTTCAAAATTTGGGAGAAAAAAAATGCATGGCAGTTCTCCTTTGGTTCATTCTCTTTTTTGGGGCATCTCCCCAAGGAAGTTTAACAGCCCATTGTGAGAGTTTTCTGACTGATACAGCATGCGATTATATAAGCTAAGATCTTGCAATCTGAAGCACAACTGTAGGCTGAGTGGAGAATCGAATTGGAGCATCCCTGGAGAGAAGAACGTGGGGTGCTGGTGGATGGATAAGATGCTCAGCATGAGTCAGCAGGGTGTGCTTGCATCCTACAAAGCCAACCATATCTTGAACTGCAACCAAAGCAGTGGGATCAGCAGGGTAAGGGAGGGGATTCTGCCCCTCTGCTCTGGTCTCATGAGACTCCACCTGGACCCCTGTGTCCAGTTATGGAGTCTTCAGCACAGGAAGGACATGGATGTGTTGGAGTGAGTCTGCAAGAAGCCATGCAGATGATCCAAGGACTGGAGAAGCTCCCATCCAAGGACAGGCTGAGAGAGTTGGAGTTGTTCAGCCTGGAGTAGAGAAGGCTGCGGGGAGACCTTAGAGCAGCCTCCCAGGACTGAAAGGGGCTCCAGGAAAGCTGGGGAGGGGCTCTGGATCGGGGGGTGCAGGGACAGGATGAGGGGAACAACTTTCAGCTGAAAGAGGGGAGATTGAGTTAGATCTTAGGGAGAAAAGTTTTCCTGTGAGAGTGGTGAGGACCTGGCCCAGGTTGCCCAGAGCAGTGGTGGCTGCCCCATCCCTGGAGGTGTTGAAGGCCAGGTTGGATGGGGCTTGGAGCCCCCTGATCCAGTGGGAGGTGTCCCTGCCCATAGCAGGGGTTTGGAACTGGGTGGTCTTTGAGATCACTTCCAACCCAAACCTTTCTCTATGATTCTGTGGTCTCCTGGCATTGAGGAGATGTTGCTATACTGGCAGCAAAGTTTGCTGAAGTTTGACCACAGCAAAGCAGTTGGCCACAGTCTTTGTTCTCAGGAAAATTATTTGCTGTCATTATTTTCTGCCGCGCAACCCCAGTCATTCTGCTTGGTCCTGTCTTATTTTTCTTCTTCCTTTTGCTGGTATTTGTATTTCACAAGGGGAAGAAGGGAAAAACAGATTAGATTATAGCTAGCCAGGAGTTCAGGAGGATAAGAGGCTCTTACAGCAATATGGGGGGCTGAAGTAGTAGAGAATATCCTTTAATTAATGAGGTGAATGAAATTATGATGATTCTAAAATAGTGGATTTGTTTAACTACTTTGTAAATCAATCTTTAAACAGGGTAAGCTTATTAAAATATTTTAAAAAGGGAAAATAACCAAAGCCCTGCTGGAGTAGCAGTTCTAAATAACATTGCTGTAGTTATTCATTAAAAGGCAGTAGAGAGTTGGCAATGTTGGAACGTGTTCAATAATACCAAGTTTTGCAATATTTGTTTTGGGTTTTAAATGGAAAATTCCCATTTCCTGTAATTGTTTTCGATACATAAAACTCAGAAGCATTGTTTCTAGGTCTCATGGTTTTGTGGAAGAGCACATGCACATGTGAAAAAGAGTTCAAAATCAAGAAGACCACTAAGAAGCGTGGCAGAGGCAATGTGTGCTCTGTGTGTGGGTGTGAGCACGGCAATTTTACACCTGTATTATGAGACCAGCAGTGAGATGCTGGGATTGCTGACTTTGGTTGTAGTTGTTTTCAAGTTGTCAACATTTTCCCAGTGATTGCGTTAAACATAATATAATGGATTTAATCATAGAATCAGGGAATGGTTTGGGTGGGAAAGGATCTTAGAGCCCATGCAGTCCCACTCCCTCCTGCCATGCGCAGGGACACCTCCCACTGGATCAGGGGGCTCCAAGCCCCATCCAACCTGGCCTGGAACACCTCCAGGGATGGGGCAGCCACCACTGCTCTGGGCACCCTGGGCCAGGGCCTCCCCACCCTCACAGGAAAACATTTCTTCCTGATAACTCATCTCAATCTCCCCTCTTTCAGCCTAAAACCAGGAAATTTTAAGTAACCTGACTGTAGGTTTGCTGCTCTTCGAGTACTTCCTGCAAGCCTTTAGGAGCAGGCCATGGCTTAAACAGAACCCTCTGGAACACAAGTTGGAAGTCACCGAGTATCTCATTTTCCCAGCAGAGAAGGCCTCATCCTGCAGCCCTTGTATCCCTGTTTAGTTGAAATTCCTGCACGTGTAAAGTGTATCCCCACCAAAGTGGGACAAACTGGAGGCCAGGTTGCCTTCCCCTGTACAGCCACGTACAGCAGGTCAACCGTGTCAACCATTTCATTCCCATCTAAGAACACAGTTCACTAAGGGATACTCAGGATTCACTGACAGATTATGTGGAATTCACTAAAGGATATTAATTTGGCCTGAGAACCCAGATGTAGAAGCTGAGTTCCGATGTATTAGACAAATCAGGGATCACACCCAAATTTTAAAGGGACTGACTGGCCATGGCAACAAAGTGCTGCAGGAGATGGTGAGTTCTGAGTTCCTTGACCGTTTCAAAGCCATCTGGAAATTGCCGCTTCTGTCAGATGTGAGGTTTTTGATTCATGGGGCAGGAAGGACAAAAGGTGTGGGTTTCTAGGTCTGTGACAAACTGGAGATTAAAGTACGTATCTAACGTATGTTTTGGTATTAAATGTCAGAGTCAATAAAATAGGAATTTTGAGGAGAAGTAAATCTGGGTGGAGGTTCTGGTTCATTAGTTTCTCTAGTTTGACAAAGTACTTGAGCACGTGAAACTTGGTGTTTATTGATAAATGACATTAGAAATAAAGGGAAGCAAAGACAAAAGTGGGTTTATCTGTAAGGAAGGGCAAGCTGGCCATCTAGTGAAAACCAACCCAGATGTTTAAGAAGAGATCTTCTGTTTGGAAACCATGCTCCTCAGAGTTGATGTGGGGGGGCTTTCAGGCTGTGCAAGAGATTGTGATGTGACTCCATAAGTCAGCGTGACACTTCTCACAAAGCTTGGAGAAAAGGATTGAGCAGCCCTGCCTCCCCCAACACAGAGGTCAAACCTAGAACACCATGACTGCTTCCAAATGCTCCTTGTCAAGCTCAGAACGTCTTGAGTCCGAGCTGTGACTTCCAAATTTTAGTTGTTGCGATTCCAGTCAGTCACTAGTGTACTGCTGCATTGGCTGCTCTGTCCTCCTTTAGTAGAATCATCTGGGTGCTTGTCTTCTAAAATTTAAAATGGCTTGTACGTTTTCAATAATCAATTGTCCAGAGGACAGAACATTCCTGTTGGACCAAAGTGCTTATGTAGCTGTAGCCTGTCTTCTAACACAGTCGTTTTCTTCGATGGGAGTCATTCCCTTGCAGTGTCCTGCTTCCTTCTCCTACATGCACAATGTTGAAACAATGAAGGGGACTTCTCATTTCTGTATTTTAAAGGTTGCAATTGACATTTTTTTGTGGCTTCATGCGTCCTGGCTTTGTAGCACCGTGTCTGTACAGCTACGCTCTGCAAGCCAGTTCTCGGGACTCTTAAGCCCCATGGCGACATCCGTATGACCATAAAATAATAGAATGGTCTGAGTTGGAAGGGACCTACAAGGATCACTGAGTCCAACTCCTGGCCCTGCACAGGACACTCCCAAAATTCACCTCATGGGGCTGAGGGCATTGGCCAAATGCTTCTTGAGTTCTGGCAGACTCGATGCCGTGACTGCTTCCCTGGGGAGCTGTTCCAGTGCTCCACCACCCACTGGGGGAAGAAACTCTTCCTAGTATCCAACCTGACCCTCCCCTGGCATCTTCCTGTCGTTTCATCGGGTCCTATCGTTGGTCACCAGAGAGAAGAGCTCAGCACCTGTTTCACCTCCCTCCCTCGTGAGAAAGCAGCAAGCAGCTCTGAGATCCCCTCTCAGCCTCCTCTGCTGGGAGGCTGTCGGGCAGGGTGGCAGGGGCAGGGTGGCAGGGGTGAGCGGTGCTTTGGGTGTAGGGCCGTGTCCGTGAGTCCTGCAGGGCCCCATCTGTCCTTGCTGCCCCAGCAAAGGGCTGCTTCCCTCCGCCCCGGGATTGCCTGCAGGGCTGGGGGGGGCTGAGCCCTTTTGGGGCTTGGTGGGTGGGCTGTGGGGTGGGTGATGCTTTTGCCCCCCTGGCTGTGTGTGGTGCCCCTGCACTCCCTGCCCATCCCGTTCAGACACAGGAAGGCTTTGGAAAAACAGTTTTAATTGAAAAACGAAGAACAACAGAGTCGCTAAATCAATTCCCTCACCAACAGCCACCCCCCACACCCCTTTAAAGAGACACAACCCCAAACCCACCTGCCAACCCACGTCCCCACTCCATACCCACCCTCCACCCACCAAATCACCCCCCACTCCCATCACCACCTCCCAACTTCTCAGAGCCTTCTCCAGCCCTAATGCCCCCTCCCACTCCGGCGCCTCCTGCCAGAGCTCTGCGCTCGCCGTTGTGCTCTGGCAGGGACCCCTGGTGCTGCTTCTGCCCCTCCCCTCCGGGTGTCATGCCAGGGTGCTCAGCGTTCGCTCCGATGGCCTTGGAGTGCTCCCCGCTGAGGATGGCCGAGGAGAGGTTGGGGACAGCAGAAGCAGCAGGCAGCACCTTCTTGGTGGAGCAGAGCAAGCTGCTGTGGTGCTGGGGAAGGGAGCCGCCGGTGTCAGCAGGGTCCCTGGGCATGGGGCACTGCTGGGATGGTGCCGCCTGATCCCAGCTGTCCCTAGGGAGCAATCCAAGGGCCTCCCAGCCTTTCCCAGCAGCCCCTGCTGAGAACACTTGGTGTTTGGGGCTGGAATCCCTGTGGAGTCCCTGATGGACCGAGCAGCAGAACGTCCAGGGGGGACATCGTGGAGTTGGTGGGTAGGTAGTTCCAGGAGGCTGCCCTGATCTGTGAGGGCCGACGGAGATGGTGATGCCTCAGATGGTGTTCTAATCCATGGACACATCAGTGCCCACAGAGATGTCCAAGACTAGTGGCTTGTCCTCCACCATCTGAACATCAGTGCCCACGGAGATGTCTAAAAGTAGTGGCTCGTCCTCCACCATCTCAACATCAGTGCCTACGGAGATGTCAAGGAGCTCTTCCATATGGACATCTGTGCTCACCAAGATGTCAATCACCTCCTCCATGGGGACATCTGTGTTCACGCTGATGTCCAACACATATCGGGGAACCACAACCATTGGAACAACCAGCAGGCGGTGCGTGGTGGGGCAGCGCAGCGGTGGCCCATGTTTGCCATAGTGGAACGCGGAGACTGGTCCCTGCTTATCTGCTCCTGGGGCAGCTGGAGGGGTTCAGGTCTGCGCTCCTGGAAGCCGCTCAGTCTGAGCCCTTGCTGGAGGAGAGAGAGCTGTGCTGGGCTGGGGGCTGGGGGGAGTCTCGTGGGGAGAGGAGGGGAAGGAAGGGGGGGGGGAGGGGAGGGGGCACTGAGGGTGCTGCTGCAGAGCAGGGGACGCGGGGAAAGTTCAGCCAAGAAGGAGCTCGGCCCATTGGTAAAGAGAAACCGTAGAGGATCTCCTGCACAGTGTGGTAGGAGATGTGATGGGCAGCAGCTCTGTTGGTGGAGTTACTGTAGGGAGGGACTTCCAAAGGGATGGCAGGGAAAGGGAATTGGCAGGAGAGGGCGAGGGAGGGGATTCTGCCCCTCTGCTCCGCTCTGGGAGAGCACACATGGAGCCCTGTGTCCATCCCTGGAGCCCTCAGCTCAGGAAGGACCTGGAGCGGTTGTGAGTCCAGAGGAGGCCACAGAAATGATCCAAGGGCTGAAAGAACTGTGCTGTGGGGAAAGCCTGAGAGAGTTGGGGTTGTTGAGCCTGGAGAAGAGGAGGCTCGGGGCAGACCTGATTGTGGCCTTTCTTTGTTTCAAGGGAGCCAATGAGAAAGATACTGAGGGACTCTGAAGTGCAGTGACAGGAAAGGGAGCAACAGTTTTAAACTGAAAGAGGGGAGATAGAACCCAGGTTTAAGGAAAGATTCTTTTCTGCTGAGGTTGAGGAGACCCTGGCTCTGAGATCCCTCTCAGTCTCCTCCAGGCTGAACAGACCAAGGGACTTCAGCCTCTCCTCATACAACTTCCCCTCCAGACCCTTCCCCAGCTTTGTGGCCTCCTCTGGACACTCTCCCGTAGTTTGATGTCCTTTTCCTCCTGTGAGGCCCAAAAGTGCCCCCAGTGCTGCAGGTGGGGCCTTCCCAGAGCAGAGCAGAGCGGGACAATGCCCTCCCTCTCCCGGCTGGTGCTGCTGTGCTTGATGCCCCCCAGGACATGGGTGGCCCTCTTGGCTGCATGGGGCACACTTAGCTTTGAGACTGAATGGTTGCATCCAGAGTGTTTGTGGTTTCTGCTCCATGGAAAAGCTTCATAAGAGCCTGCGAACTGATCAGTAGAGCACTGGTTGTGCTGGACCAAAACTGTGCCAAAGATAGTTATGGTGATTTAACAGTGCTGCAGATGACCGTGGGTAGATGCTGTGGTGCCTCTTCCTGGGCACTTTTTAATTTACAGTATTATAGCATCATGGAATTATTAATGTTTGAAAAGACCTCTAAGATCATCCAGTCCAACCCAACCCCACTGTGCCCACTAAACCATGTCCCGAAGTGCCACAGCCTCACGTTTTTTGAACCTCTCCAGAGATGGGGACACCACCACTGCCCTGGGAGCCTCTTGCCAGGGCTTCACCACTCTTGTCAGTAAAGAATTTTTTTCGAATACCCAATCTAAACCTCCCCTGGTGCAACCTGAGGCTGTTTCCTCTTGTCCTATCACTTGTTACTTGGGAGAAGAGATCAACAAGGACAGACCTGTTCCCATCACTCAGGCAAGTCTGGGTTGTGAGGTGTTGCTCCTTCAAAAAGCTTCCCTTGCTACTCACCCAAAACCTGTGGGCTCAGTTTACTTTGCTGTTTTGTCAAAAAGGTTTTGTCACTCTGTGGCTCCAGTTGGGGACTTCCTCTGTGCCGGTGCTGAAATGGAAATGAGGAGTGATCTTCAAAATTGGTGGCAAGAGATGGGCATTCCTGTCCCTGGAAGGTCTAGCATAATTGTGACGGCCATCATCCCTCCTTTTTGTTTTCATAGGGTCCTTGGAATTCTTCCTTGAGTTTCTCGAGGTTGCTCTTTGTCTGCTCTTGCTTGTAGGGATTGTACATTAGCTCTGTCACATCTCCTGGAGTCTGAGTGATCTCTTCGCCCTGCTGTCCTGCAGGAACTGTACTAAACCTTTGACTCATCAGAAGGATTCACAAGAATGTTGGAAAATGCCTTGATTTATTTGGCAAGTTCTGTCTGCCCTCCATCTGCCATCCCTTCTTCTCAAGGTCTTGAGTCCTGAAGGAGTTGATCTTGTTGCTTTTATGCCATTTGGATCTTTAGTGAGAAGACCTAGGAAGGAAAACAGATTAATGGAGCACATAATGACTTTTTTCAGTTCTATTTCTGGGCTTTGCTGCAAATATTTAGGATGTTCATTGTTCTGGCACCTTGGGAAGTTTAGGAGTTAAAAATGGTTTTGATGAGCCACCATGACAACTGAGTTACATGTGAAGCCTGTCTTTGGAGAGGAAAAGGCTGTGGACTTATGTCTTTAAATGAAAGCTCAGTAGTAATTGGATGTGCTGCACTTTCCTTGTTAGGGCAGGCGATTTGTGACAACATTCCAGGTTCAAAAGTTGCTAACTTCAGAAATGGGACTTCAGTCAAATCAACTTTGGTCCTACGGCCACTTGAATTTCCGCTGGGTGTGTTTTTATCTTCCTTTTTTCAAGGTAGCAACAAAAAGTTAGGGCAACTTGAACTCTTCATACTTAAGATTAGAAAGAGCTGAGATTCCTAAATCTCGTGTCACAACCGGTTAAAACTTCTCCAGAAAAAACCCGACCCTCAAGTTCTCAACCTCTAACCTCATCCCAACAGGTTTGGAATTTGGGATTTCTGGCTGAAATTAAATTGTAGCGTTAATTGCCAAGCGACCCCTGACATAGAATCATTAAGGTTGGAAAAGACCTCTAGGATCATCCAGTTCCATCATCAGCCCAACCCCACCGTGCCTGCTAAACCATGTCCTAAAGTGCCACAGCCACACATTTTTTGAATTCCATCCAGGGATGGGGACTCCACCACTGCCCTGGGCAGCCTCTGCCAGGGTTTCACAACTCAGTTAAGAAATTGTTCTTAATAGCAAATCTAAACCTCCTCTGGTGCAACTTGAGACTATTTCCATTCATCCTATCACTTGCTACCCTGGAGAAAAGACTCACCTCACTACAACCTCCTTTCTGGAAGTTGTAGACAGGGATGAGGTCTCCCCTCATCCTCCTCTTCTCCCGGCTAAACAACCCCAGTTCCCTCAGCTGCTCCCTATAACCCCTGTTCTCCAGACCCTTCCCCAGCTCCATTGCCCTCCTCTGGACGTGATCCAGCAACTCAATGTCCTGCTTGTACTGAAGGGCCCAAAACTGAACCTGGTCTCTCTGTAGCAGAGGTTTATAAAAAAGGAGAGGGGTACTAACTGCATGTTTATTGTAGAAGGCTTAGAGAATGGGAGTAGAAGAGAGAAATGCTGTATGAGCACTTTAAGTAAGTCCTTCTGCCACAAAGTGACACTAGAATTCACAGGACGTTGCCTGCTGAGCTGCTTTGGAGATGGACTGTTGGCCGTCTCTGTCGTGTGTGACTTAAAGTGTTGAACCAGAATTGGTCATTCCTGAGTGTAAAGTACTTTTTGGGTATCACAGAGAACTGTTGAACTGAAGTGTTTGCTTTTACATTTTACCTTGTTTTTAGTCTGCTGGAAACCATGTCTCACTACACAGACGAACCAAGATTTACCATAGAGCAGATAGACCTGCTTCAGCGCCTGAGACGCACGGGGATGACCAGACATGAAATCCTCCACGCGTTGGAAACCTTGGATCGTCTTGATCAAGAGCATAGTGACAAATTTGGAAGAAGGTCTAGCTACGGAGGTGGTTCCTACAGCAACAGTACCAACAACGTCCCAGCATCTTCCTCTACAGCCACAGCTTCAACACAGACTCAGCATTCTGGGATGTCTCCATCACCGAGCAACAGTTACGACACCTCCCCACAGCCTTGCACTACTAATCAGAATGGGAGGGAGAGTAACGAGAGGTTGTCTGCATTCAATGGGAAGATGTCACCTACCCGCTACCCACTTGCAAACAGCTTGGCTCAAAGGTCATACAGTTTTGAAGCTTCTGAAGAGGACTTGGACATTGATGACAAAGTGGAGGAACTGATGAGGTTAGTAGAAGTCTTTGTAAAATGTTGGGAAAGTCAGAGTGAGAAGTGACTTAGAGGACTGATAGTAGTGATGGGTAGCACCAAGAAAGCGGGACCTGTGTTAGACCCTAATGGTCACTATCTCAGTGCCTCTCACATGCCTCTTAGACTTGTGTAGACAGCCTCTAGCCTTGCATGGGTGTCCCACAGGCTCTTTTACTGTCGAATTATTTTATACCATGCTGTACCAAAACCTGAAACTCATGTTAGTGCACTGAATTTGCACCAATTCTGACCAAGTGTTAATTCCCATGATGACTCCTCCACTACTTCGTACCAGTTGTATTCCCTCCCATATAAAGGAGGAGCAGGGAGTCTGCTTGGTTAACGCTTTCCACTGGGATCTGTAGTGCATGTATTTTAGGTGTTTATCCTTTGTGGCAGGGGCCGACTCTCTCTGGGGTCGCACAGTCTGCAAATCAGCACAGGAAAACACGAACGGTAAAGAAGAAGCAGAAGTCTTCAGCGAGAGCCTATTGGGTTGTGATTTTTTTTATTCCAGACTGACCTTCCTTTACTTTTAGCCGCTTCCTTTTAAGTATTACGGCAAAGATTAAAGGAGGGGATTATACCACCGAGGATGAAAGTCAGAGTCGGTGGCCTTGACAGCAGAAAGAAATAAGAGGAAAGGCCAAATGTCTCAAAACAATTTTGGTCATAATGTTGGAATGTCTCTTTTTTTCCCCCCAAAAATTGCAATATTTTTGAAGTTCCTGTGAGACAACGAAGATCCATAAACTGCAGGATGAAAACAAATTTGAAGTAGTTCAGACATTTAGGGTACAGGTGTGGCTTTTGGGGGAAAGAATTAGAGATGAGCAGTAAGACAAACCTATAAACCTCATTTATTGTCGGCTGCAGGATAATGGGGTAATGCAGGAAGGTGGGGAGTATCGCACTGTGCTGGAGTTCAGTTGTTCCTCTGAGTTTTAAGTTCCTGTGCAATAAGTCTCAGGTAATGAATCATCTCAACACTGACACTGGGCCTTCAGGTTGTTTCTGAAGTTATTTCTGAAGGCCAGCACCTGAAGAAAATTAAAAGACAACTTTAAACTGGACCTTCAAGTGTTGATTTTGAAAGTCAAGAGCGAGGATACAGATGCTGCCACCTTTTCCTTGGGGAAAAAGTGAATGGTCAAAAATGAAGAGCCAGAGTAGACTGCATCAGTGAAAATGGCTCATGGACACAGCAACAGCCTCAAGCAAGGCAAAAAAAGTGCCAGTAAGGGATAAAAAACTCCTCAATACTCACTAAAATGTTGTAAGAGTTGTCTACAAGAAGGCTACCTCTCTGCACCCGTCTGTACGCTGAAGATTGTGTGTTGAGCGAGTTGAGCTTTTGCCCATTTTGCTTGTCACCTTTTAGTCACAGACACGGGCGTTAATGTAGAAAATGTCACTGAGTTCAGAAACTATTCTGACTACCTGGGCACAGGAAAGGAAAAAGGGGACAGGGCCCTTCAGAGGAAGAGATAAATGATCCTAAAACCTAGGTTAAAATAGCATTTTTCAAAAGATTTAAGCAGCTAGAGCTAAAGACGAAGTATGTGACCAGGAAGCAGAGTACAGGAGACACCTGGAAAATGATGGAGGAACTAACACCACCTTGGTGCCTTCGTTCTCTCTCACCCCACCACCAGCTATGGACCAGCAGCAGGAAATGGGCTCCTGAGTCAGGGAGATAAGGACGCGTTCGCATCTTCACGTCCCACTCATGAAGAAAGGAGAGTTGAAATTTAGCTAAGGGAGGATTTCTGAGCAGGGCTGAGCTCACATCTGTAGCATGCGGAGCGTCACAGAGAGGAGACTCGGGAAAATTTCGTGTTCTCATCGGTTCCTCTTTGGAAGGCCAGTCAAGGCAAAAGACGGATGATGCCCACCAGCTGAGGAGAGTCCCCATTGTGTCACACAAGCAAACTCAGCAGAACAGGTTAGATTTATCTGAATCCTTGGAAGCCTTGAAGGAAGAACTTCACACTGGAAATGAACAAGGGGAAAAATCGGATCTGGGAAGGGGAAGTGTGTGCACTAGGCTGTAAACCAGAGTGTAGCTCTGTGGCGTGGGGTCAAAGGCCCTAGGAGTTAAGCCAGGGGTGCCTGAGAAACTCTGCTGCCGTAGCTCGCTTCTCCAGGATCAGCTCCAACATGGGCAATAAGAAGTCTGTGAATGCAGCTGCGTCCTCTTGGGGCCACTCCTATTTTCCACCAAGACATCAAAAAGGCCCCAGGGCTTCAGTTTGGTGATGTGCTTCAGATTACCTTTTTGGTGAAAAACTCCTCGGAATATTTTCCTGCCAAAATGAACTTGCGAGGTATCTTCCCCAGAAGTTCTGTGATCAATGCGATGTGATCTTCATCCTGTGAGTAGTCTTCTCCAGAATGAGGCTCGGACAGATAGTCCCCTGTCACTAACTCAAAGGCCATGCACACCGTGCTCCAGATGTTGGCAGGGGTGTTGTACCCTGATCCTATCAGCACCTCCAAGGACCGGTACTGTCTTGTCTGGATGTCTTCAGTGAAGTGCTTGGGCACCCAGCAGGCATTTCCTAGGTCAGCTATCTTCACTTTGAGCTTATCTGCATTCTTGGGCTCAAGAGGATTAAGAAGGAAATTCCCAGCAGCTGATTTTCCTTTGTTGTCTGTTGGGCTGTTATTCTCATTCTCATCCTCTGAAGGTATCTCTGTTCAGATGCTTTCTTGCAAGTGGTTAATCTCGTGCTCACTCCTGCTCTTTGTTGGAGGTGGGCTGACACACCATGGAATCTTCTGAAACCAAGGGCACGAACAAGTCCAACGTTGATTCTTGAGGCCTGTTCTCCAAGTCACCGTTGTGCTGACTGTAACTACAACTATGGAAGTTCTCCTTTTGCGTGTGAGGGTGACCACCACAGTCATTAGCATTATGAAGGTCGTCCTTGAGTTGCACACAGCCTTGATCGCCGGAGCCTGGGAAGTCCATCATTTGTATCACTCCATTGCAATTTATTTCTGTTACACGGTTTCCCACGCTGCTTTCCATTACGATGGATTGCTTTTGTACAATGACTTCCGCTATCTTGTTGTTGACATTTTCCTCTGGCGGACTAACTTTTATGAGCATTTTCAGAGGGCTCTGAGCTTCTTCCTCCTCTTCAGGCTGTGTCTGCCCAGGGCTGCCTTTCTTCTCCATCTCCTGTCTCTTGTGTTCGCTTTTCTAACAACTCAGCCTGCCGTTTCTGCTTCTTTTTCAACTTCTTTTTCTTATTCTTTGACACTTGTCAGCCGGATTTGGCTGTGGTGCAGTGCTCATTGCAGATCCAGACAGCGGGGGAGCCCCAGATCTCTGCCACTCCATGGCTCCTGCAGCCAGCCTGTGGATATACTGGTCGTTAACGCAGAGAAGAATGTGCTCAGGCTTAATATCTGTGTGGATGATTCGACACTTGGTGTGCAAGTAATCCAGACCCCGAAGAACCTGTTTGATGATCTTCTTGGTACAAGGGAGTGGAAGTCACTGATAATTTGACTTGATGATCCACTTCAGGAGATGGTGCCCTAGAACATCAAACGCCATACAGATATGAGAGCCATCAACTCCTGAAATTTTGAAGTCATCTAACAACTGAACAACTCTCTCTTTACTGGGACCATTTCGATCACTGTTGTGGACCGATTTCAGCAACTTGATGCTGAATGCTTTTAGTGCTTATTTAAACTGAAACTACTTCTATTTGCAGGCATAGAGAGGATGAGTGTTGGGTACAGAAATGAACCCACAATATGGCATTTATTTTGCATTTACATTTACATTTGCAGTCTTGAATCTCCCTTGAATGCTGCTGGAGCAGGAGGGGAGATGGAAAAGGGAAATTATCAAATAGTAAAGCCTGATAAAGTCTGGGTTTCATTGTCTGCCCTTCTTGGGAAGGGAGGGAGAAAGAGGAGGGAAGAAGTGTTTACTGCGATTGCAATTCACTGCATATCACAGTCCCTGGGCAACCTCCAAATTCATTTCTTTTTAGCATAGTTCTAGTCCCTTCTGAACTGTCTTTGCACACCTTGTAAAATCATGCAGAGGCTTTAAATAATTGCTCATTCTGTGCAAGCTGTGGGCTAAGAAGTCGAGGTGACGGCGTAGAGGTTGTCAGATCTTTCCTACTTTGGGTCTTCTCTTTGAAAGGCTGGAGAAGGGTTGTGTGTGAAGAGTCATTTGTGTAGCTAACCATGCAGACCGTGCTATCCTTTATTTTTTATTTTTGTGCCTCATTTTTATGGCGAGGCTTTTATGCTGGGTATGAGAGATTTATTCATCCCTGTGTAATGAAACTTTGTACATTCCATATGGCAGCGCTGCACCTAATATGAATTATATAGGACATGAGTCATCCATTCCGCTGCCGGGGTACTTTGATCAAACGTGACACTTGTTAAAAGAAGTGTCCACTGGTGAGGCACGTTGACTCTTTTAATGCCTCCCTTCCCCACTCCTTGTCCCCTAAATAAAGGAAATAAAGCCGGTTTGCATCTTCAAAGCGCACTTCGCTCTGTCCGTCTTTTTGTGTGTTCTTCTGTGTTTTTTTTATTTTGGTAGGAGGGACAGCAGTGTGATAAAGGAGGAAATCAAAGCCTTCCTAGCCAATCGGAGAATTTCCCAAGCAGTTGTTGCACAGGTAACAGGTAAGAGCTCGGGGAGCCCTTTCTTCGTTTCGGGGAACAGTGGCTGAGTGCCTGTCTGCGCACCGTGCAGATGTGGGAATATTGCTTGGCTTTCTGCATTGCAGTGCAGATCTGTCAGCTTAGTCATGATAATGTATGCTTTTGATTTAAGACCCATTGTCCCGCACATCACGGAACTTCCCCAGTGAATCACTTTTCCGTTTTTTTTCTTTCTTTTTTGTGGCTTATGCTAGCAGATTTTATTTTACAGCATTATAATAAGCCCAAAGTTCTTATCTCAAAAGGAGAATTCTTTTCCTTAATTCTTAAATTGTTTATTGAATGCGGCAAATAGATGCCTATCTGCATCCCTGTGTATGGAAGGAGAGAGATCTATGATATGTATTTGTATTGTAAGATGTGTATGAATAGTCAGGAGACGCAGCTATAGCTGGGATCACTACATCCAGGAGTCAGATTACGGTAGTTTAAAGTTTTTCAATCACTTGCCTTTGAGTTACAATTAGTGAAGATCAGGTGAGTTTGAGGGGGTGAGCATATCAGCTCAGATTTTACCTAGAAGGAGAAGTAGTTCTCTTTGTGCCCTCTGTGCTGTGCCTTCTCTTTCACATTCATGACAAGTGAACAGAGTGCAGTGATGTCACTTCTTCATTGGGTGCCTTTACAGCAAGGGTGGTGAGGTCTTACTGCTGCTCCATGGTGTGGGGTATGATTAATGCTCCTTCAGAGGGTCACAGTGCTTGACTAGAACAGTGTAGTTGGGAGCATCTTTAGAATCATAGAATCTTTCAGGTTGGAAAAGACCTTTAAGATCATCGAGTCCAACTGTTAACCTCACGCTCCGATCTCCACCACTGAAGCCTGTCCCTGAGCACCACATGGATGGTGACTCAACCGCTTCTCTGGGCAGCCTCTTCCAGTGCTTGACAACCCTTTCCATGGAGAATCTTTTCCCAATATCCATCTAAACCTCCCCTGACGCAACTTGAGGCCATTTCCTCTCATCCTATCCCTTGTTACTTGGGAGAAAAGACCAATGCCCATCTCACTCCAGCCTCCTTTCAGGGAGCTTTAGAGATCGATGAGGTGCCCCCTCAGCCTCCTCTTGTTCAGCCTAAATAGCCTCAGGTCCCTCAGCCTCTCCCATAAGCCCTGTGTTCCAGATTCTTCCCCAACTCTGTTGCCCTTCTCTGGACGCGCTCCAGCCCCCAATGGATTAGGATAAATACTTGACGATAAAATGCAGATAGCTCAGTCCCATGCTATAGCTATACCATTTATTAATTTTGTAACCCAAGCTTGAATAAAGATCTTGAAACAGATCATTTTTAAGGTTCCTTGATGACAAGGAATGCCAAACCAGCAGGAGGGAAGTTGTTCTTTTTATGATATTTCCTGTATCTGAAACATAAGAACCCGTCTGTCTGGGTGACCTGTTGAATCCCCAACATAAGAAGCATATGGAACAGTCTTTGCTGGTCCAGAGGAAGCTACAAAGACGAAAAAAGGGCTGGAGCCCCTCTGCTCTGAGGACAGGCTGAGAGAGTTGGGATTGTTCAGCCTGGAGAAAAGAAGGCTCCAGGGGGATTTCATAGCGGCCTTCCAGTACCCGAAGAGGTTTCAGGAAAGCTAGGGAGGAACTTTTTACAGGGGCCTGAAGTGACAGGACAAGGGGCAATGGCTTTAAATTGGAAGGGGGAAGATGTAGACTTTGAGAAGAAATTCTTCACGGTGAGGGTGGCGAGGCCCTGGCCCAGGTTGCCCAGGGAGGCTGTGGATGCCCCATTCCTGGAGGTGGTCAAGGTCAGGTTGGGTTGGGTCTTGAGCAGCCTGGGCTGGTGGGAGGTGTCCCTGCCCATGGCAGGGGGGCTGGAACTGGATGGGCTTTAAAGGCCCTTCCAACCCAAACCATTCTGTGATTCTGTGATAGTCAAGGTAGGCAGGCGGAAGGGGGTGCTTGAGCCAGGAATGGGAAATAATTGGAAAAATTACTTGTGCTTCCCTGGTTTCAATTTCACCTGTAAAATCATGAGATTAACATTTTGTTGAACTCTAAGGAATGTTATTAACCTTTCCAGATGTTAACATTTAATTTTTGGCGTACCAATGTTAAGTGCAGTTGCTTGAATTGTACCTGAACTCTGAAGTTTTGGTGGTTAGTGGAATGGTGGAGTCCTTGCCTGAATACGGTCCTGGAATGGTCTCTGAATTAACCTCTGCATAACACCCTTCACGTCTACCAGCGAATCAAACGGGGTTCCCCATCAAGAGAAATAATGCGAAGAGGGAAAAAATGCAGAAGAGTCTTTCCAAAATAAGCAGAATTTTTTTTTGGTCAGTGGTGCACGTGGGGCCATTGAATCAGAATCACAGCACAAAATCTAACACGGTGTTCAACAGTAAAAGGAATGGATCTAATTATAATTTGGTGGGCGTCGTGGTGTGTGTCTTGATACTACTGCAAGCTGACTGTAGGAAAGCCAAGACCAGTTTCTTCACACCTTATCATTTTGCTTCTTCCATCCTCAACTTTGGATTTCATTTGTTAAAGTCCTTAAGTATTTAGCCTTTGGGAGCGTTCATTGTTTGCCAGGATGTTGCCTCTGTCAGTAAAAGACACCATTCCCTTCCTACAGTGTAAACTAAATTCCACACCCATCCCACTCAACCCTCCTGTGTAACTGGGGAAGGAATCCAGAATGTGATCACAGAATCATAGAATGGTTTGGTTGGAAAAGATCTTTGAGATCATTGAGCCCAACCGTACCTGTCTGCTACAAACCATGCCCATGAACATTTCATCTACCTGTCTCACATCGAGGGACGGGGACTTGGCCACCTCCCTGGGCAGCCTCTGCCAGGGCCCAAGAGCCCTTTCAGTGAAGAAATTTTTCCTGATGTTCAGTCTAAACCTTCCGTGACACAACTTGAGGCCATTTCCTCTCATCCCATCCCCTGTCACTTGGGAGAAGAGACCAGGCCCCACCTCACCACAACCTCCTTTCAGGCAGTTGCAGACAGGGATGAGGTCTCCCCTCAGCCTCCTCCAGGCTAAACAGCCCCAGTTCCCTCAGCCGCCTCTCGTAAGACTTGTTGTCCAGCCCTTCACCAGCTTTGTTGCCCTTCCCTGGACTGTGTGCTCTGGTCCCTCGATGTCCTTCTGGCAGTGAGGGGCACAAAACTGAAGACAGTATTTGAGGTGCAGCCTCACCAGACATTGTTAGATGTCTTTTCTGTGTCTGTCAGTGGGACAGAGTGAAGACTGAACTGATGGCACCATGTTGTTGTCTTGTTTTCAAGCCAAATCAAAGGGAAACCAGGTAGATGTAAAGGTTAAATGGCCACGTCCTTTTGCAGCTGACCCAGTAGTGTTTCCATGGACCTTTCAAATAAGAAAAGAAAGTGATATTTTGCATGTGATGTCGTTTCTCAAGCAGAGATGGCTGCAAGGCTTGTGCTGCACCAGTCTCTCCCTCCCATTACCCTCTGCAATTCATAGAATCACAGAACGGTTTGAGTTGGAAGGGATCTTAAAGACAATATTGCTTCAACCCCCCTGCCATGAGCGGGGACACTTCCCACCAGACCAGGCGGCTTGAGACCCCATCCAACCTGGCCTTGAACACCTCCAGGGAGGGGGCATCCATCATTTCCCTGGGCAACCTGTCCCAGTGTCTCTCTACCCTCATCGTGAAGAATTTCTTCCACAGGTGAGCTGTATCATCCTCCATATGCTTCACGGGAAGGTCTCCAGGAGCTGATTCATTCTAAATATAACCCAGAGCTCTGTGTAAGCAGATTCGAGGTGCTTACGTGCCACTACTAAGTACGTAGTTACAGCTTATCTGAAAGAAATAGTGAACGACAAAGACACGTTTGAGAGGTCCAGATTAACGAGTGTGCTCAGCACAATCGGGGAGAAACATCAGCTTCTCTTCAAAACCACAGTGTGGTGAGGAGTGACTGAAAATGGCTCAGGACAGAGACCCAGAGCAGAAAGGAAGTGTCCCAGGCTCTCACTTCCAGAGTCGTCTTAGCCCTGAGGAGTGCTGGTTGACTTGTGTGTTCTTCAGATGTGTCCAATATCCCCTCCCATTCAGCTGTGGAACAGATTTCCAAGGAAGGCCTGGAAACCAGTTTTAGTTCATTAAAAAAGCAGTTTGTACTGACCAAGGCAATGCTTTGCAGAATATACGATCCCAAGTGATGTCACGTCAGTATTTACAGGCTTTGTCTTACTGCTAAAGCTGTTCTGTAAATAATTTTTAAATAAGAGGGGAAACTAACTAAATAAAACCCAAATAGTGGTCAGTAGCAGGTGGCAGAGGAGAGGCCCATAAGAGTGAAATGATACCTTTACGGAATGCTGTTCAGTGATCTGTGTCTCAGAGTCCTCTTTAATACATTGCACATCAAGGTAGAAGCCTGTTGTGTCCAACAAAGATGTCGTGAAAGAGCATAAATCATAGAGTCATGGCATGGTTTGGGTGGGAAGGGACCTTAAAGCCCATCCAGTTCCACCCCCCTGCCATGGGCAGGGACACCTCCCGCTGGATCAGGGGGCTCCAAGCCCCATCCAACCTGGCCTTGAACACCTCCAGGGATGGGGCAGCCACAGCTTCCCTGGGCAACCTGGGCCAGGGCCTCCCCACCCTCATAGAATTTCTTTCTAACGTCTAATCTAAACCTTCCCCTTCCAATTTAAAGCCATTCCCCCTTGTCCTGGCACTGCAGGCCTGTGTAAAAAGTCCCTCCTCAGCTTTCTTGTAGCCCCCTTCAGGTACTGGACAGCTGCTGTCTATCTTGTCATGTTCTCTCCTTGGTGCAGGAACCTCTGCTGCAACTTCTGCCCCTTCCATCTTCCATTTTCACTTATTTTGCTAATTCTTCAAGCCATTTAGGATTTCATTTTGAAATGCCTTTCTCCTTTTTCTCATCTTCATTTTAATATTTGCCATGCACTTGCAGGTCGCACATTCCTACCCCAGCCTCAACCCTACAGAGCACACCGAGCGCCCCTGTATCGACAGACTCTGCAACACTAAACGGCTTTTCCTTTTGTTCTTCCTGTGCTGCAGCACAAGGGGATGGGAAGTGATGGAGAGGGAGGATACGTGAGACAGGAACACGGAGCTGAAGGTTAAAGTCAGCTGTTGCAGTAGAAGACTTTTTTAGACTCTTCGTCTTTATAAAATTACCAGAAACTGTAAAAGTCATTTAGATAATGAATCCGACGGGATAAATGTAAACCTGGAAGACATTCTACAGGGCTGCCTCGTGTGCTGAGGGAAGAGGGCAGACTGGAAAATAGCAACAGAGTATTAAATGATGACTTGAAAATAAAGGAATGATTGATAAGAAGCAAAACCCTAACATAACACTTATTAGTGCTGGTCCTAAATACAGGAGCTGCTTTTTATAGAAACTTTTTTAATGGTGTCTGTAATAAGATAAACAAGAAGCACTTGGGTTGGGCTCTGTATAAATAATCTCCTACTGATAAGAAAAATGACAGTATAAACAGGAGCTAATAATAGTTCCTGCTGAATTTCCTATCTGGTTATTTGAAGCTCCTTTTAACATATCTACAGCTTATCCGGGGTAGCTATTCAGCCCTCCGTGTGGCAGGTGAAATGCTGAATTTTTATCAACAATAATTTGAAGGTTTTTTTACTTTAACTGCCACCGAAATTGTATCTGGGTACCAAGTAAGCAATGGTCAGAAGGCAAAGGATAAATGTAAACTTCCATTTATTATTAAGAGATGCTGCCTCTTAGTTTCCAGATGTGATGGAGGGAGGGGGAATATTTTCAGAAGGGAAGATCTTTCTGTTATGTTCTCCAGTGAAGGAGAGAGGGAGGAGTGTATGGAGATGACCCTTTGCAGCCAGCTTTGCTGTGGGACACCTTGGTTAGGCCGGGAGATCTTACCTTTTGAACTTTTTACATGTAGGGAGATAAGGAACAAAACCCCCTTACTTTCCTGAGGTCACAGTCTGTTGCAGAGTGGGAATTTGAATTCACATTTCTCAATTTTAAGGCTGGTGCCATAAAAATGAAAGCACCATTTAAAAAATCAACAATTGATTCTCCCACTCTACTGTGCTCTTGTGAGACCCCACCTGGAGTCCTGTGTCCAGTTCTGGAATCTTCAGCATAAGAAGGATGTGGAACTGTTGAAGTGGGTCCAAAGGAGGCTACAAAGATGATCCAAGGGCTGGAGCCCCTCTGCTCTGAGGACAGCCTGAGAGATTGGGGTTGTTCAGCTGGAGAAGAGAAGGCTGCCAGGAGACCCTAGAGCAGCTCCCAGGACTGAAAGGGGCTCCAGGAAAGCTGGGGAGGGGCTTTTTCCAAGGGCCTGGAATTATAGGATGAGGGGAAGTGGCTTTAAATTGGAAGGTGGAAGATTTAGATTAGACATTAGGAAGAAATTCTTCACAATGAGGGTGGGGAGGCCCTGGCCCAGGTTGCTGAGAGAAGTTGTGGCTGTCCCATGTGGCTGGAAGGTGTCCAAGGCCAGGTTGGATGGGTCCTTGAGCAGCCTGGTCTGGTGGGAGGTGTCCCTGCCCATGGCAGGGGGGGCTGGAACTGGATGATCTTTAATGTCCATTCCCACCCAAACCATTCTATGATTCTAATTAAATGCAGAGGTCATTTAAATAAAATTCCCTAACACACAGAGCTTTCCCGTGTGCTGTTCTGCTCCCCTTCCTGGTTGTCCTGCGTGTCTCTGTCTCAATGGACATGAGATCTTCAGGACTTGGCTTTATGCGATGCTGAACACACAGAGCATCAGGCATGGTGGAGGGCAGCCACAAAGCACTGCTGTAGCATAAATAAAATCCCTTAAAGTCTGAAACCTTCACGCAGGGGCACAGAGCGAATTCAAATACAAAGTGAAGCTTAACAAGTTCTGTTGTGAATTCAGGAAATTACTGAATTACCGATCATCTGAAATGGCAAGAAACTGGATTTTGAAAAATATTTTCCTTCCCTTTTTTTTTTTTTTTTATGCTTATGACAGCTCAGGGAGAGTTTTTTTTACTGTGATTTTGATCTTTGCAGGGTTTCTGTAAACAAGCTCTGCTAATCTCCTAAATTGATAGCTGTCCTTTGCAGACACGCATTGCATGAATCTAGGACTTTGCTTACAAACTGAAGAATTAAAACGCAGTCAGTGGCTTTCTTCTCCAAATCTGACGCATTCCAGGTGCTTCTAAAATCTCTCCTGAAAGAAACATGAAAGAAATGCAAAGCAGAGTCACTGAACAAACCTATCTCTGAAGGTGAAAACCAGTTACCAAAGACTTGATGAACAGCAGTTTTGAGGGTTATGAGCAGATTTGTACTGCAGATACCAGTTGCCTTCACTTGATGATGCATTTTTGCTTTTTCTTTTATGTATTTGAAAAGGAAGCTTTTTCTCCAAATAATTTATGTAGGAAAAAAGTGGGGCTGGCCAGAAGAGCACGTGTGTACTGTCATCTCCATTTGGATTTTAATTAGGAAGTGTAAACTGCTTTGGGAAGGGATGACATGTGACGCAAGAAGTCATAGAGGCATGGAATGGTTTTGGTGGGAAGGGACCTTAAAGCCCATCCAGTTCCAACCCCCCTGCAACGGGCAGGGACACCTCCCACTGGATCAGGGGGCTCCAAGCCCCATCCAACCTGGCCTTCAACACCTCCAGGGATGGGGCAGCCACCACTGCTCTGGGCAACCTGGACCAGGGCCTCAAGTCAGCATTTGAATTGCTGTAATCCTTTGTGATTTCCTCTCCTGTCTTCAGCTTCTTTTCTCAGCACTGCCCAGAGAAGTTGTAGCAACCCCATCCCTGGACGTGTTCAACACCAGGTTGGATGGGGCTTTAAGCAGCCTGAACCAATGGGACATGTCCCTGCCCATGGCAGCGGGGTTGGGACTGGGTGATTTTTACCTTCACTTCCAACTCAAACCATTTTATGATTCTATGGTTTCCAATAAATCTGAACAATGGGGAGGAGGTCTCGGAAGTATTTATGTTCCTACAAGTTTTGTGAAAATGTGGTGACTGAGTGAAGAACTGAATGAAGAAGGGAATTGGAACTGGATAAGGTCCATCCCAACCCAAACCATTCTATGATTCCATGATTTTCTGTGAGTAAACTAGTTGTTCTCCTTACAAGGTATTCCTCTCCCTGCTGGTCCCAAGCCCAGAGGATGCAATCTGCCTTGAGGTCCGTGGTTCGGTCTGAGGGTGAATTTCCTCAAGACAGCTGGATTTTCAGTACTCCAGAGAACTTCATTAATCTGCTTCTGGCAGCAGGATGATTTCTTTTTTCCTGCCAGTGCAATTTCCTAAAGTAGCGTGATTACAGACAGTGTGACAGGATGGTACGGGGGGTAGTACTGCTCACTGTCCCCGTGAGTCAACCGTACAAAACCCACTTGAGATGCAAGAAGGTCTGACGTGACAATTTAGGGAATTTTTAATTGGAAGGATTGAAGGATGGCTTTGTGATTAAGACACTGTAGTGGGATCTAGGAGGTCCTGGATCAGTGCTTCTGCTGCTCACTTTGCATGTGACCTTGAATCAGTTAAGCTGTTAGAATATATGGGGTTTGGGCCTCTAAACAGAGCTCCTGTAGAGATGAAAGATATTCTATATCTTAGAAAGAAGAGGGGTGGTGTAGGTAAGAGGAGACATTTAAGAATGATTAATCATAGAATTGTTTAGGTTGGAAAAGACCTTTAAATTCATCAAGTCCCACCATAAAACTCACGGTGCCAACTCCACTACTAAACCCTGTCCTTAAGTGTACCACATCCACCCAGCTTTTAAATCCTTCCAGATATGGGGGATCCACAACTGCCCTGAGCAGCCTCTGCCAGGGCTTCACTACTCCTTTGATACAGAAATTGTTCCTAATATCCAGTCTGAACCTGCCCTGGTGCAACTTGAGGCCATTTCCTCTCATCCCATCCCCTGACACTTGGGAGAAGAGCCCAACCCCCACCTGGCTCCAACCTCCTTTCCAGGAGCTGCAGAGAGCCAGGAGGTCTCCGCTCAGCCTCCTCTGCTCCAGACTAAACCCCCCCAGGGCCCTCAGACGCTCCCACAACCCCTCTTCTCCAGCCCCTTCCCCAGCTCCGCTCCCTTCTCCGCACGCGCTCCAGCCCCTCAAGGGCTTTCTTGGCGTGAGGGGCCCAAACCTGAGCCCAGGATTCCAGGTTTGGCCTCCCCAGCGCTGAGGACAGGGGGACCATCCCTTCCCTGCTCCTGCTGCCCCCCCAGGGCTGAGCCAAGCCAGGCTGCTGGGGGCCTTCTTGGCCACCTGATCAACACTCCTGCCCAATTTGGTGTCATCTGCAAACTGACTGAGGGAGCACTTGATCCCGTCGTCCAGATCACAGGTAACGATTCCAACTCAGCCCCAGTGCTGAGTCCTGGAGACACTGCTTGTGACCGGCTGCCAACTGGATTGAGCTCCGTTCACTGCAGCTCTCTGGGCCCCACCATCCAGCCAGTTTTTTGTCCAGCAAACAGTGCGCCCACCCAAGCCATGAGCTGCCAGCTTCTCTAGGAGAATGCTGTGGGAAAAGGTGTCAGAGACTTTACTGAAATCGAGGTAGGCAACATCCACATCCTTTCCCTGATCCTCCAAGTGATCATAGAAGGAGATGAGGTTAGTTAGGCAGAGCCTGCCTTTCTTAAACCCATGCTGACTGGGCCTGATCAAGAAGCTCAGCTTCCTGGAACGGGGAAAGACAATAATAAAAAACAATGGAATTATAGGAATTGGGAATTAAAAGGATCTTCTAGATGTCATCCACTACATTCCTGTGACCAAAAGCAAGATCAGCTGCCTAAGCTGTACCTGACACAGTATCTGGGTTTACGGCATTGCGAAGAGCACAATGGGCTGTGGGCTTCTTGCTGATGCGAAAAATGCTGTGGACTGCAGTGCCATTCATTGGCTACCACGGTCAAACAATAACATACGGAGAACTGGTAATGCGTTCGTTGAATCTGTGCATCTCAGTAATAGAATGGTTTGAGTCAGAAGGAACCTTAAAGCCCAACCCCTCTGCCATGGGCAGGGACACCTCCCACTGGATCAGGGGGCTCCAAGCCCCATCCAACCTGGCCTTCAACACCTCCAGGGATGGGGCAGCCACCACTGCTCTGGGCAACCTGGGCCAGGGCCTCCCCACCCTCACAGCAAAACATTTCTTCCAAGATCTCATTGCAGTGTCTCCTCAGTGTCCTCCATAAAGCTCCACTTCGCAGAAGTGAGTTTATAAACTGCAAGGACTCGCAATGAGTCAGGTGTAGTCGTTGCAATGCACAGCTTGACTGTTTTGGTTCCTGCTCCTTTGCTTTGTCTCGAGCACATTGTCTGAAGTCGCTAACACCTGTACCACTTTATGACAGTAACAGGCAGCCTCTTGAGCAGAATGTGGATTTTCCACTATACGACTTTTGTCGACGATACTAAATCTCTATTTATAATTTTTATATAAGAATGATTTGCCTTTATATCTTGTGTTGTTATCCAAACACTCAGCGAGCGCTAATTCACTGCAGTGAGTGTAAGTGGACTGTAGTAAACAAGTAAATGAATGGTGCTGTTATCCATTGATTAATAGGAGCCATGCAGCCAAAAGCAGTGAGACACAAGCATTTGTGTCCCATGGCGCTATGTTAAAGAATAATAGAATCAATTTGGAAAAGGCCTCTAAGATGACCCAGTCCAACCATCAGCCCAACCCCACCGTGTTGACTAAACCACGTGCCAAAGTGCCACGGTTTTTTGAACCCCTCCAGGGATGGGGACTCCACCACTGCCCTGGGAGCCTCTGCCAGGGCTTCACCACTCTTTCAGTAAAGAAATTGTTCCCAATAGCCAATCTAAACCTCCCCTGGTGCAACCTGAGGCTGTTTCCTCTCATCCTATGACTTGTACTTGAAAAAAGGGACCAAAACCCACCTCACCCCAACCTCCTTTCCAGGAGCTGCAGAGAGCGATGAGGTCTCTCCTCAGCCTCTTCTTCTCCAGACTAAACAATCCCAGTTCCTTCAGCTGCTCATTATAAGACTTGTACTCCAAAGAAGTGGCTTTTATAAATCATAAAGGTGGATGGGAAGCTGCAAATTTTCAGAACTTGCTCTTTTCATTGACAATCAAGTTTCTGGATTGCATGATTTTGATTGTACTCCGGCTTTATTTTGGGCTGGAGAATTTTCGCACCTTATGTTGACTGCTTTTAGTATCAGCTTGGTTGCTTCCACAGTTCCTTGATTTAAATGAACAGAATCTATTGCCATTTGGGTTTCACTGAAGAATTGTACTTCCCTAGTAGCAGAAACGTAATTATATATCCCAGTGTGGGCCCTGGGGGCAGTGAACTCTCGTCTTCCCCACTTATTTCCACATTCTTTTAGTTGTGGGGCTCAGACACACTCTGGGAATGAGCATTAAGATCCGTAGGTGTAAGGGCAACAAAACGGAGTGAGGGTGTATTTTGTGGGTCAAGCTCTGTTGAAAAGCAATACGGTTCTGTATTCAAAAGACACTTGTCCCCTTTCCCCAGGACAGTTAAAACTTCATGGACTCAGGGGTTCTGTGTAGGGAAGAACAGTGAAGAGCATAAATCCCGTGCTTTTAAAAATCTGGTTGGGGCAAACCCTCCAGAATGTGACATCCGAGAGTCATGTCTAATCATTCAAAAGTTAACAAGTTTCGATGTTCAATTCATAGTAAAAAAACATCCTTTGAAAGTGGTAAAACTACAGGAGGTTGTTTTGCACAAGCTAAATGTGATTATGAGATCCTATAAAACCTTGCTGTGTCTCAGAAGAGGAGAGGTGGTAGGTTTTCTGTGTGAAACCCAGCCTTCTGCCTGCGTTGGTGTTCAGCAGTTTAATGTTACCTGGAGCACCTTCTAAAACTTCTACTAAAAAAGGCCAGGCTGGGTGAGGCTTTGAGCCCCCTGATCCAGCAGAAGATGTCCCTGCCCACGGCAGGGTGGTTGGAACTGGATGGGCTTTAAGGTCCCTTCCAACCCAAACCATTCCATGGTTTTTCCAATGAACCTGTGGTTCACTTCCTGATGCACTTTTAAATCTCTTGCTTTATTTGATTCCTCTACTTATTTTCCCTTTCTGCATTGAT
The DNA here is from genome assembly GCA_033558235.1 of Neomorphus geoffroyi. Lineage (NCBI taxonomy): Eukaryota > Metazoa > Chordata > Aves > Cuculiformes > Neomorphidae > Neomorphus > Neomorphus geoffroyi. The sequence goes on along the minus strand of JAUMJM010000035.1, from coordinate 17,698,543 downwards.
TCTTCATTCAATATCGTGCTTTGGAAACAACTGTGTTTACTTAAAGGGTTTTTTCCCATTTTACTTTTTGCCTAAGAAGTCTTGCTTTTAAAACCCTGGAAGTTTTTGTCCCTAATCATACCTAGATTCATAGAGCTTGAACCTTGGTGTGCTTTTTCTGTTTCCTTTGCTGGTTGTTGTAGCTGCTGATGGTTGGCTTACTCCATTTCTGGGCTGATTTGATCCATATCTGTGTTTATCTCCCTTCTTATTCAAGCACTGAATGATAACCATCTCCTGAGTATCGTTGTGAATATACAGTGGGTGAGGGACTTGTTCCCATTTTGGAGAAGAATCATAGAATGAATCACAGAGTCATGGAATGGTTTGGGTTGGAAGGGCCTTAAAGATCATCCAGTTCCACCCCCCCTGCCATAGGCAGGGACACCTCCCACTGAATCAGGGGGCTCCAAGCCCCATCCAGCCTGGCCTTGAACACCTCCAGGGATGGGGCAGCCACCACTGCTCTGGGCAACCTGGGCCAGGGCCTCCCCATCCTCATCATGAAGAATTTCTTCCTAGTGTCTAATCTAAATCTTCCCCCTTCCAATTTAAAGCTACTGTGGCTCGTCCTATCACTACATGTCCTTGTAAAAAGTTCCTCCCCAGCTTTCCTGGAGCCCCTTTCAGTCCTGGGAGCTGCTCTAAGGTCTCCCCACAGCCTTCTCTTCTCCAGGCTGAACAACCCCAACTCTCCCAGCCTGGCCTCACAGCAGAGGGGCTGCAGCCCTCGCATCATCTTTGTGGCCTCCTCTGGACCTGTTCCAATGGTTCCATCTCCTTCTTATGTTGGGGATTCCAGCACTGGACACAGGACTCCAGGTGGGGGCTCACAAGACAAAACTGAAGAATCAGGGAAGCTGTGGATATTTCAAGTCGGGGTGGATTCGGTTTTCCAGTTTGTGCCCTGTGTGTTTGTAGATTGATTGTGCTTATTCCAGGATGGATCTTGAGTAAGGCTGAAAATAGCAACAGGGAGAAGTAAAAGCAGTTGGTGATGGGGAAGCTTGAACTTTGTCCTTTTTGTGTTTGTAACATTATGAGTTCCTGAGCTTTTTAAGACAACACTTTTTATCAGTATATAAACCATATTAAGATGTTTTAAAAAGAACAAGTTTTCTCTTTCTCTCTTGTTTTGGGTCTGTTTTTTCTCAGGTATCAGCCAGAGCCGGATCTCCCATTGGCTGTTGCAGCAGGGGTCGGACCTAAGCGAACAAAAGAAAAGGGCATTTTACAGATGGTACCAGCTTGAGAAGACAAATCCTGGTAAACAATTACAATCTAAACATCTCCTGCTGTTTAATTTATGGAAAAGAAGCCTTTTGACACTGATTTTTATTATCACTGCTCATTCACTTCTTGGTCTGGTTTATTGGAGAGGTATTCCCTCTGACCAGTTCACTTTTTAGGCAGGTAGGAACAAATCCAGGCTTTCCTTTGCAGCAAAGAGCAGAGTCATCCATAGCTGCCTGTCCAGCTTCGTCGTCATCACTTCTTGCCCTGTCCTCTTGCCGCTAGGTAACTGTGGGGATCAGAATCGTTTGGTGAAGCTGTAGTCAGCTAACGTAAAATCTATGGTGAGGCTCTTAAGAGTGAACAAACAGAAACACCAACAATGACTGCATAATATAAAGTTGTAGTAAATCCCCCTCATTTCAGCAGCGAGGAACTTTGGGATAACTTCAGAGGGATTTGGGTTGGATCTCAAACTCATGGATGCGTTGTTGTCACAGTGGTAAGTTGGAGATGTCTCTCAAATCCCACCTGCGTCTCCAAATCTCAAAACAGATCTTAAAAATAAAAAGAGAAGTAAAGCTCCTCATTATCTTTAACGAACCAGCAATCATCAAAATCACTGTTGAATTAATTTCCTTGCGTTGTTCTTCTCCATAGCTTTTGTTTGACCACAGTTCTTATTTTTCCTTTTAGCAATTTTATTGTAGAGATCAAAATATTGTTTAACTTCCTTTAAACAATAGCATTATTAACTGTGTAATTGTCTTAAGGAGTTTAAGACTCCAGCTTTGTTTGTGAACTTGGCTTCGATACCTAGAGTTCTATTAAGAAAAACTCCAGTGAAAACTAATCCTCAAAACTTCTGCTTTGTGTGTCAGCTGGAAATCAAGAGGCTCTGGCTGTCAGTTGGCCTGAGAATACTTCAGCTTAAAGTGGGGTGGGTTCAAAGTCCCTGTTCTGTTCTTAATCGTCTGGAAAATTGCTTTAAAGAATGAAACTCCCCAGGGCTGGGAGGTGCTGACAGGCTGCAAAGATCACTGAGAAGTCTTGTTTTTGCAGTGGCTGGAACTGTGATGCTAGGGGGAGGTTTAGATTGGAAATTAGAAGAGGTTCTCCCCCCAGCGGGTGGTGGAGCACTGGAACAGCTCCCCAGGGAAGCAGTCACGGCACCGAGTGTGCCAGCGTTCCAGAAGCATTTGGCCAATGCCCTCAGACACACGGTGTGAGTGTTGGGAGTGTCCTGTGTGGGGACAGGAGTTGGACTCTGTGATCCTTGTGTGTCCCTTCCAACTCAGGTCGTTCTCTGATTCTATGATAAGGATCAGTGAAGTTAGTAGATACAACCCTTCAGTACCGGCTGCTTTGAAAGGCTCACGTTGTACCCATCCCTTCGATGGAAGACATTGCCTCCAAACCAGTGGAGAGAACCAGAGGTTTTTGGAAGGAATATTTTGGAAAAAAACCCAAAGTCCTCTCCTAGTGGTGAAAATTTTTGTGGATCTTTCCTACAGCCTTGCATCATTTCTTTCTGATATTCTTTGGAGCTCTTTAAGCCGTAGCATTCTGTGCTGGGGTAAGAGAATCCTTGTCAAACTCAGCACTAAAATCTTTACATCTCCCTCTTAACCTTCTTTCTTTCCCCACATCCACAAGCTCACATCTTGTTTGTCCTTTAGCTCCTGAGAAGTGTATGAGGAAGACAAGCAACGCTGAAGGTTACAGCTTACATTGAAATGAGTCGACGTTAACCTCTACTTTTTCTGGCACGCTGTCTTGTTGAGGTCCTGCTCGCTTTTCTTTATACACACATGGAAAAAGATCTTGAAGAGCAGTTGTTTGAGTTCAACCTTTTTTGAAATAAGTGATCTTACACAGCATTTTTAAGAAGTGTAAAAGGCAAAACGGCTCCTCTGCCTATGGCAAGGCATTATTTGGATGCGCTTAAATGTCTTTCAAAGCAAATAATGTTTGGTTTCTTTATAGAGGCTGAGGTAAAGGATGGAATCCTCAGTTTTCCCATAAAGCGTACTTGGGGAAAACGGTTGTTATTTCTTGTAGGATAATCTGCTGCGTTGAATTATTGCGGTCTGTGGAGTTGCAGGTCAGACTGGCTGGCCAAGAGATAATTAACATGCATGTGTGCAAGTGTATACAGTGCATTAAGGAAGGTACCAACCTTTTCCAAAGCATCCTGGATTTAAAGAGCTGTTATGAAACCAATTTGGAGCCTAAGTTTTCAATACTACTTACTGTGATCAGTAGACTCAACTTGCCATTCTGCTGCCTTTTTTAGAGTCAGAAAATGAGGAAATGAGCAGAGCCTCCTGCCGGGTTCACAAAGAAGCGATGCTGTCACTGCACTCTCTCTGTCCTCCAGTGAAGAAACTAAAGAGATTAAATACTGGCATGTGTTTTTTCTGTTCTCTCACTTACTTGGAAGTGACATTTGGCTTCCTGTTCTCATGCATCCCATCTTTTCCAACTCCAGCTGCTGGGAATACAATCTCAGAGCTTCTCCTTTGAGTGATACAGTCAGGTCTCTGCACGGAAGCACCTACACGTTTGAGTTGCCAGTGGGCAAGGTGAGGTCATTGGGAAATTTTAGTTCCCACATTTGTTTAATTCCTTCTTTTGTAAACTGGATCTTCAGAGTAAGTCCATTTTCTGACTGAATTTGTTTGTGTAGTAATGGAAAGAAAACTTTTGCTTAAATTTTAAACCATTTTGAAGGACCAGGACACGAAATATAATCCATTTATGAACTCTAAAGAAGGAATAGTTGTTCCGTGAGCAGAGGTCTGGAGATGACTTGGCAGACCTGTAGTCTTTCCTTGGCTCTGCCAGTTTTTCTGTACAGTTTTCAGCGGACGATTTCACTTTTGCATGTCGTGTTCCCATCTCCTGGATAAAGAAGAGACCGTTTTCCTGTGTCTGACTTGCTCGTAAGGTCCTTGCAGCAAGGACTCTCTTTTACTGTGTTTGTGTGCTGCACCCAGGAGTGTCTGACATAGGGGACAAAAGATGACTTATAAATACATCAAAAGAGGTTTTAGTTTTCTTCTTTTTCAACTGTTTCATGGTGCTGTGTAACGCTTTCAGCCATCCACCAGCAGTCCTGCGTCTGCAAAGCAAAGAACTTTGTGTGGTGGAGCCTTAGGGCAGTTTTGAGATGTTGCTGCTGTTGAGACCTTGCTGCTCTTGCTCCTGTACAGAAGACACTCAGGAATTATATCACGTTTGCTATTTCCCAGCTTGCTTTGGCCCTTGAATACTCTGTTTATTGTTTGCACGGGTTTGATTTGCATGGAAGCCTTCTATAATTCTTCTATCTCTGGTGATGGGTGTGGAGGCAAGGGCGGGCTGGAACACTGCAAATGAGATTGAAGTCTCATGGATCAGGAGAAAACGCACATTTTTCTTCCTGTATGCAATAATCTTGCTCAAAAATTTCTTGATCAACCTTTTCCCGGTAGCAGTGATGTCAGAGTTAATAGCAATGCTGCGAATTCCAGTACACTGATGGTTGGCAGTTTTTCTGCAAACAGTTGCCAGTTAGGCTGAAAGGCAGGGTTTTGGGTGAAGGGACAAAGCCAGTTCTAAATTTTGGTGTATGAAAGGTCTTTAATCCAATTAATAGGGGTGCTTTTCATTTAAATTGGGCTGGGGGGGGGGGGCTGGCATCACTTCTCTTGTGTTTTTTAGAGTGTTTTGGCAGTAGGTAAATACTTTATGTTTCAGAACCCACTTCATGAGAGCATGGAGTCCTAGAATGTACTGATTTTTTTTTCAGAGCACATGGGCTTTAAATAAATAAGTAAACATTCCCTTTTACATTGATAGTTGTTACCCTGATCAGTGTGGCTGACACTGGGTCTTGGGCAATGTAGGGGGTTTGTTATGGAGTGACTCCAGCAGGTCTTTTCCCCTGTGTACTGCAAACTGAAGCTGGCACCTCAAAATGATGTGTTGGAGTTCCGGATGGATACAGATTGATTCCATTTAGACTAGACAATTTTTTTCTGCCAGTCTTCTGTAATAGGAAGGCAGCTGTGGTCACCTTGGAGAAAACAATGTGCTCCTCTTCCTTGAGTAAAACGGAAAAAGAACGATAGTTATTATCAAGCTGTAGCATCTTTTGTGTTATTCCCAGAGCGGTTCTTGTTTAGCTAGAAAAGAAAAGCCTACAAAAAATACATCAGGGGCTGGATATCCCATGAGATTCGCATTGAGAAGGTGTTGGTGGTGATTACTGGTTTACACAACCATAGAGAAAACAGTCCCTGCTCTGCTCCATCCAAGCAGTGAGCTCTGTAGGGATCCTTTTAGAATCAGAGAATGGCTTGGGTTGGAAAGGACCTTAAAGCCCATCCAGTTCCAACCCCCTGCCATGGGCAGGGACACCTCCCACTGGATCAGGGGGCTCGAAGTCCCATCAACCTGGCCTTGAACACCTCCAGGGGTGCAGCAGCCACAGCCTCCCTGGCCAGGCTGCTTTTGCTGTGCAAGCTGCTGATTCCAATCAAGCCTGGCTCAGTAGTCACTGAAAGGTGTTTGTCACGTGATCTCAGGTCAGGCTGGCTAAAAATAAAGTGTGACATCTGTTCTTGTCAGTATAATATGTGATATGCTTGCTGCAGAGAGTTGCTACCAAGTGGTTTCTTGGAGCTTGGAGATGGCCTGAGGCTTGTTCCAACCATTCTGCTCATCGCTTTTGTGTGGCAGAGCCTCTCCGAGTTGTGTGATGCAGATCAACAATCGCATGCGATGCTTTTAAGACTCATAGAATCATCTGGTTGGAAAAGACCTTTGAGATCATCGAGTCCAACTGCACCTGTCCACTGCTAAACCATGTCCCTAAGAAACTCATCAACCCGTCTTTTAAACACCTCCAGGGAGGTGTTTCTTCAGGCTGGTGTTCAGGATGTGCTGAGAAGGCTGACCTTTGCCATGAGGAATTCTGAGTACAGAGACAGAGCTGCATCCCAGGTGGAGAGCACTGCTCCTTCCTCCTCTCCCCCAAACCCACCTGCAGCATCCCAAACTCGTGCCCACATTTGGGAAGGTGCTGTCTCGCACAAAGCAAATTGGAGCACTGGCAGGTAGGGAGAGATGTCGCTTTTCATTTTCCTCTGCGACAGTTCTTCCCAGCTGGTTCACCTCTCTACCCCTTAGAGATGTCTTGCTTTTTGATGCATATACTAAGATGAAAATCTCATCCTGCGTTTGCTTCGCTCATTCTGCTCAAGAGAGGAGTTTCGCTTCTTAAAAGCTTTTTGAGAGGGTTGTGAAAAGAATCTGACCTAGTAACTAGGATGTGACTCACGGAGTTGTGAAGCAGTGGAGCTGGGTGGAGAGACGATGGCGATAAAGCGTCAGAACAGCAGAATAACCGGGAGCCCAAAGCGTTCACTTAATTGAGGGGGATGAAGAAAAACTCCATAGTTACCATTTCAAATGTGGAAGCGATGCATCCGTCCACCCCTTTTGCCACTCTTGGATCCAAGCATGTTTGGGGGCTCTGATGCATTCAGGTGCTTCCATCTTTTTGTGGATGCACAACCAGCGGTGGGGACTTGTTTGTAATTCCCAGCAGACTTCTCTCCTTGCTGCTGTGATTGATGTTACCCCGTAGAAAAGCGAAGCGAGTAGATTGATCTAGGAAGGCTGCTAAAAGAGAAAAACTGGGTCTTATATTCAGGGAGTGAACATATTGGTAGCAGGAGCAAATTTTTGCTTTAAAAGCAGCTTTTCTTTCCCAACCTTGTCTGAAAAATCTCAGGCAACTTTGGCGGAAGCACTCTGCGACTCTGCCCTTGATGTTAAGCATCCCTGAGATTCCTCTGCTCTCCCTGTGAAGTGAAATCCTCAGGTAAGGAAAGTGTAGTGCTAAGACAATGCAGGGAAAGCTGATTGCTTGTCTTTTTCTCCCCTGCTTATTTTTTTTTAATTTTTTTAGTTTTTGAAGTGTATTTAAAGCCTGGACACTGACCCAGACCTCTAAAGTGTATGAGTATTGGAAAGAAGAGATAAGGAACTTCCGTTAAATGGCCTCGCAATAAATTGGTGGTGTAGGGACTATTTCATATGTTGATATAACTCAGTAAATCTGTGTAGGCTCATTAGCTGGGAATTAGTGAGAGTCGCCGTCCGCTGTGCGTGCAAGGCAGGGATTGTGGGATTCATTTCCCTAGACTTCTCCTGGGTGAAATGTTTCGATTCTTTTGGGCTCCACCACCTAACGGAGCTGCAAACCTCTGGCAGTAAGGAAAAATTCATTGTGCATTTCTGGGAAGGAACACAGCCAAGTGCCTAAATAGCTAATTTCTTGCTTTTTAACTGCAGGAATTTGTTTATTGATTAAATAAGTTCCCTTAACCCTTTGAGTCTGTTTTATATTAAAGCAGCATTTTTTTTTTTCACTAACACAGGATGTTTTTATGATTGAATCCTTACCATTCCGAGCAAGTGTGCGCACCCGGAGGGATTTGCTGTCTCAGCCCTGCTTTTACGTGTGCACATTACTGTATTCCGGCCAGCATTGCTTCTCTTGGATCTCTCCGGGCTGGTTCAGTGCATGAATTCTGGTTGAGCTCAGTATGCATACGGGATAGAGGCGGTGATTTATCTTCTCATACGACTGTTTCTTTATTTCTTTACACACAAACCCAGCTATTTCTTCCCTCCAGGGGAAGTCACTGAGCACAAAGCTGTCCTTCAGAACGTACCCCGTTTTCGGTACTAATGTCCTATACCAGGTTCCCATCCTCACCAAGGGATCTATGAAAGATCAGGCTCCCAGTCTGACTTGATTTATCTTGATTTATTAACTGAGAGGCTGTTGCAGAAAGAATCGGGGGTAGGTTTCAAAGGGCTTTTCCTGAAGGCATTTTGCCAAGTCCTGTCTCTTGCTTGATGCTTTCCAGCTCAGGCATCTTGAAAAGAGAAATACATCTATAGAAAGAGGACAGGAGAGGAAAGGTGTGATGTTAATCTGCTTTCAGTGACTTTTTTCAGGCAGCCTGGCACTTGGAAGCCTGTGTTTGCACAGGTCACGGGATGGGTTTGTATCGGTGGAGCTGTTTCAAGTGTTTACTCAGCTCTTTGGGCACATTGAAATACCTCGGGTATAACTTCACATTTTGCTTCCAGAGACAACTCTACAATTAAATAGAAAGCTGCTATTTCCCATTCTGTGGCCAAAGAGGTAGCAGCACAACCTAAATAAATCCCAACTGGGGCATAGCTCACCCTTTCTGTACGACACTTTTCCTCTTGATGAAGACAGGACAGCTTTTCCAAAGTACCTTCAGCTCCATTATGTCTCCCTTAGATTTCCATGGTCACGTGATGCTTCTCTGGCTTGGGGGTTGGGGATAGGAACTCTAGCTGGCTTTGTGTATCTTTAAGGTGTCTTTGTTTGATAATGCTTTACTTTTTTAGTTTGAAAGGTTTCATCATCTACCTTCTTTTTTTTTTCCATGAGCAGGAGTGAGAAAATGATTTTTAATGCACTAGAAAACACAGTATTTGTTGTTCACAGGGGCTACGTTAAGCATGAGACCTGCTCCCATCCCGGTAGAAGAGCCAGAATGGAGACAGACGCCTCCCCCAGTCACAGCTACCTCGGGGACCTTCAGACTACGGCGAGGCAGTCGGTTCACGTGGAGAAAGGAGTGCCTGGCTGTTATGGAAAGGTATGGCGTTTTGGGGTTACGGAGACGGGCATTTTAAAGCCAGTACAAGTATCCTTCTTCCTGTTTGGTGGGCACCAGCGTCATTTTCATGGATGCGCTTTAGCTTCATGCAAGTTAATAACAGTGTAATCGTTTGATTCTCAATGGTCAAGTAAGAGGAGCTATTTCACCCCTTTTGTTGTTCAAGAAGATGGGCAATATCTCAATTTTTGTAGCCCCTAAGACATCCTGTCCTTACCTCAGTCCGAGAATGTTTATGTTTAGCTCTACCTTTTTTGCAGAAACCTTTCCATCAGGCTGTGTCTTTGTGGGGGTCTGCACGCTCTTTACATTCTACCTTTCTCCTTTCCCAGTTTACTGATGAATTTGCTCATTTGCATTGTGTTATTTTATAGTTGGTACTGGCATTTCAGCTGCACTATAATTGTTCGGGATACAGACCTTTGCCTAACAAGCAGTAGATTCCTTGTCCAAAAAGGCTTTTACAACCTTTTTGCATGAGCTGGGAAGAGCACAGAGCAAAGCGCATCTTTCAAATCCATATGCAGAGTGGCAAGTGATCATTAGAGCTCCCAGCGATTCATCCAGCAGAGAAGAAGCGCTCTCTGAGCCTGCTCTCCTGGCTGCCCGTGTGCTTTGCCTTTCCCTCAGTAATGTTTCTTTTGTGGATGATATCGTGTAATAGAAAGGGGCCAGCAAACTCAAATGTAGTTTGGGGATGAATGTTCATTGCTGTTAAGGGCTAAATGGCTGGGAGGAGTTCTCTTCCCTCCAAGAGCAGGAAGAACCTTCTTTCCCTGAAAGCACCAGATGACTCTGAGTGTTACACTTCTTTCTGGTTTGCAGCCCCATTAAGTCTTGGCCAGCAGATTTTTAGGATGTGCTTTTACCCTTTCTGTAATGCTTCTTTTTCCTCTTGTTTGTGCAGGGGGCTTTGGAACAGGGTAGAGAGTCTCCTTTTGCCTAAGCTGAGACCAAATATAGAATCATACAATCACAGAACCATAGAATCATCAGGTTGGAAGAGACCTCTAGGATCACTGAGTCCAACTGTGCCTGTCCCCCTGCTAAATCAGCCTCCCCCAGGGACCCAAGCCATTTTACACACGAGTTGGACATAATTCTGTGTGGCCACAGGCTGTCACGGGGGCTTCGCAGGGCTGAGACCAGTAACAAAAGTGTTTCCATGCTCTGTGCTGGCAACTTCACTGATGATTTCAGCTTTGGCTGAGTGTTTTCCCCAAAGGAAATAATGTAAATCTTTGAAATCTCTTCGGCTTTGCTGAACCCAACAGATGCAAATCCTAAAATCTGATACTACAGGGGACTGGGTTTTTCTGGTGTCCCCCTCCACACAGGCGGTACAAGGTGCACTACAGGATCTTTAGCACTTTAAAATGCTTTTATGACTGTCCTGATTGCAGTATCATAGAATCATGGAATGGTTTGGGTTGGAAGGGACCTTTAAGCCCATCCAGTTCCAACCCCCTGCCATGGGCAGGGACACCTCCCACTGCATCAGGGGGCTCCAAGCCCCATCCAACCTGGCCTTGAACACCTCCAGGATTTGTAGGATGGCCAGAATGTTACAGCTCTGTGTACCTTCAGCACAAGACGATCTCCTTATTAACTCTCTGTGTGTGAAATACTTTGTTACTCTGAAGTAGTTAGAGCTCTTCAGACATGGGTGTTTTCCTCCTTAGTTTCTGTCTGGCCTAAAGTGTGATAACTGCTATTATTTGCTGTTTGAACCATGATAGTGCCCTAGACAGTGGAAACACAGAGCAGGAGGAGAAAGCTAAGCAAACAAGCTACTCTTTCCTCCTTCACGTCTCTCCTAAAGCCTGTGCTGTGATACTGCAGGAGCCAGACAACCTGTGATGGTTTGGTATGTGTTTGCTGGAAAGCTGTGAGATTCCAGCTTGTGTATGGAAAGAAGCAAGTCAGTGTTGACACTGGAAATCATCCAGTTGTGTATGCAAATATGTAAGGAGGGACTTGGACCTGTTGGAGTGAGTCCAGAGGAGGCCACAAGGATGATCTGAGGGCTGGAGCACCTCCCATCCGAGGCCAGGCTGAGAGAGTTGGGGTTGTTCAGCCTGGAGAAGGGAAGGCTGCAGGGAGACCTTAGAGCAGCCTCCCAGCACTGAAAGGGGCTCCAGGAAAGCCGGGGAGGGGCTCTTAATGAGGGAGTGCAGGGATAGGACGAGGGGGAATGGTTTTCACCTGAAAGAGGGGAGAGTAAGTTAGATCTTAGGGAGAAAAGTTTTCCTGTGAGGATGACACTGGCCCAGGCTGCCCCGAGAAGCGGTGGCTGCCCCATCCCTGGAGGTGTTCAAGGTCAGGTTGGATGGGGCTTTGAGCCCCCTGATCCAGTGGGAGGTGTCCCTGCCCATGACAGGGGAGTGGAGCTGGATGGGCTGTAAGTTCCTTACTGACTGAAATCATTCTATGATTCTATAATCAATTTAATTTTTCATTACACTCCTTCATCATTCTTGGTTTTGTTTGTTGTGTCTTGTGCTCTAGAAATTCTTTGCTGTTAGAATTTTCTTCTTGTTCTGCTGATAAATGGAGACTTTGGCCACATTGCCTTAATCCTAGCTTTAACATCAATGTGCAGATCTCTTGCTGGGTCACCACAAGCTCTGAATTTCACAGCTCCGTGTGTGGGTACTGGAAAGTGTGGATCAGTTTTACATGAGGCAAGAGCACAGTAAACTCAAGCTGTGGTTAAAACCTTTTTTGACAGTAAAACTGTACCACAAAGCAAGTGGGGACAACGTTTGTTTAATGTTTCGCTTTATAAGACCTAGACAAGCTGTAAGGAGGAGCTGGTTTATGTGAAAAGTTTTGAGAGAGTAGGAGGAAAATACTCTCTTGGGAGCCCTAGGAGGAAGTTAACTAATTTCACTTACAAGTCACCAGAGGCTTCTGGGTTGTCCATAATATGACTCATAACAGCAGCCGGGATGAAGGTAACCAGACTCCTGCCTGGCTGGCCCGAGCAGATCAGGTTCACTTGATGCCGTAGGGTCAGGAACCAGCATTTGGCCAACTGAAATGGGTTTTGGCATCACATGTGGTCTTGTGCCATTTATCTGGTGATTTGCATTTTCCTCTGAAGGATTAGATTTTGACTGTGATTGGAGGCATCTTACTCGGTTTAATGGACTATTTTCCTTAATTAAACACAAGCTGCATTGCATTGTGTTTGTATGTCCTGCAGCATCTTGATGTGCTCGCAGGGCATTAGGCACCTGACTTTGGGCACCTCAGTAAAGTGCTTGTTCATCTGAGCTTTGGGCTATTCAGCAATGAGGAACAGAGATCCAGAAGGCAATTCCATCCCCCTAATGCAGCTCATATCTGAGCTATGTGTTCCTTTCCCTCTGGCTGCAAAAGAGGAGCCTTCTGCAATTAGACATAACTTTGGTGATTAGTTCAGTGCCTGGAGATAAGAGGGTGGAATCCAGACCTTAATGGAAACTTGTGTTGGTAATGCAGATCCACTTCTTCTTATAAACTTCCGAAATGTTGTTGCAAAGCTGTATAAACACTTTTGGATGAGGATCAAAGTCATGGGCTGCTGTATCAGTTAATTGTGGGATGTGTTTTTGACTTGGGTTCAGCTGGGAAGAAATGCAGTTGCTGAAAGTCGCTAAAAGTCAAACCAGCTTAGAGCACTTTAAGGAAACAATCAGGGTTCAATTGCAAAAATTAGACAGATTTCCTTCTAGAAGCAGGCTCCCCAGCTGAAAATGCACAGCACCAGTCAGGATTTGGCCCATGAACTCCTCTCCCGAGTAACAGGGGATAGGACAAGAGGAAATGGCCCCACGTTGCACCAGGGGAGTTTTACGTTGGATATTAGGAAAAATTTCTTTACTGAAAGAGTGGTGAAGCCCTGGCAGAGGCTCCCAGGGCAGTGGTGGAGTCCCCATCCCTGGAGGGGTTCAAAAACCATGTGGCTGTGGCACCTGGGGACATAGTTTACTTGGCACGATAGGGTTGGGCTGACGGTTGGACTGGATGATCCTAAAGGTTTTTCCAACCTTAACTATTTTATGATTGTGTGGTTCCATCCAGATGAGAAGGGGGAGAGTTGAAGGACCAGTTTCTCTTTTTAAAAAGATCTAAATAAAAAAAAATCCAGTGCAATTAATTATTACACTGGTGCCAACCTGATGTAATTAAGAATAGAGTTAGGGCCAGCCCACCTACTTCACTGTCTAATGTACATAAATGTCTGTATACAAGGTATGTGTATTAAGGAAACTAATTGGGTTATAGTGGTTTTCCAGAATGCTGCTTGTGGTTTCTGTAATTCAATTCTCCAGGCTTTACTGCTTTTTTGGAAATCCTCCCAGGGTAGTTGATTAGTCTCCAGGCTTAGATTTCGGACAATAGCTTCAGGTCTCTTTCTCTCTCTCTCTCTCCTTTCCGTCTTTTTTTAACTATCTCTCCGAATGTTTCTGCTCTGAAGGTTAAGAGGAGCAGTACTTCCAGAAAGTAAAGTTCTATATTTAACTGCAGACTAGGTGTGGTTCAGACAACTGCAGTGCCAGCTCCCTCTCGCCGCTGTGCTAGCGATACCAACCTTGACCTGTTCTCTTCTTGAGCCTCCTGCTCATGAAATATGCTGAGTTTTGTGTGTGGTGATGCTGCCGTGTGGCTTCTGCTCCTTTGGGAACAGAGCTAAGTCCTTTCTCTAAAAACCTGAGGTGAAACTTGAAAGTCCGTTTCTGGTTCAGTTTCCTGTTCTTCTTTATGCCTTGTCCCACAGATAATTTTTTTTCTCTTCTGTCTGCTTTACGTCGTCTTTTCAACCCCTGTCATTGCAACTGTGAAAATAAAAATCCCCTTAGGGTTGTCTCTTTTTTTAATGAAGCTGTGTTGTCTTGTCTATCTTTTTTTTTTTAGTGATTTGTGTTCTCTAATCATAACTTGGAGTTGAGGTTTATCTTTTTTCAGGCAAAAAACCATCAAGGACTGGCAACGGAATCAATGACTTACACCTGTTTTAAGGCACTTTTGTTGAGGGCCTTCAAAGACCATGGTGGGGGACTTGAGTGTTGTTGTTTAAGTATATGCTTTATCTAAAGTTTAAATTGAAATATCTGTAAATTCTGCTCTAAACCAAAAGTGAATAATTCATTAGTTGAAAGTATTTCAGTTTGTCTCAGGAGCAGGGACTTTGCTTTCTGATTGAGGGTTATTTGGTTTGATTTCGTGGGTCTGGGGTTTTTTTTAACACTTGTCTGTGCTCTTGAAGCATCCTTTTGTAAAGATGTGTTTAGATTAATAAGACTAAAAGATACCATAGAATCACAGAATGGTTTGGGTTGGAAGGGACCTTCAAGGTCATCCAGTTTCAAACCCCCCTGCCTTGGGCAGCGGCACCTCCCAGCATACCAGGCTGCTCAAGGCCCCATCCAACCTGGCCTCGATAGTTATAGGTACCTGTTATTCCATTTCATAGGTGGGAAAACAGAGTCAGATGTTTCATCTTGTGTTTGCAGGGCAACTTTATTCATAAGAAAATAGGTTTAGATTTCTCAAGATACTGAGGGTATTGTTTCATGTTTGTCACAGTCTCATCCTTAGGTGTTATCCTGTCTCACCGCCCTTCTCCATTCCTCCTCCTCGGTTTCCCTGCTTCTGCGTTGTGCCAGATATGTTTCTTGTCTGATTGAAACACCAGCCAATTCAGTTTGGTTCACAAAAAAGAAACCTATTTTATTTCCCCCTTCCATTTTTATTGAATTGGTTCAGCTTGCCACGCAGGGAGGCTGTGCCAGAACTGGCCCAGTGAGCAACCGAGAGCACAGGGAAGGGGAACTTTAAGAATAAGATGTACGAATTTTCCATGTTTGTTTTTCGGTCTGTTTGGTTTTCTCAGTTTGTTTGGTTTGAGTTGAATGAGTTCCTGGCTTGGTTAAAAGCATGGTCATGCTAACAGTTGTGCTGGTTGAGGGGGAACAGTTCTAAGCTGAAAGGAGGGAGGTTTAGATTAGGTCTTAGGAAGAAATGTTTTCCTGTGAGGGTGGTGAGGCCCTGGCCCAGGGTGCCCAGAGCAGTGGGGGCTGCCCCATCCCTGGAGGTGTTCCAGGCCAGGTTGGATGGGGCTTGGAGCCCCCTGATCCAGTGGGAGGTGTCCCTGCCCAAGGCAAGGGAGGTGCAACTGGATGGGTTTAAGGTCCCTTCCAGTCCAGACCATTCTGTGATTCTATAATGGCAGAGATGTGCTTTGATTTTTCCCAGGGAGCAGTGATGTGTTGCCCCAGAATCACTGACAAACTCAACTGATTCGGCCAGGTTCTATTGTTGTCCCTCTTTTAAAGTGGACCCAGATTGGCAGGGAAAGTTATCTCCATGCCCAACCAGTCCCTGTTGCATTTCCACCAGCTGCACATCTACTCTGTTAGAACATCTTGCATCACCCACCCTCCTAAAAGCAGGACCTTCTCCATCAACCCTAGCGAGCTGGTGCCAGGCTGGGCCAGCGGAGCCCTGTGCATGGTTCTTGCCCTGAGCGATATCAGTCCTGACATGCGTTATTAGAAATTCTTCTGATTGTGAAAGCGCTATTACTGCAGCTCTCCCGAGCGCTGGGGCTTCCACGGCTTCCCCGGGGAGCGTGAGAGCTCTATTAGCTCCTGAAATTCAGTTAGGAAATTTTCTTAGTTAATTTTATCCCATTACTCTTAGTTATGTCTTCTAGCAGAACCTTAATACCAGCCCCGGAGGAGATCTAAGTTTCCTGTGCAAGGCTTTGGAGGAGATTTAAGTTTTGGATTCATTGCATTTCTCCCTTTTCAGGCTGACAACAGAGCAGGAAGTAATGTCTTTCGGCCTCTTCCATTAGGTTTGTACATTGTTAGAAGCAGAACATCAGTTTCTCATCAATATAATGATGTCCACTGGTTGGCTCAAGAATGCTGCTCGTCTTCTTCGGGTTTGTTTCACAGCTGGGAGGTGGAGTGCTGAGAGTTATGCTCTGCTGTCCCTGTGACCCTCAGATCACAGAATCATGAAGTGGTTTGGGTTGGAAGGGACCTTAAAACCCATCCAGTTCCACCCCCCCGGCCATGGGCAGGGACACCTCCCACTGGGTCAGGGGGCTCCAAGCCCCATCCAGCCTGGCCCTCAAAACCTCGAGGGATGGGGCAGCCACCACTGCTCTGGGCACCCTGGGCTGGTGTCTCACCACTCTCATCATGAAGAATTTCTTCCTTTTGTCCAATCTAAATCTTCCCCCTTCCAATTTAAAGCCATTCCCCCTTGTCCTGTCACTCCAGGCCCTTGTTAAAAGCCCCTCCCCAGCTTTCCTGGAGCCCCTTTCAGGTACTGAGAGGCTGCTCTAAGGTCTCCCTGGAGCCTTCTTTCTTCAGTCTGAACAACCCCAACTCTCCCAACCTGTCCTCATAGCAGAGGTGCTCCAGCTCTTGGATCATCTTCGTGACCCTCCTCTGGACCCGTTCCAACAGTTCCATATCCTTCACTGATGTCATTAAACCTTTTGGTCATTTGCTGTTCTTGACTCTGAAACACCTACTCCTGCTCGGGAGACTAAGCCAAACCAAAGAAAGGATGAGCGAGTTGCTAAAAGCCTGTAACTCTTGGGTTACCGGGGAAGGCCCTGGCCCAGGTTGCCCAGAGCAGCGGTGGCTGCCCCATCCCTGGAGGTGTTCAAGGCCAGGTTGGATGGGGCTTTGAGCCCCCTGATCCAGTGGGAGGTGTCCCTGCCCATGGCAGAGGTGTTGGAACTGGATGGGCTTTAAGGTCCATTCCCACCCAAACCATTCCGTGATTCTGTGAAGGTTCGTGTTAGACAGTAGCAAAAGCTTTCTACCTTTAGGAATGGTTGTGCACTAAGGTGGTTGTCTATGGAAATGATGGATCATTCCTCAGGAGCAATTTAGCGAATATCTATCAGGGTGGTACTTGTTCTTAATGCAGAGGGAAACATCAGGTGCCTTCTTTATGTTATTTTCCAGCTCTTTTTATTTTGTCATAAGGTGTTTGTTAGTCAGCAGCTTTCAGCGGGAGGTTGAACTTCATTAAGTCCTCTGAGATGCAGAGAGGGAGTGGTTTTGGAGCATCTTTGTTTGCTCTTTGTGCTTGTGAAATGCTTTGAGATCTGCAAGTGCAGGCACTTCTGCAAAGGCATGCAGTGAAGTTCACTTTACAATTCAGACACAGGCAAGATCTTTTTACTGTCTGAAAGTTCAAGTGGTTTGGCTCAGGGTCATTGCTGTGAGTCTTCATAAAATGCAAGAGCAGCCATTTTCTGCTTGCGACACAGCACCTTTCTTATTTTGCATTACATCGAGCCACGTTCCCTCTTAGACACGCAGAATATGCAGGCTTCCAGTTCCAGTCAGCTGTAAGCAAATCCCAGTTGTGGCAGATTGCAAGCAGTAAAATATAATGCTAGGACATCTCCCCAAAGCGCGTGCCTGGCTCTGCTCTCTTGGATCCAGCACCTAACGAGTTATTTATCTTTTTCAGGAAGCTCAGGTGCTTTTTGTATCTTTGTGTTCTCTCTCTCTTTTTAAATAATAAAACAAGAGATCTGGGGGAGGGGCAACTCCTTGCAGCAGACTTCAGATACGGTTTTTGTAGCTGCCAAGGTCAAAATAACTGGAATCAACGTTTGCAAAAGAAGCCTTGCCAGTCTGACCTGCAGCAGCTCGCTCTGCTGCAATAAACGCACGTTTTAAGGATCATAGAATCATCTGGTTGGAAAAGACCTCTGAGATCATCAAGTCCAACCATACCTGTTCACTTACTAAACCGTGTCCCTGAGAAACTCATCTGCCCATCTTTTAAACACCTCCAGGGATGGCGACTCCACCACAACTTGAGGCCATTTCCTCTCATCCTATCACTTGTTACCTGGGAGAAGAAACCAACACCCATCTCACTACAGCCGCCTCTCCAGTAGGTGACCGGTTCACACGTGACTAGCAACAATGTGGCTGTGATCAAAAGCTTTTATCTCCAGTCTTGTGTTTTTTGAAAATCCTGCTTTTGTAGCTGTGGGCATGGTCATTATTCACAGAAATATGTAATTCCTTCTAAATCCTGCTAAGGTCTTCAGAGTTTTTTGGAGAACTAATTATACCCGGTTTCATTTTATATGCTAAAATGTGCTTAAAAAGTTGGAGATCGCTTTTGCCTCAGTATCCTCAGAAAGAATAAGAATCGTAGAATCACAGAGTGACCTGAGTTAGAAGAGACCCACAAGGATCATCGAGTCCAGCTCCTGTTGCACAGGACACTCCTAACACTCACACTGTGTGTCTGAGGACGTTGTCCAAATGTTTCTTGAATATTGTCAGGCTTGGGGCTGTGACTGCTCCCCTGGGGAGCTGTTCGCCCGCTGGGAGAAGAACCTCTTCCTAATGTCCAACATTGCATTCACCTTCCCGTGCTCATTCCTTTCCCTGCTGCTATCAATGTGCTGCTTATTTATCTCCACTCTGAACTGAATAGTCTTTCTTTTAACTCTTCCCTGATGACAAGTCTTCCCTCACCTCTAATAATATTCATTGTCGCTCTCCTCTGGACCTTTTCTATTTCTACATTCAGTTTTTAGTGACCCCTGGTAGGTGAGTGGGGACAGGAGCAGAACTGATTACCATATTGCCAGGTGAATGTTCCAGCTTACACAGGCAGTTGAATCTGATTCCTATTGTTCTCTGACCTCCAGCCTCACATCTGGGTTTTTACCGATCACTTTTCTGTATTGATTGAGAGTTTGAGTAGTGCATGATGATGTGTGTGTCTTTCTTCAACAGTTACGACTCATTTTGAACCAATCACGGACGCGAGGGGTTTGGAATTGTTCTTTTCTGTGAGCATTGCCCTGCTTTTTGCAAAGGTTGCAAAGTTCAATCCTGGCAGCGTTTAGGGAATTGCTGTGAGTTTCAAAACCAACTGTTTTATTTGTATCCAACATAAATAATTCACTTTCTAGTGAATAAGTACTTTAATGTAACCGTTAACGCCAATCATTTTAGGTCTTCTCTGAGCCAAGGGCTGGTGTTCTGTTCATACAGAGAGCCTCGTGCCGTGGGCTCTGCAATTGTGTTGAGACCTCTAGATGCTGCTGGCTGCAAGGACAGTGTAAAAGTGTGAGTGTGGTGCTTTTCTCCATGTGAGCTTTCTTCCATGCTCACACCAGACTTTCTGTAACCTTTCAAGGTGTTCTTCCTATGACTGTTCTGCTTAAAGGATGCAGAAGTGAACAGTAACAACAACCTCATATTAATTAGATACAACATTATTTTCTTACACATTAAGATGATTACAGGAGGCAGGGAAAGTCATGGCTTACTTGTTACAGAAACTGTGTGAACCCTGGCACGTTCAGTCTGTGTTTTGTGTAGCTGCTTTTTTGTGACTGTTCACTCTAGGCTGTTTTGATCCTATTAGAGAGTCACAGAATCACAGAATGGTTTGTGTCGAAAGGGACCTCAAAGCCCACCCAGTTCCAACCCCCTGCCATGGGCAGGGACACCTCCCACTGGATCAGGGGGCTCAAAGCCCCATCCAACCTGGCCTTGAACACCTCCAGGGATGGGGCAGCCACCGCTGCTCTGGGCAGCCTGGGCCAGGGCCTCCCCACCCTCACAGGAAAACATTTCTTCCTAAGATCTCATCTAAATTTCCCGTCTTTCAGCTTAAAACTGTTTCCTCCCATCCTACCCTGGACTCCCTGATCAAGAGCCCCTCCCCAGCTTTCCTGGAGCCCTTTTATGTACTGGGAGGCTGCTCTAAGGTCTCTCCAGGGCTTTCTCTTCTCCAGTCTGAATAACTCCAACTCTCTGAGCCTGTCCTCACATTGGAGGTGCTCCAGCCCTTGGATCATTCTCGTGGCCTCCTCTGGACTTGCTCCAACAGCTCCATGTCCTTCCTGTGCTGAGGACTCCAGAACTGAATGCAGAACAGTTTACAACCGGTGTAGATGTGATGTGTCTTTGGATGTTCTCTGGTGCAAAGTGTAGCAGTTCTGTTCCACGGTCTCTTTGTACTGAAGTAGCTTGAGACAGTGCTGGGGAGTCTGCTCATTCTTTGCATGCAGACTCATGGGCAGCTGAGCAGATGAGGTCGTGGCAAACAGCTCCCTGGGCAATGACAAGCACAAGTGACCATACAGCTGTGGTCACTCCCCCTTTAGCTCTTTTTCAGCCTGCCTGACATCCTGTGAAAGAACCACGCAGCCCTGTCCTGCCAGCGAGGGTCGTTCCATGTCCAAGTTCAGCTGAAAGGGATACTCATCGCTCACAGTGGGATTTCTCTGACCTATATGTAATATTATCCATGGGATAAACCCACCAAGAGAATTACAAAATTAACTTCTCGAGTGATCTGGAAGGCATTTGGAAGGAATTAGTAATCAGGTTGGCACCTTGTCACCGCTCACTTTGATGCAGCCAGTTGTGAGCGTGGACTGTATGTGAGCACCATCCAGCTCTAAGTGCTGTTGGATTTCCCCATTTCTGGTTTCTGGAAGTACGCGAAATGTTCCTGCAGACTCTCGCTGCAGCTCAGCTCTGAGCTGAGTCGAAAACTACCTCACTGCAAGCAAATTCTCTGCCATCTAGAATCAGATGTGAGGTCTTTATACAAGGAGTAGAGTTGAGTCATAAAATCATGAGGTGGGAATAGACCTCTGAGGTCACTGAATCCAACCGTACCTGTCCCCTTACTAAACCAGACCCCCGGAAGCTCATCTACGCATCTTATAAACACCTCCAGTAATGGGGACTCCACCACCTCCCTGGGAGCCTCTGCCAGCGCCTGAAACCCTTTCAGGGAAGGAATTTTTCCTGATGGCTGATCTGAACCTGCCCTGGCATAACCTGAGGCCATTTCCTCTTGTATCCCCTGTCACTTGGGAGAAGAGACCAGGCCCCACCTCACCACAGCCTCCTTTCAGGCAGTTGCAGACAGGGATGAGGTCTCCCCTCAGCCTCCTTTGCTCTCAGCTAAACAAGCCCAGCTCCCTCAGTCCCTCCTCGTAGCACTTGTTCTCCAGCCCCTCCCCAACCTCGTTGCCTTCTCCACACGCGCTCCAGCCCCTCAAGGCCCTTCTGGCAGTGAGGGGCCCAAACTGACCCCAGCACTCAAGTAATTACAAGGAGAAGTGAGGGAGCAAAATTCCTGAGTAAAACTCTTAAGGATGTTGCATCATGTATTTATGGGCTCTTGGTCAGCCTGTGGAGCACTTTAAATGGACTGAAAAGAATGTTTTATCAGAGCACCATATGGGCTTCAACCACAAAAGTTACTGCCACATCCTAGATTCATTTTTATCTTTTTTTTTGTAGTCCAGGATAGCGCAATTGACCTTTTTTTTGCTTTGGTTTTCCTTTGGAACATGCGTAAGTTTTAATTTGTTTTGAATGCTGTGCTGTTTGTGAGGAATTCCATCAACAGAATAGAAGACCTGGACCTGTTCCAAAGAGCTTGTTTAGAACGATTTCCTTATAAAGAAAAAAATGGAAAAATAGAGTACATAAGTAGAAAATATATAGAAAAATCACCTGATTTGTTATTATGCACACGGGCTGATGCTCTTTCCGTTTCTAAATGCTCCTTGATATTATCTTAATCATAGGATCGTGGGAGTGGGACTTCCAGTTTCATGTCCACCCTCTCTTTTTTTTAACCTTTATTATATCCTTTTCAGAAACTGATGAAGTTCCCTATTTTAGAAGCAGGTATAGCTGAGGGTATAAAAACCCATTGGGAGATGACTCCCCACCAGGCTCCTGTTGTTTCAGTGGTTAGAAATCTGTGTCCCCAAGATGGTGACCAGTGTGTACCTGTCCATCTTGGGTCAATGTTATCGTTTAACTAAACCAAATCCTCACTTCCATCTCTTCCCTCCAGTGTGGGGCCCCTTCATGTATTTATGGTGAACCGTATCGTCATACCAGCCTTGAGAGCTGGGCCTGTGGGAGCCTCAGGAGGTTCCACAAAGCCAAGTGCAAGGTTCTGCACCTGGGTCAGGGCAATCCCAAGCACAAACACAGGCTGGATAGAGAATGGATTGGGAGAAGCCCTGAGGAGAAGGTCTTGGGGTGCTGGGGGAGGAGAAGCTCAACATGAGCCAGCGGTCGCAGCCCAGAAACCAACGGTGTCCTGGGCTGCAGCCAAAGCAGGGGGAGCAGCAGGGGAGGGAGGGGATTCTGCCCCTCTGCTCCGCTCTGGGGAGACCCCACCTGCAGCCCTGGCTCCAGTGCTGGAGTCCTGAGCACAGGAAGGACATGGATTTGTTAGAGCGATTCCAGAGGAGGCCACAAGGATGATCTGAGGGCTGGAGCACCTCGCATACGAGGACAGACTGAGAGAGTTGGGCTTTAAGGTCCCTTCCAACCCAGCCCGTTCTATAGTTCTATGATTCTGTGATCTCAGCTTTGACGTTTGATCAGGTAAAACATGCTGTATCCGTTACAGGATAGGCTTTCCATCCCCTTGTAATCCTGGGATTGCTCTCTGAGATGTTCAGGTTTAAATTCATCTTTGTTGAATGTGGGAGACCAGGATTGTACGTAGTCCAGGTGAGGGCTCGTGCTTTTCTTTCTGGTTCAGAAATAGCTGCCATCCTCATCTGAATGGTTTAGAACTGAATAGGCTTTGAAGTCTCTTCCAAACCAAACCATTCTGTGATTCTGTTTGTGTATATGAGAAGTAGTTGCTGTTCCCGAAGTGCCCGACCTCGCATGCTGCACTGTTAAATTTCTTTTTAACTCTTGGCCTTAGGATTAACTATCACTTTTCATGGTACTGCAGCTCCTTGTATTGACATCGCTTCTGTCAAATTTTCATTACCATGTTGAGACTCAGTGTCAAGATCAGTAAATGTTTCCATTTTTAAGATACTCCAAAGACGATACTTGAGGAATGTCACTGATAGCCACCTTCCAAGCCGTTATTTTACATTTTCAGCCCAGTTCTTAATATTTCAGTTCATCACATTGCATCTCATTGGAAAGGTGGGACACCAAGCAGTAAAACAGCCCTTATGAACAGGTGGGCTCTTACTGAAGTGCTGGTGCTGATTCCTGCAGAGTCTTGTCACTTCTTGGAGATGTTTCATCCATGGACTGACTCTGCCATAGCTTTGCTTGCCCTGTGGGAACCAGATAATCCAGAGGATGTAACTTAAAAAACTTTTTGACTGTATAAAGTTAGAAAGTTAGTTTGTTGCACAGATGTCTTCGTAAAGGTCTTGTTTATCACTTGGTTGAGTCCAGATGATGCTTCATCGCTCGAGGTGTTCAAGGCCAGGTTGGATGGGGCTTTGAGCCCCCTGATCCAGTGGGAGGTGTCCCTGCCCATGGCAGGGGGTTGGAACTGGTTGGGCTTTAAGGTCCCTTCCAACCCAAGTCATTGTGTGATTCTATGATTTAACACACATAAGTATCCTGTAGTGTGTAGGTCTCAATTTAAATGTTGCATATAAATAAAGGCGAACAAGAGCTGCTATTATTCATGCTTAGATGCCTTGTTAGGAAGAGCTTTGAAGGTGCTGTACGCTCACACCAGCTGGCTGTTGACATATTACAGAACAGCCCTCACTCTATCATGTCTCGATGTGTTAGCTGCTTCCTGCCTTCAAAATTTTTCCATCTCTCTTTTTTTTTCCCTTTTGTTTTGTGAACAACACAGTTAACTCTGTTAGTTTGGGAGCCTGAGATACCATTAAGCCTAAGGATCGTCATAAAATTTTAGTCCTTGTCTGCTGTCAATGTCTTCAAGTTGCCTTAAGCAGAAAGTACCTGTGTTTCAGCTTGCTAAAACCTCCAAACCCTTCTACGCAGAAGAGAGCTGTTGTGTAATTTCAAAAATATTCTTATCACCAAATCCAATTACAAGGAAGAGTAAATCTCCACCTCCGATGTCTTAACTATTCTTTTTTTAATTGTTAATTATCTCACCGGTAGGGTGCTATAGATTAGGAGGCATAGATTATCTTCCGCAAGTATGAAGCTTTCAGGGCTGTTATCAATTAATTCTGCTTTTAAACAAATTTTAGGATAATATTACTAGCTGATAGGATTGTGTTGGTGCTTGAGACCACTGTCAAAATACTGAGAAAATGATGTTTAAAAAAATTACAAACTTGATGATGTTGTAGCAGCTTTGAAGGTCGTGCAGTTCTACGCATTCCAGTGCAAGGTGTATTTTTGGCGGTTTAATCTACATTGCAGAGTAGATTCCTGCTAAGAAACATCAGTTAAATGACTGTCTCGATGTTTAGGCACTGATTTGTAAAAGCAGAAGAGAGAGTGAGGTCTATTGTACCAGGGTTTTACGTGTGGACTGAAATAACTGTGCAATTTATGTACACAAACACATACTGGTCCGGTGGGAGGTGTCCCTGCCCATGGAAGGGGGTTGGAACTGGATGGGCTTTAAGGTCCCTTCTGACCCAAACCGTTCTATGATTCTGTGATTCTATACTGATGAGCCAAATAATTACAATTTATGTATGTCTGGTGCTCTAAGTGACATGGTCCTGTTAGAATCATAGAATCTCTTGGTCAGAAAAGACCTTTGACATCATCGAGTCCAACCATACCTGTCTGCTAGGAAACCAGATCCCTGAGCACTTCATCCACCCAGCTTTTAAACCCCTCCAGGGATGGGGACTCCACCACCTCCCTGGGAGCCTCTGCCAGGGCCTGAGAACCCTTTTGGTGAAGAAATTTTTCCTGATGTCTGTGATCTGAACCTGCCCTGGGGCAACTTGAGGCCATTTCCTCTCATCCCATCCCCTGTCACTTGGGAGAAGAGACCAGGCCCCACCTCACCACAGCCTCCTTTCAGGCAGTTGGAGACAGGGATGAGGTCTCCCCTCAGCCTCCTTTTCTCCAGCCTAAACAACCCCGTTTCACTCAGCAGCTCCTCATGTCGATTGCATTTCCAGGAAAAGAATTACAAGAATGGAACATCCCTTGTAGTGAGAGACGGAGAGTATGGCAGCACCCCAGGGGTGAAAACTCAAGCTGGGAATGAGAGGCAGATGTCATTGCAGCCTTTCAGTACTTAAAGGGGGCTGATAAGAAAGATGGGGAAAAACATTTTAGCAATGCCTGTAGCAATAGGACAAGGAGTGATGGTTTTAAACTACAAGAGAAGAAGTTTAGACTAGGTATTAGGATGAAATTTCTTCTCTGAGGGTGGTGAAGCAGTGGCACAAGTTGCCAGAGAATTTGTGGGTGCCCCATCCCTGAAACATTCAAGAATAGGTTGGATGGGGCTCTGAGCAACCTGATCTGATTGAAGATGTCCTTGCTCATTGCAAGGGAGTTGGACTGGGTGACATTGATGGTCCCTTCCAGTCCAAACCATTCTACAATTCTATGATTTTTAAAGAATGAGGATTTTTACAGTTTGGCTCGAAAGCTTATTTAAAGTTATAGTAGATTCTGCATTGGATAAAATCCCAAATTTTTGTGTTGGGACTAGATGTCTCTGTAGGTTGAACGGAATATCTGGGCTTAATGCCAGAATTGCTGCTGTAGAAGAGGCCAAGCAAGAGTCCTACAGGGGTTTCTTCATCCTTAAACTCCACAGACCTATGAGAGATCATGGTAAATGATAGTGCTGTAGGGAAAACAGTTGAGAGCTGTAGCAATCGTGTTTTTCTGGGTTTGGGATTTATTTAACTTGGTCTTTTGCCTGGATAGAAGGTACAGTTGAGCTGACACTGTAGGGATATCTAGACTCGAGTTCGTCTCGAATCCAGAGAGCTGCGGTTCTCATCCTTGGCTGATGTCAGGTGCAGAAGTGTGTGCTGTAGCACACAGACTGGTGGTTACTCTTGTAGTCCTGAGGGAAAGAGAAGGTGGTGTCTTCAGTATAATTCTCAGTTCCATCATCGTTTATCTGTGGATAGGATATCTTTGAGCTCTAATTTTGCTGTCTAGAGTAGAAATGACTACTGTACATCATGGGGTGCGTGGTTTAGTTGACACGCATGCCGTTATTGTAGAATCTGTAGAAATATCAGTAGATAAAATGGATGGTGTCATCCGTTGACCTCACTGAAAATGGCATTAGTGATATTCTTGGCCAGTATTTACTGGGAAATAAACTAGTCATTACACTTTCCGATGAGATTATGCTTTGAATGTCACTTCTCTGACAGTCTGTCTCATGCCACGCCGCGATACGATCTCAGGCACAAATGACAGTCTGCCTTCAGAAATATTTCTGTTGGTTTGACAGCCAGAATAATAGTTCTGTTAAAAGCCACAAAGGCTGAAGCAATGACCTCTTGCTCCTGGGTGATACCACGTTGATAAATATACTAATGAGAAAGTAGGTAACGCGGTTCGAGTGTTTTATGTAACTTGTCAGGGGGAAGCAGAGGGACCGTTCAAAGGGAAACCAGATATGGAGCTGAAATTACAGGCAGTGTTATCAAAGACAACAGAGCAGCTTGTGCTCTCGTGTATTTTGAGACACCAGAGTGTTTGGCAGGGAGTTCAGTGCTCCCTGGAGGTGCTCAAGGCCAGGTTGGATGGGGCCTTAAGCAGCCTGGCCTGGTGGGAGGTGTCCCTGCCCACAGCTGCGGCGTTGGAGCTGGATGATCTTTAAGGTCCCTTCCAAGCCAAACCATTCCATGAGTTCATGGTTTTATGATTCTGTGATTCAGTCCCTGGTGGCAGCAAGATCTTCTCTACGTCCACAGGGGTCCGATGGCAGCTGGGGAAAACGGGCAGTTCTCTTTTTCCATCCGTCCCTGGGCCAGTCGCCGAGTCCATCGCTCAGGCTTTGTTTTCGCATCAGTTGTGAGGGGGTGTGTGAGCTGCCACTAAAAGGAACCGGTCCCAGCTGTGTATTTCAGCCGTCTCCTGCCCGCCCTCCTTGGCTGCACAACCACTGCTCTTGGCATGTGTGGAGAGCTGGACCAGAGAACCAGTTGGGCAGAAAACCTTCCTGCAGAAAGGGAGCGAAGGAGAGGATAGGACCATTCCTTTCAGTCTGCGCTTAAATTACGTTCAGCTGGACTGCAGAGTGAGGCCAAGAGGGATGGTCTTCAGTGGAGGAGCTGGAGTCCCCGAGAGAGCTGGGGGGTTTCACTTGCCGGTGCTTCCCGCATTGATGGAAGTGGGAACCCAGAGATGCAAACACAAAGTTAAGTGAGAGAGTGAACTTGCAGCACGTCCTCTGTCCTTCAGTAAACATCCATCTGCCTCATCCTTGATGAGGGACCTGGGATTGTTTAGCCTGGAGGAGAAAGGGCTGAGGGGAGACCTCATCGCTCTCTGCAGCTCCAAGAAAGGAGATTGGAGCAAGGTGTGTGTTGGTCGCTGCACCCGAGTGACAGGTGATAGGATGAGAGGAAATGGCCTCAAGTTGCACCAGAGGAGGTTTAGCTTAGATATTGGGAGCAATTTCTTTACTGGAAGAGTGAAGCCCTGGCAGAGGCTGCCCAGAGTGGAGTTGCCATCCCTCGAGGGGTTCAAAAACCATGTGGCCATGGCACTTTGGGACATGGTTCAGTAGGCACGGTGATGCAGGCTGATGGCTGGACTGAGTGACCTTTGAGGTCTTTTCCAACCTTAACGGTTCTATGATTCTTGCCTCCCATTAATTGCAGGGTAAATTATCCTCCTTTCAATGAGCTTGCCCTGATCTACACACACCTGAGCTGCCTCACCTTCACTGGGTGTAATTCTGCTGTAGCAACTGTGCTGCGGTCAGTTGTTACCCTGCAGCATATGTGAGCCTCTCTGCTTTGGGCCACAGAGCTGGTGAAGGGTCTGGAGGAGAAAGGAATATGAGGAGCAGCTGAAGTCACTTGGTCTGTTCAGCCTGGAGGAGTCTGAAGGGGGACCTCAGAGCTGTTTGCTGCCTTTTCTCTAAGGGAGGGAGGGGAAAGAGGTGCTGAGCTCTTCTCTTTGGTGACCCAATGGAATGGCAGGAAGATGTGCCAGGGGAGGGTTAGGTTGGACATTAGGAAGAGGTTCTTCACCCAGCGGGTGGTGGAGCACTGGAACCGCTCCCCAGGGAAGCAGTCACGGCACCAAGGCTGACAATATTCCAGAAGCATTTGGCCAATGCCCTCAGCCCCACGGGGTGAATGTTGGGAATGTCCTGTGTCGGGACAGGAGTTGGACTCGATGATCCTTTTGGGTCCCTTCCAGCTCAGGTTATTCTATGATTCTACTTTAAAGCTTTAACCATTACATCAGGCTGTAAACTCAGCCTCTCCCCCAGCCTGGGGTCTTTTGAGCAGCGCTGCGGTTTTATCCGTTTGTGTCTGACATCCAGCCCTCTGAGAAAGCACCAAACCCGCTCCATAGCTCAGGTCGCTTTAGACACTTCTCTGGCAGCAGCAAAGCTGATACGAAGCAGCAAAACTTCCACTGTGGATTATCAGGAACGCTACTGAGGCATTGCTTAATGCATCTGATATCTCAGCCTGGATAACGGAAGCCGTACAGCAAAAAAAGATTGGCAGCTCTTGCAGGAATTCAGATAGGGGCACCTTGGTAAAGAGCAGGGGAAATGCGTTTGCTGCCATTACTGAGTCCGGGGCGGAGATGGATTCTCTCTCCGTCATTGTCCTAAGCACATTATCCCTGAAAGAAAGAGAGTTTCTCTGAATCTGCAATTTTTCTAGGCTTCAGTGTTATTGAAATGAAACCGCTTCAAGGATATCTACATTCTTTACCATCATACGGATTCTCATCTCATGTAAATTATTTGGCCACTTTTCATTTTAATCCTCCACTGTCATTTTCCACAAAAGAGATCATTTGGTTTCTTCATGGAAGGTATTCAGCTGACAGCTGCCCTTTGTCTAGAAAGCAGTGTGCCTTTGCAGGATTTACTGCTCTTTTCCTTTTTCTTTCTTTTGCTCCCCCCTTTTAAGTTCATATTGCTTCATATTTTTCATCTGTATTTTTCAGGACCTTTTCAGATAGGGAATGGGTAGAGGTTTGGAGCTGTGAAGAGAAACTCAGGGATCCCGTCTTCTTTCTCCGTCCCTTAGCAAGGGTAGACCTGGCTGATAAGGAACTGAACTGGAGGCAGATTAATTAATTCCCTGCTTGCAAGAAGAACTGTAGTCAAAAAATTCACAGCTTCTATATGAGCAAACCAAACCAGTCAGTGAGGAATGTTTTTCTATGGCTTCTCTGTGTTTAAAACTCAACTATTTCGTGTGCTTTCTAGAAATGTTGGGAGGCTTTAAGCGTTTTGCCTACAGGAAAGCTGAGAAGCGGCTCTTTATCAGGGATTGCAGGGATAGGATAAGGGGCAACAGTTTTAAGCGGCAAGAGGGGAAATTGAGATGAGATCTTAGGAAGAAATGTTTTGCTGTGAGGGTGGGGAGGCCCTGGCCCAGGTTGCCCAGAGCAGTGGTGGCTGCCCCATCCCAATCCCTGGAGGTGTTGAAGGCCAGGTTGGACGAGGCTTTGAGCAACCTGATCCTGTGGGAGGTGTCCTTGCCCATGGCAGGGGGTGGAACTGGATGGGCTTTAAGGTCCCTTCCAACCCAGGCCATTCTGTGATTGTGTGTTGTACTTTGCGTCATGGTACATCGCCCACTGGTCCTGTTAAGACCTTAAATAAACCATGGAATGAAACACGAATGGTTTGATAGTGTATACAGAAGATTTGGAGGCTGAGGATGAAAGTCAAGTTGAGGTCATGTGTTTTCGGTTACCTGTAACTATGAGATCTTTTCCTTTAAGACTGGAAACTTCTGACTACGATCTCTTATCTGATAAAACCAGCTTGCCCTCTGTCAAAAGGTAAAACACAGCGTGGTGGCAGAGTAGAATGTTATCAGGAGAAACTGAGGAGAAGATATAATTTGGGGGAATATGAGTTGAGGGCTGGACAAGTTCAGAGACAACTTGAATGTGTGAGTGAAGAAGGAGACACATCATTAACATGGAGCAGGAATGGGCCAACGGGTGGAAGGAGAAGCAGGTACTAAAATTACTGTGCCAACTACAGAAACTGAATTCAACAGCTCAGGTAGTTCCCTTCCAGCTCCCCTCTAGTAACTTCCTAGCTTTGTTATCTCCATAAAAATGTCTTATTTACTAAGGGAGCTGCCTGAAGACTTCTCAAATTTTTGGTGTTTTTTTCATTAAACGGTTTCAGGATGAAAAGAGTTTCAGATTTTCAAGTGAGAATCACTTTTCTTCTAGAAACTTTGAGACATTTACATTAAAAGATAAGAAGTTTGCGTTAAAATTTAAAGAAGATGTTTCAAGATGATGAAAAATACGTTTTGATCCAATCAAATGAAAATGTTTGTGGCTTATTCAGTTGTAAAATGTGTTAAGGATTACTGTTTCAGAGGAAAGTATATCTAAATCAGAGAATCATACAATGGTTTCCTCGTTTGCCGAAAGGAGAGTCTCATTCATTGTCCAGTTCGGGCAGTTTGCTCCATCACAGGGAGTTCTGCTGTTATAAGAAAGTGTAACTGGTTTTGTTGGAACCAGCAAAAGTGTGTGGCAGTCAGCGGCTTGTGGAAAGGGTGGTGTTTAGTTACGTGCCAAGAGAAGGATCACCAGGGGCTCTTGTGTTGTCTTTTCTTCATTAATTGATGTCTCGGTTTCCTGCATCAACGTAAGAATGAGCAGTTCAAGTATACACCATTCCTTAAGTTCACATCTTCCATCGTTTCTTCCATAACGTTATCTAGCAGCTCTATCACCACAGATGATCTGGATCCATAATATCATGTGATATCAGGGTTTCACCTTCTGTTTTTAGCACATCACCTTGTAAATCCAGCAGGTCAATGTTTGTACACCTAGTGATGACCTGGATTCCTGACTCGGACTTCAGGCCATATGATGTAACTTCTGGTACTTAAAGGGAGCTACAGGGAAAGCTGGGGAGGGGCTTTTTATTAGGGGATGCAGGAATAGGATGAGGGGGAACAGTTTGAAGCTGAAAGAGGTGAGATTAAGATAAGATCTTAGCAAGAAATGCCCAGGTTGCCCAGGGAAGTTGTGGCTGCCCCATCCCTGGAGGTGTTCAAGGCCAGGTAGTTGAGGCTTTGAGCCCCCCGATCCAGTGGGAGGTGTCCCTGCCCATGGCAGGGAGTTGGAACTGGATAATCCTTAAGGTCCCTTCCAACCCAAACCATTCTATGGTTTTATATATTCATGTAAATAGTCGTACAGCAGCTTTCAGCTATGAATGCTTCTTTATCTGATGTCACTTAGAAGAGGAAATAGTTCTTGGCTCTGGGCAGAGGGTGGAGTTCTCTGTTTTGTAGGTGGGAGAGCTGAGACACAGTCGTGAGACAGCTGGACTGGGATCCTGAGCTTCAACTTCCATGACTAAATACTAGAAAAACCATTTTCTGATCTGTTTTCCAAGCTGTTATTCTCAAAAAAACTTTGTACAGAACACAGCTCTTCTGAACAGAAATTTGTTAGGATGGATAGACACGTGTACTACTTAAAATGAGGTAGTAATAGAAAAGTTGAATGAATACAGTTTAAAAAGTGCCCTCCTCAGAGACTGGGGCTACTGCTGACAGCGGAGGGAAAGAAAACCATTTTGCTGATAAATCAGGAAGCCTTCCTGATGGAACCAGAGGCAGAGTTGGCAGCACTGTGTACTTGAAGCTTCCTGGAAAGTAAGTGTAAAAGGGTGGAGATGGAACCAGATCATCTTTAGCTCCCTTCCAACCCAACCCATTCTATGATTCTATGATCTAATGGCAAAACCTCAGCTGTTTTTCAGCGTCTGTTCAAGCCTAGGGAGAACTGCACTTATGGTCCATCTCTCTGGGTTTACTTCGTAAGAGCAACTCCGAGGTCCAGGGAAGTAGCAGTGGATGTTACTTGCACACGTGCTTGCCCCCAAAGGCCATATTGGTGGTCTTGGTAGCCTGCTCTTCATTTAGTGCAGATGGAGCTATTTCTGGGGTTTCGTTTGCTCTCTAAGCCATCAAATCAAGTGGAAGTGCATGAACAGCACATGATGCGCGTTCCCTTAGTCAAGGAGTAGCAACTTTGGAACAGGACTCGGTCTGTGGGCACAGCTGCGGCTGTAAATCACACTGCGAGCACTGGAGGAAGAAGAGCAGCTAAAATTAAAACTGAATAGTCAAACCTGATATTTGCAATTCATTGATCTAAACTAGAATTGAAATAGTGAGATCTCTAAGTACCACTTAGTCCAAAGAAGGCTGGACAGAAACGATTGCTGTAGGGAGCAGAACCCAGGTTTCTGTAGAAAGTGAGTGTACTGGGACCGATCCACCAGAGGAGAAATGTGACCACGGAAAATAGTCAATGCTTCAATATGCCTAATTCTTCTGCTACCAAATGATCTGTAATTAAAGGAAATATCTTATTTTCAAATACATAGCAGCTTTCCAACAGCTGAACCTGCCGCTGATTAAAGTTAATCAAAGAATTGTTAGGATTATGTGTTATGGACAATCTACAGAAGAAAATGGAGTAGTCCCTGCTTACAGCTTGCTTATCGGCGTCGATTGAAGTAAACAGGACTTTTTGTTGGGTTTGATGCAGATCTGATAAGCTCTGTAGAATGTAAATCAGTTCATTAAAATTTGTAAAGCACTAAAATGAAGTAAAGGAGAAAACAGTTTAACTTTTATAGGATGTTTACTGCATATAAAGTACAATAAAATCACAATTATTCAGAAAAAAATACTGTTAAAATATGCTATCCTCAATACGTTGCTCCGGGGAAGATTTGAAATTTTTAAACTGTGATTTTTTTTCAAAGAAAAGCTGGTCTGACTCTAGAAATCTCACTGTATTGCTGTGTAATTTTGTCTCTGCAATATTCATCTCGAATCAGTCTAAAGTATGCAATACTTGTGTGGGTTTGTGCATAATCTGGTGAGACCCTTGCCCAGGTTGCCCAGAGCAGTGGTGGCTGCCCCATCCCTGGAGGTGTTCCAGGCCAGGTTGGATGGGGCTTGGAGCCCCCTGACCCAGTGGGAGGTGTCCCTGCCCATGGCAGGGGGTGGAACTGCATGGGCTTTAAGTTCCCTTCCAACCCAAACCACTCGATGATTCTATGATTCATTCTATGATAATATATATAAACATATTTATGTATGTGTGTATATTTTAACCCAGGGATCAATAAATACTGAACAGCTCCTTCATTTGTAGGACGCTGCCTAAGTTTGGGGCTATGTCAGGGAGGAAAAGAAGTAAATTATAATAATGAAAGGCAGAGGCACAGCCTCTGATGTCTTTTGACACGATGCTGGTTGGGGTTGTCCCATGCAGGGACAGGAGTTGGACTTGGTGATCCTTTTGGATCCCTTCCAGTTCAGGGCATTCTATAATTCTAACTCTGGTCTTCGCAGCTTTGTTGTATCTCCTTCTTTGATATTGTGGATGCCGAGGCAACACTGCAAATGCCGAGATGCTCTTCATTTATCTGAGGCACCTGGGAAGCTTTATCCACTCTCCGTGGATATGAGCACGTGCCGATATTACTGTATGCATACACAGGTTTATGTAACATTTGCTGTGTCTGTGTTACCTCTGTGAGTGATGCATAACCAGCAGTTGAGACCTTTCAGGGATGCTCCTTTGGAGCCTTCATGCTCTGATATCTAAAAACAACTTGTATTTTTTCCCCCCTTGCAGTTACTTCAATGAGAATCAATATCCAGACGAGGCAAAGAGAGAAGAGATTGCAAACGCCTGTAATGCAGTTATACAAAAGCCAGGTGAGGAGCTGCTCATGGTGTCCTTTCCAAAGACAATTGCAATTAGATTTCACTGCTAAATTCAGCAAATCTCATTTTATGGCTCTTGCTAACAAATGCAGTGCTCTCTGCTAATAGTAGGTTTCTTCCTGAGCGTTCTGTGGTTTGTTCAGAGCTGCCATCCTTGGATGAACATGACAGTCAATGCCATTTTCAAACCTAAATGCCGATGCCTGCAACTTAAATTCCCACCAGTTGAGATATGAAGTACAAGTTGTGCAGCTGAACGTTTCCTTTATACAGCTTTGCCAATGGCATCGCTAAGAAAGCAAACAAGTCTGAAAGGTTTTCATTCTTGATGTTCAATTATTTCAAAGAATTTATTCAAGCAGTCTTGAGAATTTTATTACGCTCCGCAAAAGTGGGTTTTACTGGTTCCGTTTTATAGATGGAAAAGCGTAAGTTCCCAGCCTGAGGCTTGCCAGAGATCACACAGCAGCTCCTTGGAGAAGTAAGGACCACCGCCTTCCTGCCTTTGAGTTTGCTGTAAAGCTTCTAGATAAGGGGCTCATATGAGAATCTGTGTATTGGTGGAGGACCTTGTATTTGGGTCAACAAGTTGCATTTTCCCTGCTGCTTGAGAAGTCGTGCTTGGGAGAGGAGCATGAATATTCAGCGTAGTATCAGTGGACGCACCTGCCTGTGCTTGGTATTGCTAAACCAACATTTGCATAGTTTTCAAAGTTGCGTTTTGAATATATTTAGATTTTATGTAACTAGAATAAAAATTGAGGCAAAAGAAAGCTAAGGCATGACTCCTCAACAATGGGACAGTCCTGGATAGCACAGAATCGTAGAGCAATTTAGGCTGGAAGTGACCTCTGAAGATCATCTGGTCAAGCAGGACCAGCTTAGAGTAGGATGTTCATGGCTTTACCTTGTTCAGTTTTGGATTTCTTCCAAACTGGAGGTTTTCCCACCTCTGAGCCCCTCTTCCACAATGTTGAGTGCTCTCGTGGCAGAATACTTGTTCCTAATACCTTGCCAGAATTACTCTTGTTGCCACTTTTTTGTGTTGCATCTTGTCTCTTTTTTTGTGGAAGCAGAGTACTCTGGTGGGTAGAGCACTGAGGAGGTTGCTCCTGGCTGATTGATCTCACCCAAAGAGTTGTGGCACTGGGTAAAAATCTGGCTGGGTGGCTGGGTCCAGAGTGTTGTGGTCACTGGAGTTAAATCCAGTTGGCAACCGGTGACAAGTAGTGTCCCCAGGTCTCAGTGTTGGAGTGGATTCTGTTTAATATCTTTATCAATGATCTGGATGAGAAGATCGAGTTTTGCAGATGACGCTGAATTGTGTTGATCTACTGGAAGGTAGGAAGGCTCTGCAGAGGGATCTGGACAAGCTAGATCAATGGTCTTAGGACGATGGGATGGAGTTCAACAAGGCTCAGTGCTGGGTCCTTCGGTCACAACAACCCCATACAACGTGGCTGGAAAGCTGCCTGGTCGAAAAGGACCTGGAGGTGTTGATCAACAGTGGCTGAAGAGGAGCCAGCAGGGGCCCAGGGGCCACCAAGGCCCTCAGCACCCTGGCTTGGCTCAGCCCTGGGGGGGCAGCAGGAGCAGGGAAGGGATGGTCCCCCTGCCCTGGGCGCTGGGGAGGCCAAACCTGGAATCCTGGGCTCAGGTTTGGGCCCCTCACTGTAAGAAAGGAGGTTGTAGCAAGGCTCTTCTCCCGAGTGACAAGCGATATGATGAGAAGAATTGCCCTCAAGTTGTGCCAGGGGAGGTTTAGATTGGATATTAGGAAAAATTCCTTCACGGAGAGGGTTGTCAAGCCCTGGCAGAGGCTGCCCAGGGCAGTGGCGGAGTCCCCGTCGCTGGAGGGATTTCAGTGCCATGTGAATGTGGTGCTTAGGGACAGGGTTTAGTGGTGGAGTTGGCAGTGTGAGGTTAAGGGTTGGACTCAGTGATCTTAAAGGACTTTTCCAACCTCAATGACTTTTTGATTCCGTGATTTGAACGAATTGCTTAAACGCTGTGTCTTGGGATCGGTAGAATATTGGAAGTGATACTGATGCAAGACATGAGCAAACAGCATGGCTATCTTCTTCCAGATTTTGCTTTCTTCCACTTGTCTCCTCTCTCCTGACTTATTTAAGCTTGAAGATTGCTGCTGTTATGTGAATGTTGTGTGTGCTGAATAAATAAACTTATAGAAACAGCGCGAGGCAGGGGAACCTCATCCCCACGCAGCCTGCAGAGCACTGAAGATGCAGCCACATTGAGAAGGGTCAAGGCCAGCAGAAGGGGTTTCCGTGCTGCCTCTGCAATGCTGGATCCCTCCAGGCCTCCCTCTTTTATGCTGGCGATCAGGAGAAGGAATTTTCTGTGCAGCTGGTTGGTCATTGTTGGGCTTTTTTCGCCTGGTTTAAGTGTAAAACTCCAATAATTTGATTTCCAGCATCCTCCCTCTTCTCCCAGAAGATCGCGAGTGTCCTGGTACGACTGGGCGAGCGTGATCAGTGCTGTGGGAGCACGACAGCAGGAAGGAAAGCAGTTTGGAGGGAATGACTCGAGATTTCTTCACTCATTTTGCTGCTGAAGAAAACACAGCATTGAACCGTGTCGTCATGGCACAGAGCAAAGAGAAGCAGCCCAAGGGTGTGCGATTCGTGGCAGGGCTGCGAGTTGAACTGGAGTTTTCTGAATCTCAGTTTTGTGCTTGGACTAGAAAAGCAGCTCTCTATTCTCCCGTGGCTCTGGATTTCATTGATTGAAGCTGCAAAGAAATTCCTGTATTTCGGATTAGAAAAAAAGAAGAAAGGCTACTTTGTTTTTAGAGAGCTATTTGGCATTTATTACCATGGCGTCTGGGCACAAGACTCTGATTCACATAAAATTCACTTTATTCTCGGTTATAATAACTTTTCAGTCAATATTTCAGAGTTTATCACTGTGTAAGGGTCTCCTGCTGACCTCTGCGACCCAATGAGTAACAATGCTGGGTTTTTCTTTTCCCCCTGTTACTTTCATAGGAAAAAAGTTATCGGATTTGGAGCGAGTTACATCCCTTAAAGTGTACAACTGGTTTGCCAACAGAAGGAAGGAGATCAAGAGAAGAGCCAATATCGGTAATGTATCACAGAGCCTGCTTTCATGTAACGGCTTGCTCAAAAGGGGTGGAAATTATGTAAGATTATTTTAGTGAAAATACCAGGGGTTATGACATCCTTTCTTAATAGAAAGTGCAGCAGTTTTTAAAATCAGTCTCTTGCAGTTCCAGCATTTTTTAAAAATATGAGTAGGAATTTAATTTATGGAATTCCATCATCAATGTGGAAAAAAGATGCGATTGTGAAGTTTTACTGGAAGATCAGTTTTAAAGAGCAAAGCGAGAATTCTGTTGGAGGAAGGAGAATCGTATTTCCCTGTGCTCAGGCTCCTTTGGGTATCCAGAATAAAATCTGAAATAAAAAATATCTGCATTGGAAAGAAAGGAAACTGAGATGATTGCAAGTTCACAACCTTGGCACGCTGTTTAAATGAAAAGCGGCTGTTGTGAAGAGCTTTTATCTGGTTATAAGTGTGGCTGTGTTCCACTGAAAGGGGCTTCTTCTCTCAGCCCAAACCTGCTGGTGTGTGTCTTACTGCCACCCCTGAGTCCCCACAGGGATCTCCAGTTGGTTTACATTTCCGATAGGACCAAAGGCTCTGCAGGCTGACTTCTCATCCCAATTACCCCTGCCCTCCTTATCGCTTTCCAAGGGCTTGCACAGAGACAGGGGGCTGGAACAAAGTAATATTTTTTCTTGATGATCAGGAGAAAACAAAAGTCACTTCAGAGTTAGCCCTGCAGGTTCTTTGTGTGAGTGGCTGATCATAAGGAAAGCAGAATCAGCTGTGAACTTGGAAGAAGCAGACCTTGTAATGTGAATAAACAGGATATTCTAATAAGAATAAACTCACGTGCGTGTGAGATTTTATGCATTTACTTAATATGCAGAACTGTGTTTGCGATATAACATAGAATCAAGGAATCATGGCATGGTTTGGGTTGGAAGAGACCTTAAAGCCCATCCAGTTCCACCTCCCTGCCGTGGGCAGGGACACCTCCCACTGGATCAGGGAGCTCCAAGCCCCATCCAACCTGGCCTTGAGCACCTCCAGGGATGGGGCAGCCACCACTGCTCTGGGCAACCTGGGCCAGGGCCTCGTCACCCTCACAGGAAAACATTTCTTCCTAAGATCTCATCTAAATCCAATTTAAATGTAGATCTAATCTAATTATAGGTGTACAGAGATCCATACCTGCCTGTTACCGGTGGTTTTGCAGATGTGGAATGTTGTGCACCTTTGCTGTCTGCTGCTTTTTGCCATATTTGTGAAAAAGAAAAATGTCTTTTTACAGCATTTGGTTGGAAGGACCAAACCAAAGGGAGCTTTAGATGCATGGATCCTGCTGGAAGATAAAGACATGTGTGGTTTTAAATCCCTTAAGTGCTTTAAAAAATATCTCCCATCTATTTTCAGACACTTTCCACCCCACTCAAGTCCTGCCAGTCCAGACTGTGTGGGGAGATCTACAGGGAATGCCTTTGCCTCTCCAGTGCATTAAAAATCAAGCTGATTTCTAATAGGAGTGGCTGGAAAACAAGGACTCGTAGGTGCAAACACCTCTTAGTTGGCAGGGAAGGGTTCAGACATGAGACATGGAGACAGCTGGGGTTGTTCAACCTGGAGAAGAGAAGGCTGCGGGGAGACCTTAGAGCAGCTCCCAGGACTGAAAGGGGCTCCAGGAAAGCTGGGGAGGGGCTTCTTACAAGGGCCTGGAGTGACAGGACGAGGGGGAACAGCTTTACATTGGAAGGGGAAGATTTAGATTAGACATTAAGAAGAAATTCTTCACAATGAGGGTGGGGAGGCCCTGGCCCAGGTTGCCCAGGGAGGCTTTGGCTGCCCCATCCCTGGAGGTGTCCAAGGCCAGGTTGGATGGGGCTTTGAGCAGCCTGGTCTCGTGGGAAATGTCCCTGCCCATGGCAGGGGGGTGGAACTGGATGGGCTTTAAGGTCTCCTTCCTGTGAATCTGTGAATCAATGAAACATTGCGGTGTCTTCCCAATAGTGGAGAACAAAGAGGAAGATGCTAAGAACTCTGTTCTTATGGTTAGTCTAACTTCTTGGAAAAAAAGCGGTTACTTTTAATATACTGCAATGCATCAGATAAATTAGGGATCCATTTGCTTTTTTCGAAGAAGCAGCAATCCTGGAGAGCCATGGAATAGATGTACAGAGTCCGGGAGGTCATTCCAACAGTGACGACGTCGATGGCAATGACTACTCAGAGCAGGTAAGCACCGTGGCTCCCAAAAAGGGAGAGTCCACGTGACATGTGAAGAGGCCTCTCTCATATCAGAGGTCTCTTGTTTTTGTTTTGCTTTTACGTAATTGTAACGGGGAAAGTGGAAGAACACGGCTCCCCTGTTTGAATGTGTTGAGCAACCAGCATTCACCCACACGGATTTGTTGTCATACAACAGGACACTTGGCAAGTACGCAATGGGGA
The DNA here is from genome assembly GCA_033558235.1 of Neomorphus geoffroyi. Taxonomy (NCBI): domain Eukaryota; kingdom Metazoa; phylum Chordata; class Aves; order Cuculiformes; family Neomorphidae; genus Neomorphus; species Neomorphus geoffroyi. Next base: position 17,659,297 of record JAUMJM010000035.1, on the reverse strand, counting down.
GGAGGAGGGAAGATGTTCAGAGGGAGGCAGAGAAGCAGAGAAGGTAGAAGAAGACAGGAGGATCTGCTCCAAACAAGCAAGTTACACCATTCACGCCACACGCAATGTATGAAAAATGTTAGGAGAGTGTTAAGTGACCCAGCGCACCCTGCGTAGCTTGCGCTCTCCTTGCCCCGGTACCGTTCTAGTTATCCACCCTCCAGAAAGGATGGACAGGTCTTTAACAGTTGCTTCTGTGTATCAGACACCAACATGCTTCCCCACAAAACTAGGCATGTTTGTTCCTCTTGCACCTATTATTTCTTTCGGCCAGAAGTGTCCCATGTACCCTGTGCTGCAGATGCTGGGAGGGGCTTATCTGGCACCCAGACGTGCAGCGGTGAACCCCAACCCAGTACACTATGATCCCTTTGGTCAACCTCGCCCAGCAAGATACTGAGAACCCTCCTCTAAGGTGCTGAGCTCCCTCAGTTTGTCTGTGGGAGGGCCTTTCAGGAGCGTCTCAGGATCAGTCCCTACGATGCTGACAGACAAAGGGTGAAGGGTGGGGGGAAAGGATTTGATTAAATCAAGTTTGACATCTGTTTGGCCCCCTACCTGTATCATATTGTTCTGCAACCGTGTGCCACTATTTGGATTGTTTACATAGTATCTGTCTTTTTTTTTTTTTTTCCTTTTTTGCATTTTAACTCTGCCTATTCTCTATTTTTCTTGGTTATTTTTAACCCTTGACAGCAACTTCTTTTTTAAATTCTCTAGCAAAAGAATACCCCTTCCCGCACTCTGAGCCCTCACCTACCCTAAAGTTGGTGACCCTTCCTTCACACACCTTCCTGACAGGTATTGCATCCCCTTCCCAATTTTCCTTCAGGTGTCAGTGTTGGCCAAACCCCCCCAGGGCTGTGTGTGCTTGGACCTGGAATAGTTCATTTCATAGAATCATAGAATCATACAATGGTTTGGATTGGAAAGGACCTTAAAGCCCATCCAGTTTCACCCCCCTGCCATGGGCAGGGACACCTCCCACTGGACCAGGGGGCTCCAAGCCCCATCCAACCTGGCCTTGAACACCTCCAGGGATGGGGCAGCCACCACTGCTCTGGGCAACCTGGGCCAGGGCCTCCCCACTTTCACAGCAAAACATTTCTCCCCAAGATCTCATCTCAGTCTCCCCTCTTTCAGCTCCAAACCGTCCCGTCTTGTCCTGTCCCTGCACTCCCTGATCCAGAGCCCCTCCCCAGCTCTCCAGTGCTCACTTGGTTCTGGTTTGGATGTGAGCTGTGTGTTCTGTGCTACACTCAGCATCTGGGGTGGGCAGACCGCTTTTAATTGACTCGTTTGGGAGAAGCAGGAAGCTCTCCCTCTGTAAAAGCTGCTGGAGGAGGGTAAGAGCAGCTGAGTGTCCTGGAATGAGTCCCTGGCAGACTTGGCCGGGGCCCAGTACGACAGATATCTGGCACAGGCATTCCCAGCCGCTCTGCTCCTGCTGGGTATTAAAGCCCTTTTTATAGGTCATCACCAGCAGATTTGGTGGAACCAGCCTTGCGAGCCCTAGATGATGAGAGGCTGCTCTCGGACTGTTATAAAATATTTTGAAGCTGCTGCCGAGCACAGATAATTCCTGGTCAGTGAGATACAGGACCTGAATACTGAGATGGAAGTTTTATGGAGACTTCCAAACTACATTTTTCTTCTGTGTATTATCCAAAATACGTTGAAAAGATAAATAAATAGGTTATTAAAATTTAAAGATCTTTGTTTAGACCTCTTAAAATTACATTTCTCAGTAATTTATCTGGGCTCCTCTATGAGGTGTAATTAAGCATTAGCAGCGAAGCGGATTAAATGATGAGCTCTCCTGATGACCATTCAACATCCCTTAGCTGTTAAAACCAGAAATTCTGTTTTCCACAGCAACACTTAAACTCTGGTAAACTTTAAAACACGAAGTTCATCCAGATACTAATGAAGTGCCTAAAACTCCCAAAGTCAGGACTTTATATTTCTTAACCGTGGTAATGAGAGGCCCTGAGAGTGTGTGCACATCACAGTGTTTGCCTGACAGTTGTTGTAAATTGATGCATTCCTTTAAATAACCTTAGGATTTTACCAAATCCTGGCTTTTCTGTCCCACTCAGCGCTGCCACCTGTCATTTTAATTTAGAAATGTGTAGTACCCATTTTAAACTTTAAATTTCACCAGTTCATCACTTTAAGGCTGTTGGAAGATCAGATAATAAATGTTTATCATGTCCTTTCTGTACATTAAAAGAATTAAAATATTTTAAAAAATCATAAAATCATAGAATGGTTTGGGTTGGAAGGGACCTGAAAGCCCATCCAGTTCCAACGCCCTGCCACGGGCAGGGACACCTCCCACTGGATCAGGGGGCTCAAAGGCTCATCCAACCTGGCCGTCAACACCTCCAGGGATCAGAGACCGCAATGTGGTAACTGTTAGCACCCCATTTTAAAGAGGAAAACACCGTGATTGTGCCCAGTGTCCCAGAAGAATTTATTTGCTGGAAGGGATTAGAGGTTAGATATTGCTGGTTCTCCTTCCTGTCGTCCAAAACCATGCCCTGTTGCAGATGTGGGCTGATAAACGTGCACATCTCACTGTAAAATTTACCCTAGAGTCGTCCGGCTTTCAGCTCTGCTATCGTGCAGCCGTTGCTGTAGAAGACAACCCTTCTTGGTTATTGATTTTAAGATTCACTGCAGTCCCATGTTCCTGTGATGCCATCACAGCTACCAACACAGTGGTCCTCCTACTCCTGAGAGACACTGATCTTCAGAATCAGGCTTAAGAAACACATGGGCTGGAGAACCCAATCTTCATATTTGAATTATGGTAGTTCTCATCCCCCAAAATTGTTGAATGGGTTTTCTTGGCAGTCCAGGAGGTTTTCAGCATCTCTTTCCTTGTACCTGTGTGAATTCAGTCTCTCCACAGGATGCTGGCTCAGACCGATGGTTGGGCTAGGTTTGTGTCCTCTTTCTGGGTGAGGTCAGTAGCAGTGTTTAAAGAAAAAGAAGCATTTGGACAACGCCCTCAGACACAAGATGTGAATTTTGGAGTTGTCCTATGCAGGGACAGGGTTAGGACTCGATGATCCTTGTGGGTCCTTTCCAGCTCAGGTCATTCAATGATTCTGTGTTTCTATGAATCATTTTATTATAGTAGGTGCCAGCTTCTCGAAGTCAGGAGTTTAGAGAGGCTTCCTGAGCTCCCGCTTCCAATTTTGATAGTGCCTAGAATTATAGAATCATGGAATGGTTTGGGTTGGAAGGGACCTTAAAGCCCATCCAGTTCCAGCCCCCCTGCCATGGACAGGGACACCTCCCACTGGATCAGGGAGCTCAAAGCCTTATCCAGCCTGGCCGGTTTTAGTAGACTAATTAGTAGACTAATTTTCCCTATACTTGTCTACACTTTCAACCCTGCACCCCCTTTTAAAGCCATTTTTACTTTGATCTGGTCTAAAAATCAACAAATCCTACAACTAAGTGAAGGAGTGCTTCCCGTTCCTGCTGTGGAATATATTCTCATTCCAGTGAGTGCCCGTGCTTATTAGATCAGAAGAAGCCATGAAAAAATCTTCTCTACTTGCTAATTACTTGTAATAAACATTTACAATATCAATCATCAGCCATCTCTTCCAGGCTGACAAACCTGAGTCTGTTTAGCCTCTCCTCGTGAGGAAGCCACCGTTGCCTCCCTTCCCCTGAGTTACTGTTCTCTCTGCCTTTTCTAGTTCTATTGTGTCCTCTTTTAAGTCAGTTGACGAGCACTGGGTACAGTACCTAAAAGGCAGGGATAGCGTGAATTTGTGCAGTGGATAATGATTCCTATCTTAGTTTGGATTCCTGACATAGCTTGTGTATCGCTTTTATCTTTATAATTTAATATTTTCTTTAGAATATTCCCCCTCCCCCTCAAATTTCTACCTAAAATTGGGTTCACCACTCCCTGCCTTGCTTACCTTTGTCTGCACAGTGAGGGAAATCCATCCTAAATCCACTTCGTAAACTCCTTTCACTTTCTCCCCCATGTAACGGATGTGCAATTCGCTGCCCCTAGCCCATCACTTCACACACTTGTTGTATCCGCTGGTTTTCTGCTGATGGAGTAACGATGCTTCTCTCTTCTCCTTTCCGCATGCGCAGGATGACAGCACTAGCCATAGTGACCATCAAGACCCCATTTCATTAGCCGTGGAAATGGCAGCGGTAAACCACACCATCTTGGCATTGGCCCGGCAAGGAGCCAACGAGATCAAGACAGAGGCTCTAGACGACGACTGATACAAAGAAAGGGGAGGGTCAAAGCAAGAAGTAACTTAGTTTTAGACGTAGCACCTTAGCAGACTTTCCTCGGTCCTTAATATGTGTTCTTACAGTATAACTTTGCAGTTTCTTGTACGTCAGTTAGCTGTTAGGGTCTTGTTCTGTGAAGATGGCATGGTGCCCTCAGCCTTTGCATATACTCTCTCAGTATTAATTCCCAATAAATAATCAATCAACCAACCAACCTCCCTCTCCCAGCCCCAGTGGCTAGAAAAATCTTGCTGCTCTGTCTTAGCATTCGAAGTGCTTCCAGGTATTTTAGACAGCCCTCAATTACAAGTCTTAGGCTACACTTAAAATCTTGGATACCCTTAGAGAGCGTGGTTAAAACAAAATAGTCTGTAAGCTTTTCCTTGTCTGAGACTGAAAGGATGCAAGCTGAGGTAGTGGCCCAGGGTCGATGGACGCCAGATCGGGAGCATCAACAGAGAGTAAAAAGAACACTAGAAACCCCACTTCAGCATGGGAATAAATGATTTCCAGCTGCAGTAAGCTGTGCCTCGTTGGTCATACAGTGACTTGATGTACTTTCAGGTGCTGTGCTGAGAATGTCCATTGGAAACACATTCACATATTTTGGTCGGTGTTCACATATTCAATACAGACATCCTCTGCTCTCACAAGCTGCGTGGCTTAGTGGATAAGTCCTGCCTTCTGCCTCTGGGACCATGATTGAAACCCAGCCTGGGATCATATGAAAAATGAGCTGAATGTCTAATGGACAACAGTCCACTTCTCAAAACCACTATTCACGATTTGGCATGGCTGGCAGTGCCTGCTCAGAAGAGGTCTAGACTTTATTGATCGGTCATTAACAATCCCACCTTTTATTCTTCCTCTCGCCTTTTCTGTCCCCACCCTACTCCCCTCTCCACTTTGCCACTTTCAAAAGCAATGTTTTGCAGGAAGGCATTAAGGTCATGAAATGGGTGAGTGGATTCTTACACGTCTGTGTAACTGATGCCTACGTCCTGACTAGCCTGAAAGGTTGTTGGAGAACTTTTGCATCTGACCTTTGCTAGATAACCATCATAGCATAAATATTCTCCTAAATAGGAACTATTTTTCTTTGTTTAGAGGCAGGAGGATCTCTTACCTGAGAAATGGGGTGTGAATGTTTTGTGTTCTCTTTACTCTGTCCTTGTTAAGACGTGAGAAAGCTATACTGCTACGAGCAATTTAATTAATAATTGGAAGCCATACTGATAATGGATGTGGTAATATTTGTAAAGCAAACCTACTTTAAGTAGCAGAAACTAATGGGATTGTTTTCCTTGATCATATGTAGCACTTTTGTTACTTTTTTCTTAGAGATATTTATATTTGATAAGTCTTTTTTTTAATCATTTGAGAATTCAAAATACCAAACAGCAAACTTGCATTACAGAGTCACCCTGCGATCACCTTGTCATCTAGTATCTAAATGATGAACTGTGTGTGCATCTAAGAAAATTACATCTGCTGGCATTGTGTGGAAATGATCTCCTGGCTTCCTGATAAAATGATATGTTGCTGCCGGTAAGAGGAAACGTTTCGATGGAAAAAGCACGGGAAGCGATAGAGACGGGCAGGGCTGTGTTACGTTAAAAATAAGAATTAAAAGCCTATGTAAACTTTTTTTATAGAGATATATAAAAAGTTGCATAGCGTTTCCGTAACATTCCATTTTGTCTTCCCAGTTATGTGGGAACAGCTTAAAAAGGGCAAACCAGCTGTCTGAAGGGTGGGGTTCCCTTTTCTCCCCTCCACTTCTAAAAGTGGAGGGAACGAAGGGAAGTGGCCATTACTTGGCTTGTTCTCAGCCCTTCCTCACACTTAACTGTCAGATAGGATTGTGAACTAACATGTGGCTCCTCAGCGGGTTCGTAGCCAGCCTAAACCCTGTCAAGGCGTAGGCTAACTCGATCACCTTTACGTCTCTTAATCTTGTGAAAATTGCTTAGGTAAGTGTGGAGGAGATTTTGTGCTTTCAGAGGGCACAGAGCCGGCACCTCTTTGTCTCTGTAACACTGAAGATAGATAGGTAAGGCTTGGCCTCGTCTTTCATTTATGGATTTCATTGGAAAATTTATGTGCTTTCCTTAGATATAGATCACTGAAGCAGAATGAAGCCGTCTTTTTTTCTGTTTTATTGTATTTCTTGTGTAGGCAAATTCATAAGTAGCATCAAGGCAGACTCAGGAAAGAAAGGAATTGGATCAACGACCGTTGCACCATTGCAGCTTTTTTTCTTAATGTCTGTGTGAATGTTTTGGTACCAAGGAGTGAAAGGACAAGGAGAGCTTTTATTTCTATTTTTGCACAGCAGAATGATGGAGCAAACTATAGCCTTAGTGGAATTTTACCTACTTATTCATACTGCAGTCACACACCGAGCTGACAAGCAACATCCACGATTTATAGTAAGGAGATTTTAATAATCGATGGCCTCTTTACGTTGGGATTGCCACCACCATTTGTTCTGGCTGTTTCATTTAAAAAAGAACAGACTCAAACTGTTGGACAGCTGCAATTTTAAAAGAAATATTGCTTACTAGAATGTCTTAAAAAAAAAAGTCATTGTTTCAAGCATCGCCTTTTTAAAGCATTAGGGAAGAATAAAAATAGAACTAGAACTTCTCTATCCTGATTTCAGGTTGGTATGATGCAGGATCAAAGACCGCTAGAATTGCATCTCTGAACCATCTAGTGTAGAGTAATCCGGTCTCAGTATCCTGTCTGAAGGTTAAACAGTTAAAGCCCTTGTGAATAGCTGGAGATTGGCAGATGCTCCTTGTCTGTAGCTTCCTGGTAAAAACATCTTTGCCCCTGAGAAATTAGCAAATGACTTAACTGGGCACCTGGACACTTACTTCCATGGTGTCAGTTTTTTGGTTTGGCCCTGCCTATTTGGGCTTTTCTTTGACCATTGAGAGCTACAAGGAAAGAGTAGGACTTCAGGTGTTACCAGGATGCTCCTGGCAGTCCATTCCTTTTGTTCTGAAAGTTCATCGTGAACAATTTGCAGTTGGCGAATAACATTTTGGTTTGACACGAATGAGCTGAAATGGAACAGAAGCTGGTGTGGTGGCATCAGGTGAAGCATACGTGATATAGAGTAAGTGAAAGAATTGGTGGTGTGTCCTGGAGTTTAGTCTGTCTTCTAGGGTTTTTTCTGCAATATGGGAGTCGTCTTTGCCTTTCTGTTTCTGGATTTTCTTGAAGACTAAGCCTCATTTTTGTAGTGTTGCAATTTGGTTGCAATTTGTTGTAGCCGATCTGGAATTCCCGCAGTTTGTGCTCGTGTGGGTTCCCTTGAAGTGGGTCTGGTGGCAGACTGGATCCACCTTTTTGTTCCGTGAATAGAGAAGCAATTACTTGGGATGCTCCTCTTCTGTGATGGGCACAGGTGGCTTTTAACTTTGTGTGAGTTCTGGCTGTTATTTTGTCGCTCATAAAGTCCTTATACTTGAGTCGTCTCTTACCGTCTTCTGAAAACAACAATTTCTACCTCCACTTCACTTCAGTGTTGGGTTGTTTTGGGGCTTTTTGCTTTGGTTTGGTTTTATTTTTTAATCCCACCTTTTTCCTGAAATACGAGATCCCAGATGTTTGCAGAAGCATTATGAATTGATGCAAATAAGTTGACGTAGCAATGAGCAGATATGTTATCCGTTGATGCCCTCACGTTATAGAAACATCTTCTAAATACTCTCTGAACCTACTTAGTGTAATCCCCTTACTCATATGTTGGAAGTGAACAAGTTGGTTGTGAGCCAGCAGTGCACCCCTGCCCCAATTAAGGAATCTCGTTAGGATGAGCCTTCAGAAAGTCAAGGGAAGCGATTAGTCCCCTCTGGTCATCACTTGTGGGACCACATCTAGAGTCTTGTGCAACGCTGGGCAGGAGTGAGGCCATCGTAGGGCTGCTGAGATGAGAGAGTTGAAGCACGTGTCATGGGTGAAAGTCTGTGAGAGCTGGGTTCGTCCAGGCTGGCTTTGAGGGCATCTTCTATTTCGTTCTTCAGCTCTCTTAGTGAGTGGGTTTAAAAAAGAGAGAGACAGGCTCTGCTTAGAGCTGCGTAGCAAAAGAGTTAAAGGGCAGTGTGCTCAAACTGCTTTAAAGAAAATCCCAGATGATTATAAAAAGAAATATTTTCGTACTCAGAGTGGTAGAACAGTGGCCCAGAAGGACGGTGGAAACCCCATCCTTGGGGATATTCAAAACTCAACTGGACGAGGTTGGATCAGAGACCTCCAGAGGTCTCTTCTGACCCAATTATTCTGTGATTCTGTACGAGCGTGCTCAGGTTGAGGTGTTTCCTAGTTCTGATCTATACTTGTTGACTTCTTTAAATAAATACTCTTAATTTGTTGTTGGCTTTTTGTTCTGTGTTGCTGTTCATAAAAATTTATCTTTCTCTTCTCCTAATAGAGGGGAGCTTTATTTGCAGGGTCTGGCTCCAGGTTCCTATCAAGCCATAAGTAATAAATGTCATTAATTATTTGCTCTGTTTACACAGTTCTTCAGGGATATTTGAATTATTCTCTTTGTTTCATTGGCTAACATCAAACTGGTAAGTTCTCCATGTTTTCATAACATTTGTGCTGCGGATCAGTTTTTGCCTTCGTTTGTGAGGATTTATCCTTGTCTTGCTGCTGTGAGTGCAGACTTGAAAAATTTCCCATAGCTGAACGTATTACATGAAAAATTGTTGCTTCCTTAAGCCCGTGGGTGACTTCCTGGGATAAACTAGAAATTTTTGGTTCAGTAAATCCTTAACTGGTGATTATCAGAAGCTGAAAGGGTATAACTGGGAAAGAGTCTCATCGTACTCGCTTGGATCCTCCTTTCCTTAAATGTTTGCTCTTGGCCACTTCACTAAGCAGGCTTTGAGGCTGGTTTGGATGTTATTTTGAAGAGAAATCACAATGGTTTTTGCTAATATAGACTGGCATGGGGTCAGTTAGACTCCCAAGTGTTAATTTCTGCCTTCAAAGTGTGTAAGAATATGGAGATGAGCTCACCAAGATTTTGAGTTCCCCTCTGTGCTATGAAAGCTTTCTTTCACAAGGAGATGCTGCTTGGAAAGAAGTGAAAGCATCCTGCTGGCCTTCCCGCAGAGGAGCTGTGTCACCAGGACATGTGTGGTCATAACAGGGTGTCATAAGGAAACAGTTCTTTGTTTTTCATATAGATAAACTCAGCAAAATTGGTATAACAAGTCTTCAAAACTCGGAATTGCTGCCCCTGAAGCGCTTAACGAAGGATATTGTTTCACTGTGTGTAATCCTGACTTGGATGGAAAGCTGCATTCACACCTTTCTCTGCAAAATGCTGAGATTGAGTGTGAGATTCTGCCCATAGTACTGAGAGCTGTGGCTCTTTAAGATTTTTTTTTCTCCCCTTTATCCCTGGAATTCTGCTTATTTTAGATATCATTTTCTTACCAGAAGGTTTATGTTCTTTCTCCCACCCCAGCTACATCAGTGTGCAGCCCTCATTCCTAGCGTTCCTTGGCCTCTTTCAAGTTCATTTCATAATTACCAGCAAATTCTGGGGTTTTTGTCAAAATAAACTTTACTCTTAGTCTAGACAAGACTTCCCACCCAAGTAGCTCTTGCACTTGAAGTTATTTAACTCGATAATATTATTTTCATCAAAGTCTTAAGCTTGTAGGCAATAATCCTGAGTTTGGTGGTGTTTTTATCGTCTGGCAGGAACCTTTGTTGGCGGGATTGGTCTTGAAAACTGTGTTATATGTCAGTGACTTAAGGTATTCATTCTTATTAGATATCTTGTGTGCGTGTGTTAGTAGCCGTAGTCAGGGTATAGCGTGATCCCGGCTAATTTAATGGAGTTCTGTAGAGTCAGGTGTTTTCACTGTGATTTCCTGGAAGGGAAGGTTGGTGACCTGACCAAAAAGTACCTTGCAGTTCCCAAGAAGAGTTGCAGAGACATTTCAGAATCAAACATTCCCTTTCGGGCTTTTTTGCGTAGCTGGGATATTTACTCAGGATATTGAATCAGTTACTGGCCAACAGGCAAGCATGAAAGCATTGCCCTAAAACTTTCATTTCAGCATCTATTACTGTTGTCTAATTTATGTTGCCTGATTATGTTGCACATTAATGAAAAGAGGCATTCTAGAGGTAGCAGCTATAAATTTGAATCAGAAATACCCCCAAAATTATTATTCTCCTGTGTGAGAACTGTGCAAGAACTAGAGAAGTGGACTTGGTCGTTTTGAGGACTGTCAAGAAGATGACAGCGTTTTGATGTTGGGTTTTGTCCAACAAATATAAATCAAATCAAATCAATGAAAGTAATCTCAGTGGCACCAGTGAAGGAGAGATGTGGGGGGAAAAATTCAAAGAGTTGTTCATCAGTAACCTTGCCTTTAGGTTTTATCCCTTAAAAGTGGCTTAGATTTGTTTGCTCGTGCCGATTTTCACGTAGGCATCCATTGAACGTAGGCGATGCTGGAGCTGGTATTGGCGCAATTAAAATCACCAGTACAAACTACTCTGTTCATGTTCAGGTTCTTCTGTCACACTCCCTGTGTGGAAACGTGTATCATACTTTAGCTTGAGCTTACTGGAAGAAGTAAACAAGTACATTTGCTCTTTCAGGATGTGCTCTGTGATGCCTGCAACATTCTTATCGGCGTAGTATCCAGGCGATAATATCGGCAGCTTGTGTTACGGAGACAGACATGGATTTGCCATTGTGGGCGCAGGGGAAAAATTCACAAAACGTATTTTAAATGTCCCCTTCAATGGTGCTGATGAAGAAAAGTAACAAATTGGTTTGATTGCTGCGATGTTGCGCTCTTCTCTGTTCTTTCCAGTAAGCTTTGGAGTGCTCTGGCCGACAGCTCAAGCCCGAGTGAACTAAACCCATTGAACTGGAGTGAACTGCGTAATGAGCCTTTGATGTTCTGTATGTACAGTGCATCTCTCACTCAGATGGCTTGGCAGGAGCCTCGCTCTGCCATTTATTCCCTCTTTTCCCTCCGTTGTTAAATGGAAGCGGGTGTATTCTGCTGATCAAAACATCCAGCACACTTCGGCTAAATCCTTTCAAACTGCAGCCAGGGTAATTGGGATGGGTAGGATAAATGCCTGAGAGTGTGGCAGTAAAAGTGATGGCAGTTCCTCTGAATGACTGGGTGTCCTCCTGACATGTAATTAGCTGCTTTAGAAAGATGTGGATTGGCATGGTCATAATTAAAAGGATTTCTGTCTTTTCTGTGATTGAAAACAGAAGATCTTCCGCCCCCTAATTCTCTTTAATACCAGTGTTATTCGTGACACTTGGAACACAGCTACTTCGTAAACTTAAATAATGACCTGTTCCTAATGGTAACTTACAACAGCAGGGACTGAAACCCAGTTTAGTTTTCTATGCAAAGCTGCTTCTCATCCTTTTATGTCCCCGTCCCCGCCCCCAGTACGTATTGCTTCTCCGTGAGGTTTAGAAACAAAGCTGATGTTCAGTTATGTGTGACAGCGTGATTATAGATTACCCTGGGTTCTGGTTTCACTCTTCTTGAACTATTTTAGAGTCGTAGTGTTGAGGAAGATCAGCCATGATCCAGGACTTTGTTGAGTTACCCATCCTTTGCTCTCACACCATCAACGACACAGTTGTCCTCTGGTCCCCGAGGCAGGGCCACGCCAGGTTCTCCTTCGTAGAGTCTTGGTTTGGAAACCTTATCAACAGTTGTTGCCAACTGTGATGTGAGGAGCTAAGTCACATTTTCTTAAGGTCTCAAAATAGCCTGCGTTGGCTGGACAACACACTTGCCATTCACGACAGGAGTAGGTACGTGGTGGTGAGCTAAAATGACATCAAAATCTTTCTCTCATACATTGCTAGATTCTCAAAAAGCATCTCTCATAGGGTGTTATGTGCCTTTTTATTCTGTGCGTTTGTGAGAAATGTTCTCTGTTGACCAGTCTTGTGCACCGCAGAGCCTGTGCTCCGTTGTTGTCCTTGAGCTTCTTGACCATAGATTTCTTTAGTGCTGTTCTCCGGCTGTAGTTACTTATCAGACGAGTGAAGATTTTGGTATGCGAAGAGATGTGTGGAGACTCTTAGTCAAATGTAGTAGAGTTAGCAGGTACCTAACTCCAACAGATCTGCAAGAAGAAGTCAGGAACTTCCTTAGGCTCTTCGTTAAATCCTGCAGTTACTTCTCCGCTTCTTTATACTGAAACACCTGTGTAAATCCCATCCAACGTCACTGTGGTTCAGGACAGACCTGTGGGTCATTGGTACTTCAGTTCTTCCAGCACCGTCACCACTGGAGGTGCTACACTCACAGTAGCAATGGTAGCAACTTCTTTTCTAGGACACACGTTTTTAGGCGTTAACTTGCTGCTGTCGCTGGCCTCAATGCAGCTTCCTGTCCCCACCCCTTCTCCTTAACTAATTAAAGTCTTCCACGTGATGGCAAGATGGCATATGTAGCTTAAATAACCCACCTCTGTAATTAAGAGGTTGACTTTAGCCTTCTGAGATGTATTTTACATCATTTGAGATTTAAAAATACCTTCTGCTTCTGAAGTTTATCTGTCAAATCGCTCAAGGAGGGCAGAGAGATAATGAGAGTAAATTATTAATTAGTATTTCTCACCCAGTATATTCCATTAAGAATATTAAGCGTATATTCCATTCCTCAAAGCACATTTGACTTTGGATATATATATTTTTTTTTTAAGTCTGCCTGCTGATAAAGTTGCTGCTATCTCTCTTTGACAGGACTGTAGTGACAGTACTGGAAATACCTGTCAGGAGTAACCAGAGCCAGGAACTCAGAATATCAGCTCACTGAGCAGTTTTTCCTATCCCAGAGCGCAAGCCATTCCGTTTATGCGCTGTGGCAAGTAAGCAGATCTTTTCAAGACCAATGTGACATAGACTCTCCCTTGCCACATTCAAGCTGTTCTTCTGTTCAAAAGGTTGGATGTAATTTTGGAGCAGAAATACCAGCAGGAGCATCTCACCGTGTTGGACAGAGTGATCTGAGTGTAGGTGGAGCTACACTGAGTTCAGATAGCACAGAAGAAGCTCGACGTGTTGCTCGGAAAGACCAGGTTTAAAGCACAGAAGGTGTAACTGTGGCTTGGGAAGGGTGGACGTCGTGGATGCTTTACTGAGGTGGTAGTTGAAGCAGTTTATGAACTGCTCTGAGGTCTCCAACATGTGTTTCTTTGTGCCACCGTGTCTTCGTGGCACCCCATATAGCATTATAAAATTAATTTAGGAGTTGTTGCTGGAATTTGAGATACGTTTTTGTTCGGTTGATTGCAGAGATAGTTGCCTGTTGGTTTGGCTGAACGTTTCCATCTGCTCATTGGGCAGTCGAATTCTGCAACTCTTCCCGCCTTTAGAGCTCATAAGTCACAGGCCTCTTTCTCCAGGTGCTTGGAGAACATAAACACTATCGAGATGAGGGAATAGATCCGGTCATTTAGAGAGTTTAGCAGAGTTGAGAATCTGTCCCGGATTTCAACAATACTTATTAATGCTGGGATTTGTAGCGAAGCAAGAACAAAACAATCCTGAAGTTGCATTGCCAATAATTCGGTTCAATGGAGTAGACTTGAAAATTAGGCGTTTGGTGAGGAGTAGAGAGTCAATGAAGCATCCCTGGGCTTTAAGAAGGTATTTGTAAATGTGTTGAGAAAAAAAAATTATTATTCCATTTATGTTTATGAATCCATTGGACACAAATGTTAAAAACTGTAAAGAGTTACATGGAAAAGGCAGGAGCTTTCAATTAGGGGATTTGGGGGTTTTTTGCATTTGGAAGGGCAGGGTGGTTCATTCATCCAGTTGGATGAAGTAGATGATAGAATAGGGAGTTTTAATCAGAAATTGAGAGGCCATCTAATATTCGTGGTCTCCTTCTAGGTGATAGACTGGTCCCTTCTGGCCTTAATTGTAAAACTATGATTCCAAAGAGGTAGACTTGTCTTTTACTCTTGCTGTTAGAACCTGTTCATAGTATTTAATTAGATTTATAGAGATTTGAGTATTAGAGTGGTTCTCTGCAGCGAGAACTTCTTTAAAAAGTATAACTTTTCCATCAGAGAACATATTGTGCCTTATGTGTCTACACCACGTGAAGTTCCAGTTGTGTATGATAAGTATCTTTTTACACTTTGTACTTCTGCCATAACAGGAATCAAACAAATGCAGTTGTGATTACAGGTGGTTTCCGTATGCTGCCGTATTGCTCCCATTCGTTCCGATAGCTCACTGATTCTGTCTGTCCACTGTCACAGCGATGCGTACTTCCATGCCAGTCACTGCTGAGCGGCTCCAGGAGCTCTGGAACAGTGTTCTCATGTTCAGACGTTATTTTTGCTTCTTATTGTAAAATAAACAGAAATACCCCAACCAAAAGCCCAGGTCAGTCTGACTTTCTAATCCTGAATTCTTTGTCGCTTTTCGTGACGTTAGACTTCGGGGTATGTGAATTCTGGTTGTTGAGGGTACCTTGGAGTGATTTTTTACCATTACCCAAACGCACTGAACATGAAAATGATTCAACATGAGTAGAATCTGATCAGTTGTGACCAGTTCCTCTTGCTGCAGTGCCTCAAGCAACTCTCTTTTACTGATGCTTTCATCGATTGCCAGAGTGCTTCAAAAAATATCACAGCCAGCAGAAGTCCTCTTAACTGGTGTCTCCTCGTATTTCCTACACGGAGCCTCTTTCTCCTTGAGGGAATTCCAGATGAGTTTTTGTGCTGTACCTCCTCCGACAGTTCTGAGCCATTCACTTCCCTCTGAAGTTGATTCTCATTGGTACCGGATTTGTCACACGTTACTCTCCCACACTTCAGTTCTTCTGATGGAGGTAATTTCTTTTATCCTTCATCCAAGCTCCTTCACACCCCGGTAATCGCATTTCACCAGGTTTGCCAGTAGTTTTCTCGTACTGAAGTGCTCTGACCTGAACCCGTTGTTCTTACGATCTCTAAATAAGGAATATTATTATTTCCATCCTGGTTAATTGATCCAG
This sequence comes from Neomorphus geoffroyi, assembly GCA_033558235.1. Taxonomy (NCBI): domain Eukaryota; kingdom Metazoa; phylum Chordata; class Aves; order Cuculiformes; family Neomorphidae; genus Neomorphus; species Neomorphus geoffroyi. The sequence continues at coordinate 17,643,929 of JAUMJM010000035.1, read as the reverse complement.
TGTAATGCTGACGCTTAGATTTCCTTCAATCTTATGAAATCTTCCGAGCTTTCCGCTAGCCAAAAGACCCCAGGTTTTTCCAGCGTGGTTCGTTAGCAGCCCTCCTCCCTTCCCTCATTTTGATGTTTAGATTAGAAAATCAGGGAAATAATAACTTTTAAGTATAATCTTTTTTTTATTACTACTTGGACTGCCTTTTTTTTACTGGTGGACTGGTACGGGGCTGTGCCCTTCAGCAGACACTCAAAATTACTTGCAAAAATAAAGGTATATCTTGCTAGAGCAGTGCTTGTAAACAGGCTAACGTTGTGTTTCTTGCACACAATTACAGTGCTCAGGTTTAGCTCTTCAGTTCTTTGTGCTCTTTGCTGCCTCTCCCAGTCCCGTTAGGACTCACTTGTTGCTCTCAGTGTCCTTTCTCCCTTTTTGCAGACTTCAGTGAGTTGTGCTGTTATCATTCTGTTCCTCCCTGCTTTCTCTTGTTTCTTTTTCCTGTACAGGCACCTTCAAGCACCGTATTTTTGGTTAGACCTGTTTAAATTCCTTTAGTACTACTTCAGTCCAACTCAAGAGGCATCCCCCTTTACTTTTCCCTCTTAGGTGATGCTGTATCAATTGCTTGCTTGAAGTCCAAATACGTATTGGCCAGAGTGTAGCATAAACAGGAAAGATTTTGTCTACTCTGACCTTTTAAAAATGAAATGAACTCGTCAATTCACAGCAGGTTCTTTATTTGCAACCTCCCGTGTGAAATAAGGCAATTCTGAGGTGTTGGACCGTGAGTTAACAGGGACGGACGAGGTAGTAGCATTGGTTTCTTTGATTTTACTTTGTCTTGGTTGTGCTCAGAGTTGAAAGCTGTCTTGGTGCTGGGTTTTGTGGTAAGCATCCTTCTGCCTGCTTTTCTCTTGCAAGGATTTGGGACAGGACTTGGCATGGCTTTACCGAAAGAGTCTGTGTAACTGGCTGTTCCTTTTGTCACGTCCTTCACGCAGCCTTCGGGATCACTTTTTGCAACCAGACTTGCTTTTTAGTATTAAGTTGTTTTAGATTTGAAGGTGATTGGAAAAAAAATTGAAATTACTTTTCCAAGTGAAAAATCATAATGAAAGCAGAGTTTGCATTCTGAACTTCCCGTCGTTCAGTATCATCCACTGAATTTTTCTCTCTTTTTGGCTTCTGCATAAATTTAGCTGTCATCTCGTGCTCAACTCAAGCTTGTGACTTGTTTCTGAGGTCAGAGCCCTGTTTGTTCTTTCAAGAAGGACAGGTTTCCCTTCTCATCACCCACTGCAATACAAGCAGGAACGCAAACCTCTTTTTTGCCTCGCTTTTGGCTCTCCCCGTGCCGTTACAATGTCTTTCCGAATCTCGTCAACAGCCGATTCTCCTTAGTTTGCTCCCGGAGTTGTTCTTGAGGGTTGTGGGCAACGCGTTGCTCACCAGCACAACCGCTCAGCTGCTGCTGGCCTGAACTGGGAGAGCGCCGCATCTCTTTGGAAGTCAGATGTCAAATCCGATATGATAAAGCGATATCACGGTGCCGCAGAACCACCGAAAGACAGGCTTTTACCTTAAAGATAATACAGGAATAACAAATCTAAACTCGATTTAGTTCAATAGCAGTTCTATCAAAGGGTGACAAATAAAAGTCAGTCGTGTCCGTGGGGAGCACTATTTTCTTGACAGATTGCCTTGGCTGTCTCCCTCTTGGTCTTTATGATCTTCCCAAGGCTGACGAAAGCCCAGGAAGTGTGAAATATGTGTAGTACTTTTTTTAATTTCATTTTTTTTTCTTAGTGTCAATTTAAAAAGTGCCTAAGTGAGTAACAGGACTCCAGAGTGAGTTGGAGGAATAGGATTAGACCTCATTTCCCTCTTAAGAAAAGAGCTCTCCCTGCGGTCCCTCCGCATGTGCGGCTCCAGGCAAGCAGTGGGAGTCCAGAGCCCCACAGAATTTAGCTGGAAAGGAATCTCCTCTCGTTCCTCCTGCCAACCCCTTGGTTTTTAATCTGCTGGTGGGGATCGTAACAAATCTCATTTCTTAGCCAGACTTTAGCAATCTGTAGTTCGGGGTAAATGGTAAAGAAGAGGAAGCTTGAGCAGAATTCGGTTGGAAACTGCCTCTTGGATTGCAGATCCAAACAGCTTTGTGCATTAAACCTGCACCTCTGGATAACTGGGTAGAAAAAGCTAATGGGTATATAATTAATCACCCCTTTTTGGAAGCACGGAGGCAGTTTCTTCCTATATTCTTAATTATTTCTAGGTTTATCATAATGGCACCTGCGAAATATATTGTCAGAGCCATTGTAGCTCTTGGCAGGGGGCTCTAATTTTGTAAACATACAAGAGAATTTTATGTGAGTTAAAAAAAAATAGATACCGATGCTAGTTTAAAGAACTACATTAAAGGAGAATTTCTTCTGACCGTAGTAAAAGGAAATATAAGAGAACACTACTAAGATGTATTAGTGCCACTTAAGGATTCTGAAAATGAAAGCAATCCATATGTAGATGTTTTATTTTTCATTAGTAACGAAATGTTGTTTTCACTCTGACAACTTAACAACGTGTGAGTTGGGAAAGCCTAGGAAATTACTCTTGGCAAGAAAAGCTATAAGGACATCTCTTTTGCAGAGAACAGAAAATTAGCTTGTAGGATGTTGATGGGTGTTGATATAAGCAATGATCAAACAGGAATCTACTGCTGGGGTACAGCTGAAAACCAAGTGTTCGTGGAGCCTCTGACTCACACGGCCCGTTGGGCGTTGGGTTCTCGCCCTGCTCCAGAGATGCCTCTTTTTAATGGCGATTTTTTTCTTTCTAAAGCGAGTGATTGTCAATAACAGTGGTTGTAATTGAAAAAAGATTAATGTGGGTAGTGAGCGCTGCAAACCTAGAAGCGAAAAGGCAGCGGAGCGGTGTGAGAGGCACACACAAGAGGAGCAAAAACCCCCATGCAAAGCACCGAGGAGTCATGTTTTTCTTGTCAAACTGCAGTGTGTCTTAATGCTGTTCTGCTGCCACGTTGGCGCGGCAGCCGGGGTCTCGCGTCCCTGTTGTGTGTTGGGTGGCCAGAGTCACCTATGGTGACGTGGTGTCTCTCCTAAACGCATCAGTAGTACAAGTTGAGCTGTGTCCCATCTTTGCCGGTCACCGTACCTCGCCAGCGGGTTCCTACGTGTCCGTACGTCCCTCTGTCAGCATCTTCCGCTCGCGTATTTGTTTCTCCTGCCATGTGCCCCCATGAAAATGGCACCTGTGTCTCATCTGCTGTAGGTGTTCTGCCTACCTCAAGAGGTAAACATGGTATCCTAGGGTCGTGTGTTCACAGTCTGGTCTTCTTTTTTTTTACACGAGCACTAGCACGCGCACACACACACACACTGGAATGTATATTCTCCTCCCCCTCGCCCCAAATAACCTCTTGACCTGATCCTTGCTGTAGCCACCACCAACTCCTCTTGCAAATTGGATGCTGCTTTAAATGTGAAAACAAATGTTCAAGAAGCTATAAAACCTGAATGAAAGCTAAAGCTGAATTTATAAAGCCTTGTTGCATATGAGCCAAAAGTGCAAAAAGCTCTATATAATGAACTAACCTGCCACTCATATAAATATAAATATATATAAATATATTAAAATCAGACTGTTCTACAAAATTGTGTATTTGTATTTTTGTGTACGTACAATTTTCTGCTAAGCAGAAGGAGGATGTAGTATAGGATGATGTGAGAAGAGATTTTGTTTAATCATATTTCTTTGTTACTTATTTTTGTTAACATCCAGATGCCTGTCTTTGTCTTATGTGTATGACACTGTTCGAAAGGTGCAGTATCGCTCTCCTGCCCGCGCGTTAAACCTCTTCCACCGTGAAAGAGTTGGGTAACGCTACACATCCTCATCAAACCCCACAGATACGCCTCGGTCTCGATCCTAACAAGGGCTGCTCGTTCAGCTTAAAGACTTAGATATTTCACACTGGCATTTATCGGGCACATTCTGTTGTTGCTCCTAATGTCAAATATTCACACGCTGGTTGATTGCTTTCATACAGACGTTCTCCAAGCACGTTGCCTGCACCACCTGTGGTCTGTAGTGTCATTGCTACTGGTCCTCAGCCTGAAATTTTAGGGGAGAGGGGATGAAATAGTATGGACTGGGAGAGAGGATGAGCAGGTCCTTGTGTTGAAGTCCCTTATGGAAGGAAATAAGCAGGCAGGGAAGCAGTGCTGTGCGTCACGGGGGAGTGAATCTCAGGTAACATCACCACGGAGGAAGGTGCTGCAGGAAGCTTGTGTTCCCCACAGCCATCTGGGCGCTGCCAAAGGGTATTTTTGCTTTCAAGGAAGGCGAGTTGGCAAGGTAATGGGGTGTAACTTTCCTTGTGCCTCTTCAGACACGTCCTCCATCCCACGCACATCTCTGGTGGCTTCATGGCAGTTTGGCCCATTGCTGTAGGAACACTTGCAGCAGCTCTATGTGATCAAGTCCATCCTCTTATGGCCCGGTGCTATGATTTTTAAGAAAAGATGCTAATGTTTAAGAAGAATATTGCGGAATCTTCTCCAGATCACTGTGTTTGTCTGCAAGGGGCCGAGTGGGTCTGCTCCCTTCTCTGTCAAAAGGAGCAAAGCGATGGTTTTCTGTCTCGTGTTGCACTTGGGAATCGTTAGTTATGTGTTACAGAGTGGAAAGACAGGGGTCAAAGGAGAACTGGGTAAAACTGGAGGTAGTGGAAAAACTGATGTAAAGCTTTGGGCATGAGGTGATGGATGTTCACCTTCCAGTTTTGCTGCAGACCCTGGAGACAAACCGGTCCTTTCTGTGCACCTGGGTGTTCCCCTCTCCAAAACGCAGGCAAGAATCAATACCTGTCCCAGCTTCCTGGGGTGCGGGTACTGCGGGAGTACGAAAAGTCAATCAGCACCTTCCCTTGGGTCCTTTGTGCTCTTTCTTTTCTTTTAGATTTCATTTGTATCATTGTTTGAACAGAATTTCGGCTGAGTGAGAGCGATGCTGCACCTTTCCCTGTAGGGCTCATATTTATAACAATGTGTAATGACTGTAGCAAAAGTCCTTGTTTCCTTATGTGAATGGACAGAGAAACAAGTGCTCTATTGTATTGATTAAAATAGTTCAAATGAGTCCTGTATCATTGTATCTCCTATTCTGGATTAGTGCCTTTTGGACAGTAGACTGTTCTGTAATTAAAATGTAGTATAACTGCTTTTTTGTACAGTTTTGTTTTAATAAAACTTTTTTTTAATTTGTGTTTATTTTAGTATTGTACCTATTAGAAAATAAAAATGTATAACAACACCGATGCCTTTCTTCTAGCGTCCTTCTTGAGCAAAGCTGGCTGGGTGTGAAAGCCTTGGACATGATCATGGGAATCGTGGAATCATTAAGGCTGGATCAGATATCTCAGCTCATCCAGGCCAACCATCAGCCCAACCCCATTGCACCAACTAAACCCTGTCCCCAGGTGCCACGGCCACACGGGTTTTGAGCTCCTCCTGGGATGGGGACTCCACCACTGCCCTGAGCAGCCTCTGCCAGGGCTTCACCACTCTTTCTGTAAAGAAATATTTCCCAATATCCAATCCAAACCTCCCCTGGCACAACCTGAGGCCATTCCCTCTCGTCCCATCACCTGTCACTTGGGAGCAGAGCCCAACCCCCACCTGGCTCCAACCTCCTTTCCAGGAGCTGCAGAGAGCCATGAGGTCTCCCCTCAGCCTCCTCTGCTCCAGACTAAACCCCCCCAGGGCCCTCAGATGCTCCCACAACCCCTCTTCTCCAGCCCCTTCCCCAGCTCCGCTCCCTTCTCCCCACGCGCTCCAGCCCCTCCAGGGCTTTCTTGGCGTGAGGGGCCCAAACCTGAGCCCAGCATTCCAGGTTTGGCCTCCCCAGCGCCCAGGGCAGGGGGACCATCCCTTCCCTGCTCCTGCTGCCCCCCCCAGGGCTGAGCCAAGCCAGGCTGCTGGGGGCCTTGGTGGCCCCTGGGCCCCTGCTGGCTCCTCTTCAGCCGCTGTGGCCCAGAACAAATGACACCTAAATGATGTCCTGAGAACTTCCTGAATGTAGTAAAACGAAGGTGTGTGAGAAAGACAAAGGTCTCTGTGCTGTCCCGTTTCGTGGGTCTTTTGGGGGTGGAAGTGGTGGACACTGGTGGTACCTTTGGGGCAGCGGCATCATTTCCTTGGAGTCCAAGCCATGGGCTGACAGCAAAGGCCTTTGGGGGCTCTTTCCACTGAAAGGAAATCGCAAGAGTAGACATCTGTCTCCTTCGAAGTGCAGTGGTGGCTGTCACAGGTAAATCCACTGGTCATACAGTGCTGTAATAGCCACAGAGGTGGTACAGGTGAGGCAAGAAGGTGCACTTCTCTTTGGAAACACCCACCATGCTCCAGGAGCCTCAAGGACCCATGCCAACACCAAAGGGCGCTTGCTAGAGTTGTTGAAGCTCTGCAGGAAGCGGACTGGGGGGCCATTTGGTAATAAACCCAGAAATATGCTGGGAGTAACGAGTAGAGGTGTAGCTTTGGGAAGTCAAGGCAGGAGGACGCGTTGCCTGCCCTTACATCATGGCCTGGCTGTGCTCCGTATCTCAGGGGTCTCCAAGCAGGATTGGTGGGGAACAGCTGCAGTGGGGGGGTAGGGATATAGGGTTAGGAGAACAGTCTTAACACAACAGAAAGTGATTCCTTCAGCCTGGAGAAGAGAAGGCTGTGGGGAGACCTTAGAGCAGCTCCCAGGACTGAAAGGGGCTCCAGGAAAGCTGGGGAGGGGCTCTGGATCAGGGAGTGCAGGGACAGGACGCTAAGGCTGCAAGAGGGGAGATTGAGATGAGATCTCAGGAAGAAATGTTTCCCTATGAGCGTGGTGAGGCCCTGGCCCAGGGTGCCCAGAGCAGTGGTGGCTGCCCCATCCCTGGAGGTGTTCAAGGCCAGGTTGGATGGGGCTTGGAGCCCCCTGATCCAGTGGCAGGTGTCTCTGCCCATGGCGGGGGATGGGCTGGATGGACTTTGAGGTCCCTTCCAACCCAAACCATTCCATGATTGCTTTATTGAGCTGGAGTCAGAGTTCTTCCACACTGTTTAAAACCAGCGAGTGCAGCCAGGGTTTGAGGGTGATTTGAGGGAGGTTGCTCAGGATGGACACCCCCACGACAAGGGCAGGGCAGCGCTTGCTGTGTTGAGGCTGTGGATGACAAATAAGGTACCTTAGGGGTGGAAGAACCTTTCTGCCTTGTCCTTGTACCTCTCTCAGACAACGCAGGGATGGGAAAAATTATCGAAGGCTCTGCCATCATCTGCCGCGTCAGCCGAGGGCGTTTTTGATCCTGGAGGGAGCAGCCGGGGATGGTGGAACAAACCTCCAGGGAATGTGGGGCTGTTACCACCTTGCGAAAGGAAACAGTAAAACCAGGATCGTGCTGTGAATCAGTGTTGGGTTGATGTCTGGAATTGAAGGCTGAGCCACAAGAACGAGTCCTTTTCGATGATTTTTCTCTTTGGGCTTTGTTAACCCTTAACACGTTTCATTTTGTTCTGTTTTCCATCATAAAGGGGACCCAATGGAACAGCTTGGCCATCACAGAGGAGCTGATGACACAGCTGAGCATCGGAGCCCACGGCCCCAGTGTTGGGTTTTGGAGGAGAGACGGAGGATGTGAAAGGAGCCACAAGCAGTGGGCAGGAGCCATGGTGACGTGACCTTTCCTGACATGACAGGGTGCACACATGGTTCCCTGTCCCAAGGAGAGAGCTCCCCATCCCTGCCCAGGGCTAAGGATGACAAAGTCATAGAATCATTGAATCATTAAGGCTGGAAAAGACCTCTAAGACAATGCAGTCCAACCATCAGTCCAGCCCCACTGTGCCTGATAAACCCTGTCCCAAAGTGCCCCATCTACACAGTTTTTGAACCCCTCCAGGGATGGGGACTCCCCCACTGCCCTGGGAGCCTCTGCCAGGGCTTCACCGCTCTTTCAGTAAAGAAATTGTTCCCAATATCCAATCTAAACCTGCCCTGGCACAACGTGGGGCCGTTTCCTCCCGTCCTATCCCTACTTACTTGCGAGAAGGGACTGACAGCCACCTCACTCCAACCTCCTTTCCAGGAGCTGCAGAGCACGATGAGGTCTCCCTTCCGCCTCCTCTTCTCCAGACTAAACAGCCCTGGGTCCATCAAGCCGCTCCTTGTAAGATTTGTTCCCCAGATCACTCACCAACTTCTCTCCCTGCATCACAGATGAAAACCAAGAATGCAGAAAAATTCCATTTGGAGATTTTTTAAAAGAAACACCCCACGGCTTTCGCAGCCCATTTTGAGCTCCTTTTTTCCTCCGGGGGAACCAGATGATCAGGGCAAAACAAGGTAAAACAACAAACAGACAAACAACCACCACCACAAAACACTCCCACTCATCACAGGTGAGTGACCAAGGGTCAATTGGCCCAGCTCACAGCAGAGCATCTCCTCGCACAGCTCAGCCAGGGTCAAGCGAGAAGCCCATGTGTGACCCCCAGCGCCATCCCCACACTCCCCTCCCTCTCTCCGGCTCCACCGCCAGCCACCACCAGTGGCTCTGCTGCCTTCCCCACCTGCCTGCTGTGGCAAAGGGCTTGAAGACAAGACAGGACTTCTGAGGAGTTGCTGAGGGCCCAGGGGGGGTTTAGTCTGGAGCAGAGGAGGCTGAGGGGAGACCTCATGGCTCTGTGCAGCTCCTGGAAAGGAGGCTGGAGCCAGGTGGGTGCTGATCTCCCAAGTAACAAGTGATGGGACGAGAGGAAATGGCCTCAAGTTGCACCAGGGGAGGTTTATATTGGATATTGGGAACAATTTCTTTGAACTGCAAGAGCGGTGAAGCCCTGGCAGAGGCTCCCAGGGCAGTGGTGGAGTCCCCATCCCTGCAGGGGCTCAAAAGGCGCAGCCGTGGGACTTCAGGACATGGTTCAGCCAGCTCAGTGGGGCTGAATTTGATCTTAGAGGTCTTTTCCAACCTTTATGATTCTGTGCAAACGATGACCATGGGATTCAATTTGAAGGAAAGATGTGGGGGAAAGTGCTCTTCGTATTTTCCTGCTCATTTTGATCAGTGCCTTTTAAAAACCAGCTTTGGCTGAAGAACAGAAAGCGATGTACGGTTGCCGTGCGGGGAAGGTGTTACAACCACCTTCCGGGAAGAGCGAGGTTTGAACAAAGTAACAGAGCTTCAAAAGGCTCCTGTGTTTCAGCCAAAGAGTGGGGCTTTTTTTCAGAAGGCAAAACATTAAAGGGAAGTGGCTTAAAAAAAATAAAAGCAGCTGTATTTTCGTGCACTGATTGCAAGACAACACTGATAAAAATATCCTTCGCCAAATGACTTTCGGCAGGGATTGTGGAATCAACACAGCAACTGCTGCTTTTAAAAAAATTACAAAATAAAACAAAACCAACCAGAAAAAAAAAAATCCAAGTCAACCCCTTTTCCAACACAAAGCATTTTGGAGACGAGTGTTGCTCAAGAGAAAGGAAATGGTGTGACCTGGGGAGGGAGTTTCAAGGGCATCTTGCTGCCCTGAAACAGTGGTTGGGTACATTGGGTTTCTCATCGCCCCAAGGCCTTTTGGTGGCGGCAGGTTTCCCCTCCCTGCCTGGATCTACAGAATAACCCCCCAAAGCCATAGCGAGGGGGATGTCAACTTCTCTGCTCACTGAGGCACCCAGAGCTCATTGCCATGCAAGGCAGCAGCAGGGGTACAAGAGCAGAGGTTTTTCCACTGTGCATTAGATGGGGTCAGGGATAGTGGGTGCAGGTTTGGCACCATTTGTGCCTTTGAACAAGGCTGGTGCATATCAAGAGGTTCCATTAAGAACCTCTATGATCCACCAGAACTTCAACTTGGATTAGTATGGGGACAGGTATGGTTGGACTCAATGATCTCGGAGGTCTTTTCCAGTCAGATGGTTCTATGATTCTACAATTCCATGAGTGTGGCAATCCCATCACACCAGCACACCTCCTCCTCAGGTGCCGGTGGGTGCGTTAAGCCTGAAAGGACAACCTGCAGCATCATCCCAGGTGGTCTGGCCCATGGTGTGAGCAGCAAAGTGGGCAGATGGCAGCGTGAGGCAAATGTGCTGGGTAAGTGGCGTTCACTTGGTGCTGCAAGGGCCTGGGGGGAAATCATAGAATGGTTTGGGTTGGAAGGGACATTTAAGCCCACCCAGTTCCAACCCCCTGCCATGGGACCCAGCTGGATCAGGGGGCTCCAAGCCCCATCCAACCTGGCCTTGAACACCTCCAGGGATGGAGCAGCCACCACTGCTCAGGGAAACCTGGGACAGGGCCTCCCCACCCTCACAGCAAAACATTTCTGCCTAAAATCTCATCTCAGTCTCCCCTCTTTCAATGTAAAACCATTCCCCCTCATCCTTGTTATACATTGCAGGGGTTTTTGAAATTTAAATTTATCAGGTTTTTTTTTTCAGTTTCCTGATTCACTTCGATCTCATGACCTGTAGGAGCTGCCTGCCCAGTCTCTCACTGCTCTGCCCAAACCCCCAGCCCATGACGCAGCCCAAGGGCAGACACCTCCAGGGGCAGCGGTGGAAGGAGCCTGAGGTGGGACAACACCAGGCGGAGAGCCCCGATGAGCTATGGGGAGATGGTTTGGCATTTGGATTTGTGGTGGGTTTTTTTAATAAGAGGCAAATCTTTTACAGACCAGACCCAGGCAACGCAGCTGCACTGCTGAGTCACTGGTCACTGTGGAAGGCACTGGGGCCAAGTTTTCAGGCTGTGGGACACAACTTGTCCCAGCCATGGCAGGTGTGAATTTGCAGTTTTCATTCCCTTACATTGCACCTCACACACCGTGATCTACGGCCACGGGACAGAGGTCTCTCCAGGGCTGCTGAAAGAATGTTTCTGTTTTTCAGACCAGTGGTGAGACAGTCCCAAAGCCACCTTGTGGTTCTTAATCTGGACAACTGACCACGAAATAAATCATTGCTTCTGCATTACCTTTTAGCTCTCTTGCTGTGAATTCACAGAATCACAGAATCATCTGGATGGAAAAGACCTCTGAGATCATTGAGTCCAACCGCGCCTGTCCCCTCACTAAACCACGTCCCTGAGCACCTCACCTACCCGGCTTCTAAACCCCTCCAGGGAGGGGGGCTCCACCACCTCCCTGGGAGCCTCTGCCAGGCCCCGAGAACTCTTTCAGGGAAGGAATTTTTCCTGATGTCCAGTCTGAATTTCCCCTGGTGCAACATCCAGTCATTTCTTCTCATCCTATCACCTGTCACTTGGGAGAAGAGATCAGCACCCAGGACAGGCTGGCTCTGGCCACAGCTGCTGTCCCCTTTCCCCTGCAGCTGCCCGGTGCAAACCCGTGCTGAGCTCCTTGGAGCAGCCCATCTTCTCAACTCTTGCTTGCTTCACCTGTACAGTTTGGGGAAATCGGGTAACACTGGGCTGTGATCACGTTAAAATGAGCGGTCGGTTTGATTGGGTTTTACAAAGGGACCAGCTCCATCCCAGCTCCCTCCTCATTCACCAGGTTGCGGATTTCTAAGCAGTTTCCCTGCAGATCATGGAGTCATTAAGGTTGGAAAAGACATCTAAGATCATCCAGTCCAACCCCACCGTGCCGACCAAACCCTGTCCTCATGTGTCACGGCCACAGGTTTCTGAACCCCTCCAGGGATGGGGACTCCACCACTGCCCTGGGAGCCTCTGCCAGGGCTTCACCACTCTTCCTGTAAAGAAATTGTTCCCAATATCCAATCTGAACCTCCCCTGGTGCAACTTGAGGCCATTTCCTCTCATCCCATCACCTGTCACTTGGGAGAAGAGCTCAGCCCCCCTCCTGGCTCCAATCTCCTTGCCAGGAGCTGCAGAGAGCCATGAGGTCTCCCCCCAGCCTCCTCTTCTTCAGACTGAAAAACCCCATTTCCCTCAGACGCTCCCACAACCCCTCTTCTCCAGCCCCTTCCCCAGCTCCGCTCCCTTCTCCGCACGCGCTCCAGCCCCTCAAGGGCTTTCTTGGCGTGAGGGGCCCAAACCTGAGCCCAGCATTCCAGGTTTGGCCTCCCCAGCGCCCAGGGCAGGGGGACCATCCCTTCCCTGCTCCTGCTGCCCCCCCAGGGCTGAGCCAAGCCAGGGTGCTGGGGGCCTTGGTGGCCCCTGGGCCCCTGCTGGCTCCTCTTCAGCCGCTGTGGCCCAGCACCCCCAGGGCCTTTTCCTTGGGGCAGCTTTCCAGCCGCTCTGCCCCCAGCCTGGAGCTGCACGGGGTTGCTGTGAGCCAAGGGCAGGACCCGGCCCTTGGCCTTGTTGACCCCCATCCCGTTGGGCTCAGCCCATGGATCCAGCCTGGCCAGGTCCCTCTGCAGAGCCTCCCTGCCCTCCAGCAGATCCACACTGCCACCCAGCTCGGTGTCATCTCCAAACTGACTGAGGGAGCACTCAGCCTTCTGGCGACAGGAAGCGGATTAACAAGGTGCAGAGTCTCTGGATATGAAGAAGACGTTTATTCAGGTACTGCGGGCTGCGTCGCTGTATAATACAATATTACAGTAATTTAGTATTGTACAGAAATAATTAAAAACTTTACAGCTCATTACAAAGTATCTTTGGATTTCAGCTCATTTAAAGGACACCGATCGAGAGGTGACGCCACTCTTCACTCACAGACCCACCACACGTACAGAGAGCAACGGAAGGGCGAGCTGGGAAGGGCTCTCCCCAGGCACGGCCACCGCGGTGGGGAAGCCCAAATGCTTTTCCATGGTGGTGGAAAAGCAAAACTCACGTTGGCTGCAGGGAGCAGCCGTGGGGCGAGCGGGGAGGAACGGCACTGAAGACAAAGATGTCTGAAGCAAGGTGGGAACGCGCCCATTCACACCCTTCCAGTTATTGCTCTTCAAAATCAGTTTGGAAGGGGCAAGCGAGGGCAGAGCAGCTGCCTCTCCCACCCAACAAAAGAACTGAGCGCGTAAGGCTGGGAAGGGAAATGTCTTTAAGGTCTTGGGTTTGAGGAGCCCCAAGCCACATCCTCTTTCCATTGCGGCACTTGGATGCCAGAGCCAGGACAAGACTTGTCCAGGCTGTGCCAGGAGGCTCTGCTGCCCATTGAACCTGGCCCTGCCGAGCCCTCCTTGGGGTGAAAAATGTGACAGTGGTTTGGGAGGAGGAGGAGGGCACAGAAACCAAAGCAAAGATGGACAAAGGAGGTCAAGGAAGAAGACACTTATTTGTGACCCCAAGTCTGTAGTGTGACCAGTCTGCACCTTCCCATATCACGATCTTCCTCTCCTAAAAGCTGGGCAGCCCCAGGGTCGGTAGGAAACCCAGCCCCTTGCCGCATCGGCTGCCAACCTGGGGATAAGGCACTGCGAAACCCAGCTCCCTGTGCAAAGAACCGGCAGTGCCCGCGTAAGGACAACACAAGCACCAACGCAGAAAAGACTCTTCAGCAGCTCCGTTACCGTACAAGCAGCTCTGACAACACCCAAGCCCGTTCCACACAGGTTCTCACGGTCGATGAGTGGGAACAAGGAGGGTTTCTTGGTTCATAGGAGAGTAAAGAGGTGTTGAGCATCCTGCGTTGCACGGCCCAGGGAGCTTCCATCTCAAGCACGGACAAAACTCTCTTCTTAAGGACTCAGGCTGAACACAGAACTCGTTTCTAATAGTTTTCCGCTACTAAACCACATCACTAAAGGGAAGAGCCAAGGCCCTCAAACCAAAAAGGTGTTATTTTGGACACAGATCAAAACACCACAAGAGCTGAAAACAACACAAGAAAAAGGCTTGGCCTGTTTGAGAAAACCCCCGAAGGACTCTCCAAAACATATCCTCTTGGCTGAGCTGGAGCAACGACAGCACAGTTCAGGGCCCCACAGCCCACGCTGAGGAAGGGAACTGACGAGCTGTGGACACAGGCTCGGACCATTACACTTCCTACCCACAAACACAATTTTCTACACTCAGAATCCAAGACCCATCATGGTTCAGGGACACAGAAAGCAAGCTTGCACCACCAAGTAGACACAGGAGATGAGACGCTCACTACAAATTACATTTCCTGCATTAAATATTCTTCCTCCTTCTATAAAGTGCATGAAAAACTTGGAAAATATGCATAGCTAATAGCGCGCCAGCCTCAGTTGCTGGGCGATTCCAGTTGAGAGCACCTCCTCCTCTATGCTGAGTGTAGAGTTCCCCTAATGCTATCAATAATACACATAGATATGTAACCTTCATTAGGGTTTTAAACTGTTCTGGTTAGTTGGCTTTGCTGGTGCAAAGAAAACGATGGCTTTGAGTGGAGGGATGTGCACTCACTGTGCCAAAACCTTCAAAAATATCTTTGAAAGGAACCTCACATGCCGAGGAAAGCTGGGGTGAGTAGGAAGGAGTCAGAGAAGTCCTCGAAGAACGTCCTCATGGCTGAAATGGATGCGTTTGCCTCCCTGGAGCCTGTGTCACATTGGGGCGAGTCGGTCAGGATGGCTTCATTTTTGGGGCAATTGTCAAGGTGGGATTTGAGGAGAGGTTTAGTTTCAAACGAGATGGTAAAACCCAAGAGAGCTACAAGTAAAATCCTCTCTCCTCCAAAGGTGCCCTGTTAATGGAACCACTTTGTCAGGCTATTCATCCACTGATGTTTCAAAACATAGCAGCCACGTTTAAGAGGTCTGCTTCCAGGACAAGCTATCCCAGAGGAGGCAGCGAGTACGTTGGGTTCAAATTGAGTTTCACACCCCTCTGAATATGCACAACATGACTGAGGGTGGGTGGGAGAGGAAATCCACCCCATATCAGTTGGCTGCATTGGCTGCAGCCTCTGACCATGTGCTCCAGATGTGCAAACACTGCAATATGACCTCAGGCAGTTGGAGATGTAGTACAAACACGGAAGGAATTTATAGTGGGGAGCATAAACAGTGAACTATTAACCCAGCTGCTTTCTGCTTGACCCTTTCACTCCTGCAACTTTGATACCTCTACATCAGCCTCAGAGCCTTGAGAGACAGAGGCTTCAAAAGGACTTGACAGGTTCTTCCCTTCATATCTCCCCCAAAGGGGCCACCAAGCAAATATCAAGGAATTTTAAAGAGATCCCTAAATCCAGTAAATGAAATGCTGAGACTAAAAACCAACTATCGGTCAGGGGCTGTTTCACATTAACTAACTTTCCACAGCACATCAGAACAAAGTGCAATTAGAAAAAAAGGTGAGGATGCATTTTAGAAAACTCACAAGGCAGTTTAAGAGGCTTCATATTAATTAGCGCGTGGTCTTTCATCCACAAGACTTGTCATTTTGTTGCATGAGTTGTGTCTATAAAAACAGTTACAATTTTAAAACTCAGGATTTTAGAGTCTGAATGCTTCACTATTAAACTTCTCCTATCATCTTGGCTTGAATAGACAGGAGCTTCCAGCAAAGGAAAAAGGAAAATCTGGACACTAAAAACATCTTTAAAAGCTGGTCTGTACATTTTATATTATGATTTCTTTAGGAAAATTTAGGAAACACTAGGTACACAAAGCAGAAAGGATACACAAATCCCTGGCAGCACCAGGCACGCTGCTCTGTAACCCAGCCCACTTCTTGCTGCTACAGATTAGTTTCTATTTTAATTTTATTCCTTCTGCATAAATGATATTAATTACAGTAAATCAGCATAATTATCTCCTTCGCTAAGCATCCCTCTCTCCTTTGATGACAATGTATCTTTCCCTTGGACCTCTGAACCAGAAGGCTAAGGCACTTAGATATCCACACGCAGCACGGGCAGCGACTAGATACGTATTAACATTTAATCATCAATTTATCATCCTAAATATTCCCCATGTAGATAAAATGTCTACTGCTGAAGCTGTCCAATCGCCCCCGTGATGACTAAACAAGATATAAACAGCTCAGAACATAAAACTCTGCAGCTTTTTTGGATTCATTAGAAAATGTGTGTGTACGTTGATATGTGTACGTGTAAATACAAATATACAGCCAGTAACGTATAATTTGTGCCACAGGCAGTTAAAGAATAGCAAGGCTTACCAAAAATAAAACCAGGTTTTATAAAAGCCAGCCCAAACTTCCCACTTGCAAGAGAGACTCGTTTTGAAGACGACTCTTCAGCCGTTCAACCAGGTTTGCTTCCGCGTGCCGCTGGGAGGGTTTAGCTGGCGATGGAGGCACCTCCTCTTTGGACCGACACTTGGCATGATGCCAGTAGAGCTCCTCCGTGCAACGTCAGGACGATTGTAAAGCGCAAACTTTTCTTATTTTAAAACAATAAATAAAAATAAATAGACTGGATTAATCCCATCGCCACCCTCTGCTTTGCATAACTGGTAAAAATCCAAGCGTCTCCAAATGATGGGTGGGAACACGGCAGCACGGAAATGCTGATAGCTCTGCAAAAATCCTCTTGGCACAAAGGACAGAACCAATGAGAAGGTCCTGTCACTTTGGGACAAGTGAGAGAGGGGATCCTGTCATGGTGAGAACGCATGTTAAATAGAATAGACAGCAAATTCGCTCAGCTCTCCTCTTTCCTAAAAAGAAGGGATCAAAAATATTAGAGAGCGTGTCATGGCCCCTTCTCATCAGCTTAAGAGATTGTGCTGATTCCTACAGAAGGAGAGAGGGACAATGGGACAGTCAACAAACGGGCACTGGTCCCTGGCCACATACCCAAAGAGCTGTTGCTTTATAAATCATGGGGGTTTTGGTGTTCTTTATTTCCAAACAAGGTTCTCTGCCCGTCTGGAATCATTACACCCTTGCCCTTTCACCATGTATTACACGATATATGGACACAGCTCTTTGGAAATTAGAAAAGAACTGTTATTTTGGGGAGGTTTTTTATGAATTGCCAGTCACACCGAGACAGCCATGGGTACATGGGGTGAATTTTGTAGCTATTGGAAAGCCATTTGAACAATTTACACACCTCTTCCTTCTCTGAAAGGCGGCAGAGAGCAGAGCTTACACCCACCCAGCGCCACGAGCCTTCACCAGCTGCCATCAGTCATACCCTGAAGCGTCACAATTTGTAACAGGAAACGAAGGATGTAGATCCAGCACCGTGACAAGGCAAAGAATTAACATGTCAATCACCCAAAGCAGAGAGAAAACCCTTCATTAGTGTTTGCCACAACCTAGAAGTTCACATGGTTGGTTTAGTCCCCGACGCTAGAAGATATGCTCCCCTGGTTGCGTTGCGTGGTGTTTGTTGTGGAAGGTAGCACTGCCTCAGTTTGCCCAGGATTTCCTGTTCTCTGCATTTTTCTGGCTCTTCTCTGGTCGCAGCATGGATCCTCCCTCTGATTTTGCCAGGGCTGTGAGTGAAGCCAGGTTGGAGGCTGATCCGGAGAAGTTGCCACTCTTCCTGTTCTCAGCAGTGGCTCCTCCTTGCAGCCTCAGTCCCGTGCTCCGCCGTCTCACTGGTCCTGTGGCCTTTTTAACTCTGTCTGGTTTCACAAGCAATCCGTAGCCTGGGTTGCATCGGAAATACTGCTTCCCACCAATCGAGCCATCGTTCTTACCTTTGACAAGAAGAGAAAAAAAGATGACGGTCAAAAGGGTTTTTATTCCATGCATATGGCGTGCTAGCAGGAGGACCTGAAGGGAGCCTACAAGAAAGCCAGGGACGGACTCTTTCCAAGGGCCTGTAGTGACAGGACGAGGGGGAACGGCTTTAAATTGGAAGGGGGAAGATCTAGATTGGACATTAGGAAGAAATTCTCCATGATGAGGATGATGAGACTCTGGCCCAGGTTGCCCAGGGAAGTTGTGGATGCCGCCTCCCTGGAGATGTTCAAGGCCAGGTTGGATGGGGCTTGGAGCCCCCTGATCCAGTGGGAGGTGTCCCTGCCCATGGCAGGGGGTGGAACTGGATGGGCTTTAAGGTCCCTTCCAACCCAAACCATTCCATGATTCTATGACATCAGAAGAAAGCAAGGAGAAAATGGTGGGACGGAAGACAACTGCTCCATATAAATACACTGTGAAGGTGAACACCCAGGAGGAAAAAGCCCCGTGGGCACTAGAGGACAAAGCTGGTACAACAGCAAACAAGTATCAATTGGAGATCAATGCACTTATTGACAGAAAGAGGAGTATTCCAACTGCCAGAGGAACAAAGAAGTGGGAGTAGCCTTCCCACAGGAGTGAAGACTAAAAGCACCCCATCAGCTGGTTTTATATTTGAAGCTGATAAAATTGAGTAGAGGAAGCAGCCGTTCGTGACAGCAGAAGGCTGGACTTGAAGCAGGGGACTCCTTGCTGCAGGCTTTTGCTCCAGCAGCACCACAGAATCACAGAATGCTTCGGTTTGGAAGGGACCTTTTAGGTCAGCCAGTCCAAGCCCCGTGCAGGAACAGGGACATCAACCAGATCAGAGCCTCATCCAACCTGTCCTTGAATGCTTCCAGGGATGGGGCCTCCTCTGCCTCCCTGGGCAACCTGTTCCAGTGCTCCACCACCCTCACTTTAAAACTTTCTTCCTTATATCCAGCCTAAATCTACCATCACTTAGTTTAAAACCATTACTCCTTGCCTTGTCAAACCAGGCCTTGCTAAAAAGTCTATCCCCAGCTATCCTACAGATCTCCTGTAAGTGCTGGACCAGTCCGCTTCACTGCCCAGCACCAGCAAGGCCATGACATGGAGACAGCTACCCGAAAACGGACACTCCACCTTATTCTTCCCCCCTGCTCCCTATCCAGGGAAATTCTTTAATTTCACCAAGGTGTAAAACCATTAATTCAGCAATAGATGCGTTAGCGAACTGTCAGAAAGGAAGAAAAAAAGCCATTTAAAAAAGCTTTTGGTTTTGAGTGGATGAGTCTGACGTTGAGAAGAGTTAGTATTTCCATGCCATAAAGCCTTCAGAGAACAGAAAGAGCGATTTCTTCACACTGATGCTGTTGAGGTCTTTCTCTGTCATAGAATCATTGAATCACTAAGGTTGAAAAAGACCTCTACCAACCACCAAACCACATCCCAAAGCACCATGTCTACCCATTTTTTGAATCCCTTCAGGGATGAGGACTTGACAACTGCCTGGGCAAGAGTGGAGATTTTCTCCCTTTAGAGCATTTCAAGAGTTTCACAAACGCAGTTCTGGGTACCAGGACAGAGACCACTGCTATCTGTAATGGGAATGCCAAAAGATACAACAAATGACATAAAGCCACGCCTTTTGTGTTATGGGCATCTCCTCCGCTCTACCACCAGTGTTGGGTCCGATACACCATCATATGGCCAAGGACTCGGACTTCTGCCCCTGTCTGTAGTGCAACAAAGATAGAAATTCGTGACCGTATTTCCCAAGTGGAGCTTCAGATGTGTCAGAAACCACTTATGCTCCAACAGATCAAGGACTTCATCAAGAGCTGATTTCCCCAGCAGACCAAAAATCTTGGAGCCATTCGACGCGTCCACAGACAGCAAAGCTGATGCTTACTGGGTATGTGCAAAAGCTTAAGACAATTAGCACCGTGAACCAGAGTAGCCAGGCAGGGACGGAAGGCGATTTCTCAAAATTGAGTCTGTAAATGTATTTTTAAATTTTCTTTTACATTAAGACACAAATTCAGGATTAAGAAGCAGGTCTACAGCTTTCAAAGACATTAAAGCTACAGTTTGCTTTCCAGGATGGCAAATTCCAGAGGGTTTTCTGCAACCAGCTCAAAACACTCTGTTCCAGTTGAGCTTTTATGAGCACATCTTGCGTAGGGAAGATACCTCCTCATTTAATGGGAGTCCTGGATCCTTGATATAGTACTTATCTTGGTGAACCACCCCAACCCCAGGAAGTGTGCAGCACAGACGAGTGTGAGCAGCTCCTTGGGACGTGTCGATTCACCAAACAGAGTCTGCACTGCAGACCTGGAATGCTGCTGCAGCTTGGTTAAGGGGATTTCACTAAGGAGCTTTATGTGTCCTTGGTAAACCAAACCCTCTTACTATCAACAGCAGTGGCATCTACTGCGCGTCTCCTGAATTTTCCACTAGCACAACCTGCCTTCCCCCAGTCCTGCCTGACCTTGGAGAGAATGAGACCCATGAAAGTGGACGTGAACCTGCAGAGAAACGGAGTTGGGAAGCCTGAGGGTCCAGCAGAGAACAAATACCTTTCTTTCTTATTGTCCTGAAGTCACTGTTTTCCCGAATCAAAAAGGGCACATATGAACAGAGCCTCCTTCCCTAGAAATAGCACCCTAGTTTCCCAAAAGTCTGTATTTGAGCCCAGATTCTGGGAAAACTACAGATCTACAGGTAAGAGTCAGATGGGAATGAGACCAATGAGAAGCTGAAAGAAACTTTGTCATCCATATGTCTTGATGGTCAATGTATGACTATTCCTTACTGTTCATGTCTACAGGTATAACACACACCCACAAATCCAGATGATTTTAAAATAGCTTCTGAGAGGCGAGGTAACCTGTTCTGATGCCTGGCATAGAAACATAGAATGGTTTGGGTTGGAAGGGACCTTAAAAGATCATCCAGCTCCAACCCCCTGCCATAGGCAGGGACACCTCCCACTGGATCAGGGTCCTCAAGACCCCATCCGACCTGGCCTTGAACACCTCCAGAGATGGGGCTTCCACCACTGCTCTGGGCAATCTTGGCCAGGGCCTCATCACCCTCGTTGTGAAGAATTTCTTTCTAATACCTCATCTAAATCTCCCCTCTTTCAGGTTAAAACCCTTCCCCCCTGTCCTGTCTCTGTACTCCTGATAAATAGCCCGTCCCCAGCTTTCCTTTTGCCCCCCTTTCAGTACTGGGAGGCTGCTCTAAGGTCTCCTTGCAGCCTTCTCTTGTCCAGGCTGAACAACCCCAACTCTCTTACTTAGCATCTTACTAAGTAAATATCTTACCTAGCCTAAATGTTCATGGAATGCTTTGGGTTGGAAGGAATCTTAGAGCCCATCCAGTTCCAACCCCTCTGCCATGGGCAGGAACATCTTCCACTGGATCAGGGGGCTCAAAGCTTCATTCAATCTGGCCTTGAACACCTCTAGGGACAGGGCTTCCACGACTTCTCTGGACAATCTGTTTCAGTGCCTGTTCCTCGGCTCATCTGAATCCCAGAACTCCTGTTGCACTCGACACCCTTATCCTCATAGGGGAAGTCCAGAAGAGAACGTTTCAAACACAAGGCCTATCTCCTGCAACTATATACGCACCGAGCTGCCTTGCAAAGGCAATCCTGATCCCACCTCTGCTGTAAGGATCAGTGAAATCACAGAGAATGGACCCAATTCAGAGGTCAGTGCGCCTTGGTTTACAAAGGTGGGCTGGAAAAAGATCAGGGCAGGGAAAGGTGTTTTGTATTTCCCTTCTCAAAATGCACCCACTAATGGCTAATGACCCCCACCCTCATTAAAACACGGCGTTACAGTGAACACTGCCAACTCCGATGTGCTGTCTGCTTTATACCCAGTCTAGGTCACATTTTACCTGAAGGCAAATCCAGTTCGACACCAACCCACGTTCCATCCTGAAAGTCTGTGGGCCCAATATATCTAACGATGCCTGTCTTATTTGCGCCAACTGTGACGTATTCTCCCTCTTTCAGCCACTCAGGAATTTCATTGGCATCTTCAGAGTCAGAAGTCACGTCCAGCTTTTCTTCTGCCATCTCTGACCCATTATGGTTCAGTCCCCGGGCAGCAGACGTGCTCTTTTCTCCTTCTGGCTGCTCTTCTATGTTTAGTGAACAGCTGGGATCTGTCCCCAGCATGCTTGTAAAAGACTTGAGCTCTGATGTCTTGACTTTCTGGATTTTGAAGGGTGAGGCTGCAACACCGGGCTGGGACAATTGGTCAGGATGAATCTGTGGTTTGGGAAACCCCAGTTCTGAACACCCAGAAGCCATTTCTTTTCTCCTAGCTTGTCCAGCTGATTCCGCTGATTGTTTGGATAACAATTCCTTCTTTGGAGCAGAGGTAGAAACAAAGGATTTTGCATCAATAGCTACAGAGGCATCATTTGTCTGCTCACTTTGAGTCACAGGAGATGTGCAAGATTTTGATTTCAGAGCATCATTTCCATTCACTTCAGTGCTGTCTTTAGGTCTTGTGTGAGCACTTTGAAGGCTGAAGGCGGGCAGACTCTCTCTTTTAGAATTGAGACAGCTCTCTGAAGAATTGTCTGAGTGTCCTAGCACATCAGAAGAAGAGACCTGAGTCACAGCAGGAGCTGGGAAGTCACTCGTTGCAGCCGTTTGACCTCCTGGTTGAGCCACAGCATCGCTTCCTGCTACAAGAGCTTCAGAGAGGGTGGCTGTCGAGACACTGTGAGAAAAGTACCCACTGGAGGCTTCACTCAGAGGACTTGGAGGTCCTTCCTGGGAGTCCTGCACCTGGCTATCTCCTGTGGGCTGCTGCAAAGGCACTTTGGGTGTCTTTTCTGGACTCTTGTCCACCTTAGACGTCTGCACTGCAGTTTCGAATGGCTCTTTCCCTGCTTCCTCTTGGTTAATCTGAAAGAGAAGAGAATAGGGACCATGGAGCTCTGTTATCCAAAATATCTGGGCTAAAAGGATAGATATGAGGCCTCTGGGAAGTACTAAGGCCTTCAGCTTATCTAAATCCCTGTGTAGCTGCAATCTCCAAAAGATGCAAGCTGATCCGAAGTCAGCTTTGCAAACCTGGTAGGACTGTCAGCTCATTTCTTCCATTAATAAGAAAAGTGTCAACTAAAAGAAATACGTCCCCCAATATTTACTGAGAAATTATTTATATTACAGGAATGGTCATTTGCTGTTTGAATAGCAGGATTTATACGGAATGTGAAACAGCCATGATCTATAAGTCTCTCACAGTTATTTGGCTTAAGTCTCAGGATTGATAAATCATGCCTCTCCAACTAAACTGTCATTTATGTCCCCGTTTCCAAATGCCATTCCCACCTCAATGCCGCCAGCACCACACACTTTCAGAGTATGAAATTAACTGCACCTCATGAGATTAACAGCCCATTTTAGTGATGTATTTCTTGGCTGTAAAGTTTACTAAATCTGATAGATCAATATCTTTGCCAGCACATGTACTCTAAAAGATTAGGATGTCTCTAAATCTCTTTGGGAGGGAAGGAGGAGGTTGCTGATATGAAGGGGTGGGGGGAAAGTGGTTGGAGGACAGCAGATCTGTCCATACCTTAACTCTCAAGTGTATGTTTTTGTTTAAGTGGTCAAAATTTTGTAGTTTATCCCATCTAGTGGTTAAGTGTCTCAAATACAGGATTTTTACCTTATTCTGAAGTGCCTTTTCCACTGGAAACCTAAGTAGCATTTCATAGAATTGCTCGGTTGGAAAAGACCTTTGAGATCATTGAATCCAACCGTACCTGTCCACTACTAAACCAGATCCCTGAGAAACTCATCTACCCAGCTCTTAAACCCCTCAGGGATGGGGACTCCACCACCTCCCTGGGGCAGGTGAAGAAGAAAGAGGGATTCGACTGAATTACAGGAATTGCAGAACCAAAGGGAAGTTTTGCTAAGTGAATGCAATACAGAAGAGTTATTTGAAATATCCCTGTGGATTAAAGACATATTTTTAGTTTTTCAGCGAGGACGGTGTCCACATGGACTCTGCAGCTCTGCTCTTTCTTTGGGTTTTCCCTTGTAAGCATTCAGATAACACACATTTTGCTAAGACAATAGAAGCCCAGTGGGAAAAAGCTGCTTTGCTATTCATGAGACTGAAGTTCTGCTGAACTGTGGGAGATCATAGGGTCTATTTTCTCTCCAGCTTAGCAAGAGCCTTTCTTTCACGCCGATATCATGAATTGGCTTGAAATGTAAAACTGAGAATTAAACTCAGCACTCAGAATATCAGACACGTTCCATTTATAGAAAGCATCAGAGCCCAGCAATTTGCCTTTTAAAGCAGCAAACCAGCTATATTTTAGCTGGTTAACTGTTAATGCAATCATTAACCAGGCTTTCCAATATAAAGGTGTAACCAGTGATGTAAGGTGAGATTTTACCACGAGTGAGGGAAGTACAGCAACACACACTGCATTTAATTGTCTCACAGTGAAGCAACAGCAGCGCCACAGGTTTTAAGTAGTTAACCCAGCAGCTGCTTTTGCCACCTCTGGTTTCCAGGCACATGAATATGAAAATTGTATCATCACACCCTGAGACGTGCTTACCTGTTTTATCTTTGCAGCGCTGGCGTCAACACTGGCAGACTGAACCATAATTCGTGGGACAGCCTGCAGGAATGAAACAAAAGAGAGCATTGTTCCCTTAAAGGATTAAATATTGCCAAACCAGGCAACATTAACCCTTATATTTGAAATTTTGGAATTGCAAACAAACCTTTGTCACGAAAGGATGGAGCATTGCTATTGTGTTGCATTCTGATGACATACTCCAAGGGGGCAAAAACCTTAACCAAGGCATCTCTGGATCTTAACACATAAGCAGCTACAAGTACAAATTTGTAGCGTACAAAGTTTTCTGTTGTGCAGTTGGTCAAAGACAAGACCACCAAGCAATCAGATGACAAAGATCTGAGGTTGTGCTGCTCTGGCTAGTGGAATCTTCAGCTTCAGTTCATCTCCAAAACTCTTTCTCCATCTTCAGTATCTTAAATCAGTTTAGAGTTTAGCATTATCCTCTTTAACTCAAAAAGCCAGACAGAAACAAGATCTGCTCATCCTCTTTTCAAAGAGGGCACCACCAGTGCCTGCTAGAGTGGAGACTACACATGCCATTTGCTAACCACAACATACTGGCCCTGTGCCACAAGAACCACTTCTGTGTTTGAACAGTAACTTCTCTTTTACAGCATGGGGCTTGATATGAAGGCACTGACAATAAATGTCTCTCACTTGCACCTTATTCAGGTTTTTATGTCAAAGATTTGAAATAATCACGCTGTAACAGCAAATTGTGACACTTGACTATAAATCTTAGGCCAAGTCATCAACTTGGGCTGCTGTGTCTGTTGACACCAGGGGGAAAGGGACGGCCAGTTCAACAGAGAACCTTGGGAAAGGGGAGCATCAAGAAAAGAAGAGAGGAGAAAAAGGCAGAAACATCTCTCTTTAGCACTGTCAAATAACTTATTGCAAATGGAGGTCCATACTTCCAGGGAAAGAACACTTTAAGGGTGACACATTATGCAATTTGGGAGCAATCTGCTTTTTTTGGGTTTTTTCTCCAATGGATGTGAGAACTCCTTCTGTAGGAACATGCAGGCAGTGCTCATCTATTTCCAGAATTCAACAATCTGTTTAAAGAACTGAAACTTTCCAGCTAAAGCTTAAGACACTCCTCTCTTGCCTCCCTTCCAAGTAGAGTAAGGCAGGAATATGACTAATCCTGTCCTCCAAAGAAATAAACATGGGAGAAAAGAGCAGCAGAGATCACCAGGAATTAAATAAAACCATGATTGTTAGAAGTGAAAAATAAAAAGACAGACAAAACCCCTAACAGGTTCACAGTGCATCAAACCAAATATTTTTAAGACATTCAAAGAAAATAAAGCAGAACAGGACGGGTTTGCTTGTCATTAAACCTGCTGACTGAAAGGACACCACTGGTGTGAGGTTCAGAGCAACCTGGCTCTATTTTGGGTGACCACGGTACGAGTGTTTTGAGATCCTTACTAGCACAGGCACTGGGGCTGCAGGAAGCAGACGGTGTCCTGGATCAGAACAAATCAATGAAGCCTAAAAATAAACACAGCTTTAGGTCTCATGATCCAGTGGTTTTCAGACACCTTGTACTCCAGAACTTTGGCTTCCTTTGGGATGAAGTGGCAATCTTCTAAGAGAAAAGCATGAACCTGAAAGCAACTGCAGGAGTGACTTGTGACCGAGTCCAGAGACAGCTGAGAGCAACGAGGGGCAGTGGGGACTCTGCCTCGTCCTAAGTGTTAACTCGGACACGCAAGGACAACTTGACTGTCATAAAAATCAAGGGTTTCACTTCAACAAAGACTGGACAGGAGAGAGATTAACTTTCTTTTCACAGGATCACAGAACAGTTTGGGTTGGAAGGCACCTGAAGGATCACCCAGTTCCAACTCCCCTGCCACGGGCAGGGACACCTCCCACTGGATCAGGGGGCTCAAAGCCCCATTCAACTTGGCCTTCAACACCTCCAGGGATGGATCAGCCACAATTTCTCTGGGCATCTTGTGCCAGCACCTCACCACCCTCACAGGAAAACATTTCTTCCTAAGATCGCATCTCAATCTCCCCTCTTGCAGCTGAAAACTGTCCCCCCTCATCCTGTCCCTACACTCCCTGATCAAGGGCCCCTCCCCAGCTTTCCTGGAGCCCCTTTCAGTACTGGGAGGCTGCTCTAAGGTCTCCCCGCAGCCTTGTCTTCTCCCGGCTGAAGAAACCAAACTTTCTCAGCCTGCCCTTTTCATTATTTTTGAGAAATCCCTGCAAATTTTCACTTTAATGGAGGCTTATCACAGTGTTAAAGGGAGCAGAGTATTTGGCAGAACATGTTTGCTCCTCTTGAAGCATCTTTGAACCATGCATGGGTCGGTCTGTCTTCAGAGTGCAAAGCCAAGCTATTAAGTATCACCTTCTAAAGAAAAAAATACCTGTATCACAAGGCATTAGGGCCAATCCCTAGGCAGGTACTTACATAGCACTGCAAACCTTTTGCAGAGGTGCAGCTGAACCTCAGTGAGAAGCCAAGACTCTTGAATTCCAATTATCCTAGTTAAATATCTCTATGCTCCAGTGCTAAAAGCACTGCATTTTGGCATCTTGGAAACACTGCACAAATCAAAAAGACTGTCCTTGTTGCTTCCACACTACTGTGTGATCTGATACAGCAGGAAAACAGCTTTTTTCAGCAGACCTTGTAGCAGGGGCTAATGGCAGCTCCAGGCTCTCCCGCTGGCACCATAACACGACTCAGTCTTCTTGCTCCACTTTCCCCCGGCATACGCGCCATCTCTGGGAAGAGCTCTGGCATCGTTATCCAGAGACAAGCACTCAGAATTGTTATACGAAAAAGTAATTAAATATATTTTCCAGTTCCTTTGATTTCCTTTCCTCTCTTTAAAACAAATAAACACAGCAAAGTGTTGTTTTGTGTTGTTTTTTCTCCTCTCTCAAAACCCTTTGTTCTTACAGAATGTAAATCCATGAAATCTATAAACCCAGTTGATATCAAATAGCAAAAGAATTACACCCATTACACTCGAATCATTCCCCATCAAGTTCTCCTCCTGAAAGGATGACGAATCCCAAAACTACAATGACTTTGCCAAGCAATGTTTAGAAAAACACGGAGAAAGAAGCAATTATGAGAAGTGGCGCTTGCCCAACTTTGGTGTTGACAAGAAACAGATGGGCAGAAGAACCCTCATTGGGGCAGCAAGGGTAGTAAACCAAATCGTCGTTACAAAATGCAGTCAAGTTACTTGGGGGGGGGTGCTGAAAACAATGTGTTTGCCTATCCATGAAGACATTTACTGGATGAAAAATATTTCTGAGTTGAGAGCCAAGTTCTGTCATTAAATGTTTGTAGATAGCGACAGCACAACGAGACAGATATATTTACCCAATGGCAAAACATGACCCTGTTACAGAGATAATTTTTGGCACAATTTCTTCAAGCAAGCTGACAAAATACAGAGTAAGAGAGAACATGAAAGCAATTCACTTTAAAGCATCTTCGAATCTTTGCAGAACAAAAATTGTCTTTTTCCTGAGAGCTGCTACTCTGTGAACTGAGTTTATAAGCATTTCTAAGAGTGCATGTTTTCTGGTCAGATGAGGGGTTGGCTTGCACATACTCTGAGGTCACCAAAAGCCATGTAGTTACTCACGACCAGCATAATCTGAAGGCCAACTTGGTATGTTGGTAAGTGTGAACAGGAAAAGCAAATGTCTAGAGAAAAGAAGGCTCTGGGAGACCTCAGAGCCTTCCAGTAATAAAAGGGTCTCCAGGAAAGCTGGGCAGAGGCTCTTTATCAGGGAGTGCAGGGATAGGACGAGGGGGAAGAGTTTTCAGCTGAAAGAGGGGAAATTGAGATTACACATTAGGAAGAAATGTTTTGCTGTGAGGGTGGGGAGGCCCTGGCCCAGGTTGCCCAGAGAATTGTGGCTGTCCCATCCCTGGAGGTGTTCAAAGCTGGGCTGGATGGGGCTTTGAGCCCCCTGATTCAGTGGGAGGTGTCTCTGCCCATGGCAGGGTGTTGGAACTGAATGGGCTTTAAGGTCCCTTCCAACACAAACCATTCTGTGATTCTATGATCTCACCCACTTACAGAGGCACCAAAATTAATTCTAAATGATCTCTTTCACACCACTTTTTACATATGTATAATGGCCATAAGTTGCGCCACGGCAGGTTCAGATTAGACATTAGAAAAAATTCCTTCCCTGAAAGGGTTCTCAGGCCCTGGCAGAGGCTCCCAGGGAGGTGGTGGAGTCCCCATCCCTGGAGGTATTTAAAAGCCGGGTACATGAGGTGCTCAGGGATCTGGTTTAGCAGTGGACAGGTACGGTTGGACTCGATGATCTCAAAGGTCTTTTCCAACCAGACGATTCTATGTTTCTAACCCCTTAAATGAGCACCAAACCCCACATTCTGGAGCTACTTCCATGGCATTAAACATTTTGTAAAACGCCTCTGACAATGGTGACCAACGACTTCAGTAAAAAGACTTTTGAATTCATGTCACCAGATGAAAATCCCTCAGTGTTAACACCCAATATGCAGTAAATTCAGTGCAGTTAACAGAACAGACAGGACCAGCACATACAGGAATTAGTATCCAAGCTCCAGAAATGCTCTTGCCAAGGTTAGAGCTGATGCAATCCTAAAAGTGCATCAGCAGAGAACTTGCACTGCTCTTGTCTACGCTTTACCATCCGCAGATTGGAATGACGGAGCTCAAGGACTGTCACACTGACTGTATTATGTTCACATCACCGCTTAAAAGCAGCTATTGGAAACTTCTGCAACAAGGCGGAACAGTTGCTTCATTAAATGTAGATTTAAATCTCCCCAGGGAAGCAGTCACAGCACCGAGTCTGCCAGCATTCCAGAAGCATTTGGACAATGCCCTCAGTCACACGATGTGAATGTTGGGAGTGTCCTGTGTAGGGACAGGAGTTGGACTCGATGATCCTTTTGGGTCCCTTCCAACCTGGGTAATTCTATGAAATCAGTTTTGAGCCCTCACGATACAATACTGTTGCAGGACATACACAGCAGTGCAGTAAGAACTGCGATTCCCCTAGTACACAGCCAAAACAGTTGAATCCAGTTTTAAAAGCCCCCTCCCAACAACATTCCACTCTGCATTCAATTTTAAACCCATTTTAAAGTCATTAATCATTCAAATATAAAATCTGTGTTCCAAAAGGAGATGGTAATGCCAGTACGTTTGTTTGTTGTTTTTTGGTGTGTGTTTGTTTTTAGGTGTGTGTTTGTTTTGTTCTCTAAAGACTCTACGCATTTAAAAAAGAACCTAAACTAGAACCACAGAATGGTTTTGGTTGGAAAAGACCTTAAGATCGTTGAGTCCAACCATCAATCCAGTCCTGCTAAGTCTGCCACTAGACCATGTCCCAAAGTACGACATCTGCTCATCTTTTAAACACCTCCAGGGATGGGGACTCAACCACTTCCCTGAGCAGCCTCTTCCAATGCTTGACAACCCTTTCAGTGAAGAAATTCCTCCTACTATCCAACCTAAATCTCCCGTGGCACAACTTGAGGCCATTTCCCCTTGTCCTGTCACTGGCTACCAGGGAGAAGAGACCAAACCTCACCTCACTACAACAATTCCACCTTATTCCACCTTCCATATATGGAACATTTCAGTCAGTAATAATGCTTTTGGATCCCACATTTCTAATATACTTTATGCAAAATTAACCATATCATTTTCCATACTGCTCAATTGCTTCATTCCTAGGTCTGGGCAGATTAAAAGGGTAATTTGTAACCATTTTCAAGTTAGTTCATAAAGAGGTTTCAGCGTTTTCCTCTAAGAACTTTAAAAGCCAGTTTTCCATACTTATTCTGATTAAAAACTACTCGTATGAGGATGATAGCTAAAACTGAACTCAGAAAGAAATCAAAACACTAACAACTCAGTCACAAGAGTGAGACACATGAGCTCTGCCGGCCACAGAGGATCCATGGAGCTGTGCTGATTACAGCATCCAAACGATTCTTTATTTGAAACACTGAAAAAAGCCTTCAGGATTTTAAAGAAGGTTCTCCGAGGCCACATTATTTACATTTGATTAAGGAATATCAGTTCTTGCAATTATACTGTGCACATCCATGAAACTGTTATTTTTAATGCACTGCCAGAAAAAGGCTTTTGTCTATTTAGATAGTTTTTCATTAACTGCACTTCATTACTTTTTAAGATTAATTGCTATGTTGGCTTCAGAAGGTGAAGGAGAACACATTGAAAGCTGCCCTTTCTGTGTCTCACATGTCTGCATTTCTATACCACAAACCAAACCCGAATTGAATATGGAAGTTGAAAGAGTTTATTATTTTTAAGATAGCTGTGATTCAAGATCTCTCATTTAAGCCATGGGAGCATCCAACAAAGTTCTTGAGTACAAAGGTGATCAAAATCCGCTTACCAAATGCACATTGGTCAGTGCTTCTGCCACAGCAATGTCAAAAAACAGAAAGTGAAATTAAATATGTACATTTTTAATGTCAGCACCCAGTGATGCCCTAAAATGTAATTACATGGCCAGTTCCTGGAGATCAACGGGGTCAGAAGGTAAAGAGCAGTAATTCTACTTGGTGCACACTACGAAAGCCTCGGCATGTTAATAAAACAGCCAAGCTTCAAGAGCACGTACATAATATAATTAAGCACAGCCAGATGAAACTCTGATTCTTCATCCACCTGCATATTTTACACAAGTGTTTTAAACTTTCCCCATCAGCAATAAGGACTGGTGAGGCTTTAAATCTTGCACGCTGTAGCTCTAAGCTTTGTAAAGAGACTAGGAAAATAAAAAGCAATTGCACCAACCCAAAAAGGTTCAAATTGGTGGCTTTTTTTATTTACAGACTATTGGCAATTAATTTAAAGGCATCGGATAATGGAGAAAATAGGCATTTTCTAACTTAAAAGTATATAAACAGTTTCATCAGAAACCAATCTTTTAGGTACATAAACAGCTTCATCGGAAGCTGTTCTGCTAGTTACATAAAGAATCCTATTATGCCAAATTAATTCAATCTAACTAATTAGAGAGCAGGAAGTTCTTTCAATTATTTTATGTGCTGTCTGAGAAACACACTTGAATACGAGAGCAGATTTCATTAATTGCGGTTCATTATTCTCCAGATTAGTTACTAAACTTGCATCAGAAGGTCAAAGACAGCAATTTTGTTAGCTGCCACCACCTTGACTGGAATGTCTCTGCGTTTCTGAAGCTCGGACAACCACTGATGATAAACAAAAAAACCGTCGGGAAAGACCATTTGGTTAAGAAAACTTTTGTACGAGCATGCTTACTTTAAGGTTGGTGCCAGCCTAAGTAAAGGAATATGATTGAAATCATAGAATCATAGAATTGTTAAGGTTGGAAAAGACCGCTAAGATCAAGTCCAACCGTCAGCCCAACACCCCCATCCCTACTAAACCACATCCCAAAGCACCACAGCTACACATTTTTTGAACCCCTCCAGGGATGGGGACTCCAGCAGCCTCTGCCAGCGCTTGACAACTCTTTCAGGAAAGAGATTTTTCCTAATATCCAATCTAAACCTCCCCCGATGTAACTTGAAGCCATTTCTTCTCATCCTGTCACTTGGGAGAAGAGACCAACACCCACCCCGCTACAACCTCCTTTCAGGTTGTTGCAGAGAGCAATAAGGTCTCCCGTCAGCCTCACCTTCTCCAGGCTAAACAAGCCCAGGTCCCTCAGCTGCTCCTCAGCCCCTCTGTGCTCCAGACCCTTCACCAGCCTTATTTCCCTCCTCTGGATGTGCTCCAGCAGCTCAATGTCTTTCTTTTACCAAGGAGCCCAAAACTGAACCCAAGTATCCAAGGTGCAATAAAAAGCTGCTAAGATTTAAAAAAAAAAAAAAAAAAAGGTGTTTTCAGAACGAGCGATCAGAACCCCATCTTCTGTTTTCTCACACAGAATCAGAGATTTGCTAATGCATCCACTTGGAGCGCTGCTTGGTCACGATGAATTTCACTGTAGTTATAAACTAGGAAAAAGGTTAAGTACCGCTCCCTTGGAAATGATGCTCAGAAGCACTAAAATCAACTTAGCCGTAAGCCCCTGCTTACAAGGCGCAACCCAACAAATCTGACGTACAGCCATCTAGCTCTGCTAATTTAACTCTAACGTACTGGAGATTTAATACAGCGGCTGGGGCAGCCATCTAGTTTAAGATGGTTCACCGGCATTTTACCGAAACGGCTTTTAATGACATTTGATAATTAAGTACTCTCAAATAATTTAACAAATACGCACAGAGAAGCATATCTGAGAATGGAGAACTCTGGAAATCCACTGAAGTTGTTTGATGAACACGGGGAAAGAAAATAAACTGATTCACTTGCCTTTTTTAGTATTTATGCTCAAAACCCTGTTATTATATATCTGCTCATTTGCTTTAAGCCAGGAAAGGATGATTTAGGTCTTTCCATTTGCTTTGTAAAGCACTCCTTTAGTCATTTCTAGTCCTGAACCTAGCTCTCCCAATTTGTTGTTTACGATAACAGAAGTCCATCAGTTGCTGGTTAGGGGTCAGATTCCTTTGCAATTACAGTCGAAATAGCCTTTTGGCTTCAACTCCCTCTTATACTTTTTGCAGTTTACCATCTACTCTCACCTTGCACATTCATTTATGTCCCCTGTCACTGGGTATCGAGATTTCATTCCTTCACAGAACTAAGATGCATTGTTCTGTATTCTCTGAGCCTCAGAAATATCATTTTTGTGTCCTCTCCGCTGCGTAGGTTACTACAGTTACGCAAGAATTACTACCTTGCTGCCTCGCTCTGGCAGGTTAGCGATAAGGTGTTAAAGCTGATTGCCAAACACTGACCCTCACAGCAGCCCCATCATCCACCAAGTACGATTGCCATTCATCACCGCCACCGTTTAAATTCTTCGGGCCACATTTGCATCGTCAGGCCATTACAAGGAACCAGCACGAAAGATTACGAGACACAATATTTATGTTCGTAAAGCCAGCCTCACTACAAGAGCATGTATTTATTTTTTGTCCTGCCCAGGAGAAGCTGCAGACACCTCTGTAACAGCTCCTTCCATTTTTGCTCTCTCTTCCAGGCAGTCACTGCTAACGGGAGCGAAGTGCTTACCGAGCTCTGAAGAACATCTATAAACCTCTCAAAACAGTGCAGAGTATTTGTAATACAACAGACTTGTTCTATTAAAAAATTAAAAGTAGTAAGTAATTTCAAGTTTTCATTTTATTACACAGATCTAATGGTCATGGAAAAACTCAGGTTGCTCTCCAATGGAACCAAGCATTTGGGTCTGCAGGAAAGCTGGGGAGGGGCTCTTTATCGAGGAGTGCAGGGATAGGATGAGGGGTAAACGGTTTTGAGATGAAAGAGTGGAGACTGAGATTAAATATTAGGAAAAAAAATTTCCTGTGAGGGTGGGGAGGCCCTGGCTGAGCCTGCCCAGAGAAATTGTGGCTGCCCCATCCCTGGAGGAGTTCAAAGCTGGGCTGGATGGGGCTTGGAGCCCCCTGATCCAGTGGGAGGTGTCCCTGCCCATGGCAGGGGGTGGCACTGGATGGGCTTTGAGGTCACTTCCAACCTAAACCATTCTATGACTCTATGATCTCATCCACTTACAGAGGCACCAAAATTAATCCTAAATGATCTCTTTCACTCCACTTTTCACACATATATAACGGCAGCCTCTTCAATGAGCTCCAAAACCACATTTGCTGTTTCTATGGCATTAAACATTTTGAGGAAGGTGTCCCTGCCCATGGCAGGGGGATTGAAACTGGATGGTCTTTAAGGTCGATTCCAACTCAACCCATTCTATGATTCTGTGCTTGAAATATCCCACACTCCTGTTAATATATCAGCTTTTATTTTTTTAAAACAAAGCAGAAATAGCATTACCTCCTCTCAAAAACTGCAGTGATTGTGATCTGATTACTTGAGTTCCCATAGTAATCCATAACATAAATTAAAATATCTTAAAATAGGTGCCTTTGTAGTTTAAAAACTGACTTCAAGACAAATAATGCAAGACTGATCTTGAGCAGCAGGAAGGAGTGGGAACAGGTGGTTAGACTAGAGGCAGGAAATTGGGCCTCCCTGCTAATCTCGGCTCTCATCGATTCTGCAAGGATTCAAGAAGGTGTGAAAGGCTCTCACTGCAACTGTAAAGAGCATCTATTTGCATCTTTTGATACCCAAATACCTTTAAGAAAGCCACCACCTTAATTTAACTCTAAATTTCATAGATGAGTATGGTTATACAGTGTCTCAACACTAAGGCTGTTACAAGCAAAAGGCAACATGGAAATGAAAGGCACTAAATTAGTTAAGATGTGGGAGTAAAATTTGCTCCTTTTATTACTTTGACTGCAATTTTATTTTCTATAAACTAAAAATATTTTAAATCTGCCTTATTTTTGTGTGTGCGTCAGGTTGATCGTAAGTTTATTTAAAAAGTATTTAAGTGTCAGTGTATTTATTGTTGGTCTATTTATTTATTTACTATTTCACTCTACTTCAAAGCAACTTCCTGTAATCCTCGGGCACTCCTGAAACACCAAGTTTAGTTGCAGTGAACAATGGAACAGAATGTCTGGATCCAGTCACATTAAATACTTGCTTGGGCATACCAGGGTTTGTTTTGCTTTGCTTTGAGAAATAGAACACTTGAAACATTTGTTGAGGTATGGAAAGGTCGAAGTTAACAGGTAATGTGCTTCCAGAACTCCAGATAAGAGAACAAGAAGAGAGCAGAGTGAGCTGGACAGTTAACAAACACGGACAGAATGGACTTCCACAAACTTTTGAGACTGGGTCCAGATTTATCTTCATAGCTGTTGTGACATCTTCCAGACTTACACTACACAGCATTACTCCTTCGTAAATAACCTACAGACTCCCAAATGAAGGAGAAAATATTATTTATAGTGGGATTATGTATTTCATCTGTTTTCTCTAAAAGACAAGAGTGCTTTCTAGTGTGCTTGACCGTGCATTACGCACTGCTCAGAGCACAGAAGCCACATCTGGACCAGGTGGAGTTTTGCAACACGGCATCCAGAAAAAATCAAATGGTTCTCTGACATGTGGAATAAATAAGAGAAGGAACAAAGGCAACTGTCTAAAGTACAGAGCAAAAGATGGGCAAGGCCCTGCACCTGGGTTGTGGCAATCCACATTTTTAATACAGGCTGGGGGATGATATGATTGAGAGCAGCCCTGAGGAGAAGGACTTGGGGTGCTGACTGATAAGAAGCTCCACAGGAGCCAGAAATGGGCACTCACAGCCCAAAAACCAATGGTATCCTGGGCTGCACCAAAAGAAGCGTGACCAGCAGGGGAGGGAAGGGATTCTCCCTCTCTACACTGCTTCTGTGAGACCTCACCTGGAGCCCTGTGTCCAGTTCAAGAATCCCCAACATAAGGAGATGGAACTATTTGAATGGGTCCAGAGGAGAACGACAAAGATGATCAGAGGGCTGGAGCACCCCTGCTGCGAGGACAGGCTGAGAGAGTCGGGGTTGTTCAGCCTGGAGAAGAGAAGGCTCCAGGGAGACCTCTAGCAGCCTTTCAGTACCTGAAGGGGGCTAGAGGAAAGCTGGAGGGGACTTTTTACAGGAGCTTGTAGTGATAGGATGGGGAATGGGTTTAAATTGGAAAAGGGAAGATCTGAATTAGATAGTGGGAAGAAATTCTTCACGATGAGGGTGACAAGGCCCTGGCCCAGGTTGCCCAGGGAAGTTGTGGCTGCCCCATCCCTGGAGGTGTTCAAGGCCAGGTTGGATGGGGCTTGGAGCCCCCTGATCCAGTGGGAGGTGTCCCTGCCCATGGCAGGGGTGGTGGAACTGGATGGGTTTTGAGGTCCCTTCCAACCCAAACCATTCCATGACTCTATGAGCTGGGGTGAGGGGGATGGTATATGAAATAACAAATTAAAAATAGAATTACATTTTCCACTTGGCAACACACAAACAACACTAAGTGCACTTCATAAATTTTACTATTGTTGCTGCAAGTGGTATTACCATAAATCATGCTGGTAGCATACTTGGCACCTGAAAAAAGCCAAGTGGGCTGAGTGTATCAATAAGTTTAAACAGCACCACTATCTCTGGACCAAATGGAGGGGAAATGCATCACAAGGCTTTACTATGACTAAAAGCTTGGTTTGTATTGCAACAACATCTAAAATAGCACTTTGCCAGCAAGTCCAGCAGCACTCACCAATATTACTGCAAGCCTATTTGATTTAATATTTTACCTGCTGTGCAAGAGGAGAGGCTTGCCTGCCCTTTTTGTCATCTCTAACAGGAAAGAGAGACTTCAGCAGTTTTGGCATCTGAGGCACAAAGGACTTTACAGGATTCAGGTAGGATGCAGCAAGGCTACCGATACCTGTTGGAAAAATTAAAACATGAGCACAGTTATGCTTTGGGAAAAAACCCAAACCAACCCAAAACCCCCTAAAAACCTAGGCAGACACACAAAGCATCACTACTACATAACTCAGTACTCTCAGATACATATTAGGAACTTCAGCTGCAAAATAATCATTCAATTCCAGAGCTGTTTATTGTCTAAAATATTGGCAGCCTTACTGTCTTTGTTGTTTAGCTTGTGTTTTGCCCCTAAAAGCCTAGGCAGACATACAAAGCACCACTACTATATAACTCAGCACTCTCAGATACATATTAAGAACTTCAGCTGCAAAACAACCATTCAATTCTGGTGCTGTTTATTGTCCAAAATGTTGGCAGCCTTACTGTCTTTTTTGTTTTGCTCATGTAACAGATAACATGTTCTGAACCCAACTGACTTTTGGCTTTAGAAATTGAATTTCTGAGATCAAGACCACATCTTCAGAAAACTTTAAACCTCTTTAACTAAACCTATTTACCTCTTAGAAGTAGCATCAGATTTAAAGGAAAGGCTAGAGTTGCCCAGAGTCTGAGCAGCTTCACCACAACTGCTAAACACTCACAGAGAGAGAACTACAAGGAGAAGAAATTTCTCTGCATCTCAGCTTAATCTGACTTTCAGGAGCCGCAGTAACTTCACCCCATTTTTAGGAAAGTTGTCCTAGCTTTAGGGAAGCCCCTACCTGGATCAGGAGAGTGGTTTTGTTGCCCAGAGCCTGGCAGCGAGGTACGAGATGGACTAATGCCTCTACTGGAATTTGTGGCACCTTGAGATACATCTTGCTGACTCTCCCATCGGCCCTAGAGAAAACAAAAACGTTCAAATTTAGCACACCAGCAAAAATACAGCGATATTTCCATACCATGACAGCCTGCACAGCCACCCCCTGCAAAGCTCAGAATGCACAGAGCTGAGGAAATACCCTCCCCCAGAGGCACTTTTAGTCCTGCAAAGATAAGTACCCTCAGCTCCCATCAGCATCAAGGCACGTAAAAAAGCTACTTAATAGACCTTAAAGCTACAGTATTTCACTCAATTCAACAGCTGAGTTTTGGAAGTTGAGTACATCACATCCAGGTGAAACTAAAATAGCACTGTCTGCCCAGAATTCCTAAATATCACAGAATCATCTGGTCGGAAAAGACCTCTGAGATGATCAAGTCCAACTGTACCTGTTCCCTTACTAAACCAGATCCCTGAGAAACTCATGTACCTGTCTTTTAAACACCTCCACGGATGGGGACTCCACCACCTCCCTGGGAGCCTCTGCCAGGGCCTGAGATCCCTTTCAGTGAAGATACTTATCGCAATGTCTACTCTGAACCTCCCCAAGTGCAACTTGAGGCCATTTCCTGTCACTTGGGAGAAGAGACCAGCACTCATCTTGCTCCAACCTCCTTTCAGGCAGTTGTAGACAGTGATGAGGTCCTCCCTCAGCCTTTTCTTCTCTCAGCTAAACAAGCCCAGGTTCCTCAGTTTCTCCTCGTAGGGCTTGTTCTCCAACCACTTCACCAGCCTCGTTGCCCTTCTCTGCACGCGCTCCAGCCCCTCAAGGCCCTTCTGGCAGTGAGGGGTCCAAACTGACCCCAGCACTCGAGGTGCGGCCTCCCCAACGCTGAGCACAGGGGCACAATCACAACTACGTTGTGTATCGTTGTGTACGCTCTGGAAGCACTCATGAGTGAAGTCTCTCAAAGAGAAGGGGTGAGGACAGACAGAGCTCTGAACAAGAAAAGAAGCAGGATCTTAGACCTAAAGGCTGGATGTGAGTGCCGAGGGTCAGATAATGGATGATCTGATCAGATCAAGAGGAAGCAACTGTGGTATTTTTCTAACAGCCTGGAAAACAGAGAGATGGAATACACAACAAGAAGCTGTAGAACCAGGAACCAA
The DNA here is from genome assembly GCA_033558235.1 of Neomorphus geoffroyi. Classification (NCBI taxonomy): domain Eukaryota; kingdom Metazoa; phylum Chordata; class Aves; order Cuculiformes; family Neomorphidae; genus Neomorphus; species Neomorphus geoffroyi. The sequence continues at coordinate 17,605,382 of JAUMJM010000035.1, read as the reverse complement.
GAAGAACATTAATACAAGACAGGTTAGAGTTTTGATTGGTGGTTGGTGAAGATGAAATACGATGATTTTAAGATCTGCAAAAGCCTGAGTATAGATTAGGTAGGAAGAAACAGTGACTGAGAAGCTGGCAGGCCATCTGCCTTCCCAAGGTCCCAGGATTCTCTAGCTGGGTTTTCACATTCTGCACACGGGGTGTGATTTCTCTCGCTTTTATAAAGGTCCACTGTGGTTTGGCATCTTTCATCTCAACTTCATGGCTCAGACACTGGCTCAACGACAAAGGCTCTTGGCTAACAGAGAGAATCTCCAAGCTGGTATTTCACTCAGTGGAAAAGTATTGAGAATCTATGTAGCCAAATTGGCTTCTTCCAGACTCTATCGTCTTGGTACATAAAATCATTTAGAGATCTGTCTGCAATGATTACGCTAAGTGACCGGGCCAGAGGGTCTCTCTGTTGATACAAGACACTTTATAACTTCACCAAACTGAGCACCACATTAGGTGTGCAGAGCTGAAGGGCAGGCACTGAAATTCACGTCGTTGTCCTGCAGACTTCTGATACAGCTGCACTTGGAATGTCTACCAAAGTGGCTCCTTTGCAGTGCTCTAATAAAGCTATAATTTACTTAATTCATAGGAGACCCTAAGGCAATTCAATATCCATGGGTGAAAAGAATCTGATCTCAAATGCTACAAGAAGTGTCCATGTCTTGTGGAAAAGCGCTGTCCTGTTCAGGTAGCACAGAGCCCTCAGGACGACAAGCTTGTGAAGTTTCACCTTTCCAGAAACAGAGGTTGCAAAGACAGGATGCTGCATCCAAACTGATACAAACTGAGTCTGAACTCACTTCATATAGAGTTACGCTACGGTTGGCACAATATCTGTACTTGTCAGGATTATATTGCATCTGTATCTGAATCTTGCTTGTTCTTTTAAAAGACATCAGAGAAATGCATTCACAATGAGATGGTACAGCAAACATACTAGAATGGAGTCACAAAGGATGGATGGACCTGCTACATGCCAGAGCACAATTTTATGCATTTTTCCTGTGAGAAAAGGGAGGGGAAATGCACTTTTTCAAGAAGCTTCACACTGTTGGATGCAAGGAAATAATTTGACCTTGTACAGAAAAATGACAGGCAGCTAAACTAATCTTAACTGTAACTTGAAGTCATGAATGTTTCACAAATAATAAATAAGCCAGGATAGGAGGAATAGATTTCTCCAATGGGTTGAAGGTCACACTGAGCAGCCCAGAGCAAAAATCGTTTCCATTTGGATCTATAAGTTAGTCCCATAGAAGCTCTCCTGCTTTGAATAGCAAGTAACTCGCACGTTTGCAGAGCAGCACCTGCAGACCTCTACCAGGCAACATCCGTTTTACCAGATGTAAAGACAACCAGTGTTGTTCGTGTGAAGTAACATTTGGGATACCTAAAGACTAACGGATGTCTGGGTTGACTGGGGCAGCCATCCTGAATGTCAAAACTGATGTAACCCAGGCTGGGACTCGCAGCAACACCAGGCATTTGTTTAGTCTTGTATTTTTGAGGACTTCAGTGTTTAAGCCCTTCTTGAAAGCTTCCTGCTCTATCAGTGTGGATGACAGAGCTGTTCTATCCGTAACTTAAGCCCCCAACTTCAGCATTATCTTTGACCTGTAACTCATTTATTTCTTACACACATCAAAAAGCCAGGCTTAGTCTGGAAAATTCTTTCCGCAAAAGGCTTCTCTTTCCTATCCACTCCCCAGAAATTCTTGCTGTCTTATGTTTTAACTAGTGCAGGCTTCCTTCAGGTGGCCTTACTGCATGCAGCTGTCCCACTTAGATCCATTCAAAGTGCTGCTCCAGAGACTGCTTCTTCATCCTGATATTCTGATCATTTCACACACTGAAGGAGACATTGAAAACCAGCATGGAAACAGCCAACAACTTCAGACTGTGCTCATACTGTTGTCCCCTTTGGGTTGTGAAATGTTTCCTGAAGTCTCGTTTTCTGGCTCCCACTGATGGGTTAGTTTGCAGGAGAAGACTCAAAATGTAAGAAAAGAGTTCATACTCTACCCAGTTGGGGAAAACATCTCAGTGTAATTCAGTATTTTTTGGATGCACCAGCTCAGAGGTGCTAAAGGAGCTTAAAAAAAGTACTAGAGTAGTGGGAAGTTGTCGCAATACTCAGACAATCTTGAAATACTGTTTGGTTTTGTTGCCTTTTGCTCTGGTCTGCAATCAGCCTTCCAGAGGAGGCCAGGCTGGGAGAGTTGGGGCTGTTCAGCCTGGAGAAGAGAAGGCTGCAGGGAGACCTTAGAGCAGCTCCCAGCACTGAAAGGGGCTCCAGGGAAGATGGGGAGGGGCTCTGGATCAGGGAGTGCAGGGACAGGACAAAGGAGAAAGGGTTTTAAGCTGAACAAAAGGGAAATTGAGATAACACATTAGGAAGAGATGTTTTCCTGTGAGGGTGGGGAGGTGCTGGCCCAGGTTGGCCAGGAAAGTCATGGCTGCCCCATCCCTGGAGGTGTTCAAGGCCAGGACTGAAGGGCCTTTGAGCCCCCTGATCCAGCGGGAGGTGTCCCTGCCCTAGGGGGTTGGAACTGGATGGGTTTTAAGGTTCCTTCCAACCCAAACCATTCTATTTCTCTGAGTCTAGGTTGGTATTAGGTTAAGAAAAAGAACTCTGGAATCCTCAAGGATTCTTTTTTGGAGGACACGATGTTTCATTAGTGTTACTTCTGGATTATAGGATGATGATCCACTTACTAAAGACAAATGGACCAAAATGACATGTTTTAATAATCTTTATCTATAGGGCAAGAGTCAGTGCTTCTGGAGAGCACAGAGACATAAGAGACAGAAAGACCATTACAGGAAAGTTTTCTAGCTTACTAGAACACTGACTCAATGCAGGTAAGGAATAACTGAATCATTTGCTGAATCAGAATTTGTTGAGTCAGAAGTGTCCTTTATTGATCTTTCCAACAAAAGTAACTTCAGGCAAGTATCCCACTTTCTAGATGTGTTTCAAGAATGATTAAAAAAACAGAGTAGGTAAGAAACAGAACAAACCACTTTCGGAATATTCATCCTGTACAAAGAGAATGGCAAGATTTAGAGACTTTTTCCTTAGGAAAATCTTTTGTCTGAGGATCTTCAGGAAATTTAGTTTCAGTCTTAATACTATGGATGACTACATCGTCTACATAATTTTAATGTTCTACATTTTGCCAAGTTCAATAAAATGCAGGTTCTGAGAACAGGAATATGCACTTGAGAGTAGGATTTGTCTGGCCCGTGTACTTGAAGCATGTTGGGTTTTTAAATAACACTTGCATTGGAGGGAGCGGAAGGATTGTTATTTTAGACTGAAAGTCGGATTTGTTAGGGGCAATGTGAGCCTCAACTCTGAAATGACAGCAAACCAATAAAAAGTAGGTAAATCAGGGTAATAGGAGGAGAAGCACTTGCAAAAGAAAACACTGACGGGAGCTGAAAGGGTCGACTGTCATGTGAGGAATCCGCAGAGGCAAAAGGTAGTTCATGAATGATTGATTTTACTAAACTGGATTGAAAGATAACCCACCTTAATCTCACAAAAGGGAAAAAAAATAAGAATGATTAACTGTATTAACTTGATGAAGTTCCCAAGTTTCACATCCGTGTGTTATACAGCACTCTCACATGACTGCTTTGTGCATTCACTAACTGAAACACTTAAACTTTAAGTCTACGCAATCGGTATTATTTAAGCGCTGTGAATCTTCCCTCTATCAAGGAGGGTGGTGAGAGAAAGGAAGGAAGCTTGTAAATCATTTGCCCAGAGGAGCCATCATTTCGTGAATATATTTGGTCTCTGCCAAGTGACCAAACAGAGGTCAAGTGACTTAATTTAACAAATCAAAAATAGCTACTGGAAGAACACATGTCCCTTGATGTATTTTGATACAGAGCCACTTATAAAGTGGTTTATTTTTATAATACCTTCTCCTTCTTCTCCTCTGCCTTCCCTTCTTTCACACATCCTCCACGACAAACACCAGGGACTCTATTTCAGGTCAGCACCGACATGCACAAAACCTTTAGAGCAAATATGGGTGATCGCTACTTAAGTCATCTGCAGGCTTTACCTGACAATTCTTTTCTTGAAGTTGACAGACCATTAAAATGCTGCCACTGGGTAAGAGAAATGAATAGTTCTTGTGTTGTATTATTTTAGCAGTTCAGAAAAGGCTTAGGAATAGGTGACCATGTAGCACTTAAATACAAGCACGCAGCTGGGACACAAGGCACTTGTTCTCATGAACAGCAATATTATCCAAATCGATCTACGTGGTGCCAATCTGGTGAAAATACTCTGGTTCCCAGTGAAACCTGAAGGTTAAGGAGCACAATCTTGTCTCATTTGGCTTTGGGAGACAAGGTTATTGAGCTACTGGACCTTTGGGACAGGAAGGACGACTGTCAAAGACAGAATGGCTACTGTGCAAAGGTATTTTAAGAACAACTCATGACATTTTTCATCAATATGTGATTATAGTCTGAAGAAGACGTGCAAAACAATTCAGAGGTGCCTTCCATTCTTCGTGTGTTTGATTCATCCGGTTTAAGTCAACTGAGATTTTAAACTTCCAATGCAAATGCTCTGGAATGCAAAAATCTAGCACTGTATCCGATATCGCAACTAAGAGGCTCTGTACTCCTGCATCACCTGACATATGCTGATGTACAAGATGAAATAAAATTCATCTCACTCTCCTGTAACCATATTTGTAGTGATAACAGGAGTAAAAATCGCCGCCTTCTCATTTAAGCAAGCAGATTTAACTTAGAGAGGAGATCAAACGCAATCCTGTTAACCTAATATGAAATACCTGTAAGACTGTGCTCTGAAGTACATCTAGAAGGCATCTCCTTGCCTTCTCAGCCAGTTAGGTAGCTTAATCTTATGGGTTATCATTAAAAATTCCCAATGGTGACTTAAATATTTGACACAAATGTCTGTCTCTGTGTAAGAGTCATCCTGCCCTTTGGAAGCTCTCTGTGGTGTCAGTACACAGAGATAATCTTTAATGTGTTTTCACAATGTGCCAAACCCACACCACTGCTGCAGGCCTGGAGAAGGGCTTTTCTAGCTTTTCATGGGGTGTTTGTTGTAATAAAGATTCAACAACGGATGCAAAATGAACATGGGTCCTAATTCTGGAAACTTCTGATCTGCCAGTTCTAGTTGCACCAACACCATTTTTACTTCTTATTCTAATTTGTTGATTATTCTTTTTTTTACAGAAGAGTGAGTTCTGGCTACTCATAGTGCTGAAAAATGAAGCAGAGTCCACATTCATAGTTTTACCAGTATGAACGGTGCTTTACATACAGGAATGAGACTCAAGAGCCCTTCACACAAAGCTAAGGCTCCGTGGTAAAGACAGAGGGAACGGGAGGAATAATAATGTTAAAATTAGAGAGAAAAATGAAGTAATGGAATAAAAGTTAAGAAGAGGGATGTTCTGAGATGTGCCAAGGGCTTCCACCAATATTAAAGCCTGCGGGCTCGGCAGATTAGTTCTGCACCCGATTCAGGATGAGTTACTATCCTGGGATTGATGTTCCTTATGTTATACTAAACCACATGTTTGAGATTAGCTTATTACAGTCAGTTGTAAACAAAACCAGATTCCTGGTAAAATAACGAGAAGACTTATTTTTCATTTAATTTCTTTGCAAGTGATAAAGATCTGACTTAGCTGAAACTCTGCATATCAAGCCATTCTCAGATCCTTTATGCTATAGGACTGCTGTCACCAGTGTGTTTGATGATGTCTGTGTGCTACAGGAACATTTAAGGATTCGTTTAACCTTCCACTGTGACTACAAACGCTTTTGTTCACCTCCCGAGGAAAACTAAACAAGATATTCATTTGAAATCAGAAAGAGGGGAGTTTGCACCCCCCATGTCCTGAGTAACAAGTGCCTTGAAGCGAAGCACGCTGCAAGCGAGGAGGCAAGCTACGCAATCTCAGCCTCACGTTACGGCAGCACAGGGCATTTGCCAGCGGCTACAACCACAGTGAAGAGCTGCAGAACCCCATGCAAACCACTACCCATCGACTCAGGTTAACCAAAGCTCGGTACAACTAAGGGGACGGGCAGTCACTCCTCCAAAAGCGTGAACGTGATACTAAGGACAAACATATTTTCCATTGGCCCAGTATTAATTTCAAGTCATTCTTTCATAGAAATCAAGAGTTGTTAACACTGAAACCATAAAGCCTGAGAAAGATTAAACTCTTGATGTTTCTCTCCCCTCCAGGCTCATGGACACATGGCACATGTTTGCTTGCTTTCATGTTTATCTTTCTTTTTAGCTGAGATGAGGTCATTTCTGAAATAACTTCACCCAAAGAAGCGTGAGAAACGGCACTAAATAGCTATAGCTCTATAACAGACCATAAGATGCACCCAAGAAGGAGAAACCTCTCATTCGTACCAGTTTCACACTGAATTAATGCCAGGCTTTTCAAGGGAAGAACTCATTTGTTATGTACTATGCACATGAGACACTACCAGCAGCATCTTCAAAGCAGGAAGTAAAAGCATTTAAGTGAGCAAAATGAACTTTATAGTGAGATAAAATTATTATCCCACTCATTAGGTGGACCTAATGCATTACCTCTGCTGGGACCTTTGGACTCTGAAACATGCAATGAAAGAAATCATCAAGGGGAAGGGAGGAGAAAAACAGAAATCATTAAGAACTCCAGTCTTTAATTTTTCCTTTCAAAACCTCCAATATTGAAATATCCCACAGTTCTCTCCAAACAGAAGTTTCTATAAGCACTTTATCACCTGCACGTATTTTAGCATTCTCTACATGGATCAGATGTAGCAGATTTAGCAACCAATGCTAGAGCAGTACATCAAAATTCTATTATTCTGTGCAATGGCATTATGCATTAAAATGCCTTGTCACCACTAGATTGTCCCTTTTAAAATGACTACCCGCTGGCTGGCAGAAATATCTATCAGGAGAAGACCCTTCAGTTTATCTAGGCTTTGGAAAATAAGTTTAAATGTAATCTTTCACTTTTTAAAGCAATACCTTTGATCTATACTGTTATTTTTAAGGAGCGTAATGGGCTGAATTATTGTTCACTGCAAGCTTAAGACTGCGGTTTTCCCTCTGAAGGTCAGAGATATGGGTCTTAACAGGCCCATATCTTGTCCTTGAGGTGGACCTGAACTTACATATGAACCCAAATTTGTCTCTTACCCAGAAGGTCTGCACCCACCCAGGTGAAAGCTTTGGAGGAGCTTTGAATCATAGACTCATAGAATCACCTGGTTGGAAAAGATCTCTGAGATCATTGAGTCCAACCGTACCTGTCCCCTTACTAAACCAGATTCCTGAGCACCTCATCTACCCATCTTCTAAATCCCTCCAGGGATGGGGACTCCACCACCTCCCTGGGCAGCCTCTGCCAGAGAACCCTTTCAGGGAAGGAATTTTTCCTGATGGCTGATCTGAACCTGCCCTGGGGCAACTTGAGGCCATTTCCTCTCCTCCCAGGCCCTGTCACCTGGGAGAAGAGACCAGGCCCCACCTCACCACAGCCTCCTTTCAGGCAGTTGCAGACAGGGATGAGGTCTCCCCTCAGCCTCCTTTGCTCTCAGCTAAACAAGCCCAGCTCCCTCAGTCCCTCCTCGTAGCACTTGCTCTCCAGCCCCTCCCCAGCCTCGTTGCCTTCTCCACACGCGCTCCAGCCCCTCAAGGCCCTTCTGGCAGTGAGGGGCCCAAAACTGACCCCAGCACTAGAGGTGCGGCCTGAAGCTTGGCAAGGAGAAAATTACCCCTGACAAGAGCACTTCTGTGTGATGGATGGCTACTTTTAATCTTGGTCTGCCACGGGACATCCCCCAGCGGCTGGCAGACTGATGAAGGCCTGTGAACTCTCCCAGAAAGGTCTAGAGCAGCACATCCAAAGCCAGTATGACCTAGGGGCAGTCCCAAGGACACGAGCAGCACGTGGGTGTGCCCTATCTTTCACGGACACTTCCCTCTCATGCCCCTGTTAACTGGAATAGTGTAGAACTATAGCTCTCTTTTTTCTGCGTAAGATTTCCCAGGAGACCTTTGGGTACTTACCCGGTTACTGCTCAGGTTATAAAGGGGTGCTAAATCTTGGCGGCTTCCAGAAAGCTGAAATAGTTAAGGTACGCAGAATTATTTCTTAACAAAAACTTAAACAACCGATTGAAATATGAGGAAGAGTGAAAAAAAATCAGTTTGCTGTTAAAGCAGAAATGAAATCCAAGAGACTGAAGGTGAAATCCAAGAGATTGAAGGTAAAATCCCAATTATTGACCTGGAAGGAGCCGGAATCTGTCAAGTTGGAGTATCAGTTCTAACAAAGGACTGAATGCCAAGTTTGGGACAACAGAAGTCTTATCTTTCTTATGCACTAAAAAGGAAAAGGTAATGTCCCTACAACACTGTTATAACGTTGAAGTTCAGTAAATACTTGTAATTTGCTTTCAAATCTTCAAAAGAAAAAGAAAGAAAACCTTCAGCTTCATAGCAAGATGAGAAAATCTCCACTGTTCAGAAAAAAAGGGCAGCAGAAGTTCTTCTTACATTGCTTTTTCAGATAGTCTGGAGTTCTGGGGGTGCTTTCAAGCATACCAGCCTGCATGGTGAAAGCAGGAATATCTGCAGATTTTGTATCTGCTTAGCAATTCACAGGCTCCCAAACAGCACAGACAAACAGAGGGGTCAAACAGAAGGAAATTTATTGCTATGCTCCCTGACTCTGGCGTCATAGGGACCTGTAATCGAAAGACTGGACCTGCTGCCCTCAATGCGTTGGAGGTGCCAGCAGGGAATACTCACCCGATTCACATTGGGAGAGCTCAGGCTCCTGCGGTAGAATTTTCCTTTTCCCATTAGCTGCTCTTTCACAGCCACTTCCTGCCAATCACAAAACAAATATACGAATATTTTGAAAGTATCTAAGCTTCAGTCATCCCAGGATAGTTTTGTTTGCACGAGAAAAAATGTTTCTAAACAACCTTAATGCACAGGCTCCCGTTTGTAAAGTCCATTGCAGTCTAAAACCTGCACATAATGTGTCTAGGAACGAGGGGATAAACTTTAACGTCTAGTATTCTGCTGACTGGCACACGTAGGATTTTACAGCTAGTTCTGATCCTAGGAGATATGAATACTAAGACTCCTTTTCCTAGCGGAGCTGCCATTCTAATCCTGTAAACTAATTAAAGTCAGGGAACTTTCTTTCCATACTTAGAGTGCATCACACTTCAATATTAATTTACAGTGGGCAGGCAGATACTCCAGCTTGGTTTGCATACTTTTCTTTTGTGCTTGCATAATTTATGTCTAGAAGAACAATTTTCAATAAGTGTTACTCTCTCCTGTACTTTTCCTGGTAAACAGATGAAGTTGCAGTACTTAAGATTAACCCAATCAACGTCTTATTTATTGAAAGACCGGGTTGGGTTACTTCACGGTAGATTATGGGCAAAATGGCAAGAATGACAGAATCACGGAATGGTTTGGGTGGGAAGGAACCATAAAGCCCATCCAGTTCCAACCCCCTGCCATGGGCAGGGACACCTCCCACTGCATCAGGGGGCTCCAAGCCCCATCCAACCTGGCCTTGAACACCTTCAGGGTCAGCCACAGCCTCCCTGGACATCCTGAGCCAGGGCCTGACCACCCTCATCATGAACAATTTCTTCACAATGTTTAATCTAAATCTCCCCCCTTCCAATTTAAAGCCATTCTCCCTCATCCTGTCACTCCAGGCCCTTGTAAAAAGTCCCTCCCCAGCTTTCCTGGAGCCCCTTCAGGTACTGAAAGGCCGCTATGAGGTCCCCCCAAAGCCTTCTCTTCTCCAGGCTGAACAAGCCCAACTCTCTCAGCCTGGCCTCATAGCAGAGGGGCTCCACCCCTCAGATCATCTTTGTAGCCTCCTCTGGACCCGCTCGAACAGTTCCATCTCCTTCTTAAGCTGGGGATTCCAGAAATGAACACAAGGACTCCAGGTGGGGTCTCACAAGAGCAGAACGCAGGGGCAGAATCCCCTCCCTCGTCCCGCTGGCCACGCTTCTTTTGATGCAGCCCAGGACATGGTTGGCCTTCTGGGCTCCAAGTGCACATTGCTGGCTCATGTTAAGCTTCTCATCAATCAGTACCCCTAAGTCCTTCTCCACAGGGCAGATCTATCACATCATCCCTCATCCTGTACTGACACCAGGTGTTGCCCTGACGCAGGTGTGGTCCCTTGCACTTGGCCTTGTTGAACCTCATGAGGTTCACACAGTTCCACTTCTGCAGAACTCCACTAGCAACTTCAGAAACTATTACTAAAGCCCAAGCTTCAGAAAGCAAAAGCTAATGCCAGGCAACTACTTTTTCTGAACCATAATTAGCAATCCATGGTCTTAAAAACAAAGAAATGGATCCCATAACAGCGCATTTGTTATAAAGCTCCCATCTATCCACATTGCAGGTAGTTGAGTGAGAACCTCTCTGTAAAGAGATACATTTGCTGCTTTGGATGTTTGCCATACGCACACTTTGTAGGGCTGGAGTATGCACTGAAGCGATGGTTTTGGTTTGTTAGCCATTGTTTGCACTTCTGAACATGTTTGCCTCACCACGCACTCTTCTCGGTAAGCACCCGCTCTGCTACAGCCTTAAAAACAAACCTGGCGCAGACGATCCAAGGTGAGAATGTTCTCCACAGCCAGCACACTCCGCAAGTACTTCTCAATATAGGCTTCTGAGTCAGCTGAAGCTGCATCTTCAACATTTGCTGCCATTCTGGCTAGCGCCTCCCGCTCTTCAGCTCCTTGAGCATCCTAGGAGGATGAAAAGAAATGCCATTCTTTAAAAACAAAATTAAAAATTCCCACATCAGTCCTGAAAACTCATTTTTAAAACACGCAGGATAGATTCAACATGGTTTGCCCTTAACCTCGGGAGAAGATTCAGACATAGACTAGACATTAGGAAGAGGATTGGAATAGCCTGCCCAGGGAGGTGGTGGAGTCACCATCTCTGGAGGTGTTTAAAAAACAGGTGGATGAGTTTCTTAGGGACATGGTTTAGTAAGGAGACAGGCACGGTTGGACTTGGTGATCTCAGAGGTCTCTTCCAACCTAGGGATTCTATGATTCCATGATTCTATGAACTTCTTCTTTGAAAGGGTGGTCAGGGATTGGCACAGCTGCCCAGGGAGGTGGTGGAGTCGCCATCCCTGGAGGTGTTTAAAAGACGGGTGGATGAGTTCCTTAGGGACAGAGGTAAGTGGGGAGACAGGTATGGCTGGATTCGATCTTGGAGGTCTCTTCCAATCTTTTGACTCTATGATTCTATGATTCTATGTCTTATCGGAAATTTCTAAATATAAGCTTCATTACATCGAAGGAACTTGTGCCATGCAAACTGCCTGGGTGCTCCTCACATTGTCAGAGACACCTCAAGCTACACGTGGCGACTGTTCTTTTGTTTTAGGTCTTGAGAGCCTCAAAGTGAGACACTGATTAGCAAAAGGGCTGCGTTCAGATATTTTGTAATTTAAAAGTACTCAAATACATTCAGGTCATTACTTGTCCTGTGAGGAAAACAAAAGTGTTTGCACTTTTGCAAGAAAAAAATAGAACATTGCTTGCAAAATGTTTCACTACAGAGTGTTAAATACAGCAGAACGTAAAAGAGTCAGGCAGTAATCAGACTTTTGGCTCTTTACGTGTTAATGTTTTTACAAGTGCTCTGATAGAACATCTGTTTGGAAGGAAAGGATTAGCATCTAACTATGAACATGCTCAGGAATCAAGACTTACATAAAGACATTACTTAGAAAAAGCCACTTTGTTATTTTTTCACACATTCTCATGTTCCCCGCATTAAGCACTTCACCTCCCCATCTTTACTCCCCCTTTTTCTCTCTAAAATGTTTCTTCAAGGACCTGAGTAAACAGATGCTCACTCAACAAAATACACGGGGACGCTGACAAGACATAGGTTGCTGCTAAGTCACAGCATGTAAATATGCTTAATCTTTTATAAGAACCACAGTTTATGCTTGCAGCAGCAAGAGCCAGCATGCTCGAAATAAGGGAAAAATCAGAAAGTTAGAGGCTTTTAGCCAATTTCAGATACTCTGATTTCTTATTCACCTCTGGAATATTTGAGACTATCTCAAAAGTGACACCGCAGCCAGGAATGGAACTTCGGTGAGACATTCTTCGGAGGAAGCTCTGTGCAAAACCCTGTGGGGAGGCAAAAAAAGATGAAAATATTTCTTGCTTTAAGGATATGTGGGTTAACGTATTTCAATTGGAGTAAAAACATTTTGTAATGAAAAGTCCAAATCCAAACCAGAAGCCAATAAATATGTAAGAGTCAAAGACTTGACCATGGAGACAAATCATTTGCTTGTCTGTGTTTTACATAGAGAAAGGAGTAGCTTCATTACAAGGTGACCGCTTATAATGAGCACAAAAAGCATTTGCTAGTTCTAGTGGTGGGTTTTTTTGTTGATAGAGCCCTAGGTGACTTGTCTTGAATATTGACAAGTACAGACCTTAAATTCTTGACCAAAGAGATCGTTATGAAGAATGATTTAAGGGGGCATGGTCATTGTTTATGCTGACTTGGCGCCTTGCAGGGTTAAGAACTGGACTGTTGAATTAATGCAGAGATGAGTCATTCAAAGATGCTGCTGAGACGAACACTCGGGAAAGGTTATTGACGAGGACTTTTAGAAGCCTAGCAAGCAAGCCAAATATTGCGTGTCGAATAGAAGTAAAAAAACATAATTGACTAAATCTGTAGAAAAGAGAATTGATGAAGACTTAACACAACTGTAATTATTGGCACACTCAATTTATCTATTGATTATGCTCTTCCATCCTATATGACAAAAAATTCACTGTTCCGTTTCTGAGAAGAAGTTTTGGCCTGATCACAGCACCACGAGCTGTAGTTCTTCTATTCCCAGCACTAAAAGAGTTCAGAGTTGCCTAAAGGGTTTCTGGGTGTGACCACAGTTCTTCTGCTCTTGCTTCAGATTTTAACTACAGATGTGCAAGCAGAATAACAATTTGGGCTGTCTGCTTTGTCATGTTCACTGCCAGGGGAAGCCGGATTCTGAGACAATGCTGAACAAGCTTTCCCTCACCATCTTTCTCAAGGATTATATGGTTTTCAGGACACGATACTGCAAACAGATTGACAGCCTTTGGCCTTCCATTTATCAAACACCCTGCTCTCACCCACACATTATCGCAAGAGCACAAGCCAGTTGGAAAACATAAAAGACCAAGCGTGATTAACTTTGACAAATTACACAAGGGGACTTCTGCTCCAACTACTGCCAGTTTATGTCTAAATATTGGGATGCATATATAGAAATGGTTAGCAGCGATATGTGAATATACTATAGGAGTAGGGAAACACACAAGTGTCTTCTGATGCAGAGTTTTTGCAAAACGTGGACTCTAAGTTCAAGAAAAGTTAACTCTACTTTTTCCAGTGATTTGCGATAAAGCATTTCATAGTTAATGAGGCCTCACCTTGAATACTGTGTTCAGTTCCGGGCCTCTCACTACAAGAAGGACATTGAGGGGCTAAAGTGCATCCAGAGAAGGGGAACAAAGCTGGGGAAGGGGCTGGAGAACAAGTCTTCTGAGAGGCGGCTGAGGGACCTGGGGTTGTTTAGCTGGGAGGAAAGGAAGCTGAGGGGAGACCTCATCCCTGTCTGCAACTGCCTGAAAGGAGGTTGTGGCGAGGTGGGTGTTGGTCTCTTCTCTCAAGTAACAAGTGATAGGAGGAGAGGAAATGGAATCAAGTTGCGTCAGGGCAGGTTCAGATTAGATATCAGGAAAAATTTCTTCACTGAAAGGGTTCTTGGGCCCTGGCAGAGGTTGCCCAGGGAGGTGGTGGAGTACCCAGCTGGTATTTAAAATGGGTAGATGAAGTGCTCAGGGATGTAGTTTAGTAGTGGACAGGTAAGGTTGGGCTTGACGACCTCAAAGGTCTTTTCCAACCAAACGATTCTATGATTCTAATACAGATAATACTGAATCTCTCATGCTCAGAGATGTCAATGAGCCTTTAAAAAAAGTCGTACTATCATCCACAATATGTAAAAGACTATGAAAATCACTTCGCAGTTTAAAATATCGATGCACGCCATTAACGCGGTTCTTCCATTCAGGGAGAGAGGAAGGCAGCTACAAGAGAATAAGTCCTAGCAGCAGCATACTGCACAAATCATAGTATTCCCCTCTTCGAGTGCTGATAAGCATGGGGCAGAGTGAAAGCATGAAGGATTATAAAAGATATACCTGTCTGCCGTACACATTAACACAAATGCGCTTGCGTAACACTAATTGCATTTCTGCAGGGTGGCTGAGCTGGACAGTGGCTCGCACAATAAGATAAACTCTTTCATCTGCCGCCGTTCCTTTACTGAGCTGGATACAGTCGTGGACTGTGGAATCCCATGAGGCTTCTGCTTTCACCTGCAAAGGAAAAAAATGTATCCTCTAATAAGCATAATTAGGTGTATAATTAACTGTAATTAATTAAGCGTAATTAACAAAAATACATAATACATAAATTTTGAGAGTCGGCTTCTCCATTTCACTCCCTATGAAGAAAAATCCCTGCACTTTAGAAGAGGCCATTTAAAAATCAAGATTAGTTTGCCAAGTGAAGACGCTGGGATTAAAAATGCCAACTTGCTCAAATTCTGGAACATTTCCTCTTGAAAAAAAAGGATCTTTGAATACTCAGGATCACTGTGAATAAATTATAAAATATGGAAAACTACAGGACCATTTGGCCTTTTTTATGAAGATAAACCAGAGAGAAACAGCGAGTGCAGCGAGAATCTTCCATCACACCACACAAACTCTCTCAATCTGTATTTGAGAAATAATTTCACTGAAACATTTCTGGCAGTACAGCAAAAACTGGAATTTCTCTTCTTGAATGTTAAAATATGAGTATTACTGAAGATTTAAATGGTTTCTCTTGAAGCCATAAGGAAAATGGCCTGGTTTCCAGGCTTTAAAAACAACCTAACAAAACCATCAGGAATAAAGCTCCTCTAAGAATATAAAAGTAAATAATTTCCAGAGCAAGGAGGAAAAGTTTAAGGTAAAAAAATTGATCAGATCTTATTCCAAATCTAATAGTAAAAATTATAACCCAACAATTGTAAAGCTGTAAAACTACGAGCCATGTGGCGAAATGGGAGCGTAACGAATGTAACAATGCAGAGGTAAATACATTATGTGCAGCAACAACTAAGATTGTTTGGTTTTATAGATGGGGTTTCTGTACTCTAATTTGCTCAGGGGTTTTGTTGTTTTCTTAAACACAATCTTGGAATCTCAAGCTTTGCAATGCTTGGTTTTAGATGAAGTAAGATCCTTGAGTTATATTATTGTTCAAATCATGGTTCAACTAGCAAATATACTTTGAAAACACAAAGCCAGTCAAATAAGAAAGAAGTGTTGAATCTTTCGTACGTCATCTTTGATGCACCGTTTTCACATCTTAATATAGTAAGAGAAGAATTAAAAGACTCCTAAACTAAATATAATGGTTTGTGTCTCTGCTTACCTCACTATCGTGATGCTTCACAATCTGCAGCTCAAAGAATTCCTCCTCCTCTTCTGCCACAAGAGTAGCATCCCACCCTCCTGCCTCTGGGTCATCAAGGTTATCTTGGGAACTGAAGTCATCAGCTAGAAACACAAGTGGATGCAGAAGGTGAGCAGACACAAAGCAATTTTCCTTCTTAAAAGCATTTGGCAAGTCTTGAATTCACATTTTCATCACCAGCTCCCCAGCTTAGCTAATTAGACTCTACTTAAAAAAGAAAAGCTCCTTGCATTGTTCCACTTCAGAAAGAATCCCATTTCTATACAGAAAGTGTGCACAAAGATGTGGGGACGCCCACTCAGGTGCTCCTTATGAAGTCCTCCGTAGTATGGGAAGCTGTAAACAATCCCTTGCAGGCACACAGGTGTATTTTCAGCAGTACTACTCAATCACGCTACGTACGTTGCTCACTTGGCAGTAGTTACACGTTGTGGGGCTTTTAAACTAAACCTGAGTTACTGGTTGAACAGGTAAAAATACAGTACTTTCAGATCATGATTAAACAAATCCTTAATTTGGTTTTTGAGAAGAAGCTCAACCCGTTCTGGCTCGAGTCCCCCACCACAAACGAATTATTAACCAGCTCCTCTCTGAAGCCACTGGATCTTTCAATGTGCTTTTTGAGGTGAACAAACCATTGCAGCAAAAGGCCTCCTCACAACAGGGTGAATGTCACCTCCCTGCTCTCACCTGATCCTTCTAACCCAAGTGCTAACCCTCTTTCAAACATTTTAACAAGGATTTGTTCAACTGATGAGGCAGCGTCGGCTCCCTGGACTACTCTGGGGCTGCCGCTTGCTCGGCTATGATTTCCCCTCTACTGCAGAAATCTCTGACATTCACTGTTCAAATTGCATCTTGTGTTCAATGTACTGAGAGTTGTTTGAAGAAACACATACAATCACACTCTGTAAAACTAACGAGCTTAGCACGCCATGGTTTTTGATATGCAGGTGTTATTATCAGCGACTTCACATTTTTTTCTAAGTCATCAGTAAAGAAATTATAGGATATAAGTTATCTATACTTATGAGACCTCAGACAGAACATTCCTAGAACCAAGAAGTTTTGGGGTTGGAAGGGACCTTACAGATCATCCAGTTCCAAACCCCTGCCATGGGCAGCGACACCTTTCCAACAATAATTTTTCCTTTACACTGGCTTTTGCCCTCTATTCCCTTACTCCTTTACTCATTCTATTATTTCTATTTTACTTATTAAATATCTGCAGAGCATTTGGATTATTAAAACCTATGGCTCATTTCATATATAATTCTGTGTATTTCAAAACATTCAATAATAGGTTATGAAAAACATGCACTCTCAAATTAAGCTGTCTGCAATTCCAGGCATTTCTTCATTTTATTAGCTTAAATCCTATCACCTCATTGGCCGTACAAGGTTTGTTTCAAAGTGCTCTGTCATTTTAAGAACCACTTACCATTCAAGTCAAGGAAAATAACAGGAATGTGAGTTTCCATACCAGGCACAGGAGTCCTAAAATGCAAGACAGGGACAATGGCAGCATTTAAAGTAATGCAGATTTACCCAGCACACGTACGTTGTGACACAACCCCACAGTATATTACATTCGATACAACCGCAATTCTAGGCCAGGCCATTGATAACCTTGGCAAACAACTTTATTTTAATTTACTGTTGCAGATACAGAGAGATTCAGCTAAATTGGTATTTCTTTCATACCAGCTCTCTTGCAATTATTACATTATTTAACCTCCGCTTTCAGAAATGTTTTCTCCCTCTAAAATGCTAGTAGCAAAATCTAGTTTATTTACTCTGACACACACATTTATGAAATGCAGCCCCCTCAGCGAAGAAAGCAGAGTGAGAGTCAGAAACCCCAAGTTTCTACCCTAATATCGATGTTGCTTTGCACACTGTTGTTACTCTTTCTTGCAAAACACACACATTTAAGCATCAAAGCTGCCATGCAAAGCATCTCTCTCAGATAATGCAATAAAGGGTAACAGAGATGGCATTTTGGTTGTTTTTAAAATTAAATACTCCTAGCACCTTTAAGCTACACAACATTAATAAGGTATTATTAATAAAGTAACATGAAATACAGAGCTTGCTGTGATCTTATCTGTAAGAAAGGCCTTCTCATGGCAAACTTGGACTCGAACTTTGTGGTGAACAAGAGCAGGTTGGAGTCTCGTGTAATAAATAAGGTGCTTGAATGATACTGAACATTTCCTCATGTGCAAATGTGTGCAAAACAGACTCTTCCCCAAGTAAGTTTCCTGCAGTTCCACTGTTTTCAAACCTAGTTAAAACACTTTGATGTGAAAGTTGATGTGATTCCAACAAGAATTTGCCATTTTAATGTTTCAGAAGTACTAGCTTTAAAAAACCTCAGCTTAAAACTCCACGACACCCAATTTCATCAATGAATATTGAGAGAGGTTTGCTCAGAAAACAATTTCAGAAAGTTGAAAGCAACTGGAGACGAGGTTTGAAGTCAAACAACCTTGCTTCCTTATCAGCAGCCGTTCCTCACAGCTGCTACCGTTCGGCCGTCTCCAGTCTAGCGCAGTTTACTGGTTTTAATGTTTAGAAAATTACACGGACCACTTGCTGACTAAACAGACTTGGCGTTCAAACCAGGAGCGCAACAAAACGCTCCTCTAGATGCAGCTTTATTGTGACGGAGCAGCCTTTTAAGTGAATGAACCGGGTAATTAACATATTAGCTAATTTTTTAAAACGGTAAGTGCAGCAGTAATAAATATTGATTCTGCTTTTTTCAGAAGGTCATAATTACACACTGATCAATAACAGTATCGTTTACTAAATAGCATTTCTGGATTTCAGATACACAGCAGATACAATAATTTAAGCAAGAGGCCTAATTTTAACAATTTTGCTCAGACTGGGCACAGAGGCCAGATTAAGGAAAGCAAGAAGTGGCAACGATCCAAGCCAGCAACAGGCCATGCATCATTTTTACACTCATTCTTGCATATGGCATGTATGTTCCTACCACTCCGCTGGAGCTCCTGGGATCCCACTGCCAGCAGAAGGAACCATGACAGCATTCCTTTCTTCAGTGAGCGTCAGCCTCATCTCTAAAAGCTGTGCCTCCCGATCTGCATCGTCCTCTGTTTTATCTGGAGAAGCAGGATGTCAGTCAGAACAACACAGTTACTTACTCAGTGCCTTTATCACATGTCGATGATCTTATACCATCCATAATAGAATAAAACTTGCTCTGCTCAGAAATTCAGCACACAAAGAACAATTTTATACAGCCTTCTCTAACTTCAGTTTCACTGAAAGCAAATTACTGCTGAGTTCAGAGATTCAACTCTCCATTAACTTCTAATCTAATTTTTACAATATATTAAGATAAAAATTGGGTGCACGTCTCTCTCAACGTATCGCTATTGTTACCTTTAATAGTATTTTGCTTACCAGGCTTCCCAACAAGTTTTTGCAATTGCTGATCGAGATACTCCTGACGCTTCGTCAAGGCACAAAGCCATTTCCGACGGAGCCTCTCCAAATCCCTATCCTGTAAAGAGGGAAGTATTCATGCTAAATATTGATCCAGGAAAGCCAACGCTTCTTATTTGTGGCTTACACATTTCCTCAACCCTGTTCCCAAGAAGCAGATAGGACAGACAAAACAGACCTCCAAGAAATCACTTGGCTCTTCTCTGCTATTTTCTCTTGCACAGGACAAGAGAAACACAGAATAGATGAGGTTGGAAGTGACTTCTGTGTAGTCCAACCCTGCCCCATGTCCAGAACAAGGTCAACTACAGCAGCTTCCTCAGCGCTGTGTCCAGTTGGGATTTTAGTATCTCCAAGGATGGAAAGTTCACAACCTCTCTGGGCAACCTGTTCCACCACCATGGTAAGAAAAAACCCAGTTTCTGTTTATGCTGGAGACTCACTGAGTCTTGTCCTTTCACTGGATACCACTGAGAAGAGCCTGGCTCTATCTTCTTCACACCCTTCCATTTATGAATATCGACAAGATCCAGTCTGAGTCTTTTCCTCTCCTCGAGGCTAAAGAACATCAGTTCTCTCAGCCTTTTAGCACAGGTCCAAACCCTTAATTTTCCACATCCAATCTGAAAGTCTGAGGCATCTCTTTCTCTAGCTGTTATTCTGTACCACCCAGCTGAACAAGCTTCACTTTATACATCTGCTTTGTGCCTAAAATAGTTTAAAACTAACCACTACCTTGTGGCAAAGCTGGAAATCCCAGCCCTTATCCATGACTCACCATTCATGCTCATTGTTTATCAGCTTCCTATTACAAATCCATCCCTGCCCCACATCATGTCCCTCATTATGGCACTTGCAACTGAATCTTTTAAAATACATTTTCCTAAGTGCTCACATTCCTTCAAAAAAAGGGCCTCAGTATCCTTAAGAACATGCAGTTTATTTGTCTCTGGTGTAGAAATGCTCAGAAATGATGAACGACTCCCTACATGCAGCATGTTGGGTGCCACAAAGATGAGCTATCAGCTCTGGGATGCCTTCAGGCAGGTCTCTTTTATGGCAACAGCAGTTTGGATTCATTCCACATCAAACTGTAACAAATACTTTGTCAAGAAAAATGGGTGGATGCAAGACTATAAAGTACAGTTGTATTACTCACCCGCAGACCCTACAAGTGTGCAGGAATCTGTCAGAGAGCATTAAACCTCAGTCTCTGGTTGCTCGTGTTACACAAAGTTGTGATCTACATTGATGATGATGTGCTTTTCTTGAAGTTATTCACAAGGAGATGAAAAATATTATGACAGATATTGTACCTCATCAGTTCCTCTTTAAGGCTCAAGTTGCTGTGATGTTACATACAAAAAAATAGTGTGGTGGTGTCAGTAGTTTTATCACTTCTGTCTTAGGGCTCCAGGATCAGAATCCCCTTTGGCTGTCCAAGGGTTGATTACTCTGCAGCCCACTGCAGCTCTCACGCACAGCACATTCAAAATGCAAAACAGCATGGAAAGGTTAGAGCGAGTCCAGAGGGGGCTACGTAGTTAATCAGAGGGTGGGAGCACCTCCAATATGAGGACAGGCTGACATTAGGAAGAATTTCTTCACTGAAAGGGTGGTCAGGGATTGGCACAGCTGCCCAGGGAGGGGGTGGAGTCGCCATCTCTGGAGGTGTTTAAAAGATGGGTAGATGAGGTCCTTAGGAACATGGTTTAGGAGGGAGACAGGCACGGTTGGACTTGATGATCTCAGAGGTCTCTTCCAACCTTATGATTCTATGATTCTATGTGGGGTTGTTCAGCCTGGAGAAGAGAAGGCTCCAGGGAGACCTCTGAGCAGTCTCCCAGTACTCCTCCTAGCTCCAGGAAAGCTGGGGAGGGACTTTTGATCAGGGATTGCAGGGATAGGATGAGAGGGAATGGTTTTGAACTGAAAGAGGGGAGATTTGGATGAGATTTTAGGAAGAAATGTTTTCCTCTAAGGGTGGTGAGACACTGGCCCAGGTTGCCCAGAGAAGCAGTGACTGCCCCATCCCTAGAGGTGTTCAAGGCCAGGTTGGATGGAGCTTTGAGCCCCCTGATCCAGTGGGAGGTGTCCCTGCCCATGGCAGGGGGGTGGAACTGGATGGGCTTTGAGGTCTCTTCCACCCCAAACCACTCTATGATTTTCACTGCATCTTTCAATAGTGCCACACCTGTTCTTGCTCTAAATGAGGACAACCTCAACCTAATCATAGTTTGACAAGAAGGACTCCTTCCTCTAAAACCAAAAAGTAATTGGATCTTGTTTTGTTAACATACATTAAAGGCATCTTG
Source organism: Neomorphus geoffroyi (assembly GCA_033558235.1). Taxonomy (NCBI): domain Eukaryota; kingdom Metazoa; phylum Chordata; class Aves; order Cuculiformes; family Neomorphidae; genus Neomorphus; species Neomorphus geoffroyi. Next base: position 17,583,889 of record JAUMJM010000035.1, on the reverse strand, counting down.
TTCGTTCTCTTTTACCTCTCTAATCCACCATACGGTTTTGTAGCATAACAATCGTAGCAATTCTTAAGCTTTCAGTCTCTTCAGAAGACAGGCTCTCTGCATGCCCAACCAGCACAGCACAGACAAAATGCTGATCCTCCTCTAATGTGTTTTAATCTGAAAATGTCTGTGTTTCTAAAAAGAGAGCATTCATTATTTTTTTTACCTGATAACTGTCCATTTCATCCTCTTCTTCCTAGGCCAAAATATACAAAATCACGTCGTTACATTTGGTTTGGTAGCAGGAAACACATTGAATGCAAAAGTTGTAACCATATGAAGCAGCATGAGCAGCCTGAGCTTAGCAATGGTAAAACCATAGAATTAAACATCATTTCTATCCCCAAATTTGCTGCTATCAGCTGATCTAAACACAAACTAAAATAATCCAACAGTTGCAATGGAAAAATGTCACAGAAACAGAACTATTAGAATTCTTTATAGCTGGAAGATGGGCGGAGTTATCTAAATTGTCCTCATAGGATTTACAGCGAAACAACTTGAAACTTGTTGATCCTGAATAGCAAAGCAAAAACGTGCTGTTTTACCTGTAATATTTAAGTATGAATGTTAGAGCAGACTTTGAAAATCAAAGTCTGACACAAAGGATTTGAGGTAAGTTTGCTGAAGCATTTAGAAGAGAAAACTTGTAAACACCTAAGCCAATTGTTAAGGACCTAGAATCACTCTCTGCCAGACCAGGAGTCGCAACGTAGACCTTTGACAATTTGAATTCCATTATTTTCTAATGGGAGACACCCCTTTCATTCTCGTCGCGCATCCCAAGCAGAATGGCTTGCAACGAGGGCAAACACAACTGCCACTCCTGCACAGTGAATGGAAAAGCAATGAGGACTCCAATCCCCACTGAGTTATTACTTCTCTATTTAAGTAATGACAAGCCACTGGAGCCTACTTTTGGTAATGAAAGCAAAAAACTTAGCTAAGCTAAAATTAAAAAGCCATATAGAAGAGGCATTTCCTTAGTTCAAGGTCTTTTAGAAAATCTTTCACATTCCACAGATTTACTTGAGATAGAGAAATGCTAATATGGGGACTAAAAATGCAGGTGCTCCAGTCAGAAGGCTACTGCCAGCACCAGGATTAATAAAAGGTGGTTTTCATAGACCTTTCCCATGTGGGGGGTTATCAGTGTCAGACACAACTCACTATTCTCTCTCTCAAGCAGAGCTTAAGTATTTCTCCTGGAAAAAACCCTTACTATTTTGTGGGTTGCCAGCTCTGTTGGATATGGTTGAAAATTCTCAACAGATGAGAAATTCATTGGGGAAGAAACAGGGTGAGGCAGATGGAAGCTCACCTGGGGCTTGTCCCGTTACAAACAGGCTGAAAGGGACATGTGCATGTTGTGGGTGTGGAATGGCTCTCCAGTAAAATGTGCAAGAATCAATCATTCTGTCTCAGGAGAGAAGAGTTTCTTACGAAATTTGCTTTGTTCAGAAGTAGGGGAGAAACAACTCTTTACCTTTTTTTGTAGGACATGGGTATCGGGCACTGCCGGGAGGGAAGGGCAGCTAGAAAACCTGCAGGCAGAGTCTGCATAATGGGGAATAAAAGCAATAATCTGCTGCTAAAAAGTGAGATTTCTGCAAAGGCAGAAAAAAAATTCCCTTTTTTTGCACCCTGACAGACAAGGGGCAAGGGACTGCAAAGGTTAGGAGGGAACAAAACCCCAACTACTTCAGACCTCAAAGGGAAAAACAATACTGATTGAGCAAAAAAGGGGAGCAGAGATGCATTGAATCATATTCTGTCAACAAGGTAAACATTAAAGCAAGCTGGGAGATGTCCCAAAAACTACTTGACATTTAGTTGGCCTTGTCTCAAGTAGGGCAGCTAATCAAGCAAGTGGAGAGACCTGCTTGTTCTGTTGCACCAGGTTTTGGCTTGCTAACTCAGAGGAGTGACTAATTTTTCATTTAGCTGTTGGGGGAGAAAGTCAAACAGCGCTAGAAACTGATAGAGGTATCGTAAGAAGACAATCCATAAAACTAGATCAATACTATTTGCATTTTAGGATGAGATGGAGAGCTCTTGAAGTCCTAGAAAAACTGGCCAACATATACCATGGCCAAAACCAAAAATTCTATCATTTGTAACTCAATATTATTTGAATATGCATTGAATTGATTTATTATAATTTGAATAATTACTTTAAATTACTGCTGTATCTAATATCTGAAATTAAATTTAGTGGACAAACTTCTACTGAGTTTTCTAAACCTTGGCATTTTCTTTTCTTCTTTGAATGGTGTGGGAAGGCTGTGCGGCTTTTAAGGATAGGAAAAAAACCCCAAATCAAAAGAGATACAGAAGGTAGTCTTACAAATATGATTTTTGCTATGGAAAATGATTTTTGACTAAGAGGAAGACCTCCCACAATGCTTTCTGAGTGACAAAGGTTTGGATTTAAACTCTCCTGAATAATCCCTAAAACCATCATCAAGACAATCCCAACAATTCTTCTTGTTGTTGCTCTGTATGTTTAAGAAATAGGTTCCAAAAATCCCCCAAACAAAACTAAAACTTAAAACCCAATGGAGTTGCCTCCACCTGCAACAAACTTAGGACAACACTTTCTGCTTTTACATGTCTTGGAAGTAGCTGTAACTGAAAGGAAGTATTCAGAGTCTTTACCTGATAATTTTCAGGGACTTTTTGTGACTTGACATGTTTTATTTGGACACAGCCGATTCCTATAGATAGGATGGATTCCTCCATCAGCGGCAAGGTACCCGATTCCTGGACAGATCTCACTTCAACCTGAATTCGCCGAGATTGACCCTGCCCAAAAGAACAATTTGAAATGTTTAGAAAAAAAGAATGTTGGAAGCTTAATGACAGAGAGACCTCTACTGACAGTCATTTGCAAGCAACATGGTATTTTTATTTTGTGAACAACAAAGTGATGAGTTCTGCAAGCTCAGTGACCCAGTGTTTAAGAGATTCCCCTTCTGTTGCAAGGATTTACATTTAAAGGATTTATGCATTTACAGAAAACAAAGTTCAGCATTCAGCACCTCCTCATCTTACTTTTCTGAAGGGCTTTCAAAACGTACTTTTAAAGGATTTTATCATTAATACTTCTGAAGGCAAAAAATAGGATTTCTTCCCCACCTACAGAAGAGGAAAGAAAATAGTTTAACTCTGAGCTACTTGAAGTTCAGTAAACTTGCCCAGGGAGGTGGTGGAGTCACCATCCCTGGAGGGGTTTAAAAAACGGGTAGATGAGTTTCTTAGGGACAGGGTTTAGTAGGGAGACAGGCACGGTTGGACTTGGTGATCTCAGAGGTCTCTTCCAACCTTATGATTCTATGATTCTATGAAGATTTTCTGACTCTGGTCCCCTTGACTGAAAATTCTCACCCACTGCTGCTATTCTGGAGGTGTTTAGAAGACGGGTAGATGATTTTCTCAGGGATCTGGTTTAGTAAGGGGACAGGTACGGCTGGACTTGATGATCTCAAAGGTCTTTTCAAACCAAATGATTCTACGATTCTATCAGTGTAACAAAGTAACTGTTCTTTGGTAAAATTCATAGGGAAAAGAAATAAAATAAATAAATAAACTTAAAAAAATCAAAGGAGTTGGGGATTTCTGAGGTGCAGCCTGTATCCAATTTTTACTCATTCCTGCTGTTGTCTGGGCAATACCTTATCACTCAAAAATGTTAACTATTCAGTTAAGCATTAACACTTTAATGCGTGTAGAATTCAAAAGAACAAAGGAGTGGTTGCCTGGAAGGACCAAATAATGGGGAGTTCTTGACCTCTTTAAGGAATAATTAAGTTCAGTCAAGACTGACGTCCTTTCTACCAGGTGCTATCACAGAATAGCGAACAGCACAGCACAATAGGATTACAGGTGAGCCTTTGATCACCTTCACAGCTGAGTTTACGCAGCTTCACAAAACACAGGGGGACTCCACTTTATGTCTGTTTTACGCAAGTCATTTTGTGGTTAAGCTTGACAGTTCCTTGGAGTCCATCCCTTTACCACACAAAAGAGAAGCTTCTTCGCTTTCCACAGGCTCATCTCACAGTTGAAATTCTCCCCGTGCCACCTTACCTGTCTGAGCTGGAAGATGCCTCCTGTGCACACATCCTTTGCTGGAGTCACCTCAACCGGGCAGTATTCCCCATTCTCATTCAGCTCAAGAATTTGAACCCAGAGTTCTAATTTTCGGGTTACTTCACTCCACCTGCAAAACACATCAAACACCGTTTCTTTTTTACCTTCCAAAGAAGATGAAGGAAAACCCCAAAGCTTTACCTTGGACTGCAGACTGAAGAACCACAGGACCACTTCAAAAGATGCACCATTTGTGAGTATACAGGGTTGTGCAGTGCTTATAAATTCTACTGAAAACTATTTTAGTCAAACAGCAGAACTAAGCCTTTTCTTGCTTCCAATACAAACCCCAGTTCCTCTGTATTCTAACATTGAAGCTCTGGTCTCAACCCCTGCCACAGCAGCCCAGCGTTGTCAGTGCAATCAAATCCACACAGAAGACAGCAGAACTAAATATGACATTGTCTCACAAGCTTTCAGGATTCAGGGCACCTTCCCGAACCATAAAATCATAAAATTGTTTGGTTGGAAAAGACCTTTGAGATCATCAAGTCCAACCACACCTGTCCACTACAAAACCACATCCCCGAGCACCTCATTCTACCCGGCTTTTAAACCCCTCTAGGGATGGGGACTCAAGTCCCTCCCTGGGCAGCCTCTGCCAGGGCCTGAGAACCCTTTTGGTGGAGAAATTGTTTCTAATGTCCAGTCTAAAACTCCCCTGGTGCAACTTGAGGCCATTTCCTCTCATCCTATCACCTGTCATTAGAGAGAAGAGACCAACACCCACCTCGCTCCAACCTCCTTTCAGGCAGTTGTAGACAGTGATGAGGTGTCCCCTCAGTCTCCTTTTCTCCATGCTAAACGACCCCAGGTCCCTCAGCTGCCTCACATAAGGTTTGTTCTCCAATCCCTTCACCAGCTTCATTGCCCTTCTCTGAACTTCATCACAGTACTGCCTACTTTCCAATTTTTCCAAGAGCTTAAATAAGAAATGGCCACATTTGTAATACTTCAGAATTAAAAAGGATGTACTTACTTCTTGGCTAGCAAACATAACTCACTATTTTATAGCATCTCCTCTTTGCCATATTTTAAATTTCCCTATACAGAGCTTAATACTCAACATGCTCAACACAAGCTTAGTCTGGAAGTAAAAAGAGAAATAACTGCCAATAAATTAAGTTGCAGAGCTTCCTTCTAATTGGAGAGGCAGAACACCTTACATTTAAGAAATTACTACTAAGCTTATTTTGGGGACAACAAATGGCTGACAGCACAAAAGCAATCCACCTTCAGTCTAAATTACTATACTGTTGCGTATTTACTCCAGTGGAAGTAATTAGCAGTACAGTTCTTCCAATGGAAGCATGACGCTGATGACAGTGATGTACGCTTGCCGCCCAGAAAGCCAACTATGTCCTGGGTGGAATCAGAAGCATGGCCAGCACGTCTAGAGAGGTGATTCTCCCCACCTACTCTGCTTTTGTGAGACCCCACCTGGAGTACTATGTCCAGTTCTGGAATCCCCAACGTCAAAAGGAGATGGAACTGTTGGAGTGGGTCCAGAGGAGGCTACGAAGATGATGCGGGGGCTGGAGCACCCTGCTATGAGGACAGGCTGAGGGAGCTGGGGTTGTTTAGCCGGGAGAAGAGAAGGCTCTGGGGAGACCTTAGAGCAGTCTCCCAGTACCTGAAGGGGGTCCAGGAAAGCTGGCGGGAGACTTTTTACAAGGGCCTGGAATAATAGGATGAGGGTGAATGGGTTTAAATTGGAAGGGGGAAGATTTGGATTAGACACTGGGAAGAAATTCTTCATGATGAGGGTGGGCAGGCCCTGGCCCAGGTTGCCCAGAAATATCGTGGCTGCCCCCACCCTGGAGGTGTTCAAGGCCAGGTTGGATGGGGCTTGGAGCCCCCTGATCCAGTGGGAGGTGTCCCTGCCCATGAGCTTTAAGATCCCTTCCCACCCAAAGCATTTTATGATTCTACGACATTGCATGGCCAAGAATGAACTGGACTCAGACCTTGAATAAATAGACCAGTGTACAGTCAGAACGGTATCTTGCTGGTTTAGACTTGATAGCTCTTTCTGGCCCAGACTGGTGTAACAAAATAAAGGAAAATAATCAGCTTGCTCTTTTGTAAACCACTGTTTATGCCCTTGAGTTTGAAGTCTCTTTCATTCAAGCAAAATCTTTCAACTTTTACTACTTTTAATTTGAAATGGAGGTGGGCATTTCTCCTCTTTTGCTTTTTTCAAGCCCCCTGACACATCACATGGTGTTTTCCAACAGAGTTGTTTATAACAGTCTAACAGATACAAACTCAAACACATGTTTGGTTGTCTTCAGTTCAAAATTTGACTACTTAGCCCAAAGCTGCTTCAAAAGTGGACACCTCGGACAGTGATTTTCCAGAATTCTAAGCCAAGGACCTATTTTCCATATTTACCTGTCACGAAGGCTGCGCGTTTTGGCTTGAATTATTCCCAAATCCCACAGGGCTGGATTTTTGCGGTCGCCGCTCTGCTTGTGCCCGTACACTTCAATTGCCAAAGCACCATCGTAAAGATGTTCCATGAAATCTTCAGAAATATTTACAGAAACTTCCTGCATGTAAGCAACAAACTGGTTGATGACTGTGACTACACGACAACTTAGGTGTAGAGATTTACTGTAATGACTTCCGTATAAGCATGTAGTCGAGACACTCTGGTCCCCAAGACAGAATACAGAGGAAATGAAGAACTGTCACCTCAGTTTGTAAAATCAGGAGACAAGGCAGATACACAATTTGCTGAAGATTAAAGTCTATAAAGAGGAGAAAAATGACCCTGTGCTGTTCCAAGTCCCGATGCAATGGTTCAAGAACCCCCCCAGTCATATGTTTTAAAGTTCAGAATCGGAAGATCAAAACTCATCCGAAAGCATCATATCTATTTTACAAATGATAAGTGGAATAAATTGCTCGGTGTAATGACAAATGATAGAAACAACATGATGAGAACTCAGCCTGGGAATCATCTAAGCTGACTTTGGACGCCTCTGTTAAAGATACAGTTGCTTGAAAGTCAATAGGAAGAAATAGCCTGCTCTAAGATACATGACCCAACTTCAACTTCTACCTCAGGATCAAAGGCATCATGTCCTAGAACCCGGACATTTCTCCTCACCACATCAGTGTGTAGGGTGATCAGATATGGACATCAAGGGTACTCTGATGACTATCGTCCTCCTACGCACACTCAGCAGCAGTTTTACTGTGGGTAAACTCCAACATAAGTCTCTCTGTGGAACAGATTGCTTTCCTTTATGAATCCATTCATCACTTTCTTCACCTTCTGTGCTTTTGTATAACTGAACAACGGTGTAGCACAATCAAGCTTAGGTGGACTCAGAAGATCTTTCAAATTCTTATCAAAAATGGTATTAGGGTATCAGCTTCACAAAGTGCATGAGAATAAAGCACCGAATAAAACTGTAATGCAAGCATAAACCTGGCTTGTCTGCCTACAGTTTCATTAATAAAATAGAAAGGAAAATTTACATTGCAGTGATCGAAGACAACCATGCACCGCGGTTCCTTGCTGGCTGAAGATACGGAAGGATCCACCTCAGGTGCAACATTAACTGGCTCCACTTGATCCCAGAACGTGTATTTGCAGAACACAAAGTTGGAGAGGTGCTGTGGCAAACCTGTAGCCTGAAGTATTTTAATCTAGAAAAAGAAAATGGAAACAAAGAACAAGCACTTATTCATAAGGCACAGAATTAAAAATAGCTCCTGTCAGAATGACATTATTCCGTTCCACTGTAAAGGATAACAAAAAAAGAAAGGAGTAATCCCAAAACCTTTCCAAAATACCATTTTCTGCATTGATACAAATTGGAGACAGTATTTGGAGTGCACCAGCCGAACATCGCCACTAGATGCCACCAGACACACATTTCTTGGGAGCGAAGCTAAAGGATTTTACAAAGACACAAAAACATTTTGTTAATTTTTAACGGTGAGATGCACCAAAAACTTTGTAACTGGAGAGAAATACAATAAAAATGCCATATTTCTCCGTTATTCTGCAAAGAAACAGTCTGAAGGTACTGCTCTTTATTCTTTGATGCTAGAAACAACACAAAAGTAACGGACAATACAAAAGCAGCTTGTCCCCTCTTTTTCAAAATCAAGGGCAAAGAGAGACAAAATGTTTTCAATACACCTGCTCTAAACACAGCATCATCTTAACCATATCATTTAATAAACTTCTATTTGCCATTTGTTAAATTAAGTTCTGATGAGCTAAGACTCCCTTGGCAAGGCACCACTCAAGATCCTCAGGAGAACATGTTTCCTGCAGCAATGCCCCACGCTGCTTGCATTGGACCTCTATGGGAAAGGATAAAAGGTGAAAGAATACAGTTGCCCCCAGATGGTTCACACCATCCAGAAGCCAGTAAAGCTGGGGTTCCGCTCACTCTAGTGCTTCTTTTTTTCTGTGGCTTGGCCTATCTTGCACTTTACTACACCACAGAATTGCTACTAAATCCTTCCTGCTAACTTGGACTGAAACTAAAACTAAATGGCCTCAAGTTGCGCCAGGGGAGGTTTAGAGCATAGAATCGTAAAATCATAAGGTTGCAAGAGACCTCTGAGATCAAGTCCAATCATGCCTGTCTCCCTCCTAAACAATATCCCTAAGAAACTCATCTACTTGTCTTTTAAACCCCTCCAGGGATGGGAGCCTCTGCCAGGGCCTGACCACCCTTTCAGTGAAGAAATTCTTCCGAATGTCCAGTCTAAACCTGCCCTGGCGCAACTTGAGGCCATTTCCTCTCATCCTATCGCTGTCACTTGTGAGAAGAGACCAACACCCACCCCATCACAGCCTCCTTTCAGGCAGTTGCAGACAGGGATGAGGTCTCCCCTCAGCCTCCTTTGCTCTCATCTAAACAAGCCCAGGTCCCTCAGTCTCTCCTCGTAGCACTTGTTTCCCAGCCCCCTCACCAGCCTCGTTGCCTTCTCTGGACGCGCTCCAGCATCTGAATGTCTTGTAGTGAGGGGCCCAAAACTGAACGCAGTACTCAACTGGATATTAGGAAAAATTTCTTTACTGAAAGAATCCCGAAGCCCTGGCAGAGGCTCCCAGGGCAGTGGTGGAGTCCCCATCCCTGCAGGGGTTCAAAAAATGCGTAGATGTGGCACTTGGGGACATGGTTTAGCAGGCACGGTGGTGCTGAGCTGCCAGTTGGACTTGATCTTAGTGTATCTTTTCCAACCTTAACAATTCTATGATTCTCTTTTTATTATTAATAATAATAAACACAAATGCATATATTTCACAAAATATTGAATATTTAGAGAGAGAAATACTGAGAGAGAATGACTCACAGAACAATGGAATTTTATCAGATTCTATGACTCCTTCTAAAATAGATATCGTAGCTCCCATCTTAGTGCACAGATCCTCCATCTCTTCCAAGACTACAGCAAACTGTCTGGGGTTGGACAGTATCCATACTCATAAATATAGTTTAAAAAAATACCTTGTAGACTTAAAAAAATAAATCATGGAGATTGAAAGGAAGAAAACCCCACCTGATTCTCTTGTATTATTTCAGACACTCAATAAACAAAATAGCGTGAGGAAAGGCCACACAGCAGCGCTCCAAGAAAAACACTGGGCACCACGTTACCTGAGGCCATTAAAACAAACACAGCGAAAGTATTAAACTCTGTATATAGAACTCAGTGACTTGGTACAGACAACCTATTTACTTTTTGAAATAAAATCCTGAGCCATCAACCAAGATTCCTATAGTCAATCGACGAGTTTAAACTGGACTCTGTCTGTGCAGCTGAACACTGGAAGCCAACACTGGCACACAAGGTTTCAAGGAGACATCCAAAGTCCAGAAGCCAATGACCCAGGGACTTCTTTATTTTAAGACTTGGGATGGAAAGAGAGAAGGTTGAGACATATCTGGAACTCACCTGGCATACAAGTTTTCTCTCCTGAATGTCACTTTCATTTGAAGAGTCTGGACTATCCTCACCTCCAACCAACCTGTCATCTATCTCTCCACTCACTCGAACAACTTCAACATGGAGACGACCCGACACCTGTTAAGAAAGGATTAAGAATCACTTGTATAAGAGAAAACAGCAACAGGTTCATCCCTTTTCAGGTAACTACAACTTCTGTTTCCACTCTGTAAGCAGACAACATTTTATTCCTTTTTATTATTTTGCAATATGCATTTGTTGCACCAGTTGAAGAATTCTTTGGAACAATTATCTTTAGAACAGGCTGTCCAGCGCAGTGGTTGAGTCTCCATCCCTGGAGGTGTTCAAAATATGCATAGCTTTGGCACTTTGGGACATGGTTTAGTAGGCATGGTGGTGTTGGGCTGTTGGTTGGACTTGATGATCTTAAAGGTCTTTTCCAACCTTAATGATTCTACGATTTTAAAGAGCCTTTGTTGTTAAAATACAGATAAATCAGCCACTAGAGTGGCTCTGGGATCGACATAATGCAATCTCATTCACCTTCACACCAGTCTCTGAAGAGTCTGCAAAGTGCAGAGGTGAAGCAGTGATGTAGGACACAGAATGTAGCCTGGAATGCTCTACCTGCATTTGAAGTTGTTCTTACAACTCTCTTAAGAGCCTGTTACCGATGGTAGTCAGTGAAAGCCAGTGGAGCTATAACTCATACTCGCTCTACTAAGTATTTTGGGTTGTTCAGTCACAAAGTTTTCTCCTTTCACACTCACCGCGCTGGGATTCCGAGCTGTCTAAACAACACTAGTAAGGTATTATGGAATTTGCATAATTCCAAACTGTTAGCAAAGAGCTTGTGCAGATGAAACTGGAAAATATCTACTATATACTGGTAATAAGATCCACAGGCTGTAATTAAACAGTTGAGTAAGGATAGACGAGAGAAGAAGGACAAACCTCTCCCTTCTGATTGATGATTGGAACCGCATATTGTAGCTTCACATCATAGAACAGGCACTCAAGAAAAACATTGGCTACTCCGATAAGGCTGTGGTTTTCCTGCTCATCGTAGAACGGATCCGCTCGTCTGAAGTAAGCTCTCATCACCTTCAAACAAATTCAGGATAACGTAAGAGAAAAAAACTTTTCATGAAGCAGTTTTCAAAATGTTGCATAACCAGCCCAGTAAAAGAAAAACTGACTTGAACAAGAGGCCAGATTAGACCACAAGAAGAACGGACACCTGAATTTTACTTTGGAAAGAATATAAGGCCAGAGACCACAAGAATGGGCACCTGAATTTTACTTTGGATTGAGTATAAGGCCTCAGCAAGTTCTCCTTAACGTCGTCAGCTTGAATGTCAACTCCTGCTGTGTTTACTTGCTGCTTCTTATTCTATGCTCGGTTCCATCACCAAACTGTGCATCCAAACCAGTGCCAAAGTGACAAGATAAGGGTTAATGAAATGCTGAACATCACTTCAGCAGTAGGAAAAGCAAAAGCTCAGGAAAACTTATCTTTTTGCACATTCCCTCCCCCTCCACCTCCTGGACCAGAAGATTTTCTCACATCACCTTGAACGAAAAATTTAACAGGGATGTGATTCCATCAGCACAGCGCTGGAGTAATTTTGACTTACTGGGTTGTCTTCCTCACAGTCTTTCCACTCCTGGTAGAGATCCCTCATATCCACCAATCGATTCTCCAGCTTTTCCAGTGACCAAATCTGTTTGCCTTTCCCTTTCCTTCTCACCTGAATAGCAGGCTCGCTGAGAATCGCACCTCTCTGTGAAACAATTAAAGACACATAAATAAGGAATTTGCGTTACAACAATGAAAAAAACAGTTCAAAGCCAACAGAAAACTGAGAACACTTTTGGATAAAGTCTTGATTTTGTTCTTTTTTTATTCTAGCTTGAGCAACCAAATTCAAGCGTGAAGAGACTCTGAGTTTGGCTGTCAGAGTATATTCATGTTCAGTGTAACTGTGAAGTCTAATCATAACTACGGGCACTACTTTCTGTGGGTTTTCACCTTACATAAGTGACAGAAATAGGAACATTTAAGCCTTTCACAAACACAACAGAATCTTAAACTAATGGAATGGTTTGGGTTGGAAGGGACCCTAAAGCCCATCCAGTTCCAGCCCCCCTGCCATGGGCAGGGACACCTCCCACTGGATCAGGGGGCTCAAAGCCTCATCCAACCTGGCCTTCAACACCTCCAGGGATGGGGCAGCCACCACTGCTCTGGGCAACCTGGGCCAGGGTCTCAAAACCCTCACAGGAAAACATTTCTTCCTTTCTAATATCTAAATCTCCCCTCTTTTAGCTTAAAACCATTCCCCCTCCTCCTATCCTTGCACTCCCTGATCCAGAGTCCTTCTCCAGCTTTCCTGGAGCCCCTTTCAGTACCGGGAGGCTGCTCCAAGGTCTCCCTGGAGCCTTCTCTTCTCCAGGCTGACCAACCCCAGCTCTCTCAGCCTGTTAACTCCCTCAGATTACAGCAGGTCTGGAGCTCCACCTAAGGCTACTGCTGCCGGCAGCTTTCGACTAGTGCAGACACTTAAACCCTCTTTAGAATCTTTTTCAGGATGTGCCAGAAGATGGCAAGAAACACAAGCAGACAAGAGACACTTCAAAAGCAACTGATAAATATTTTAATCCTGGAATAAGATAAATCTACTGCACTGATGACAGCCTGAGTATAACCAAAACACTGAGCTGACCTCAAGAACAAAAATAATAACAGCCTAGGTCACCAGCCTGAGACATGGAAGCCTGGGTTCAGTTCCCTCCTTCCAAAATTTCTAGGATGCCTGGAACAAATGATTCAAATCCCCTTCTGCCCCAGTTCCTCCCAGCACAATGGGGATGACAGCATTTTCTCAGCTCACAAGGATGATGTAAAGCCAAAGGTCCACAAAGGGATGATAAAGATTTGAAACAGATGTTATCTAACCCACACAAATTTTGTCACTCTGCAATAGAAGCAAGGATGAACTTCAACACCAGTCGAGAAGTGTTGCACCAAAACACTTACCAGTAAATAGGCACATCATAAGATTTTCATGGTACCAAAGTAAGATAAGGATGTGCTAACAAAACTATATTTAATGCACATAAATAGGCTGGAAATCTAGACCATTAAAGTCAGAATACAACAAATAAGAACACTGAGGGACAAACATAGTGAACAACCATTTCGTTCCATTAGGGCTATCTTACCTTACTGTTAGCATTAAGGCTTGAAGCTGGGATCTGAAGGGTAACTTTATACTCTGTCCTCTTGTCCAATTCCTCTGCGATAAAATTGGCTTCTCTCACATACAAATTGGCTTTAACAATCTGCTCTCGCAGCTTTCTCAGGCTGTGGGTCAACATTTCTTCTCTAAAAGAAGGGGATTTGGAAGGGAAGACAGGAAAAATCATGACATTGAAGTACTGAAAATGAGTACAAAACAAATGTTCTCTTGACACAAAGGAGTCTTAACAGCTTTTTAACACAAAAATCAGGTGAATTAAATTGCATTTCTTCTGCGAGGCAAAAAAAATCATAGAATCCACTGAATGGTTTGGGTTGGAAGGGACCTTAAAGATCATCCAGTTCCACCCACTGCCATGGGCAGGGACACCTCCCACTGGATCAGGGGGCTCCAAGCCCCATCCAACCTGGCCTTGAACACCTCCAGGGATGGGGCAGCTATGACTTCCTTGGGCATTTTGTGCCAGTGCCTCAGCACTCTCACAGTAAACAGTTTCTCCCTAAGATCCCATCTCAGTCTCCCCTCTTTCAATTTAAAATCATTATCTCTCAACCTATCACTACACTCCTGGATAGAGAGCCCTCCCCCTAGCCTTCCTATAGGCCCCCTTTCAGTACTGGAATTCCTATTATCTGTATGAATTTAGCAGTAAGAACATGGGCTGGCTTTGGAGATTGCTTCATGCATCTGCTGAACAGTCAGCTCTTGTGTGGCTTATTCCAGAGTTTCCCCACCACAGAAGTGGATGCTCCACCTTATAGAGAGGCTGTCTTGATCCTATTAGAGAATCATAGAATCACAGAATGGTTTGTGTCAGAAGGGACCTTAAAGCCCATCCAGTTCCAACCCCCTGCCATGGGCAGGGACACCTCCCACTGGATGAGGGGGCTCCAAGCCCCATCCAACCTGGCCTTGAGCACCTCCAGGGATGGGGCAGCCACCACTACTCTGGGCACCCTGGGCCAAGGCCTCCCCACCTTCCAGCAGCAGGCTTGTGATCCACAGAACAAAATCATATAGGAGTCTCAAAACTTTGTGCAATCACCTTGTCTTTAGGCAAATTTATTGTGGATCAGGATAGAGTTTCTCTTTATCAACAAAGCGGGCACTCATTCTTTCTCATCTCCTCTGGGTCTGATTTGCTTTAGACTAATACTTCTGCTGTGTCCTCTCCACCCCTTACAGGAGCCCTCTCAGAAATCTGGCAGGTGTGCAATGCAATTAAAACCTTGCAAAATTCATTAGCACGATGCCAGATTTCATTACCCACCTCTCCTCTGCCCACTGCCGTAAGCGCTGCTGAGCGCTGGGAGAATGAAAGGAGAATCTGTCCATGCTGCGGAAATGCTGCTTCTCTGGTGACAATCGCCTTCGCAGTTGCTCCAGTTCGTGTTCATACATCAGTCTCTGTCGTTCCAGCGCAGATCTCTTCTCCTCTTCATGTTGCTGCTCCAGGCTTTGCAAGATTGACTGCATAGGATCTAAGCAGATGTTGAAAACAAAGAAGTTAATACTCCTGGGGGTCAAATACCTGGTAACCATAAAATCAAATGGCAACAATCACGTAATGAATATGGGGCAGAGACAGCAGACTTGAAAATACAAGATGTTTCCCACATTCTGCTACGGATATGCTGTATGACCTTGGGAAAGGCACAAATTACCATGACTTGGCAGGGGGGTTGGAACTGGATGATCTTTAAGGTCCCTTCCAACCCAAACCATTCTATGATTCTGTGATATCTGTTGTTACCCACGTTAGGGACTGCAGCAGCTACAGAAATCCATGGTGAAGAACATCCTAGAGAGTAAACAGTTAGCAGATAAAAAGAAAAAAAGGTTATATTTTTGCTGTAACACATGTTAAGGAAAAGCTGCTGAACTGTAGAGTAAAATAAACGCCTACAGAACAGACTGGATAGAAAAGGGAAAGATGAAGCTGAAAAAAACCTTTCTCCTGTTTCCCAAAATAATGCCATTCTGAGACAGCGACACGAGACCACAAAAACTAAGGAACATGGGTTTCAGACACAGAAATCACTGCAGTTAATGCCCGAATGAGACATAACATAAGAAAAATAAACCACAAAGTGAAAACACTTTGATTTAAGGCTACAGTTCCACCAATATTCCAGTTTGGGCTTCTTCCTCAACAAGATCTGCCAAAGAAAACATTCTGTGGTGTTTTTTTCCTCCTCAAGTGCTAAAATGGCTACGATGAGTCATTCACAAGAAAAATTCTCCAGTAGGAAGTTACAAGGGAAAAACTGTGTGGTTAAGAGTAAACGTAACTTCATATTCTGTACTTTTTTTCCAATAATTTCTGTTGCATCTTACCATTACTACCAAGTGCCTTCATAGTGACTTCCATCTGGGCATATTCATAGCTGAAGTTAATCTCACTGGACACTTCACTGGAATTGTCTCCATCAACGTCCAGCTGTTCAACACTATTACTGCACTTCATAGTGTTGTCTCGCTCTTCATCCTCATGATCTGCTTTCTTTTTCTTCTTTGGCAAATTCAACCTTTAAATGAGAGAAGATTTTAAAAAGAACTATTAATTGCTCGGCTTTGCTTTCAAAGATTATTAAAATGAAGTAGATTAATCAAATGGGTAGATTTTTCACTTTCAAACTTTGCTGGTCTCCTGTGACTGTAGTTTTCCTCAGGTTAAACAGGGGAGTTCAAGGCAAACTAAATAATCTGTTCTATGCTCTAATAATACAGAGTACTTGATATTAGTCATCATATAGCTTAGACAACAGTGACTCAGTCATTCCATATATAAATAATTTACAGGCAATAATGAAATTATATCCTATTTTTTATGCAGATTCTTCTTTCATGTATAAAAGAAAAAAAATAACTTCCAGACAATCATTTAAATCCACCGATCTTTCACGTATTTCAGAGCAGACACAGAGGGTTTCAAGAATATAGGCTTCCACAGAAAACTTCTGCCAGTGATTCTGCCTGATACAGGAAGGTAACAGGTATGGGTGGAGCTGGAATGCCAGAGAAAGAAAAACACATTGCCCTTTTAAGACCCAGATCCCTGTAAAGTGCAAGTCAAAAGTCTAACACCTCTGCTGCAAAATCCAAAAGGCAACGTATCCACGCTAAATCTTGTAATACAATCTTAAATCATGGAATCACAGAATTGTTTGGGTCGGAAGGGACCTTAAAGATCACCCAGTTTCAACCCCCCAGCCACGGGCAGGGATCAGGTTGCTCAAAGTGCCCCCCAACCTGGCCCTGAACACCTCCAGGGATGGGGCAGCCACCACTTCTCTGGGCAACCTGGGCCAGGGCCTCCCCACCCTCACCGGAAAATATTTCTTCCTAACAGCTCATCCAAATCTCTCCTCTTCCAGCTTAAAACCAATCCCTCTCATCCTATCCCTGCACTCCCTGATGAAGACCCCCTCCCCAGTTTTCTTGTAGCCCCTTTTAGTACTGGTAGGCTGTTCTAAGGAGGCTGGAGTCTTCTCTTCTCCAGGCTACACAAGCCCAACTCTCCCAGCCTGTCCTCGGGTGGGAGGTGCCCAGCCCTTGGATCATCTTCGTGGCCTCCTCCGTACTTGCTTGAATAGCTCCATGTCCTTCCTGTGCTGAGGACTCCAGAACTGAACAAAAGGCTCCACGTGAGTTCTCATAAGAGCAGAGCAGAGGAACAGAATTAATGTTCTCAGCGTGGAAGAGAAAGTATTTGCTATCAATGTGGTGCCAAACCACATTAATGTTACCAACTCAAAAATTACATCTCTTTAGTAAGTTACAGCTGTTACAACTACAGCAAGATCCTCCTGAGCCAGGTTCCAAACCCCTCACAAATACAAGAAGTGAAGTCCACCTACTGCTCCAAAATTAGAATTATGCACAGTCACCATGACATCTAGCATTCAAGAACAGCCAAACAACAGCATTGCCTTTGTAACGTCAGTGGAAAAGAAATCATTCCCTCCTGCAGCCTGAACGCTCCACTGTCAACCTTCCTTACGCCTTCAGATAAAACAAAATTGGCCAAACTTGCAGTTTCTTTAATATCTTTTGTACCTGAAGAAGTGGTTGTTTCCCCACAGTATCCTGTCTCCATGATGTAGCTGGATAGGACCCGTGACAGCAGAACCATTTACAAACGTCCTGTGAAAAGGCAGAAATTTAAAGCAAATCCATCTACATAAGGCTGATTTTCTTTCTTTATTGTAATTAGTGAAGGTAGGAGAACAGGTTTATGGATTGCAAACAGGTAAAATATCTCTGGAAACTTCATTCCCCTACCCTGTGCTGTTTCATAAACTCTTCAAACTCAGATTCCTTTGATTGCTTAAACTTAGTGAGTTCAGTACTTTTGAAGAGATATTATGATAGCTAAGTCTGGGGAGTATAATTAGAACTTAAAATGAGGGGCCTGTAAAAGGTGATGTCACTGGAAATAAACACTTGTCACACTAAGAAATAGAGATGCAAATCAGAAGCATTTGAATGAGGCACCAGAGAACTTTGCTACATAAATAGCTTAAAGACAATAAAATAATTACAACAATCAGAAAATACTTTTATTTCAGAGTCAGATTAAGTCTGAAAATAGGACCACAGGATAACCCAAATTTGCAGGGAATCTCAGGATGCCATCCAGTCCAACCTCCTGCTCAAACCAGGATCTATTATGAATCGGGGTAAATGTGAAATTCTTGAATTTGGTGTATCTGACAATAAATTATTGGAGATGCTGACGATGCATGCCATTTTGTGATTAATTTGAATATACCATCTGCTTTTCAAGTACCGCTGCTTAATCAAATAAAGCAATAAACGCTCCAGCAGCTCTTTGCATATCAACAGATTTCCTAGAAAATTAATTCAAATTTTGATAGAGTTACAGCTGCAAATCAGTGAGCATCTACTTGCTGAAAGGTTATGCAATTTACTGATCTGCTCTTTGAAAACACGGGCTACGAACACCATCACTGAGAGAAACCTCTTTCAAGTGAAAGACATGAGTTAATGGAGGGGCAGCTGACAATTAAAAACGTATAAGGAGGATGCAAGAAGTAGGATTTTCTTACTTCAGGCTACATGGCAAAGTTAATTTTTTAATTTTCTTTTTGCACCACTGACCTTACAATACTAAATAAAATTACAATTATTGCACAACTTTATTCGGTTACTTTACCTGGTATTTTTCTGAGGTGTTAACATAACCTGTCCTTCTGGGGTGATGTCTATAATGCAGTGTTCAGGAAGAATTCCCATTCCACACAGCTGGATATCTTGAGAGTTGTCTGAGCCTATTAACGTGTGCTCCTGGGAAAAAAAAAATCAAGTTGTTGGCAATGGATTGCAGAAGTTCACTAGTTCTAATGCAGCCATTCTTCTTCTGGATAGATTTTGTCATCTAGCTCCAAAATCTGAAAGCTGTTCAACGCCTGCCTGAGATGGGAAAAAGGCGAGTGAAACACTGCAAGCAAATCCTCGGCTTTGTCTTACAGTAACAAGCAGGGAACACTCAGAAATGTTTACAGGCAACAGTTAAATCCGAACATGAAGAGGTTTCTATAACTTAAGTGTGGAATTCAGTGCCTCAGGACGTTGTAGAAGCCAAAAGTATAAAGAGGAATTAAGAGAGGTTCACAGTGGTCTGACCCATGGCTACTACACTGGTTCCATCAAGATCATCCAATGGATTAGGAAATTCCTGAAGTATTTGAGGCCTGAGGGATTTGGCAAAGGAAGGATCATTCTGCACATGCCCCAGTTTGTTTATTTCCTTTTTAGGCATCTCTGAGCAATTTTTAAGGAGCAGATACAACAGTTTGGATAAGTCAGATGAAGTTGTCCTTCTCAACTTACGAGAACCACTACTTCGGTAGTGGTAAGAGCCGGCAAACACACAGCTCAGCGTTAAAGAGAATGTGGGCAAGGTATTTACTCTGAGAAGTAAGAGGATTTAATCAGCTTTTTAGGCAAAACAGGTGCAAATCAGTTTATCATACAAATTTCAAAGCACAGGGATTTCTACACGAAATTCTCAACCAACAAAATGAATTTGAATTATGAAAAAAAAAATAAAAATTAAAGACTAACTCAAACACACAAAACCTGCCCCGTGCAAAGGAGCTTTCTCCAGAACAGGAACGTGCACAGCACCACCTGAAAGTGCTCTGCTGGTACTGATGGGCCAAGGTTTGTTTTCAGAGCAGGCTTTGTCTTCAGTGAACTCCCGTTGTGTCTTTGCGATGAATACGGCAGAAGCTTTGCCTCAAGAGCTGTCAGAGGGGCTGATTCAGCAGCCTCAGTCACACTGTGGACATCTACTTGCAAGGACTCCATTCTTCTTCCAAAACAGCTCAGCTCTTTTTTCATCCTTTTTAATGTTTTTCAGCAGATACAACATTGAAAAAAGGTCTTTCCCTTGTCTTCATTGGGATATCACAGAGCAATGATGGCCCACAGAAAGAGGATCACATATTTCCTGAGACCAACTAAACAAAAACAACCTCTCAACCCAATTCTGTGGCTGTCCTGGGAGTTACTATAGATGACTTCAGAAAGGAGAGAATGATTTAATGTGAAGTTCAAACTGCTGATGTTCTTACACAGCTAAATTTTTCGGATTTCTGTTTTACAATGTGACTTCAACAAGTTGCATCTCATTTCTCCTCTGGACTCCAGATCACATCCACAGTTTGTTAAACAAGAATAAACTGCTCAAATGTTTCACTGCAGAGTCCAAAAGTCATATTATGTGTTTTATGTTTAACATCATTAACAGGCAGGAGGAATGCTAAGGCAGAAGAGAATTTGATTTTCACTCCTGGCAAGTTGCATGAAGAGGAATAAAAATCCACTTTATAGTTTGCAGACAGGCAGAATTTGGACCTTCACGTGTAGAAGCAAGCTAATTACTGAAATGCCAAACCTTTATATAAAACAATTCTCTCGGTAAAACCTTGTGAAAGTTGGCATAAAACACCCAAACCGAAATAAAAATAAAAGCAGGAGACGATTTCTCAAAGAAAACACTTCCAAATTTCTTTCAACAAACAAAATAAAACCATAAAATCCCCAAACCATCCTCCTCTGCTACGAAGAATTAAATGTGAAATAAAAAGGTTGTACTCATTATTTTTAATGAAGCAGTGAATATTGGAGAACGCGTTAGATATGCAGTTTTATAAAATTCTCTAAGTACACCTCTGCCAATGGCATTAGGGGCCCACTTCTCTTTAAAGAAAATAGATTTTATATTTATAGATATAGAGAGATATATATAATTTTACCTTTAAATAGTACACCAGAAGTTCATTGAGAGCTGGATCTGCATTCAAGTTAACCAAGAAGCACTTATTATCCCCAACTTTTATTCCAGAAGACTGAAGAGATATGCCAAGGCTTTCCAACTGTTTCTGACGCTCCTGCAAGAGAGAAGCCATCAAAAAATTGAAGCTGATTGATGTACAGCCCTTCGGAAACGCATCCCTCTCTGCCAAAGCCACAAGACAAAACGATGGGCAGCTACTTCTGAAAGTGGCAACTTTCTCTTCCGCGATAGATCAGATACAAAAGGTTTAGTTATTTCAAGCTTTGGTGAGGGTAGCTGTAATTTCTCTTCTTCTTCCACCTCTGGGCTCGGAGGGCTACGTGCTGTGGTCTCACAGAGCTGCATCTTCCCAGCGAAAAAGGAAACGCGCGGAGGGCAGCACACTGTGGCACTGTAGGAGCTTCTCCATGACCTCACTGCAACAGCAAAACACTACCACAAAGACATCTCTAGAGCCCTTTCTTTTCTCTTTTGAGCTAAAAAGCAACAAGTTAAGTTAAATCCTTGCCAAGTCAAGCTCCATGTCTATCTTTTATTCCAGAGCAATCAAAATGACAAAAAAACTGGCAACCTGCTATTTAAGCAATGCAAATACCACTTCCTGCTGAACAAGAACAGTGGCGTTTTGGATGGTGTTTTGTTCTTGTCAATAGACTTCATAGAATTCAACAACAAAGCATCACTGTGCAAAAACGTACATCTTTCAAAGGGAAGTGCTTGGGTGAAAACTAGAGCAGTGAAAGAGGAACATTAAACATTTCTCAGTTAAGGACAGAAAGGGATTCTTCTACAAAAAAAAAAAAAAATCGAGATAGAAACGTTGAGAATTGTTCCCAGGATGAGAAACAGAAATGAGACTCACTACCCACAACAGCAAACAAGATTTAAAAAAGAAACATGCAAGGTCTCCCTCAGAATTACCAAGGGGAAGCAGAAATGAGGGAGGGTAAAACAAGTAAGTCAAAAAAATAGAAGAGAACTACAGTGCTTTCCACGTGATGCTGAGACTTGGAAAAAGAATGATTAGCAGAGATTATGTAGGAATAATGCTGGAACATTTATTAAGGTTCTGATCTTTACCTACCAGTTTGCTCTGTATTCCAAAACTCAGCACGTCCTATTCTTCAGTGTAATTTCTCTGTTCAGCATTGGAGTTGTACGAAGTCTAATCAAGATTAAAATTGCAAAAATAGCAAGCCCAACTCGCTCTTGATTTCCTCTATCCACACACTTACAAAACCAACACAATGTCCTCATAAGGAGAAGTCTTGTGTGTGTGTGAGAGACGAAAGAAAAGACAAAGAACAGAGAAAAATGGCATTGTGATGTCAAAGATGTCTCTTCCGATTGTCTGTGCCAGGCTCTGAAGTTCACACAGTTCCTTATTATCTACAGAGATAAGGAATGTTTTGCCCAAAGGAAAACTTGGCTCACAGTCTAAATCTCATAGGATTAACTTAAAGAAAATGAGCCAGTTTTTGTAAATTTTACTCAAGACCTGATGTTTATTAACCTAAATATTCAAAATATATTAAAAGTATGTCAAATACTCACTGAATATGTGAAAAAAATGCCTATTAAAATAGCCTTTAAGGCTTTGAACCCTTATTCCCGCTCCATCTCTACGAACTGCCTCTTTGATGACCCTCATCCTTTATGAAGAATCATCCCTTCCTTAAAGACTCAGGATTTTCTCTCCATCCTACCTACCTGTGCTGCTACAGTTTGACAAACGGACCTTGGTGGATGCTGGCCAATAAAATCACTTGATAAGTCATGACAGAAATGCCTTTAAGCTTGGGCCTTCAAAACCTACTGAAGATGGCAGAAGATTCTTTCCACTGGCTTCCACAGCCTCATACTGCATAAATGCCAGTTCTAGTCCCTCCTCTGAAAAAACCCACCTTTTCTACAGCTGCAAGGCTCATGAAACTCCCCCCTTCAAAACATCCAAACACGCTGAGAATTCAGAGAGAAAGAGGAAGAGCAGCTATTTGCAAACATCAAGGCAATTTTCGTCTTTAGCATTGAGCCCATTACTCCAGTTTTTCAACCTCCTCACATGCCCTGGAGGTGTTCAAGGCCAGGCTGGATGGGGCTTTGAGCAACCTGATCCAGTGGGAGGTGTCCCTGCCCATGGCAGGGGGGGTGGAACTGCATGAGCTTTAAGGATTCTTCCAACCCAAAGTGTTCTGTGATATTCTATGACTCAGGGTTTCTATGCCAAGAAACTATTAGGTAGGATGCAAGCAGAATTATTATTACTGCTATAATTATTATTATGTCTTCTGTTATTATGTCTTCTATTTTTTTCTATTATTATTTCTTCTATTATTTCTTCTATTATTATTATTCACCCTCACATACAGTGAGGAAAATCTATGCTATGAATCTGCAGCGAAAGCCAGGAAGCCCTCGTGGTCACAAGCAACATTTCTGACAATGGATCTTTAAAATGAAAGTCAACACAGTCTATTCTGATTGTGTCATCTACAAGAGGGCTTTGTATCAGAGGCTCTGTTTTCTCCTTATTTATTACACGCTATTCATCACCTCCCGGTTGTCCGGCCCCTCAAAGCTCCCTACTGCAAATACACCCATCAGCATTTGTGTGGTCAGAATTGGAAGTGTCATGCGATAACTGTGGTGACTTGCACAATTTTTCAACATAACATGATATTTAAGGCTCTAAATATCAGTGTAAGAGGTATGAAAACACACAGGGATCCTGAACAGTTCTGTTTTGTAACATTCTGAATGCCCTTTGCCTTGGCTGTCGACACGCTCTATACATAACATTGCATTTAACGCTCTCAACGCTCCCTCCTTCAGCACAAACAACAATTTTACTGTCTGAAGAATATAAAATCTCTGTAATCCTCTCATCTATGGATTATTATTTTTTTAAATGACTTCTCTATTTGCATACAGTGACAATTTATTCTTGTCACTGGAATAGCAATCTGGGAAGCACCCAGCTATCATCGGAATTAAGTGAAGCTTTTCAGAAGGACAGCAAGCTTGACCTACTTACCCATAAATGTGGGGAGAGACTCAGACAATCACTAGGAACTGACAGACAAAGGAAACAAACCTATTTTTCATAAAAAATGGGGGGGAGGGAAGTGGAAGAAAGCAGCAAACCTGTGCTATCTCCTCAGTTTTTCTTAATTTTTCTTCCCAGGTCACAGTCATTTCCTGAATCAACTTTTCCGATTCCTCCAACCGTTCTTTTAATTCCGGTGATTTCATAGCCTGCAGGAAAAAAAAAGCAAATAAAGCAAGGAAGGTTGTTGTGTGTTACACAGATGGGGAACAAAGGAAACTTGTTTTCCAAGGCATATTTACCAGTAAATAAAGAGATTTTTAAAATACGTATTGCACATAAATGCAGAATCCATCAAAAAGATAGTTTACAAGTACAGATGCTGAAGTGGAGTTTAGATACTTCAGTGCCATCCAATTACATGGTGCTGGCGGATGTGCACAAAGATATTCAAATGCAAACTAATCTCATTTCTATACCATTATGAATATCCCAAACAACACATATCCAAACCAATCTTGTTTCTGACATTCCTGATCTGGCTTGTCACCATCGCCTCAGCCTGCTGTCCCTCTAAATGGCGGCTGACATCTCATCACTTGAGCTCCCATGGCACTAAAAGATTTTTACTGTTCCTTTTGGTATGATCTGATGGATGTGGTTTTTTCTTTCTATAGCAAATATTAAGGCATCCGAGGTGTTCTGGTTACCCACCTCCACACATGCATTTTCCAAAACATGAAGCTTCATGCAGTTGGACACTGCAATTCAGTTTTCTCACTAATCCATCATGTCTCTAATTTTGTTTTGTCAAATAGTCAAAGGCCCAAGTTCCATCCAAGGATTAACTTCAGAATAAGAAGAGATCTCCACCATCACCACTCAGATGCTCCAAAAACTGAAAGGACATCAACATTTCTATACTACACATCTTGACTTCCTCCAGTCTCGGTACTGCCACGCTCCTCCTGTTCTATCCTGAACAGGAACTCTATGGCCTTCCTTACATCGTTACTTCATTAATTTAGATTAGATTAGACATCAGGAAGAACTGTTTTCTTGTGAGCATGGTGAGGCCCTGGCACAGGTTGCCCAGAGCAGTGGTGGCTGCTCCACCCCTGGAGGTGTTCAAGGCCAGGTTGGATGGGACTTTGAGCAACCTGATGCAGTGGGAGGTGTCCCTGCCCATGGCAGGGGCTGGGACTGAATGGGCTTTAAGGTCCCTTCCAACCGAAACCATCCTGTGATTCTATGATTACTCCTAATGAGATGAAAATGTTTTTGGCTGCTAGGGAATTTACACAAAGCCAATTAAACAACGCAAGTATCGTTCTCCATCAGATATTTCCTTACCAGAAAACCCCAAAGTCCTCACAGGAATCCAAATCATTACACTGCAGTTCATTCAAGAAAAATGCTAGGAGTTTAAAATCCCGTTTTTAGACAAGAGTTTCCTCTGCCTCAAGACACAACAGTCTAGGAACTGTCAGCTGATGTGTCCCATGTAGTCTTTTTCTGGTTGAATATCTCAAATATCTAAATACAAGGTAAAAGAGAACATGAATTCCACCCCGTAAGGAAAGTGAAAGAACCTCCAGAACAAAGATTTATTATGACCATTAAAACATGACCAGCCCAAAGGTACTGAACACTATGGAGCAGGACAGTAAGATGAAGTCCAATTACTCAAAAGGTCTAAGTCTTGTTTGTCCATTTATTTGGACCTGGGGCAAAGGTACTCAACGTTTTCACAGGCTTCAGCTCCACAATGAGGTAAGTAATTCTCCTCACTCCCTATAATGTTTCTAAACCCAATAGATATGGGCCCAGACTCCCACCAGACCAGCAAGTCTGCTTCTCTGCTGAAAGCAGGTAGTTTAAATCTCCAGCTTAGGAAGGATGAGCTTATGGTCTTGGCACAGACAAATTAAAACATGTGATATTAATTTGACAAGAAAAGATCAAAATGCGTGGATTAGAAAAGAAACAGGGAAAAGAGGATAATGCCTTACTCTTCTAGGGGGTGGGAAAAGTAGACTGTCAGGTTCTGTTCTGCCTTGGCTGTTCAGGATAGAAAAGGATATGGACATGGAAAGGAAAAAACCACTAAACCACAACTTGGTAACCTCTATTTTTTTGAAATGAGCTTTGAAAAATGTAACTTAGCTGCCATAACAAGTCAACGTTTTTGTTCACTTTAGAAGTTATTTATGTCACGAACTAAGAGGGGGCACAAGACAACAAGACTGTGAGTTTTGACCTTTACTGTGTAGCCTCTTAATAGCAAACTACACCGCTTTTTCCATGCGCTTTGTCAGTGCCACTGAGATGACAACTAGGGTGGGACTTTCATACTTGAGAAAGGAAATATTTATTACTTCATATTTAGGAAGCACGACTTCATTCCCTTGGAAAGTAGCCATAACGTTGGTATTAATACTCGCAAATGAAACAAATGGGGAGTAGCTGCTTATCTCAGAGTATTGTTAAGTCTGTGGTTCATATTTTAGAAGAATTTTTAGATATTTAACTTGAGATACAAAGATACACACTTACTTAGCATATTAGGCAGCTCAAGCTGTGTAAAATTCACCAGTCATTTCTAACAGCAGAGCCAGCATTCCCCGCATACCTCATGAGGCAAATACTGCAATCATAGTTTTTCTGAACTGCAAACCAGACGGATTATATCTCCATTGCTTTGCCACAGTTGAGAACAGAATGCAGAACACTGCTAGTTCTTTGCCTTCATTTAACATTTAGACCATGCTCCTGTCACAATTTCACTGAGGTAGCGACGCAGGTGTTCATAACATTGTCTAGCGCCTGACACGCTACAGACTTGGGGAAGCTGCCTGGCAGAGAAGGACCTGGGGGTGTTGGTTGAACATGAGCCAGCAGTGGCCCAGGTGGCCAAAAGGACCAATGGCACCTTGGCCTGGATCAGAGCCAGCGTGGCCAGCAGGAGCAGGGCAGTGATTGTGCCCCTGTGCTCAGCGCTGGGGAGGGCACCTCAAGTGCTGGGGTCAGTTTGGGCCCCTCACTGCCAGAAGGGCCTTGAGGGGCTGGAGCGCGTGCAGAGAAGGCAACGAGGCTGGGGAGGGGCTGGAGAGCAAGTGCTACGAGGAGAGACTGAGGGAGCTGGGCTTGTTTAGCTGAGAGCAAAGGAGGCTGAGGGGAGACCTCATCCCTGTCTGCAACTGCCTGAAAGGAGGCTGTGGTGAGGTGGGTGTTGGTTTCTTCTCTCAAGTGTCAGGGGATGGGATGAGAGGAAATGGCTTCAAGTTGCCCCAGGGCAGGTTCAGATCAGCCATCAGGAAAAATTTGTCTACTGAAAGGGTTCTCAGGCCCTGGCAGAGGCTCCCAGGGAGGTGGTGGAGTCCCCATCCCTGGAGGGGTTTAAAAGACAGGTAAAAGGTGCTCAAGGATCTGGTTTAGCAGTGGGCATGTATGACTTGAGGATCTCAAAGATCTTTCCCAGTGAAACGATTTTAGGAGATTCAGTTGAGACTCATATGCGAGTAAGCCTTATTTAACTGAATTTGCATCTCACAGGATGTAACTACACACCAGCACAGTTCTGCCGATAAACCGCACAATCTTAGGACTTGACCCCTATTCCTGCCTCCACGTCATCTTGCTTTTGTTCTCTACCTAGCAATAAAACCAAGATTGCTCAAGGTGTTCAAACAGAACCTGGTATCTCATGTTATCACCCATGTTTCAAGGCTGAGGCACAGAAAAATGGAAAGAAAGGAGATTTCTCATAGATACCATGTAGTAATTCATTATGGCGGTCATTTTCCAGCATCGGGTAAGGAAGTCTTGACAATGGGGTTTGCAGGACCTACTGGCTAGTTCAGGTTAAAATTTGTACCTCTGCTTTTGTGAGCTGTTCCCGCAGCTTCTCCACTTCTTCACGGAGCTCCCGAATAATGCGAGCATTGGGGTCTTCGTTCACCACCGCGTGATTAACGATGTTCTTGGCCCGGTCTGCGTACCTCAGTGTTGAAAGGGTCTCATCATAGTTGTCTGCTGCTGGGCTTACTGTTGCTACCATGGCAGTCTTGCTGTTACCACCAAGGCTGTCCTGAAAAGTGGTAGAGGTTGTACAATTAAAAGAGAAGGTTTCTTTTTTTTTTTTACCCAGTCAATGAACTTAGGCAATGAATAATAACCTAGGGTTGGAAGCAGATGGGGGTAACCAATAACAAAAGCAGTTTTGTCAGAGCTCCACAGTTCAAAATTTATATTTTGAGCTGTGTAAATAAAGAAAAGTTGTTATTTTCAATTTTTTATTTATTTATTTTTTTAAAGCACATTTAGGAAATCTCATTCTTGGCTTTCAGAATCAGTTTTAGTTTAAACAGGAATGAAAATAATCCCTTTTTTGGTGCTTAGTAAGGCTTTTAATGGTTTACTTTGTTTTCTGTTGAGGTTTATAAACCAGAAATATATGCACTTCAGCATTAAATATCTCAGTTAGTACTGAAGGACCTCAGGAAAGACCATGATGAATTCAGAATATCTTACTTTAAAGATTGGAAGTGAGACGTCTCTGATAAGTACTTAAATTAAATCAATTAAAGATCTCCTTATGAACAATACAGTTGATTTTATTCTTATAAACATTTCAGAATGAGGGTCTTCCCTTCCCCCAACTTGCACAGCTCACAAATCTAAATCCAGTTATGTAAGAAATTACCCGTTTGGAATTTGGTTGACAGGAGAAGGGCGTGAAACCACATTCCTGCAAGGCAATGTGTCAGCCAGGCAGGGGAAGGAGGGAAGGAAGAAAGGAAGGAAGGAAGCACTCAGTCTTTTTATTGATCGCAAAATTGTGGTTTAGAATTTCGGCCAATCTAAAAGTTAAAATATTCTGGTATAAATTTTGCAGCAAATATTTTTTTTGGTTGGTTGGGGTTTTTTGTTTGTTTTTTTACCCAACATCTCTTTCTGAGACGAACCATGCTATTAACTTCTATCTTCAATAACCCATGAAATCTAGGTCAGGCATGGCCATTAGAACAATCCAACTACATTAGCTGCCTCTCTCATTTCAGTTACAAAGCACCCACACAGCTTTCCCCAACAATCATTAAAATGCCCCTTTAAGTATTTCCCTAAGACTCCCTTTTTTTTTGCTGCGTGATGCCTGAAATAGTGTGACAGCAGCGTAGCTGCTTCAGTGGTCAGACAAGCACTGACCGTGCCGACCGATGTTGCTTCGCTGCTGCACTGGTAGCACCCTGCTGTCTCTGGTTGCTCAAAAGGGCTGCTGGCTCTTTCACAGAACCACTGAATGGTTTGGGTTGGAAGGAACCTTAAAGCCCAGCCACTTCCAGCTGCCCTTGCCATGGGCAGGGACACCTTCCACTGGATCAGGGGGCTCCAAGCCCCATCCAACCTGGCCTTGAACACCTCCAGGGATGGGGCAGCCACCACTGCTCTGGGCAACCTGGGCCAGGGCCTTCCCACCCCCACAGGAAAACATTTCTTCTAAGTTCCCATCTCAATTTCCCCTCCTTCAGCTTAAAATTGTTTCCCCTCATCCCATCCCTGCACGTCCTGATCCAGAGCCCCTCCCCAGCTTTCCTGGAGCCCCTTTCAGTGCTGGGAGGCTGCTCTAAGGTCTCCCCAGAGCCTTCTCTTCTCCAGGCTGAACAACCCCAACTCTCCCAGCCTGGCCTCACAGCAGAGGGGCTCCAGCCCTCGGATCATCTCTGTGGCCTCCTCTGAACTTGCTCCAACAGCTCCAGGTCCTTCTTGTGCTGAGGACTCCAAAGCCGGACACAGGACTCCAGGTGAGGTCTCACCAGAGCAGAGGGTAAGAATCTTCTTCCTCACCCTGCTGGTCACACTTCTCTGGATGCAGCCCAGGATATGCTTTGTTTCTGGGCTGCAAATGCACATCGCCAGCTCATGCTGAGTTTCTCAACCACCAGCACAGCACGCCTAAGCCCTTCTCCTCAGGGCTGCTCTCAATCCCTTCTCCGCCCAGCCTGTATTTGTGCTTGGGATTGGCCCAGCAATGGGTAGAATGTAAAATTTCATTTGTGTGGTGTCTGGCACAGTGAGGTCCACCAGCATGGTTAGCACCTGCAGGTGAGGCTATTTCTGGAGAAGTGAATTGAAAATAACAGCCTCTGCTACAAACACGGGGTTTTTTCCTTATCTTAGGAGCAGCCACCGGTTACTCCAATAAACACATGGTATGGGAGGATCTACTCTCTAACACACGGATGTTTTTCCAAAGCATCTACTGAAAACTTTAGAAGACTAACTGAAGCACATGACTCATTTGATGGGATTTCTGGCTGTACAGAAGCCAGGACTGTCCTTCAATTCAAAAACTCAGGAATGACATTCTGCAGTTGCAGCCCCTGCTCTGCATAAGAAGATGAAGTTCATCAGGGAGCTGGCCAGGTACTTTGCTTCCAAATCAAACCTTAACAGTTTGCACTTTGGGAACCTCCTTCACTGCACTAATTAGCTCCAAAATAGGATTAATTCATTATTTGAATTGCAACTGTGCTGTACAGGCAGCTGAGAAGGCCGTTAGAGTGATATAAAGTAATTCACAAAATGCTTATTGTAAGCTGGGTACAGTTCCTCTTGTGCTATCGCTATTCAAGCCCAGACTATCCAATAAAGTTTTATGTATAAAACTGTTGTGCCGATTTCACTGTTTTCTTTAATGTCGAACAAGAAAAGCAGACGAATACTAAGCCAGCCGCTCATTAGTGAAGAAAGCATCTGCAAATTGCCCTGGAAAGGCTGGGATTGCATGTGACAGCGAGAGACAGAGTGGAAATAAATAAATTTAGTTATTTCTAAGACTAAACTGGCAGAGCCTTCTCTAGCACCAAGATTACCATCAAACGAACTTACAGTGTAAAGATTGATAATTACATTTTTAAAAGCAGCCGTCAGTAAAACATACCAGGCTTCTGATTAAAATGAGATATTTGTATCAATAGAATTAGATAAAACCAAAAAGGTTTCTGAATGGGCAACAAAGCTGGTGAAGGGTTTAGAGCACAAGCTGTATGAGCAGCTGAGGGAGCTGGGGTTGTTTTGTCTGGAGAAGACTAAGGGGAGACCTTATTGCTCTCTACAACTACATAAAAGGAGGTTGCAGTGAGGTGGGGTTGGTCTCTTCTCCCTGGTAGCCAGTGACAGGACAAGGGGAAATGGCCTCAAGTTGTGCCACGGGAGATTTAGGTTGGATAGTAGGAGGAATTTCTTCACTGAAAGGGTTGTCAAACATTGGAAGAGGCTGCCCAGGAGGATGGTTGAGCCCCCATCCCTGGTGGTGTTTAAAAGACAAGCAGATGTCGTACTTGGGGTATGGTCTAGTAACAAACTCAATGGGGCTGGATCGATGGTTGGACTCGATGATCTTAAGGTCTTTTCCAACTGAAACCACTCTATGATATTATGAAAAGGCTAAAAAGTTGATAAGCTGTTTTGCTTCCCACACATAACCCAACACCACTTGTCAGGCTGTCTCTTGCAATAGTATTTTTCACCTGGTGCTTTCACCTGAAGATCCTCAACAAAATTAAACACAAAATTTTTGATCCTGAGGTCTCCTCAACTCTCCCAGTTTCTCAGATTCATGGAGAGACTCTATATGACAGATATTCCTCGTGTTAGAACACATTTACACCACTTAGCATCAAAATTAAAAGTTGGAAGCTAGAGAACGAGACAGCCCACCATCTCATTGCTTCTACAAACAGGCCTCTTGGAATAAATAAATCCCTCCTTTGATCTTTAATTAAAAAAATGTTTCAATTTTCCCCTTTCAAAAGAAAGCTTCTCCTCAATGAGTGTGTTTGTAAAAACTCCAAAAGCCCCAACCCTTTTGTTTGCACTTAACATGGCTGGATGTTAAGGACACAAAGAAGGTTTGCTTGAAAGAAGGCAGAACAAAAGTGCGCCTCTATTTATGAGCTGACGCCTGTGCTGTGCGCGGCCATCGTCAGCGTAGCTACAATGCATCGGACAGGTGCTAACCAGGAATTTCAGTCTGCTTGCTGGATTTGTTTAGAAATGGAACAGCATAACTAATTGAAACAACAACGCTAGAAATTCGTTAGGAAAGTTTCCACTCCGCTTGCTCAGCCACACCGGGAACCCAAGCACAAACGTCACTGGACCAAACTGCGGCAAGCTGCAGGCTGGTTTTGTTCCCATCTTTGCAGAGAGTCAGAAAGCTCTTGTTTTAAAAACTCAGTGTAAATATATAGAGGCAGAAGTACATTTAAACACTAAAAAAAGCCCTGGTGCAAGGAACGCTGCGTGAGAGCGTTCATTTTATTGTAGAAAAACAGAGACACTGTTTCTGTTAAGCCATTCTGATTTTTATGCAGCCCTCGCAATGGTATGATTTGATGTCCGGTATCTGTAATGTTTGCATGGGGTAGAAGGGATAAATCATTTCACAGTAGTCATGCTGAAAGCTTCATTAAAAGACAGCACCAAAAAAAATGAACGCTTGTGGTGTTAAGGGATTACATGAGTACAGATTTTCTTCTACTTCAGCATTGAAGTCAACACTGAAGTCAAAACTCCTTAAGGAAAACATCTTTTTTAATGTCCACACCTCTGTAGAACCTGAAAGTAACTTTTCCTTTCAACGTGGAAATAGGAATGTAAAATTCAAGCAACATCTAAAAGCATGGCTAAGAATGGGAGAGGAGGCAAACCAAAGTATTCAAGACAACAAAATCCAGCCAGAGCACCTACAAAAGTAAGAGGATGAAGTAAGGTTGGATGGAGTCTTGAGCAGCCTGGTCTAGTGGGAGGTGTCCCTGCCCATGGCAGGAGGGTTGGGACTGGATGGGCTTTAAGGTTCCTTCGAACACAAACCATTCCATGATTCTATGATTCATTCTATAATAAAGACTGGTGGTGTCAAAAATCAGTTTCTTCCCAGATCATATCATTCTCCTGACAAGTATCTTAGTTGCCCCTTCATAACAATAAAACAGAGCACAAGGGAGAAAAGGAAACTTGGTAAGTCAGTATTTCTATGAGATGTGGTTACAAACCATCCTGGCAATCGAATGATGAAAGGGAGAAATCTTAACAAAGTGGCAAGTTACAAAAATGAAACTGAACTCATCCACATATGACACCAAATTCTATAATCCTTCAAAATCCAAGTCAGCCAAGAGCACTCAAGTTGTACCAGGCAGGGTAAGAAAGAGCAAGACAAGTCACCTTTACCAGCGGGCGAGCTGTTTACAGACAGAAGGGGCTACGTTTGTGCTTGCCTCTCATTCAGCGAGCAGGAGAAATCCAGGTGATGGCTGTACATAAAATCAGACTTGCACTGCCAAGATTTTTTGTCATCAGGCTACCATGCCTTACAGCCACTGTGTAGGAAGTGGGAAGAGCAACAAAAACAAAAGCTTCCCTTTTAATTTGACATAGATAAAACAATTTGTTTTTCATTCAGACCTTAGAGGTCTTCATTCAAGTGCCAGCATGGTATGCTCTTATCTCCCCTCAAAAGAGATAATGAAGTCCCATGCAGCACAGAAAATTAATTAGCAGCTCATTTCACACGAATATTATGTACAGAGTCTTCTGACCTGTTCCTCAGACTGCAGCTGGGATAATGCTCCGCAATTATCCTCTGCTGACAAAAGCAGAGTATATTAACTAATATATTAGTGAATTAGGACAAGGTAATAGTCTTAATCAAAATCTTCAAAACTAACCATGCCAGTATGTAAAATCTAGATGCATGTGGCAACAGTTCAAATTAAAATTAGCCCCAAAGTTGTGTGTGAAGCTGTATCAAAGTGACCCATAAAAGATAATGGGTTTTGTTGCATTTTTTTTAGAGTTCCTTATTCTTTAGGACGTTTCAGGTCAGCAGAAGACAGCGAGCACATTTAGTCTGTAAAGATACTAATGGCTTACATTCAGCTAATTTTCAAAGATAATTATGGTAACATCAAAATCAGAAAATGAGGCAGAAGAATAAGACTCTTCTCTCCTTTTCCTCTCTTTTATTTCTCTTCAAAAAAAAAAACCAAACTGAGCACTTACTTTAAGCAACCAAGTGAGCACAGAATCACGATAAGGAACAAATTTGTTCTTGTTCTTGCCAGCAGCCTGATCTGCCAGGGCAGAAATAACCAGCCCGAGAGTTGTGAGGGATCTGCACAGGGAACACAAGCACTCATTAACAAGGGTAAATATTCACGTCAAATGTATAGTTAGACAATCACTTTCTCTGTAAAAATGAGCTCTGAGAAAGTTCTCAGTACAGTTTTGATCATTTATTTCTCACAAAAGCTGTATTCTTTGTTTTCAGAGTGATTAATCATGTCTTCTCAACACAACCGTGTGGTAGTTGCAGGAACACAAGTACAGAATGAAAAATGTCAATAATCTAAAACAGGCAGAGATCTCATTCAAACATTTAAGAGTACTGCATGTCTGAAAGAAAAGTAGTCAAAAGGGAAGAAGAAACCTGGCTACAAGAGCTTATGAAGGTTTTTATCCTATTTAACAAGTGTACTGTATCTAGCAGTTAGGATTTTACTGCTGAGGAAAAGAAGTAATGACCGAGTCTTACTTGTTAATGTTGCTTCCTTCTTTCAGCCTGTCTCCTGCAGCACCAGTCTTAGTGGCCCTTTCACTGCCTGCTAAGTCCACCAGGCTTAGCTTGCCCACCTTCTCACCCGATGTCTGCAGGAGGAACCAGAGAACAGCTACTGTTAGTTCACTCAAACCAAGTTACACAGCTTGACATATACTCAAACCAGAAACAGGCTTCATTTCCTGCTGTAGATGCTCTACAGCTGTCCCAACAGCTTTGAAAGTCATCGTACTTTAACCATATCCTGGGACAACTCATTAGCTGCTGCTAATGACCTTGTAACTTGTTTTACTCACCCCTGAGTGTACATCATAGAGCGTGTGGGTGAGGATGATCTTGAAGACTGCATGGGACCGACTGCTCTCCTCATTCATGTTCGTTGCAGCCACTGTTCGAGATTTGTTGCCTTCAGACATCAAGGACTCAATGTCCTAGATATAATTTGCACAGCTATAAGCATATCTGCATTAACATTCTTTCAAATTATCCACCAAAACAATCTCATTTTGGTTAAATACAGTAAGTGTTTTCCTACTAAGTTTCCCACTGTTTATTCAGAACAGGCCAGGCTGGATGAGGCTTTGAACAACCTGACTCAGTGGGAGGTGTCCCTGTCCATGGCAGAGGGGTTGGAACGGGATGGGCTTTAAGGTCCCTTCCAACCCAAACCATTCTATGATTCTATAAAGAGTGTGATAAAAAACATTGTGACTTTCCCTTTAAAGACTAGAAATTGCACAATGCTGTAGCACCCATATTCATCCATTACCTCTACCTCGATTTTAAATTATCAGCAAAAATAATGCATTTAGTTGCACACAGCAATGCTCAAAAGCAAATTAAAAAGTGAGGAAACAGCAATTCATGTTTGGACACGGTAACATTTTAGCCTCAGTTGTCAAACACATATTCTGAAATCTGTAACACTGACATAAGGCTCAAAGCTTTATAAAACAGAGCCACACTGAACAGGTCATTATGTTCCCCCAATGTAGAAGAACTTCTAAAATCCTCTGATTTGTTAAGTTATGATTGGGAAATACACAGCTCCCCCGTTTCAGGGTTTTACAGCTATCCTGCAAAACAGTTAAAACTTCAAGAGTCTTGGGCTTAACTTTTATTTACGCATCTCTAGCTGGATGATGCTAAAAACCCCAGTCAAACAAAGGACTAGCACAGACCACTTGGACTCTGCATTACACAAAGCTGCCGGGCAACACGGAACAGAAAAGCATGCCATGTGTCTCATCTTAACAGAAACCAGCAAAACGAGGTAGACAAATACCCAGAGAAACTGCAATAGGAAGGACCGCACCATTTCATGTTTTGCTTAACAGAACAGAAATCCATCCCCTATCTATTCATTTCTCCCGCAACTTCTTAAAAATTCGGGCACTTTGTGAATGTTTATGTAAATATTTGCTATCCAGCAAGCAAGTTTCATGCAATATTCTCAAGTATTTGCCTGGTAAGCAACCATTAGTTTGTATTTTCAGGGTGCCCGTGTGCCACTGCTTGGTGAAGTTACCAGGCAATAGCATGACAGCCAAAAAGTAACCAGGTGTGGTAAAGAAAGCCCATCTCTGCTGAATCCCGGTTCTGTAATTATTCACAGAACACTTTCTCATTGATACAGTGTACATTCATCTAAATTCTGGGAGAAAAGCTGCTTCCCTGCTTCCTCCCATGGTTGAGGGGTTGGAACAGGTTGCCCAGAGAAATCGTGGATGCCTCAGCCCTGGAGATGTTCAAGGCCAGGCTGGATGAGGCTTTGAGCAGTTTGATCCAGGTGTCCCTGCCCATGGCAGGGGGTTGGAACTGGGTGATCTTTAAGGTCCCTTCCAACCCAAACCATTCCATGATTCCATGATTAAATATTCAATTACTTCCAGAATTATTGAATAGTACAGGATGAAGATGAGTTTCTGCTCTTAACTTTCTTCTTGCCAGTGATCACAATACAACAACCCTACAGCTCTCTTGCTCTAAAATCCATGTTACCATGGCAATCAGGAGTAGCTTCGTAATTTTGTCCTATGTAAGGGACAGTACCCTGGTGTTTAGAAGGTCAACACAAGCCTTTCATAAAATTGATCCTTACCTTGTAGCTAGCAACAGCTAGTTTGGATAGGCCATCTACATAAGGACCATAAACACTGTGTTCTCTAACTTTTAATGACTGACGGCTTCTGGTTGGAAAAAAAAAGGTTATTTATAAGCATGACTGACTCAAGACAACATTTATAGAAAATCAATTTCTCACTGACAGATCTCAAACATGATGGTCTAACAAATACCATGATAAAGCATAGCACAAGGACTATAAACAAAAAGTCTTGTGTCTACACGTAAAATGCTAACATAGACATTTTTGTCACTTCATAAAAGTGAGCATTAGGGTGAGTTTAGCCCAAGCCTTTAGTCTTATTACTTTATTTTGATTTTAAAAAGGACACAGAGATTAGGAAGAAGTGAAAGTCACTCTATGCAAATGCCTTAGGTGGGATCCAGTAAGGCAATCTGGCTTCGGAAAAGCAGAGTCTATGACAATGTATTACAGTGCTGTTGACACACAAATTACTTACCCTTTTGGGTCAAGAAGATCTCTGACTTTCTCATTGTATATTTCCATGTAGGATACTTCCACTTTGAAACTCTGCTCTTCATTTTCCTCTTTCTGTGCTCTTTCAAAGAGTCCACTGCATAGTCTAGGGATTAAGCCAGGCTGGTCAGTGGTGCCCATCATCGTGTATGATTTTCCAGAGCCTGTGAGAATGAATCTATTATTAGTGTACGTGCAACAAAGCATCTGCCTTTGCAGAACATGGAAAGGAAAAAGAAAGAAGAGAGAAAACCCCTACAATCTGCATTTCAGTGAAAGATATTTGTGTGGTTTTCTATTTCAAAGCAACCAAAACACAATTTAAGTAAAGACTATTTAATTAAAAGCAAAAGCAAACCAAGGAATTTAGTTCAACCTGACAGAGAAGACTTTTTCAGGTAGACACAGTCGTACTGCAGAAGACAACTCACTAACAACCACCTATGTGCCACAGTTATAGAATCATAGAATCACCTGGTTGGAGAAGACCTTTGAGATCATCAAATGCAACTGTTCCTGTCCCCTTACTAAACCACGTCCCTCAGGAACTCATCTACCTGTCTTTTACACCCCTCCAGGGATGGGGACTCTACCACCTCCCTGGGAGCCTCTGCCAGGGCCTGACCTCCCCTTCAGTGAAGAAATCTTTCCTGCTGTCCAGTTTAAACCTTCCCTGGCATAGTTTGTGGCCATTTCTTTTTGTTCTATCCCCCATCACTTGTGAGAAGAGCCCAGCACCCACCCCGTCACAACCTCCTTTCAAGCAATTGTAGACACTGATGAGGTCTCCCCTCAGCCTCAGTTGCACAAGCATTTTCCTTTTTGCATATTCTGTTTAAAACGACGATTAAAGATTATTGTAACTCCAGAGGTAGAAAATATGAGTGATGCACTGAATTCAAGGACGATCACCACCACTCCAGAGATTATAATCTAAAGCGTGAGAAATACAGGTAGCCAGCAGCAACAGAAAAATCCCATTTCTCATCCTGTCCTCCTCACTTCTAACGTTATAAAAGAGAAAAACACTTCTTATCTGCATCACAAGGCATTTCTCCCCAAACAATGTCACAACAGCTGTGAAAAGGATCTCCGGTCAGAAGGTAACGTCCTCTGCATCAACAGATTTTTTGCTTACATGTGGACAGGACTTACCAGTTTGCCCATAGGCAAAGATGCAAGCGTTGTAGCCTTCAAAGGCATTCTGAAGAATATTCTCGCCAAGGCACTTGAAAACAACATCTTGACCTAAGTAATAAAACACACAAGTTAGTGATGTACCAAAGCAAGAGATATTTTCCCCCTGATTTGGATTCTTCAAGAATTATGTAAAAGCAGTTCATGTTTTCCTGCTGTCATTGCCTAAAAAGCATCCAGTGTTTGCTCCCTTTACAAAAGCAAGACCATCACTCAGTAGATGTCCTCCAGATTTATGCCGCTGCAAGAATCAAATGCTGTGATTATCATGCATGAACCTGTATGTGCTTAAAACAACATTCCATCAATGTTCACACTCACATGTGACACCTCAAACTACACCCAACTCCCACATTTTAACAACTGCCATTTGATTTTAATCTAGAGCAATTAGTAATAATAAGCAATAATTTTACTGTAAAGGTACAAGGTATTAAATAATACCAGGAGGAGATTTTTGCAGAGAAGGAATGACAACTGTGTGGGACAACTGTGTGCACAAGACACGCGCTGGCAAAATACAGGCTATATCCCTTCTTCTATAATTGAACTCGATCTGTAGGAACAGCTTCGCGGCTCCTTTACCACGCAGAGAAAGAAATGCTTAATTGCTTTATATTTGGGTATTTTCTGTTTAAACAAAACCTCAATTATCAGAATTCCTTTTACAAGCCGAGAAACTGAAGTCTGAACAAGACATGGCAGAACTTCATGGACTGAAAAGTCCTCTCAAATACATTCATATTCCTGACAGCTTTTCCTTTCTCTCACTAATTGGAATCTGTATCTTCACATCCAAGCCCAGTTGGAACGTAATGTGTGCAAAATTCCCTAAAAAAATTACTAATAGCTGTGCATTAATTACTAATAGCTAAGCACACTTTGGACTGAACATTTCCAATGTGTAATGCACCAGAACAGGTGACACAGGAGCATCCATTAGTTTGAGAAACAAAAAATTTACCTTTCTATGAAATTTGTACAGCTGAAAGCATCGTGCTTTCCTCAGTTCCTTATTAAATTACTATTCATTAGTTATTTCTTAGAGAAATTAAAACCTAGAAGCATGTGTATCTTTTATTTTTCTTATGATTTTTACAAAAATAATGAAAACAAGTTTTAACTGATTCCCAGTTTTAAAAAATAACATGCATGAAAGGAACAGATCACAAGAGTGATTAAGTTCAAATATATTTCATATTTTGCCATAAACATTCGCCAAAATGTGTCATAACCAGACACAGAAAACTTACAGGACACACTCTCATCAGACCATGGGAATTCACACACCCCTCTATTAAATTAGGTTTTTTAAAATACCCCATTATTAAGTTCTAATGTGACGCCAAACTCCCATCAGCACTGAAATTACACAAAGCAATGCTGAAAATAAAATTCTGAAAAGAAACTGATTTGATGCTTTTAAAACAATGGACATGGAGCAGCATTTTAAATAAAGGTATAAATATGAGAAACCCATTAGAGGGATAGGATAAAGGGAAACCGTTTAAAGCAGAAAGAGGGGAGATGTAGATGAGATCTTAGCAAGAAATGTTTTCCTGTGATGGTGGTGAGGCCCTGGCACAGGTTGCCCAGAGAAGCTGTGGATGTTCAAGGCCAGGTTGGATGGGGCTTTGAGCCCCCTGATCCAGTGGGAGGTGTCCCTGCCCATGGCGGGAGGGTTGGAACTGGATGGCTTTAAGGCTCCTTCCAACCCAAACCATTCCATGATTCTATGGATTTCTCCATTTCCATTACCTGCAAACAGGTAGCAATGTCTACCTCTGTCATTATCATCTTCAGAGAAACAGGAATAACTGAAGGTTTTTCTTTTGCTTTTGACACCAAGCAGTCATTCAGGGGAAGGCACTTTGTGCCAGATGGTCTGTGCCCTATAGCAAAATACTGCATTTTCATCAGATTACTTGCACACGGCGACAGCAAGCACAAAGCTACAGTAAATATTACCTGCATATTTTTCTTTGACAGATTCATCCATAGACCAAAAGCAGTGATCATACGCAAACACCTGTAGGAAAACAAGCAGGAGGACACCTTCTAAAAGCTGTTACCAAATCAAACACGTTACCCAAATTTTGACAGCACTGTTTTACGTTGGCTAACACCACGCTCCCCAGGGCCATTTGGAACGTAACACACATTCCCACAGAGTTACTCATTTTCTCTGAGTGTGAAACCTAAACAAACACTGCATCTTCCTATATGCAAGCCTGTTCCTGGCTTCTGTTTCTTCCTTGTTTTTATTTCTTCCTTTATACTGTGCGAATCCTGCTCCATGCTCTCTAAAAGCTCTCCACATGGCAATTGAGTAGATGTCAAGGAGTTTTCCTTATCTTGGGAGATATGGGCCCCTTACTACAAGAAGGAGGGGCTGGAGCGCGTGCAGAGAAGGGCAATGAGGCTGGGGAGGGGCTGGAGAGCAAGTGCTACGAGGAGAGACTGAGGGAGCTGGGGTTGTTTAGCTGAGAGCAAAGGAGGCTGAGGGGAGACCTCATCCCTGTCTGCAACTGCCTGAAAGGAGGCTGGAGCCAGGTGAGTGACAGGTGATAGGACGAGAGCAAACGACTTCAATTTGCACCAGGGGAGGTTCAGACTAGAAATCAGCAGAAACTTCTTCACTGAAAGGGTTCTCGGGGCCTGGCAGAGGCTGCCCAGGGAGGTGGAGGAGTCACCACCCCTGGAGGGGTTTAAAAGCTGGGTAGATGAGGTGCTCAGGGACACGGTTTAGTAAGTGGACAGGTACGGTTGGATTCGATGATCTCAGGGGTCTTTTCCAACCAGATGATTCTATGATCTTTCTTTAAATCCACCCTTGCAATTCATTTTTTGCAAGGCTTTCTACTTTATACCCTACCAGACGTGCCCTGGCTGTCCCTGCCTACCATATCGGGTGTCTCCCACCTGCCTAACTGAAACCCGGTGCCTTGGGGTAGGCATCTCTCTCTGTACAAGAGGTGAATGTCTTTAAAGACTGCTGACAAACAGAAGCAGTCGTCACCAAAGTCTAATACTGGTAAAGAACAATATAGAGCAAATGAGTTTTATCATAAGAAGAGCAGCACTACAATCTTCTTATACAAAAACATCTCCATTTTATGCTGAATCCACGTAAAACTCCCCAGGCACCTTTCACTGTGCCAGCTGACAATGCAAAACCAGGCATGTGCGTAGAGTCACAACAATAAAATGAGTTTGTTTTAACAGAAATACCAGAAAAAGCTTTTAGAAGCCCACAAATAAGAAGCAGTCTTCCACTCCCGGCCTGTAATGCTGAGTATGTGTGTTCTCATTTGTTCCTGTGACTCAGTTTTGGCACAAGGCCATGCAGTGCTCTTCTGCAGCAAGGAGATGCTTTGAGTTTCTTACTCAACAGCTGAACCACTACCAAGCTGTTCTGCAAAATGCTTTCAATATTTGGATAATTCAAGACTGAATAATTGATAGGACAACTTTTCACACTGATTTAACGAGCAATAAAAGCCCTTACCTTCGGTTGGGTCCTGTTGTTCCCCAAAGCATCAGGAGCAGAAAGGATTTCGTAGAGGGTTGGGGTCAGAAAAAGAAAGATAAAAGAAAAACAAAGACTGTTAATTATAGTGATTTTAGCTTAATTCTCTTCATTAGTACCTCACCACTAGAACAAAATTTATTTGTGTCCTCAGATCTCCCCTTGCTTACAGTTCTCAAGTCATTTTATAATGCAATGTTATCTCATTTCAAGCATAAAATTTGAGATGCTGCCCCTGAATAAGTTGATCTTAAATTCAAACCCACTGATTTTCCTCATGCTACCACAAGTTCTTCCTCAGTCTCTCCCAGTTTGTTTTTATTGTGCCACCTCTCCCTCTCTCTCCAGTTTTGTGAGTGTCTCTTAGAAACAAAGCACCCAAGCAACGTAAAAATTTCCAAAACCACTCAAACAAGAACTTCAGGAGAGTTATTCAAGAGGAAATTTCAGGCATGCCCAGCTCAGTTCCCTCGTGGTTGCTGGGACAGCAGAGCAAACATTAGTTTCCCTAAAAGAATGAGTAGAGAACAGCAATTCCTTTAATCTGTTATGTACATAATTTCATAGAATCATGGAATGGTTTGGGTTGGAAGGGACCTTAAAGTCCATCCAGTTCCAACTCCCCTGCCATGGGCAGGGACACCTCCCACTGGATCAGGGGGCTCCAAGCCCCATCCAACCTGGCCTTGAACATTTCCAGGGATGGAGAAGCCACAACTTCACTGGACAACCTGGGCCAGGGTCTCACCTCCCTCATTGTGAAGAGTTTCTTCCTAACTTCTAACTTAAATCTTCTCCTTCCAATTTAAAGCCATTCCTCCTTGCCTCATCACTCCAGGTCCTTGTAAGAAGCCCCTCCCCAGCTTTCCTGGAGTCCCTTTAGGTACTGTAAGGCCGCTATGAGGTCCCTCCGAAGCCTCCTCTTCTCCAGGCTGAACAAGCCCAACTCTCTCAGCCTGTCCTCACAGCAGAGGTGCTCCAGCCCTTGGATCATCTTCATAGCCCCTCTCTGGACCTGCTCCAAGAGTTCCATATCCTTCTTAAACTGGGGAATCCAGAACTGGACCAAATACTCCAGGTGGGGTTTCTTTTACACAATTCAGTAACTACTGGTGTGATCTTTAAATAAAGGCACAGCACCAGCCAGTGCCCCCCAGCAGGTTATGCAGCTTTTCCACATATAGATGACTGGAGAAATGCAGCAAAAAGACAAGGAACCAATATCGTCCTTGGCCTGGACCTTCCACATGAGATTAGGAAGCTTCTGACATCAGTAACAAGGACAGCCTTGTGGCAAACACCACTGATTTCTGTTGGACAGAGCAGCAGAAAGACATGGGAGCCATTTAAGATCATCCTCAGAGTTCTTGCTACTCAAATGGGTTGAGATGTGTGTTTAAAAATAGTAATTTCTCAGCATTGCCTCTCAAAAAATAGTTATTTATTAAGCAACTCCATCGCTTCTTTTCACTCAGGCTTGGATCTAACATGCCCATCTGTTTGACATGACAGGAATGACAATGACTTTGGATAGTGGCAGTCAGCACGACCTACTACGCTGGATGATTATTGAAGCCAAGGTCACCCCATGACAGCCATGTCACACATCGCAGAATCATTCAAGTAATAACAACGTGATCCCTTTTCCTCCTGCCATCTGGCTAAGTTTGAATAAAAGCTCTCCCAAGTCCTCAGCAGCCCGCTTCATGCTCGACTGGCTGCTGGGTGGGTCAGAGAGGAGATGTACTGAGGGAATCTCCTTCACTAGGACTTTGATGCAGACACAGAAGACAGCAGAGAGTCCGTCTGGATTACTCTGAGAACCAAGAGTGTTCTCTTGGCTCTCTCTGCTCTGAAATGGTAGCAGATCCTTCTGCTGAAGGACTTCACTGGAAAATGCTCAGTGGCTTTTAGGGGTGTTCCTACTTGTTCCTTATTCCTCAGGAAGATCATTCTGGTTGTAAAAAAAAAAAGAGCAAAGCAAGCCTGGGCTCTGAGCCCAAGTTGAAGATGTGATGCTGCTCTTAATTCAGCCAGCAGTTATGCTCATGTTCCCCAGCCGCTATCCAAGGCAGGGTCACATCACAACAATGCAGCTGACCTTTGCAGTCCTTAATACAGCACACATTATTGAATATTTTGATTAAAGCAGCAATAAGGACTTAATCTCGGCAGTCATATCACATATACAATGTTAAGAGGATGGATTATATACTAGCCTATGTAAATCATCAAGCTTAGGTCAGACTAA
Organism: Neomorphus geoffroyi; assembly: GCA_033558235.1. Taxonomy (NCBI): domain Eukaryota; kingdom Metazoa; phylum Chordata; class Aves; order Cuculiformes; family Neomorphidae; genus Neomorphus; species Neomorphus geoffroyi. Next base: position 17,539,916 of record JAUMJM010000035.1, on the reverse strand, counting down.
AGGTCTTCAAGTACGTATCTCATTTGCTAAAGAGCTGCACAAACACAGAACCACGTCTCACTTGCAGCCTCACTTAATCCAAACATGCGCAAAGGGAAACCATACATCCAAGAAACGCAGCGCACAGTGTCCAGGATACAGCACAACTATCCAGAGCTGTGGCTTGGTCTGGGGACTTTGGATGAAGAAGAGAATAAATCTGACAAATGTTTCCCTAAGGAAAGCATTAAGGGTGCATATGATATCAGGCAGCATTGTGCTGCGCACGTTCAAATCCATTAGTGCTGCAGCTGTGCACCACGATAGCTGAGCCCAGAAACCCATCAAAACGTTTTCAGCTTGATTGGGAATCCTTTGGGAAATTAATAGATAGGGGGACCCCATCCAACCTGGTCTGTTAACACCTTCAGGGATGGGGCAGCCACCACTTCTGTGGCCACCCTGGGCCAGGGCCTCCCCACCCTCACAGCAAAACATTTTTCCCTAAGATCTCATCTCTATCTCCACTCTTTCAGTTTCAAACTGTTTCCTCCCATCCCATCCCTGCACTCCTTGATAAGGACTCCCCAGCTTTCCTGTAGGCACATACAGTTGTGTCACCCACAAACTGCTAACAGCAAACCCCATGTCCAAACCAGTGTCTGCAAGGGAGGGAGTGCAAAGGAGCATGAGATGCAATGATGGTTGCAGGAGCCACCTGGCAGGGCCCCCGGAGACACTGCCACCTCAGAGGTGCAGGCAGGACTTCCTTGGCTCACAGCCAGTAAGCCACATCCATCTCAAATGCAGCAGAAAGGTCCAGGACAGGAAGGGAAAACTTATCTTTCAGCTACCGAAGGGACTGTCCTTTGGGTACCCACTCCTGTCTCTTATCTTTTTTCAACTCAAGGTCGAACAGAAGTAGGGGGAATCTAATGTATCTAGGGGTTCTAAAACTAAAAAAGGAAAAAGAGAATACTCTAAAACAACTGCCTACGTTTATTATCACTGTATTTGTTGCAGTAAAATGAATGTATACACCGTTTCAAAAGTGAAAGAAGACACGCAGCCCGGAGTAATCATTTATTTTTAAGCCAGCACTTACGTGGTATAAGCTTCCTGACCAAAACACATTTGTTTTCATATAAAAATGCTAGTGGTTTCACAGATCTTATGCACAATTACAACAGAGTAACACCACAGTGATTTGCGTCTGAGACCATCAGTACATATCCAACACCACTACATATCCAACACCACTACTGCTTCTGTTTTGTTAAAAAAGAACAGAATCACCAATAATTAAATATATCGTAGAATCATGGAATGATTTGGGTGGGAAGGGACATTAAAACCCATCCAGTTCCAACCCCCCTGCCATGGGCAGGGACACCTCCCACTGCATCAGGGGGCTCCAAGCCCCATCCAACCTGGCCTTGAACACCTCCAGGGATGGGGCAGCCACCACTGCTCTGGGCAACCTGGGCCGGGGCCTCCCCACCCTCACAGCAAAACATTTCTCCCTAAGATCTCATCTCAATCTCCCTCTTTCAGCTTCAAACCATTCCCCCTTGTCCTGTCTCAGCACTCCCTGATAAAAAGCCCCTATTCAAGCACAATAAAACACTGTTCAGCAAGTTATTACTGCTATTGTAATAACATCTCCAATCATTTTTTATCTGGCTTTCCAGGTTCAAAAGGAGAGGGAAGGTACAGTGACCTTAAATACATTTGAGATTTTATAAATCTCATGGGGAAAAGGCCACAGTAAATGAGGAGAGGTGAAACGTCCCTGGGAAGAGGTGAGGAGAGCTCAGGCCTTATCTGTTCTGTCTGGCTGCCCCACAGCGCAGAGATAGCAGCCAGCTGGCAAATCAGCACATGCTCTAAATCAGTCACAGCGCATCCTGCTTCTTGCCTCTATCAGAAACAGGCAGCTGGGGCAAACGGGAGGAGAAAGGTGGGAGGCAGCGAGGCAGAAGGCAGGGAAAAGAGGTCCAGAGGCTGTAGGAGATGATCTGACAAGCCAGGCAATTTTTTTCCTTCCTTTTTTTTCTTAAAAAGAACGTTTCCTGTGCTAGCAGCGACAGCAACAACATCCATACCATAAATTGGGCTGATATTGCTCAGTAGCACAAGCCTATGCTGTGTTCATGGAACTTTACATTTTATTATTTACAGAAGTTTCTGGAAAAGGAAAATACAATAAGAATGTGCAGGTTTAAAAAAAGAAGAGGGGAGAGGGAACAATTATAACAGTAATTATGAATTAGGGAAGTCCCAGCAAATCCTCAGAAATTTTTATTGCTTTCCACTTCCCATCTTCCATAGCCATTGCAAAACCAAGTATATATCGAATTCCAGTGTAATTAGTGCTATTTTATGCCCTTCAGCAGGAACTGCTCAGCATAAACCCTTGGAAGTAGTTAAAAACACAACAAGAAAAACATACTGATGGGGAAAAGCTTGAGGCTTAGCATCAGAAAGGCATCAATATCTCCTAGCAATTACCCTGTACGACCACATTTTTATGCTCCCAGCTGAGTTAGTTTGCCTTAAATCCATTTGTATCCACATACATTTTATTAAAAGTAAAGCTGGCATCATGTGTCACAGCAATTTATCCTTCAGCTGCAAGAACAACTCGACTTCATAGCAAGTCTATCTTGTATAGAATCAGGGAATCATAGAATGCCAGGTTGGAATGGACCTCAAGGATCATCTAGTCCAACTGTTTTAGGTGACCTGTAGTTTAAATGAGATGGCCCAGCACCCTGTCAAGCTGAGCCTTAAAAGAGGAATCTACCACCTCCCCGGGGAGATTATTCCAATGTTTAACTGTTCCTGTTCTCATGATGAAAAATTTTCTTTTGGAATCCAATTGGAATCTCCCCAGGAGCAACTTGTACCCGTTACCCCTTGTCTTCTCCATGAGACCTTTTCTAAAAAGGGAGTCTCCACCCTCTTAGTAGACACCCTTGTACTGGTACATGGTGATAAGCCTAAGCCTTCTCCTCTCAAGGCTGAGACACAGTGCCAATCACTGTCTCTGATACTCCTTAAATCTGGTATCAGGTGAACTGTTCACAGCCCACATCCACAGACCCTGCAACAACACAACCACGACACTGGCTCCACAATTCCAAGAAAATTCAGACGAAAAGTGCGATCTTTCAACCACGCCTTCACTGTTGCTAAGCACACGTGGGAACATGAGCACATCAGGACAGGCAGCCCCAGACCCGGGCTCAGTATTGAGTTAAAGGGAAGAAACTCCCACGTAGCGCCAAAAGGACCAATGTCCGACGATCTCCAGAGGTCCCTTCCAAACTCAGCCATTAGTAACAAAACATAGATCAGTTATTCCCTGGAAGCAAACAACTAATGCTACACTGGGCAGAATTAGTTGTCCTCACAGATCCTCCTTTCCTTCCTTTTCCTGGCTAAGTGTGCCCCAAATAGCACCTGTATGAAAAACCCTGAACTGTCACAGAATCATGGAATGGTTTGGTTTGGAAGGAACCTTAAAGCCCATCCAGTTCCAACCCCCCTGCCATGGGCAGGGACACCTCCCACTGGATCAGGGGGCTCCAAGCCCCATCCAACCTGGCCTTGAACACCTCCAGGGATGGGGCAGCCATAACTTCTCTGGGCAACCTGGGTCAGGGCCTCCCAACCCTCACAGCAAAACATTTTTTCCCAATATCTCACCTAAATCTTCCCTCTTTCAGCTTAAAACTGTTCCCCTCCTCCTATCTCTGCAGTCGCTGATCAAAAGCCCCTCCCCAGCTTCCCTGGAGCCCCTTTCTGTACTGGGAGGCTGCTCTAAGGTCTCCTCGAAGCCTTCTTCTCCAGGATGAACAACCCCAACTTGTTCTCGCGTGGGAGGTGCTCCAACTATAATGCTCAATTTCTTTAGTGGCTTCTGCATGGTGCTCCTTTTTCAGTCACCTGCCATGAGCTTCCCCACTCAACTTCACACCACCTCCTCTGGGGAAAAAAAACCCCAGCAAAGCAGGGTAAGGATGCTTGGGAACACCTCAGAAAAATCAAGTACCACATTCACAGAACCTTAGTGCAGAGCTTTACTCAGCAAACGCAGGCTTTGTTTGAAGAGCGATGGGTTAAAGGGTAACGGCTTTCACGGACTGAAGGGCTTTTTGAGAAAACTCATCCTTCAAACAAGACTTTTGAGTTTGACCCCCTGCTGTATCTCGGAGGGTAAATAAAAGTAGATGGAGTAGAATTCCAAAAGGACCTGTGCATCGCTCGTGCTGAGTCAGCAGCAGATACCTGTTTGTAACAAGAGGCAGGATCTAACAAGCCACTCCTTTGCATTTTGAAATAACAGGGCTTACAATTTTTCGGTTTCCCTTCCACCATGAAGCAGATACATCCTCCACCATCCAACGGGAGCTTCCTAGTGGAGTGAAGTTGATAAGGTTTGTAAGAATTCCTGATGAACTCTAGCATTAGCAAGTCTGAAGGTGACAGCTTCAGGCACGGCAGATAAAGATGTGGGCACAAAAATGTATCAGGAAGATCTTGCATTTATTTGAAGCTCAGGAGCCCTGCAGGTCCTTTAACTGGTAGCACTTTTTTTTCCTAGCTGAATAAAGGATTCAGAAAAAGGCTTTCTGAAGAGCCAGCAGTTCCTTAGAAAAGACATTGCAACATTGAGAGTTTTACTGTTTCAATTTCAGCTGAAGAATTTCTTTTCTGGCATAAAAGCAAGCCAGAAGCCAACCCGTGCTGAAATAAAATGCAGACAATGCATTTCATTATTTTACCAGCGCAGACAGAACTGAAAGACAGCGGTATGACAACTGATAAGAAACAGCAGATCTCACCGAGGAGTTGTTTCCTCTCTTTCCAATAGCAGACAACTATAACTTGCAACACATTTTGCTCTTGCCAGGTATACAAAGAGAGGAAATGCCAACTAAATCAAGTTTGATCACTTCAGGCCTCTTTATCCTACAACCAGGGCAGTGATTGTGCCCCTGTGCTCAGCACTGGTGAGGCCACACCTTGAATCCTGGGTTCAGTTCTGGGCCCCTCACTACAAGAAAGACATCTGGGGCTGGAGCGCATCCAGGGGAGGGCAAGGGAGCTGGGGAGGGGCTGGAGAACAAGTCTTATGAGGAGAGACTGAGGAAACTGGGGTTGTTTAGCCTGGAGAAACGGAGGCTGAGGAGACCTCAACACGGTCTACAACTGCCTGAAAGGAGACGGAACAATTTCTCCACTGAAAGGGCTCTCAGGCCCTGGCAGAGGCGCCCAGGGAGGTGGTGGAGTCCCCATCCCTGGAGGGGTTTAAAAGCCGGGTACATGAGGTGCTCAGGGATCTGGTTTAGTAGTAGACAGGTACGGTTGAACTCGATGATCTCAAAGATCTTTTCCCTGATTCTATGATACTTAAAAATCCATTTTTCCAGTAAATTTCAGAAGGTAAAGTGCATAAAGTTGCTGAGTTTATCAGTTTATAAATATTCTTTCCCCATTTTTACATGTAGACCAAGTGGTGTTAAAATGCTACTAGTCTCCAATTTCTGGATTATCATCCAGAATCCATCACCCTCCAATTAATGCTGTTCCAACAGAGTCTCGTTTTTACCTCCACAGCAATTCTCAGCTCTTTGGGAGAAAACCACGCTGCCCTAATCTTAGCAAAAGGTTCTTTGCAACAGTCTCTTTAAAACAAAAAAACCCAAAGAATACATCACAAAAAATGCGAAAGAGTGTACACAGCTCAAAGTTGAAACTTGTGTAGCTAAAAGGAACAAAAGTAATCACTGTTACTTGGAAAATTCCTCCAGTGCTCCAAGGCATTCCAGGCATAGTTGGCAGTTACTTAGTTTCTACTGACAAAACTAATTTTTACCAGCTCACTCAAATTAAAAAAAAAACCAAAATCAACCAGTTCCCAAAACCAAGAACAGCAGCTTTTTGGGTTCGGGGTGTTTTCTAGTTGGAGCTCAAATTTCTGTATTGTTGGTCTCAGCACAATAATCTGCTTAGTCCTGACCACATTCGAGTGGTGCATGTATCCCAGAAAGCTCATGTTATGACAAGGGGATTACAGCTTTATCCTTCTGTTTGTACACACTCGGATGTGGGGATACTGTTGTGCTCTGGAGAATGTTTGGTGAACAGCCAGTACCCAAACTTTCAATTGCTATTGTGAATTGCAATATGTTTTAATAGATCCTGATGTAGCTATCAGTTTATAACCATGGGAGGGAAGGAAAAAAAGCCTTCTTATAGTTTGCCAGCCTATTAACTCCCCTGACAGACCTCCTGATGGAAATACGATGGTCCTAGCCCTAGGATTTGGCAGAAAAACTGTTCTGCTTCTGGGACAATGTCAAGACTTGCTTTAGTTAAATACGATCTCCAGTCAGACCAGGAGCCGTGCGATGAGCTCCCAAAGATGAGATAGCACAGTGTGTGTGTGTCCAGCTGTAAAGAAACAGGTGTGACAACCTCATTCTACAGCACCAGCTAAAGCAGGTGTCCGCATTCTCATCCAGCAGAAGCTTTAATTTCAGGCAGGAGCTACAAACTCAAGTCACTGTTATATAGGAGTCATCACACAATGGTTTGGGTTGGAAGGGACCTTAAAGCCCAGCCAGTTCCACCCCCCTGCCATGGGCAGGGACACCTCCCACTGGATCAGGGGGCTCCCAGTCCCATCCAACCTGACCTTGAACACCTCCAGGGAGGGGGCAGCCACCACTGCTCTGGGCAACCTGGGCCAATGACTCACCTGTTTGCTATGGAAAGCAAAGGGTTTACACTAATAGCAATCATTAAAAGACCCACAGTGTAAATGTAGAAGATTTGAAAAAGAAAGCTGGATTGCAGGCTACCAAATCACTGGGAAGTACTTTGGAGGAAAATCACTACACCTGGTAGAACAGCCAGTGGGATAATTGTGTAGAAAAGCTTTCCTGATGTAGAGATAATTATGTGTTGTAAAGACATTTTCAATAACAGTGTTTTACAGAAAGGGGAGAACAGTCTGTGTTTTCACAAGGTGACTACTCCAGTGGCAGAACAGAGTCAGCACAACCAGTGGCTGCTTGAGACCAACTGTTTCATTAGAATGACTTCATCACACTTACAATCAGAAGAAAAACAAACCCTTGACACCATGACTGTATGAACAATGAAACAACCTCAACAGGACTGAGTCTGACATCTTAACTGGAATTCTTTAGGATTGTGACTAGAACTGCCCAAATGTCAAGGCACCAAACAGCTGATTCTGAAGTTCCCTTCTCCCACAAAAGCCCTCAGAACCCCTTTCTGAGATTAGAATCCAACAAGCTGATTTTTTTCTTCTTCCTAAACTATTGCCTGAAAACACAGAAGTGCAAAACTTTTCACTTAGGATGGAGGGTTGAGTTTTAGGGGAGATTTGATTCTAAAAAGCATTTTACTTTTCAACTAGATGAGTTTCAGCCAGCCCCCTTCATTTTACCCAAGTCACAAGCTCCTTATTTCCAAGAGGATCCAAGTCTCTCCCTTCACAGCTGTGTTCACATGACTCACCCTAGTTTCTGTCAATACACAGAATTAATTTCCAATTAATGCAGAAACCACGTTATGAAGCCCTGGTTTCAGAACAGCTGACATTCAGAATTGTTTTAGGTTTTTTTGTGAGCAAGTTGACAAGTCATCGTTCTACACAGCGCAACTTCTTGAAGGTAACTGTGTTCAGATCTCCTCAGCTCTAGCTTCTTCATTGTAAGACTTTAAAATGCCTTTTTTTAACAAGAAGAGCAGCCTACAGCAATATTTTTGAAAGACCTGTCTTGCTATTCTCAACTCTAAATGACCTCCAGGCTTACTGCAATTTCTTGTTGCAATATTGTTTTTCTTACAGACTCAGCAAAAGGGTAAAAGTTGGGAACAAGCCAAGCTGATACCAGAACCTCCTCCACCGATAGGAGCTGCACCAGACAACCTCCCCAGGCCCCCTCCCCTCGCCACTTCCCTTGTGCAGGATTTGAGAACAGACAATGCTACCTCACTTCAGAAACAAAACCATGCTGACATCCACGGAAATATCTAAGACGAATCTACTGGCAGGAAGAAGTAAAAAATAAAGGTAAGAAAAGGAGGTGGGAGGAGAGAGAAGTCCTTTATGCACAACTGGGAATAAGAATAATTTTCTTTTAACCCATGAAAGGGTATTTGAAGAACTCTTTTCAGTTACATCAAACCTGGTATTTCCTCCTTTGTAGATCAGCCAGCTGTATCACAGAATCACAGAACGGTTTGGGTTGGAAGGGACCTTCAAGCCCACACAGTTCCACCCCCCCGCCATGGGCAGGGACACCTCCCACTGCATCAGGGGGCTCCAAGCCCCATCCAACCTGGCCTTGAACACCTCCAGGGATGGGGCAGCCACCACTGCTCTGGGCAACCTGGGCCAGCAAAACATTTCTCCATAAGATCTCATCTCTAATCTCCCCTCTTTCAAGCTTCAAACCATTCCCCGTCGTCCTTTCCCTGCACTCCCTGATCAAGAGCTCATTCCCAGCTTTCCTGGAGCCCCTTTCAGTACTGGGAGGCTGCTCTAAGGTCTCCCCAGAGCCTTCTCTTCTCTAGGTTTAACGACCCCAGCTCTCTCAGCCTGGCCTCACAGCAGAGGGGCTCCAGCCCTCAGAGCATCTTCGTGGCCTCTGGACTCACTCCACAGCTCCATGTCCTTCCTGTGCTGAGGACTCCAGAACTGAATGTAGGACTCCAGGTAGCATCACTCAATTTATAAACTCACTAGAAACTGTCCTTTAAACCAGTTTGAGTTTTTCTGTCCCCTTGACAACACAAGTCAATCACCCAGAATCATTTTGGAAGAGAGTTGCCTCTTCTCCGCAGACAGGGTTATATTTACATGAGGTATCTGTACACAAACATGTGCATCCAGTCTCATTCAACAACAAAATAATCTGCTTCAGCAACTCTCTGCTTCAAACAAGGAAGAGGAAAAAAAGAACAATTCGTGACAAAAAGCAAGCAAGAGCTGTTCATGGGGGTATGAAGGGATCTGCAGCCATGGAGGCTCCAAGCCTTCTGAGTAGCCCACAAACCCTTCATCTCATAATCAAGTAGGCAATTGCTGAAAGGGACAGAAATTACTGTAAGGACTCTTCACCTCAGGGAACAAATGCCCTTGAAAGTAATGTTTTCTTTTTCTTTTTAATACATACTAACTCCTTCCAAACATAACGTCTAGAGGAGGTGCTCCTGCGTTGCTTAATTGTCTCAGAGTGCTTGTTAATTCCCTTTCTGTTCTCCTTCCACTGGGTTACTTAGGGCATGAGATGCTCTATGCTGTAATACCGGCTACCATATATTTTCTGCTGTAAAGATCACATCCCAAGAAAGACATCACAGTCATTTCTCTCATGATTGTCCGTGCCATTTATGTTAGATAATCCCAAAGACTGCAGCTGGGGAGACACCTTCCAACTTGGTGGTCTAGTAAGGCAAACCACATCCTTCACCTTGTTTTCCACACTTGGGGTGCTGATTGACGTTATGCTCTACATGAACCAGCAATGTGTGCTTGCAGCCCAAAAAGCCAATTGTGTCCATCATAAGAAGCGTGGCCAGCAGGGCGAGGGAGGGCATTCTCCCCATCTACTCTGCTCTTGTGAGACCTGGAGTATTGGGTCTAGTTCGGGAATTCCCAACATGAGAAGGATATAGAACTGTTGGACGGGTCCAAAGGAGGCCATGAAAATGATCAAAGGGCTGGAGCATCTTTGCTACGAGGACAGGCTGAGAGAGTTGGTGTTGTTCAGCCTGGAGAAGGGAAGGCTTCAGGGAGACCTTAAGGTAACCTTAGAGTACCTGAAAGGGGCTATGAGAAAGCTGGGGAGGGTCTTTTTACAAGGGCTTGGAGTGACAGGATGAGGGGGAATGGCTTTAAATTGGAAGGGGAAAGATTTAGATGAGACATTAGGAAGAAATTCCTCATGATAAGGAGGTGAGACACTGGCCCAGGTTGCCCAGAGAAGTGGTGGCTGCCCCATCCCTGGAGGTGTCCAAGGCCAGGTTGGATGGGGCTTGGAGCCCCCGATGCAGTGGGAGGGGTCCCTGCCCATGGCAGGGGGTGGAACTGGCTGGGCTTTAAGGTCCCTTCCAACCCAAACCATTCCACGATTCTATAATAAGGCACAGATTGTTGCACAGTCTCTATTTGCTCTCAACTCAAACCTCCCATTGACATCCAGGGAGCCTGGGAGGTGAAAGAACAGCACAGCCGATCTGAACTGCTCTAGTGAAAAAGGAATCCAAGAATGGCAGCTTGTCAAGATGCTAGCATTTCAAAAAGAGCCCCTCAAAAATATCTTGACATATATTAGAAGCCTCAAACAGTCAGCTATAGCAAAATCAGTGTTTGATATCTCTTAAAAAAGAAAAATGTGTCACATTGTCTTTCTCTCTTCCCAAGAGTACAGACAACACCTTCCCCCCTCCATCAACTCTTTTACTGCTTTCTACATTCCTCCAACCCATTTTAGCGAACTCGACTGATAACATGAAGATTAGCAGGCAGGCAGCAATCAATACCCACTCTGACATTCGCCGTATGCTGAATGTCAACAGAAATTCGAAGCATTTTGGCATACACCGATACATTAGTTTTCTTCACAAAGATTTCAAGCCTTTTTACCCAGCCCTCTGTTTAAGCAAATGCACTCAAACAGTTCAGCAGTTGCAAGATCTGCCACGAGGGATGCTGAGAAGGGGATTGCTTTCCTCACCTACCCATATCTCGACTACAGAAAGCAGGAGTCCCTTTCTGTTGTCACTTTTCCAAACCCTGATGAGCTCTCGGGACTGAAATCTTACTACTGGAGTACCTGGCGTGAGGAAATATATAAAATGCTTGTCCCACAGGAAATTAAGACTGAAAAGGACAAGACAAGCAGCTGAGATGCCTCCATAGCCCCTGTCTTGTGACTATCCTGCTTTTCAGGATAACGTTTTTGCCCCAAGCTGCTCTTCTGCCTGACCTAGTAAAGAAACCCTTCTCCTCAGCGTTCCATCCACATCAGCTGTTCTTTTCCCAGTACAAAGATGGGAAATAAGCTATAATTGCCCTGTTCGATGAGGAGCAAAGGGAAAATCAGCATATTATGAAAATTAGAGGCAAACCTTCACCGTGACAGCTCAGCTCCCACGTCCCATATCCACCCTACTAATGGCTCTAGACTGCTGAAGAAAATGTCACAATGCTCTAGGCAGAATGAAATACTTGCTTAAACCTAGAATAGCATGAAAGTGTATAGTTCTGCATCCAGAACATGTTCTGAAGACAAAAACTCATCTGTGGGTTGAAAAGAAAAGGCTGCGGGCACACAATGCAAACCGTAAAGCAAGGTGCAACTGAATGTACAGCTGCAAGGGACACGCCTGAAGGTGCAGCAGCCGACCTCGCCGACAGGACTAAACCATCGCTTGCGTATTCAGCACCTCCACTACTTTTCTGTTTGTAAAATACTGGTTTCTTCAGTACTTCAGGATAAAAGCCCCAATTACTGCTGCCTGAAGAAGTGCTACTGATTCACTGCAGCTTCCTCTGCACCCTTCAATCTCCCAAACCCATCTTTTGTTCGCATGATGAACTTCCACATCTGCTCTGTCTATTCTTCTTCCTCCCACCCCAGCAAATCGCTGTGGTCATTTTTAGGTGTAGGAGATATTTTGCGAGCTATTCTTGAGTGAACACACCACATAACTATTTCAAAGCACTGCAGTTCTTTCATGCCCATTGTGTTCCAACTGAAAGCTCTCATTTGGGGAATCAGATAATCTTCAAGTATTTAATGAGGAAGGTCATTCTGAATCAGCTTTTATTCCCTACTTCTTTTCCCAATGATCTTCATTTATTGTTGTGTACAAGAAATTCTTTCATTAAACACTTGTACCAACACCCATCACCTCCAAAACCAAATCTGGCAGTTGCTTATGGTTTTGCACATTACTGTTAGTAATTTATTCATGCTGGAAAAACAATAAGGAGCAGTAACAGGCATTAGCAGAGTTGTATGGCTCCTGGTACCAACTGCAGAAGCTACGATGTAGATGACTTAAAAGCCACAAATTAATTTAGCTCGCTGGAATGGGCATTGTAACTGGGGTTGGTAAAGATATAGATATATTTTGGCTGACAAAAGATTCTTCCAGAGACCATGGCCTGCGGCGCTGTAAGAAGCAGTCAAGGATTGTTATCATTTCCCAGCTCTGGCAAGAGAATTCAGATATTTAGCAAGGTGAAACATGCTCCGTACACCATCAGTTATCCCTTCTATCCAAATAAATTGTGTCAGACTAAATCCTGCCATGTACTTTCCTGCCGACCAGTCTCCTGGGCTTTGGACTCCGGCCAAGGACTCCTTTGCTCTTGCCAACTCTCATGTTGTCCATGGTAGGGCAAAGAAGTGTTTGCAAGGAGAATATAATTCCCACCCTACAGCAGACCGGCAGGAGACTGTTTCTAGTACTCTTACCAGGGCAAACGTGAGTCCTCCAGACTAACAGCAACTTATATCACATATGTAAGTCATGTCTGAATAAGGGATGCAGGGCTTTCAGACCCATGATTCAATCACATCCTGCAGATTTTCACTAGATGTTTCAAAGGGAATTCAGGTAAATCCAGCAGCTCCAGAGCCAACCCTTCCCCAGCATCTTTGAAGCACCTCCAGGCCAAGGTCAGAGGTGCTGCTGAATGTGCAGCAGCTGCCAACCAGATTTCCTTCTTCCTCACTCTTATCACTAATTACTCCTAAGAGCTTCCCACAAGCAACACGGTCCATTTGCTTCCTGCAGTGCTCTTGAACACAGAGCTGTTTATCTCCCCAGCACGCCTTTTCTTTTGAAATCCCTTTCAACACCTCTCCCTTCAAAAAAAAAAACCCAAGAGGCAACCCCAACAGGAGCCTTAAGCCCTTTCATAACAGTGCCTCTAGAGCAAAAACTGCTTACAGCTGTAAATATTTTTATAAGTCCTTTTCTTGACATTATCTGTGTGCTGTAGTTCATACATTTAGTTCAGGCCAATTCATTGTACGTTTAAGCGTCCTGTGCCGCAAGAACGCAGCTACTCATCTATTTAAGAACCTACTCCCTCACTTATACAAGATAAAGGACCACGCAGAACAGGGAACCGCAGAGCTGGCTAAAGGGGCTGCGTACGTTAGTTGTGGATGCAAAGCTCAGAACCTTTATCTGGACTAAAGCATCCACAATGTCCACGCAGGATGACAACAACGGCTGCAGAGTTTCTGTGAACCTGACCATAATACACGAGCCTTTTAGAAAGTCTTACTGAACAAAGCATCGATCATCCAGACGCTAAGACCCGTGAGCTGGTTCCTGCTCCTGGAAATGAAGAAGATAAAATGCACAATTGGGCATTACAGAAACACAGAAATAGAATTGTTTGGGTTGGAAGTGACATCAAAGCCCATCCAGTTCCAACCCCCTTGCTGTAGGCAGGGACACCTCCCACTGCATCAGGTTGCTGAAAGCCCCATCCAACCTGGCCTTGAACACCTCCAGGGATGAGGCAGCCACAGCATCCTTGGGCAACCTGGGCCAGGGCCTCCCCACCCTCACAGCAAAACATTTCTTCCCATTTTCAGCTTAAAATGGTTCCTCCTGCACTCCCTGATCAAGAGCCCCCCCCCCCCCCCCCCAACCTTTCCAGGAGCCCCTTTCAGTACTGGGAGGCTGCTTTAAGGTCTCCCCGGGACCTTTTCTTCTCCAGGCTGAACAAGCCCAAATTCTCTCAGCCTGGCCTTGCATGGGAGGTGCTCCAGCTCTCGGATCATCTTCGTGGCCTCCTCTGGACTTGCTTCTAATGCTTCCTGTGCTGGAAGGGACAGCTGGATAACTACATTCTCATCACTGACCATGTGCTGTAGCCCTTTAAAATATTAATTTGTTAAAGCCGTGCCATTGCTCTGGAAGAATTTGCTCTCAGCACAGCTCATGGGCTGGTGGTACAGGGGTGGCTTTGACCTTCAGAAAACTCAGAGAGTAAAGGTTTCTGCAGAGTGTCATCAGTCAGTTCTGCCTTAAAGCACTACAACTTAAGATGGGGAAAACCCCAATAATCCAGAGAAGCAATTACATTTCCTTGCTGTAGCCTGATGACATTTACTGCTCATACTTCTAGATTCTCCACCTAAATATGCAACTTTTAAGAATATTCTACCGTCACCGAAAGACCACAGCTCTAAGCAAATGCTGTGTAATTTCTTTATGAAGCGAATGCAGACGTAGCCTATGTTCAATGTAGGTTCTGTTATATTTTGGGCACAAATATAACAGTTGAAACTCTGGAAATATAAACCTAAAACAAGATAAAGAAAAAAAGTAACTCCAATCTAAACTTTGAACTTATGTTTACCTCCTCACACTGTTCTTTCGTTCCACAGTAGCTGCCAGCACCAGACACTTGCTAGGAGCAGCCAGCTGGTTTCACTCAAGCTTCTCTCTTCCTTTTCCAACAATCTATTTGGGAGACAAAGTGTGGTACATCCCATGTGGAAAAGTGTTTAATATCTTGTGGTCTCAGTGATTATTTCCGTGAACGTATGATAGCTCACATACAGAGAGAGATAAGGAGCTATTTATTTTCCTGAAAAAAATACATAAAGGTGATATCAAACAAACTCACCCGCTCCCAATGCCAAGTTTGCATTGCAGAGCAGCTATTTTAAGTCTGCAAGTGCAGGCTACACAGCCTGTTGCTGGTATCCATAAACAGAAAGGACATGTAAGGCTTTCATGTGTCCTGAAAGGAGCCAAATTATGGTTCCTGCCGAATCCTAACTTTGAACTTCCAGATTGCCTGCTGGTTGTCTCTTCTAACTGAATTGTCTCGCTTTCAGATGAGACCTGCTGCCTGCTTGACTGCGATTCATGTGGGACAGGATATGAAAAAAACCTTGAGCTGACACAATCATGATTTAGTGCTGTGCACAGCAGTGCCCACACAAACAATAAAAGCAGATGTTTCAGTGCATCCAGTACTTAAAGGGGGCTCCAGGAAAGCTGGGGAAGGGCTCTTTATCAGGGAGTGCAGGGATAGGACGAGGGGGGAACCATTTCGAGCTGCAAGAGGGGAGATTGAGATGAGATCTTAGGAAGAAATGTTTTGCTGTGAGGGTGATGAGGCCCCGGCCCAGGTTGACCAGAGCAGTGGTGGCTGCCCCATCCCTGGAGGTGTTCAAGACCATGTTAGATGGGGCTTGGAGCAATCTAATCCCTGCCCATGGCAGGGAGTTTGGAACTGGATGGGCTTTAAGGTCCCTTCTGACCCAAACTGTTCTATGAGTCTATGTTACTACACATATCTCAAGAATCCCTTTTTAATTATTTTAAACGCACATATCACCAAGAAAAGCATTATTTTTGCTAACGCTAAACTAAATTTAGAGGTTAGCATGAACAATACCTGCATTTGATCTTGAATTACAGAAAGCAGTTATGAATATCTATGTTGAGGAACAGAATGATATTGGAATTTTATGATGAACAGGACTTACTGTCAAACAGTTTGAAGCAACTGCCCTCAATCACCCATACTTTGTTTCTCTAAATCCAAAAGACATCAGACCATTCCGAGAAGCTGATATTTTCCATTAGTTCAAGACTACACATCTCATGTTTAATACACAACATTTCATATGGGATGAGAGAACAAGAATCAATAAACAAATGTACTCTTCTTCTAAAAATGTCACTGCTGGATTGCCTGGTTACTCCATCCTCCACACAAAGTCACAAAGCAGCTTCGCAGTGACACAGAAAACCCAAGGATCCAACTGGGAACAGAACTCAACACCGAATTTGAAAGTCAGCTGTTCTCCTTCCCCTTTGTATCATTATGGTATAAAATGTTTTCTAATAAGAAACAATGAAGTTGTAACCAAAAAGGTTACATTCCTTCCTGGTGAAGCAGGGGGATGATATTCAAGCTTCGATGCTACATGGTGCAAGCCAAGAAACTGAAATAGGCAGCAGCTGTAGCTCTTTACAGTTTGACCACGTACCTAAGTTACACTCAACTGCCTTCCTTTCCACGTAGACGTTTTCCTGACTTTGACTCCCCCAAACAGTGCCGATGCATCCACTCAGTTGCGTGTTACTTCCTTACAAAACAAAAAAACCCCACCCCACACATACATACAAGCTGCTTAAGAAAACATGGTCAGTAATGTCTAACCTCTGTTATTGGGGGGGTTAGGAGGGGAATGGGAGGTTTGAGAGGAAGAACAGTTACTGCATGAAAATGTACTGGTAATCTGGTAATCCTGTTAAAAATTAAGTACGGGGTATTTGTGGATCAGCTGTTCCAGAGAGCTCACGCTTTGCCCACCCCTATATAGCATCACATATTCATAAATGCAATAACTGAAGGGGAAAAAAAAGGAATCCCCAAACTGGGGCCTCTACGAAAGCTGAGGAGGGACTCTTGATCAACGAATGCAGGGATGAGGGGGAAAGGTTTTAAACTGAAAGAAGGGAGACTGAAATGAGATCTTAGGAAGAAATGTTTTGCTGTGAGGATGGTGAGGCCCTGGCCCAGGTTGCCCAGAGCAGTGGTGGCTGCCCCATCCCTGGAGGTGTTCAAGGCCAGGTTGGATGGGGCTTGGAGCCCCCTGATCCAGTGGGAGGGGTCCCTGCCCAAGGCAGGGGGTGGGAACTGGCTGGGCTTAAAGGTCCCTTCTGACCCAAACCATTCTATGATACATTTATAGACAAAGACGTTTGCTCTACACCCCTAGCTAGCACATACTTAAAGAGACAAACCGAAATTTGCAGCACGCAGGCAAATACAGACAGGTAGCTCATACTTCCTAACTGAATGGGGTGGGGGGAAAAACTGAACCGCCGAAATAATCTCTGACCACACTGCATGTTTCATCTGGAGCACAGGGCTGAGATATGGGAGACATGCAGATACCATGGGAAAATCACTTTAAACAGCCCTGCATACGCTTCCCTTTCTCTTTGAAGCATGTCCAGAGATGGGTAACAAAGCTGGGGAAGGATCTGCAGAACAAGCCTTGTGAGAGGCAGCTGAGGGACCTCGGCTTGTTTATCCTGGAGAAGAAGAGGCTGAGGGGAGACTTTATCACTGAAAGGAGGTTGTGGTGAGGTGGATGTTGGTCTCTTCTCCCAAGCAACAGGTGACAGGATGACAGGAAATGGCCACGAGTTGCACCAGGGCAGGTGCAGATTAGACATCAGGAAAAATTTCTTCACTGAAAGGGCTCTCAGGCCCTGGCAGAGGCTCCCAGGGAGGTGGTGGAGTCCCCATCCCTGCAGGGGTTTTAAAGACAGGTAGGTGAGGTGCTCAGGGATCTGGTTTAGTAGTGGACAGGGATAGCTGGACTTGATCTCAAAGATCTTCTCCAACCAAATGATTCCATTTCCATGATTCAGATACCCTGCTCTTGCAGCAATACTACCACGGTGGCAACGGCTGGAGCCCTAGTAAGAAAGAAGTTTCCGAGTAAGAAGAGTTTCTGAGCTGTTATACCATCTACAAATGCTTTTCGATCTTCTTTCACAGTCAGTCCTACAAAGACAGGTTGAAACCAACCCCTTTGGATGTGCTACGCCATCCTCCTACTGCTGCCAACAGGGATCAAAAAAGAAGTTGTTAGTTTGCAGGCATGTTGGGAGATTATCCAAGGTCAGCTGCACTAGGCTGAAGCCTGTGTTGTGAAAGAAACAATTTGTTAACACTTGTTTTCCCCAAAACACAGCCTAAAGGTGATGGGTAAAAAAGTCCCTCCCCTCAGCAGTTTTTTTGCAAAGGGAACAGACCTAGGAGCTTGCTTTGATAAAAACTACTTAACACATCTGAAATGAATATCAGACTCCCAGATAAAAGCCTGCAGACATCACAGAACTAAATATAACAGATGACAAAGTGCATAAGAGGGAAGAGAAGCAAAGGAATATTCATATAAAGATCAGATCACGTGTTCCAGCTGAGTGAGTTCCTCAAAAATCAGGCTTCAGCACACTGCCTTGTCATCCTCAGCTCCTGCTATGAGTTCTTTTGGAACACAGGCTTGATTTTAATATGAGCCAATTCATCCAGTTTTGCTGTTATTAAAACTGTTGGGATTTTGTTGTGGGTTTTTTTTTTTTGGCAGCACCTTTAATTATGAACATTAAATTATCAACCATGTAAACAAAATTATTTTTCTTTACAGAAAACCAGTCTTACTAACAGTTGTGTGCACATTTAGTAAAGTCCCATATATATGACATTGGCATTCATAAGCAGCAATATCCTGAGAAAATTACTCATTTCTCTATTGCATTTAGTTGTCTGTAATATCAGATGCACGAAGGACATGGATTTATTAGAGCAACTCCAGAGCAGGCCACGAAGATGATCCAAGGGCTGGAGCACCTCAAATACGAAGACAGGCTGAGAGAGTTGGGGTTATTTAGCCTGGAGAAGAGATGGCTCTGGGGAGACCTTAGAGCAGCCTCCCAGTACTGAGAGGGGCTCCAGGAAAGCTGGGGAGGGGCTCTGGATCAAGGAGTGCAGGGATAGGACAAGAGGGGACAGGTTTCAGCTAAAAGAGGGGAGCTTGAGTTGACATTTTAGGGAGAAACAGTTTTCTGTGAGGGTGATGAGGCCCTGGCCCAGGTTGCCCAGAGCAGTGGTGGCTGCCCCATCCCTGGAGGTGTTCAAGGCCAGGTTGGATGGGGCTTTGAGACCCCTGATGCAGTGGGAGGTGTCCCTGCCCGTAGCAGGGGGTTGGAACTGGATGGGCTTTAAGGTCCCTTCCAACCCAAACCACTCCATGATTCTGTGATTGCCATACCCAGTAGAATAAGAGATGCCGCGTTTCTAGAACCATCACAGATGACTCATGGTATAAAATGAACTTCAGAGGTTGTCAAGTTATTTGACAGCTTTTAAAAGACAAACTCTGAAAAATAACAGAAATAAGCTTGTAGGCATCCACACCAGGTCACACATTTGCACCATTCTGCCTGCCTTTAAACTAAACGTATGCAGAAAGAACACCCTAAAATCACGGTATTCAGACAAATACAGCAGAAACGTGGCAGCTTTTAGGTACGTCAGTTTTGT
The DNA here is from genome assembly GCA_033558235.1 of Neomorphus geoffroyi. NCBI lineage: Eukaryota > Metazoa > Chordata > Aves > Cuculiformes > Neomorphidae > Neomorphus > Neomorphus geoffroyi. Next base: position 17,520,775 of record JAUMJM010000035.1, on the reverse strand, counting down.
TCCATCAGTAACTTGTCCGTATCCCTTTAACCTCATTACTGTTCTGCAGCCAGCATAACAAAAGAGATAAGATGTCTAATTACCGTAATTTGGCCACTCTGGCTTACAAAATCCCAGAGTGCTCATTCATGCAGCTGATCGAATGAATCTGTCCAAGCATAACCACAAACACAGAAAAGATGCTGGATACTCAATTTTGTCATTTGATGCAGCAAAACCAGGACACACCAATACAATTCCTCTTTACAGGTATTGCAGCAACAGTTACCACCATGTTGGAATTGTCCTTGCTCTTAGCATATGTAATCCATGGTTTCATAACTGGTTCCTATAAAGTCATACGGAAATGTAAGGCACTATTTTAAGCACAGAAAGGTGAAGAGAGGATGTTTAAAGCGTCGCTGCTAAGTCATCACATCTGATTTCTTTTGCTTAAGTAACAATCAATACCAGGTTCTTGCCGTGCTTTGCTTAACAGCAGCACAAAGTGTAGTTTGCTGTCCTGATTGGCAGGATTTGCACTACTGACGTGAGCTCTCACTGCTAGAACACATAAAGAAGGAGCAAAGGGTGTTTTTCTTTACTGGCAACCTGTCCTGGCTCTAGTTATTGTACTGATACATTGTGGGGAAAGAGAAACGCGCTGGTGCTGTTGTGCTGTTTGCAGTGACCAGGAAATCCGTCTCCAATCAATAAAGCTTTTGTATAAGCGGTACAGTTATAAATCAAAGGGGCAGAGGTGGAGCATCTGTACACTTCTCTCCCTCCATCCTCAACATACAGTCAATAAATTAGTATTTATGCAAGACTAGAGCAGCAAGTAGGAATGTAGCTTCACCTTCTTGACTGGCATGACTGTCCAGGCACGTAGTGTCATACGGATTCAGGTAGGACTGTGACACCAAACAGAGTGGGGCTTATGAAACACCCAAGGGTCAGAGCTGGAGAGAATTCAGATGGACCCTTAGCCCACACTGAAGAGCTTCAAAACACAGTTTGTGTTTGGCTGTATGTTAAAACCAAGTACCTGAAGAGACCCTCCCTGGCTTATATCTTTTTCCTTACACCTCTATTTTTTCCTCTTGAACTTTGATTTTCCCAGGAGGAATTTATTGACTGACTGCACCCAGAGGAAAAGTTGGGTTGTGCAGTTCCAAACATGAAAGTTTCCATTTATTGTTCCGCAGAATGAGAGGAAAATCGAGCCTCTCCAAGTACAACACAGCATTTCAAACACTACATTTGCCTTCCAGAGTTGAAAGGGAAAGAAATCTGCTTAAAACATGACTTGCAAAAAGAAAGGAAGACAAAACATGTTACAGGCATAAAGCTGTATTGTAAGAGATGGCCTGAACAGCTGCCAAAGCTTCACAAAGCTTCACAGCTTCTTTGTAATAAATACACATTTTAAGCTTGAGGAATACTTAATATTAGTCTTTAGCCCCTTCAAGTAGGGCTCCATCCCAAAAAGAGAGCATTTAAAACTCTCAAGTTCCTTCAGACTTTCAAAGATCCAGGCGTGTGTCAAGCCCAATGCTCCGTTCATAAATCAGGTGATGGACCTCACCTGCCTAAAGTCACTGAGCAAAACCAATACAAATTAGCAGAAAAAAAAAAATCAGATGCCTTAACATCCTCCCCAGGCTGTTTATTCTTCTCCAATGAGGATGGATTTTAAGTTGAACTGCTAAATGTATTTTCCCCAGTGACTTGGGACCACCTAAACTAGAGCTAACCGTTTCAAATAAAGCCTTTCAAATAACGTATAACCCTTCATACCACACTTTCATTAAAAAGAAACCCATGGACAAGTGCACATCTAAACATTCCTGCATTTCATGTGAAGAAAACCTTCATTAAAAATAACCCTGCTTCTTTTAACTAACGAGCCTAGAGACTGTGTTTATCCATTAGCAACATACAATGGGGCAGGCAGTCTTTCAAGCCCAGGGAGCTTGCTTGCTTGTTGTGTAACGCTTTCCGCTCTTAAACCTGTCTATGGAAATATCACAGAACACAGGTATTAAAAAAAATAAAGACATTCAGATTTTATAAGCCCAGATCAGGCAACACTCAGGACTGTGAGTGCTGGTTCAACAGCATCAATCCAGCTACCTCTGCTACCAACAAAACCCACACAGATGATACAAAACTTAAAGATGAAGCTTTTCTTTTTTTCTTTTTAAATAACATAAAAGCATGGAGAGTCTCTTGAAGCCTCTTGCATTGTTCCCACGATAGGGATGTGATAGAGGGAATGATGACTTACCCAAGGCTGTATGGGCTGGCAGCAAAGGCAAAGCTCAGAGCCTTCTTTATCCCCAATGTTTTATTACCTGTCATGCCAACCTAAGCAAGAGGGTTTCACCACACAAGCCATTTTGTCCAGCATCTAAGGGCTTTAGAAAGAAGGCAAGAGGAGGGAGACTGTATTTCTTAAGATCTCACAGCAATGTACTACGCAATGTACTACTCTGCCTTTTCCCAGATCAAGCCTTCCTTTCAACCACCAAATGAACAGAGGTTTGTTCTCAGAGCTGCTCATGCCAATGCAACCAGCTTTGTGAATCAAATATAGATAAGCAGAGACTGCAGGGAGTTATCAAACAGTGTCACACAGCAAAGCTTGACTCAAAACCAAATGCAAACAATTTGTAATATATTAAAATTGAATGAATTCAACACACCATTAACATTTTATATCTGTACTACAACCACATACCATACTTAAGTCTTGCCATCACGTCCTCTAGATATTCAGAGATATTAAAGCTGGAAAGAACCGTTAACCTGACCTTGTAACAGCAGCTACACATCACACCCATCCACGGGGGTTTGGCCATCACGGCTCCTTCTGAAAACCAACTTATTCTTGCCAGCAAGAGCCCGCTGATACCTGTCATAATTTGCTCCAACAGTTCACAACCGGTCCTGTTAAAAATGGTCCACACAAATTCCTGGGTTTTATTTCTCTAGTTCTAGGCTTTCACACACTTATTCCTTGTGATCCCCTTCCCTTCTCACAATGCAAGTTTCCAAGATGAACACAGCACTTTCTAGTACGCACAGAAGCCATGTGGTAGCTCCAGCATGTGAAGTACTTCCCCATTTATGATCCTTCAGTAACGCCCATGGCATGAAGACGTGTATTTGAGCAAAACAAAGTAATTTAAGCAGTGAGACAAAAACATGCTGATGGCACAAAACATCGCGTTTTATTCTCAGTTCTATGATGTCTTCCACTTCCAAACCTTTCCATGAGCTCTCCACATCAAGCAAATCAAAAGAATTAAGAAACAAAGGACAAGCATCTAAAGCCATTTCATACTACTGACCTAAAACCATGTGATAAAGAATATCTGGTTTATATCATGTGAACAAATATTTTGCCTAGTGACTCTAATTAAATCCCAGATTGAAAAACACTGTAGCAAAGAGCAAGTATGCAAGGTTACAGCACAGAAAATGGACTTGCTTTTACAGAATGACTACTGAAAAAGAACCCAAAACTTCCTCATTTTCAACTACCAAAGGACAGAAGTCAAAATTATTTCTAGTTTGAGGGTTTTACTTAAATAGAAAGCCTTATTCTATCACTCTGCACTTCATATGTAAGGAAACTGCAGTCTTAATTCTCCACTTAAATAATAAGCCCCAAATGAAAACAGCAAACGTCCTGAGCCAAAGTCTCCAGGGTACCAAACCAGTCTTGAGCGCCAGCAGGCAACATCAGGACAGAAATGTGATCAGGGAGAATACAGAATATGATTAATCAACAGCACTTAGACTGCTAGAAAATACCCTTGTCATGTCAAACAACTCTGCTGCCCCATATTTACCTTTCAGTTTGCCGAACACACAGATCAAGCGAGCAATGTTAAACCAGCATCTCCTGTTGCTGACACCGCAGTAGATGTCAGCAGTAAATCTCCCACTGCGATAAGCAGCCTTAGATGATCAAAAATAAGGTTTCTACCTGCATCACATCCCCAACCACTGCTAATTAAACATCTGATAAAGCAGAACAAGCTACCCTGAAGCAGTGATTTATGAGATAAACAGATTATAGACATTGCTGGTTCTGTGTGCAGGGCCTACGTGTAATTACCAGGAATAAGAAGACATGAAACACACATACATGAAAAAATAAAAATCAATGTAAAAACAACTCAATCCAGCCTATCCAACTTTCTAAATACACGGAAAGATGAGTTTGGTTTCTCCACAGCAAAACCCAGGAGGATCATACACAGCCAAATTCCTGGGCAGAGCATTAATGGGTGATTCTTAATAAAGATGCTTTTGAAAACAAACAATCTGAGCCATGAAAGTGCCGGTTTACAGGAAGGAACCTGCTCTGCCTGGATCTCACTGTTGTTAAAGCAAAGTCACTTTGAAGTTCTCCACGGCTGCATTGTTTCAACTGTTAAATGGCAAGAGAAACCTTCCAGGGGGGTAAAATAAAACTCCCAAGACTTGCGGCTATTTTAAAGCCTCAGGGAGAAACGTCAGCCAGCAGAGAGAACTGTCACGTACTCGCTTCTCTCCATTGATTCCATCAAATAGTCCAAGCTATTGGTGAAGGAGCTCATAGCTGTGTGAGACTTCAAAATCACTAAACCATTTTAACAGCATCTGTGGTCAGGCAAGACACGTACATCAGGCCAGAGAAACTGTGCCTTCCAAAAAGGGAGGGTCACCCAGGAAGAGAGGAGGTGCTGTTTTCTGATGCTTCCTCAGAAGTACTCAAGGTTGTGGTTGGTCTTCTGCCACTTTAAGTACCTGCATTCAGGGGTGGAAAAGTGCTGCTCAGTCAACACAGGATAGAAAAAAAGAGATGGTGACTTACAGCATCACAGAATGGTTTGGGTGGGAAGGGACCTTTAAAGTACATCCAGTCGGAACCCCAGCAGTGAGCAGAGACATCTTCAATCAGCTCAGGTTACTCAGAGCCCCATGCAACCTGGCCTGGAGTGTTTCCCAGGATGGAGTATCCCACAACTCTCTGGGTAACCTGTGCCAGTGCTTCACCACCCTCAGTGTAAACATTTTCTTCCTTCTGTCTCGTCTGAATCTCCCCTCTTTTCATCTAAAAGAACTTTGGCCCATCACTACAGCCCCTACTAAATTCTGTCACCATCTTTCTTATCAGCCCCCTTTAAGTACTGAAAGGCCACAGTAAGGTCTCCCCAGAGCCTTCTGTTCTCTAGGCTGAACAACCCCAACTCTCTCAGCTTGCCCTCATACGGCAGGTGCTCCACCCCTTGGATCATCCTTGTGGCCTCCTCTGGACTTGCTGCAACAGATCCACGTCCTTTCTGTGCTGAGCACTCCAGAACTGAACGCAGGGCTCTTGCTGGGGTCTCACCAGAGCAGAGTAAAGGGGCAGAATCCACTCCTTTCACCTGCTGGCCATGTTGCTGGTGATGCAGGACAGGAGATAGTTGGCTTCCTTAACCCAGAAGAGTAGGGAGATGCATATTCAGTGGCACAAGTATGGACACAGAAGTTTGTGTGTCACATTTGTAGGATGCACTGTGAAGCAGTGGCTGCAGACTGCAGGTGGCACCAGGGATCTGCAGGGGTATAGCGTGTGCACATGTCTGTACAGCCCCACTGCAATGGTTCTCAGTCAGCACAGGGCATGCAGCGCATCCCAGAAACCACAGGAATGGACCCGACCAAATGCTGATGTTGGGTAAGACAGAGCCTAACAAGGGCGTTCTCTCCAATCTTTCCATCCCCTAACAGCCATCCTCCCCAGCATCACTACAAAAGAGGTAGGAGACCATTTGCTTCCATTCAAGTTGGAAGGATGTACAAACCTCCCAAACACAGCCTCACACATCAGCCCGGTGTTGCAACTACTCTGCAGCACTCAAAAACTGACTGTAACTCGTAAAATCAGTAATTCATCTAACTCAGCTGTCTTTGCAGCAAACCAATCTACCAGACAAGAGTGTTGTTTCAGCAGGAATGAGAACTGTGCTCCCCCCAATACTGCAAAATCCATGAATCATTCATTACCAACACCTGCAGTGTGGGTACCCTACATCACCATACATTGTCCTCGGCTCACCAAAAATAAATACCGCTAGAATGAAATCAGTGATGCAAAATAGAAGAATTAACACCCTATCTGCCAATCCCCATCTTCAAAAGTCCGAGTAACTGGGATTTATGCACAGACCCAATGCAAAGAAATCTATATTCCACTCTGATCAAGTCATAGACTCATAGAATGTCACGTTGGAAGAGACCTCAAGGATCATCTAGTCTAACCTTTTCTAGGTGATACATAGTGTAAATGGGATGGCCCAGCACCCTGTCACGTGGAGCCTTAAAAGTGTCCAGTGTAGAGGAGTCCACCACTTCCTTGGGGAGATTATTCCAATGTTTAACCTTTCTCATGGTGAAAATTCTTCCAATCGGAATCTCCGCAGAAGCAATCTGCATCCATTACTCTTTGTCTTTTCCATGTGACTCCTTGCAAACAGGGAGTCTCCATGTTCTTGGGAGACACCCTTTATGTACTGGTAATAAGGTCTCCCCTAATCTTTCTCCTCTCAAGGCTGAACAAACCCAGTTCTCTCAGCCTTACTTCGCATGGTAGGTTTCCTAGTCTTCTGATCACCTCAGTGGCTTTTCTCTGGACTGCCTCCAGCCTGTCCGCATCTTTTTTGTATAGTAGGGACCAGAACCAGTATAGTATAGTAGGAACCAGGTGTGGCTTGACAAGTGCTGAACAGAGTGGGATAATGACATCTTTATTTCTGTTGGTGGTGTTCTTCTTGATGTACCTCAGTATCCTGTCAACAGGGAAGTCCACAGTTTGCTTTCCCACGTCTGCACATCACATCACCTGGATGAAAGGGAAAGACGACCACGAAGAGAAAGAGCCACCTCCAGAACAAGCCTCTGGATTGCAAGTAGAGAAATCACTTCAAATGGGATCTTCTTTATCCTTTGTGATGACTACAGGCCCTCCATCTCTACAGAACATGTGGCCACAGACAATTATCTGCTTTGATAAACTTGCCTGCTGTTGAGAACATGTCTCAAGTCACCATGCTCCTCCTGGTCAAAGACAACACCATGGCAGCAGTACGAGGTCACTCTAAAGTCACTTTGGGGTCCCTTTCCATCTGTCACTCGAATATCTTAAACAGGAGGGTTTGAGACAGGGAGGAAATCCTCCCTCCTCCAAAATTCAGCTGCACTATAGGTATGATTTTTCCTTACAACATTTAGCATTAAGTAATAGAAAAGACTACAAAGGCCTCTTATTGAAGAAGCTGCAATTTGAATATATTGAGTTGCTTTATCGAAGAAAAAGATTCCCTACAAAGCAGAAATAGCAAGACACACACATAAGAATAGGCTGCACCAGCTCGGAATTCAAATAATAAAACCAAGATCTCCTTTTAAGGAAGGACAAAGTTCTTGTACTGTACCACTATCACTATGACTTGTTTTACACACTGCTTTTGTTACTGCATTCTAGAAGAGCTTGAATTTAAAAATAGGTTTTATAAGGTCTTCAAATGGCATTCTTCAAATCACAATTAAAAATTGATTCAGCACAAGACTTCTCCTCTTTTTTAAGTTCACAGAAACTGATTTTCATGTCTGAACATAACCTCATTGTATCTCATTAGTCCCATGCAGATGGACAGATGAAAAACTTGCTCAAAAACTTCAATTTTGAAGATAATAATCAACTGCAAAACAGCAAAGACATTTAAGTTACGGCCATTTAATTAATTTTTATTTTATAAACCACTGTATATAGATGGGGACGACAGCAGGAGAAAACCATGACTATGCTGTAATTTGTTTCTAGTTGGCCCAGAGATACGAAGACAAAGTTGTCAAGTTAGTTTCTTTTGTGATAAAAATTAACTTCATTTTTCTGCTAGGGTGGATTTCTTCAATACTTTTCCCTAAAGAAACAAGCTCTCCCAACGCATTAGCCCTGACAATGAACAAGGATTAATGATTTTCATGCAACTTGGCAACAGTTTTCAAATCTGTTAGTGCCAATGAAGTGTCCAGAACAAGATCTGCCAAAATTCGCAAGTATAAGGCACAGGCACAAGCAGAACCCAGCAGCTCCCAAATGCTAATCCTCTACTAACCTGCACTTTCTAACTGAATATATTCAAATTACAGCTTCTCCTTCCAGCTGTTTTCTTTCTAGTCTTTTGGTGGTAAGGACTTGACCTTCACAAGCATCTGTGCAGTACTCAGCGTAAAGATCCAAGCAATTACGTCTCTGGATACTGTAAGAGGCAGTTACTATGGGGAAGTCTGCCTCACTTTCAGTCCAGAAAATGCAATAAAATCACAGAATGGTTTGGGTTGGAAGAGACCTTAAAGCCCATCCAGTTCCAACCCCCTGCCATGGGCAGGGATACCTCCCACCAGACCAGGCTGCTCAAGGACCCACCCAACCTGGCCTTGAACACTTCCAGGGATGAGGCAGCCACCGCTTCCCTGGACAACCTGTGCCAGTGTCTCAGCATCCTCATTGTGAAGAATTTCTTCCTAATGTCTGATCTAAATCTTCCTCCTTCCGATTTAAAGCCATTCCCCCTCGTCCTATCACTACAGGCCCTTGTAAAAAGCCCCTCTCCAGGTTTCCTGGAGCCCCTTCAGGTACTCGGAGGCTGCTCTAAGGTCCCCCAGTGTTTTCTCTTCTCCAGGCTGAACAACTCAAATTCTCTCAGCCCGTCCTCACAGCAGAGGGGCTCCAGCCCTCGGATCGTCTTTGTGGCCTCCTTTGGACCTGTTCCAACAGTTCCATATCTTTCTTATGCTGGGGATTCCAGAACTGGACACAATATTCCAAGTGCCATCTCATAAGACGGGATAGAGGGGTAGAATCACCTCCCTCCACCTTGACCACGACACATTAGGAAGTGTAAAATCCTGTATAAATCATAGAGTAGAATCCTAGATTGACCCGAGTTGGAAGGGACTCACAATGATCATTTGAGTCCAACTTCTGTCCCTGCACAGGACAACCCCAAAATTCACACCGTGTGTCTAAGGGTTCAATTGCTTCTGGAATACTGTCAGGCTTGGCACTGTGACTGCTTCCCTGGGGAGCTGTTCCAGTGCTGCTCCACCACCCCTTCCTAATATCTAACCTAAACCTCCCCTGGCACATATTCCTGCCATTCCCTCTGGTCCTATCACTGGTCACCAGAGAGAAGAGATCACCGTCTACTCCTCCTGCTCCACTTGCGAGGAAGCAGTAAACTGCAATGAGGTCTCCCCTCAGTTTCTCCTTTAGGCCGAACAGACCTCTGGATTAGCTGTTCATACAAAGAAAATGGTTTCAATCTGTTCTGTGATGCATTTGTTACCTCTGCAGGATCCATATGAGTGACTCTATCACTTAAACAACACTTTACCAACATCTCCCATTATCAAGGTTTAGGGATCCAAGCAGTAATTAGTGTTCAAAATGCAAAGGAAAATGTGAAGTACTTCAAAATCCATGGTAACCTGGAGGGTCTGGCAAGGCTTGCTGAAGCTTGTACTCACTAACATGCTGAAGATCCTTCCAGAACTACCGTAAAAGTCAGGTAAGATCTTCCCCAAATGACAAGTGACTGAAGGAAAGAAAATAAAAATTAAAAAATCCTTGACTATTTAGGACAAAGGATGATGGAAATTACCCCAGACACATCCTGGCAAGGGTAGAAACATGAGTGACAGCACAGCAGAGCACTACAGCTTTGCAGATGACACGACTGTATGAAAGGCAAACTTGGACGCCTCTCACTAATGCCCAACCCAGAAGGTACCATCGGCAATATCATTCCAAATACAAATATTTTAAGGAAGTTCAAGAGCAGAATTTAAGGCATCCAGATTAACCATTTCACAGCAGGTGATTTTTGTTAGACCACATGCTATTTACAAGGAGTGCTACAGAAGATGATTTAAGTCTAGCACAGGGACAGTTAAATGAATTCAGGGACTGACCCCATGAAGAAAGAAGAAATGTTTTTTGCCCTCCAGAAATACAAGGTATGTGCACACTTACTGATGAAGGAGCAAAAGCACAGCTCCACCTGCTCCCCATGTGGAATCTCAGCCTCTTCTCCACCTCAGGGTTACCTCACGTGACATCCTGAACACCCAAGTCTTGCCCAACCTCTAAAAAACAGGTTTCATGACACTTTCACGGCCAAAGTCTGCAGAAACTCCAATACTGGTTCATTGCCACAGAAGGCGCTGGTCATATGACACATGATGAAAACATCGGAGGATCAATTTCCAATCTCCAGCACTTAGGAAGGCTGAAAACTTTAAAGCATCCTTCAAAGCTTGTTTATACAGAAGCCACAGAATCACAGAATCGTTAAGGTTGGAAAAGACCTCTAATATAATCAAGTCCAACTACCAGCCCAACACCACCAGGCCCGCTAAACCATGTCCTGAACTGCCAAGCCTACATGGGTTTTATTAACCCCTTCAGGGATGGGGACTCCACCACTGCCCTGGGCAGCCTCTGCCAGTGCTTCACCGCTCTCTTTCAAGTGAAAAAATGAAATTTTTTAAAAAAAGAATTTTTTTCAAAAATGACAAAGCAGCCAACACAAAAAAGCATTCAGTTCAAGTTGGAATTTCTTTGGGTTCCATTCCAGCATGAGATATCACGTAAGGTTTCATTTAAAACCCAATTATTCCAAGATGAACATTTGATAAATGATTTCTGGATGGATTTCTGCTAAATCATGGAATGGTTTAGGTTGGAAGGGACCTGAAAGGTCATTTGGTTCCAACCCCCTGGAATACATTATATTAAATATAATGTAAAAGGTAAAGACTTGTAAAAGTAAAGACTTGTACCTTGCCAAGAACCTCTCACAAATTAAGTTCCAACTAACTGTTGACATCACTACTGCCTGAAAATGAACCTCTCTCTCCCTTTCAAGTCTATTAATTATGGATATAATTATACAGTGACAGCTAGCATTTATACTGAGCACTGCCAGCTTAGTTATCACATCTCAGCGAGGCATTTTCCAAATTCTACCACTCTGAATAAGGTCACTCTCCAACAGTATGATTACAGCTTATGATTTTACTTGTTTACAGAGCTACATGAATTATCCTCGGAGTTATTAAAAAAAACAAACATCTCATCTGGACATAGATCTAGGCAGCTTCAGGAGACCCTTGAGTATGAGGGCTAGACCAGAGGACCTCTAGAGGTCCCTTCCAGCCTCCACCAGCCTGTGACTCTACACATACATTACCATATGTAAGATTGCCATGAAGAAGCAGACTCTCCTAAAATTCCAAACTATTCTGGGGCCCCATTGCCTCTAAACTCCTGAGCGTGGAGATGGGCAGTTGACCTCTCTGCACAGCAAACCTGCTGGTGCAGAATCTCAGCAACGTCCTCTGGAAGCAAGTTGCTGACATGACTTTACCTGGAAACATATCACCTAAGAAACCTGAGCAGGGACCATAAGTGCAGACAAGGAATATAAAGGTATGAGGAAATGTTTGATTAGAAAGCATACAATATTCTTAGCTCAAAAAGCTAGCAGCGTTTCACAAGAGGTTGTACCAGGACATACATTACACAGAATCATTAAGGTTAGAAAAGACCTCTAGATCACCCAACCATCAGCCCAACACTACTGAGCCTGCTAAACCACGTCCCTAGCTGCCACATCTACGTGTTTTTTGAACCCCTCCAGGGATGGGGACTCCACCACTGCCCTGGGCAGCCTCTGCCAGGGCTTCATCACTCTTTCAATAATGAAATTTTTCCTAATATCCAATCTAAACCTCCCTTGGTGCAAATTGAGGCCATTTCTTCCAGTCCTATCACTTGTCACTTGGGAAAAGAGACCAGCACCCACCTCACTACAACCTCCTTCCAGGGAGTTGTAGAGAGCGATAAGGTCTCGCCTCAGTGATATTAATGAGCATTCTCAGTTCCACCCTGTGTCACCTTCGCAATTAAAATGCCTCGCTACGTAACCACGAGATTGTTTGTCACCAGAGACGGGGTCGTGGAGGACTAACCTTTGCCTACTTCCACACTTCTCTCAAAGTGTTGCAGGGATGATTCAGCATGGAGAAGCATGCTCACCCTCTATGGCTCATAATCCCACATTACAGTATGAACCTGGCACGGTTCCACTCACTTGGCATAATTCCCAATTCAGGCACGCTGTAAAGGACTGGCCCGTGCTCTTCTTCCAGTTCCATTAAACTCTTAGCGGCAGAAAAGCAAGGTATTTCAGTGGCGACAGGAAGAGAGAGTTACAATGTCTGAGATCTTTGCAGAGAGCAGTTGCACAGGCCAGAGAGAAGCAAGGATGTCAGGTTTTCGCATGAAGTTACTGCACAACAATTTGCTGTTGTGGGCAGCACGAGCACCAAGATAGCTTGTAAGCAGCAGAGACGCTTCTAAGTCTCAGCTGGTACCTACGTGGCTCCAGCGGATGAGCAAAACCACCAGATAATTGCTTCCTCCCCAAACCATCCCTTGCATTTCTCTCTTCTCTGCCACAAAATTTGCATAGGCTTTATGGCTTTTTTTTCCTTCACACCTCTGAAGTGTTTGTGTTCTTGCCCAGCACTTCGTAATTCTCCCTTCCTGTGGTATCACAGCTACAAACTGTGCAAAGTCATTATCTCTCGTTGCACTGCAAGGAGGAAATCAGAAGTCTATCGGCTGTCAGATGAAGGCTGCTCGTGACAAGTATCAGTCAAAGGGCTCAAAAGAGTAGAGAGAAGAGCCTTCATACCAGGAAAAGACTGGACAGAAGAATTAAACAACTGACAATGTCACTTTTGATCAGAGTTATTCACACTATGTAACATTTTTGTAAGCAATTACATATGTTACCAAGTATAAATTAAATTAAGATTATAAACGTATGAAATTAATGCTTAAAACAATTTATAGAGAGCGGGAAGTGCTCACTGAAGGCCTGCTCAGATAAAAACTGGGTGGATGTCCTGTTTCTTCATTTCATTTATCTGATCAGCACAGCAGAGACACAACTGCTGAAGAACAGAACAAAACGCTGGCAGCGGTCTATGTAAGCCTGAGGAGAAAGAAAGAAAATGGTCTTGTGCTTTCCAAAAGGCTGAAAATTAAAGTAAGTGAAATAAGAACCTCAGACAATAAACAGTAAATTGTAGGGTTTCTTATAGCCATTACCAGAGTACCATGGTCTCGAGTTCTGGTGCCGCTGAGCTTTGTGACCTCAGTAATTACATAACAGGAAGCTTCCTGCTTCAAAAAACAAACCTCAAACCCAGCCAACCATGAGACAATCTCAAGACAACAACAAACACCCAACCAAAAACCCAGTCTCCCCAAACAATAAAACCCTTCTTACACTAGACAGGAACCAGAAAAATGGGAAAAATGCTAGATCTATTTTCAAGGCTACAAACAGCCGACATGAATCCAAAGCAACTGTCCTACAGTCAGCCAAGAAGTGTACAACAGAGCTGAGACAAAACCAGAATCACAGAATCATGGAATGGTTTGGGTTAGAAGGGATCTTAAAGCCCATCCATTTCCAAACCCCCTGCCATGGGCAGGGACACCTCCCACTGGATCAGGGGGCTCCAAGCCCCATCCAACCTGGCCTTGAACACCTCCAGGGATGGGGCAGCCACCACTGCTCTGGGCAACCTGGGCCAGGGCCTCCCCACCCTCACAGGAAAACATTTCTCCCTAAGATCCCACCTGTCCAGAGAAGGGATATGAGGCTGGTGAAGGGGCTGGAGAACAAGTGCTATGAAGAGTGGATGAAGAACTGGGATTGTTTAGCTTGGAGAAAAGGAGGCTGAAGGGAGGGCATTATCACTGCTTACAACTACTTGAAAGCAAGTTGTAGCAAGGTGAGGGTTTGTCTCTTCTCCCAATAACAAGTGATAGGACGAGAGGAAATGGCCTGAAGTTGGAGGTTCAGATTGGACATCAGGAAAAATTTGTTCACTGAACTGGTTCTCAGGCACTCGCAGAGGCTGCCAAATGTTTCTGTGATTCTAAATCTTCCCTCTCCCAGCTTCAAACAGTTCCACTTCATCCTAACCCTGCACTGTCTGACCAAGAGCCTCCTGCCGCCCCAGCTTTCCTGGTGCCCCTTTCAGTGCTGGGAGGCTCGTCTAAGGTCTCCCCAGAGCCTTCTCTTCTCCAGGCTGAGCAAGCCCAACTCTCTCAGTTTGTCCTCGGATGGGAGGATCTCCAGTCCTCTGATAATCTTCGTAGCCTCCTCTGGACTCGCTGTAACAGATCCGTGTCCTTCCCAGACCCAATCATATCATAGAATCACTGACTCATAGAATGGTTTGGGTTGGAAGGGACCTTAAAAGATCACCTAGTTCCAACACCCCTGGCTCCTGCCCTTCCCAGAGGTCCATCCTTCCTCTCCCCAGGCACCTTTTAAGTTCAGCCTTCTTCCTTTACACTCATTTAGCAAAAAAACCCCATTTCACTAATTAACCTGATTGCTTCCCTCCTCAAAGGAGCAGCTCATCCGACAATTAGGTTTCGTGGGCTTTTTTTAAGACGGTGTATGCTTATCAAAGCTGCCATGAACGTTAAAGCACTAATTAAAACACTGTTATTTGATTTCACGCATTCCCAGAGCGCTCAACACAACACTCGTACTGCAGCACCACAGCTCAAGAGGCCAAGATTTATATGATCAAACTCTACCCTGCTCATACTAAAACAATAGGTAAAGAGACAAGCCATTTTAAAGTAAATTAGAACCAGGGGAGAAGAGTTTGGTACTTCTCAAACTGCAACAACATCATCAATAATTTTAGTGTGTCTTTAGGAGGAGTCCCTAAACAGCCACCCCGCCCCAGCTTCTTTCCAGGAAGGACAGACATTCCAGCCCGGAGGGAAGGGTGCTGCCCATGCAAGAGCAGCAGATGCTGCATTCCTGCAAACCAAGCTCACTGAAAACAGAAAACCAAAAATACCTGCAAGACCTTTGATTGTTGATCTCTCAGAAGGAAAAAAAGCCAGTACTTTTATCTCTTTCCTATCTACTGGAATTAAAATAGGTAAAAATATGAAACATTAAAGCAAATTTTGAGGTGTTATAGCAATTGCAATTTTTCCTTCTTACTGCAAGAGTGAAAATAATTTCCTCTGCATTCAGCAGTTATTGGCGACTTTACGGAGCTGTAAGATGGTGATAGAATCAGGGAAACCCCCTTAAACACAAGGCAGGATCAAGTGTAACAGCGTCATCTTATGAGCTTCCAAAATTACCTCCAGAACAAAAACCAGGATAAGTTATCTCAAACTGTGATGCACACAAATAACTCCAAAAACTTGTTTGAAGTTCCTCGAGACAATGAATAAAAGACACTAAGAGGTCAAAGGTCTCTCCTTTCCTTCACTTTCCATAATAAGCCCATAAATAATTTAGGGAACTAACCCTGACATTGTTATATTCCAAACTCTAAGAAATTCAGAAGACAATGTGATATTATCTACCTACATACTCTAGTTGACCATGAAAGTACATACATTACAATTCCTGATTACATCACGAGGCATTTAACCACCCCCTCAGGACAGCAACAAGGCCTGTCCTGCCACAAATATTCAAACTCCGAACACCCAGATTAGTTTATTTCAAATGAGCTTGAGGGACACATCCATGCAACCCACAAAGACTGCAGCCAAGAGTGTTGGAGTTGTTCAGCACAAAGTTATTCTGCCTCTTACTGATCAGTCAGGTTGGATGACAAGAAATATTCTCTCATTCACCTTTACCTCATCTCATAATCTGAGTTCAAGATTTGAGTTTAATCACAAATATCCTCAAACAAGACTCATGGGCATAAAACCAGTGCAAGGCAGCTCAGAAGTTTAACAGATTCATTTTATATATCTATATATAGTTATATATAACATGCATATAACTGTATGTTATATATAATATATAAATATATACACATATATATAAAAAAGTTCTGTTCTTAAAATTGACATAAACTACCCTGAGAGGCATGAAACTTCATTGAAGGTGCCAGGTATTCATTGACATTCCAAACACCTTGCAATGTTGAGGTTTTAAAGGTGTCTGGAACTGCATCACTCACCTTTCCCAGAATCTAGCAGTTCCAGCTACTGAAATAATCCTTCAGCCTGCAGGAGTATTACTCGTCATCATTCTGACCGCTAAATCCATTTTAGAGTCTTACCTCATGAACCATTATTATTTAAGAGCTGAAAATTAAGATGGAATAATTTCACATAGCGCTTATTTGTGCAGCATTTACACCAAATACTGAAGGAAGATCTTAAGACCAAGCTTGACCTCTACCCTTGGTCACTTCTTTCCACAGTTTATGGCCACTAAGTCAGTCCCGATGTCTCTTGGTTTGATTTGTTAACAGAAAATGTATTTTGAAGCCTTTAACTCTTAACATATTAAATTAACATAGAAATAAATATTTCAAAGTTAAAGCTCAGCTTCCATTACTTCTCCAGTGTTTCCTTCTGTTCACGTTGTTGGAACAAGACAGGGTAATTTGTTAGTGTCATTTCCTTAATTTCATACATTCAGTTTTGATGCGATTTCTACCACTTCAAAGAATTACTACAATCAAGTCAAATGTAATGCTCTTTTAAATTATTTTTATAAGGGATAAACCTACATTGCAGCAAAGTCAAAAAAGCCACTGGGATAAATCGGAAAACACCAGGTCAAATCCTAATTCCATTGAAACTGAAGTGCAGAATAAGATTGACAGTGAGCCAAATTCCAACCGACTCATCTTAAAGCACATGGATTTGTCTGTTTTAACTTGTGGATTTAAGAAGTCAAGAAAACAATTAACACATCGCAGTCTCCTTTAAGCTTATAATGACCTGATATTCTCAGCTTCAGACATAGCTGAGCTTTAAAAACAGAACTGCTGGTGGTGCTCTTAAAATTGTTACAAAGATTTGAATAAAAGCTAATTCCACTCAAATATTTAACCTGTTCAGTCTCACAGCCTCAATGTGTCACAAAGCGGGGCAGGGTTGGCCCTTACTGCTGATACTGCTTTGCAATGGGAAGGGACCAGAAATCACTTTCTAATTGCAGCCCAAGTCCACTCCTTAGATAACTCCCAATCAGAAGCTTTTGCCAACTCCACGGAAGTGTGCACGAAGGACGGGATGCTTAGCAACTATCACCACCAACCTCCACACACTGCCCACAAGCAGGTCAACCACGTTAAGGGTACTCCAGAACTCACTGCTAGATTACAGAGTCTATTAAAAGCCTTCAATTTAGTGAAGAATTAACGTTGCAGGTCCTTTACAAATGTAGCAGGTTTTAAGAAGAAGCACCACCACAGGTAAGGAAACTACGTCATATACGGAAAAGGTTGTACTTCAGATGACACAACATGGAATCATAGAATGCTCTGCGTTAGAAGGGACCTTAAAGCCCATCCAGTTCCAACCCCACTGCCACGGGCGTTCAAAGCCCCATCCAACCTGACCAGCACCTCCAGGGATGGGGCAGCAACTGCTTCTCTGGGCAACCTGAGCCAGAGCCTCCCACCTTCACACAAAACCATTTTTCCTAACATCGAATCTAAATTTCCACCCAGTTCTCATTTCAAGACCACGTGGCTCATGTTAAAAGTAGCTTTCACTTATATGGACATAGATAATTCTAATTTGCTATGGCTATGTTAGCCATAAACCAGGTAGAAGCAAACAGGTGTGACCCAACTGCTGGGAAGAGAATTATCTACAAGAAAACACTGCTAACACAGTCTCACTGTTTTATTTTCCTACACAATACAGAATAGGACATGGGTCTTTTTTAAAGACATTGACACACACAAGCACAGTTCAGAGTTTTGTTAACTTTTCTGTCCGTGACAAGAATTTTTGGGAGGTTTCTATCTTGCATTTTCACTTTTACTCAAGTCAAAGCGTGCGAGTTGCAGCAGAAACACTTCCTCAAAAGCACAACTTGAAGTGCAGCAACCCTGTTCTTTCCTGGCAGAACCTCTACTTCTCAGTTTCGCACAATATAAGTGTTTTATATGGGAAGCACTCGTCCCCTTGTGCAATATGATCCCTCACTTGTGCAACCAGATAGGAGGTGCACAGTAACAGAGCCTTGTGTGCTCTCCCTGCTGTCCTCAGGACATCGTCTCCATCCTTTGCCTCTCCCAACTCCTCTCTGATTTAAGATCTTCCTGAGACAAAAAAACACATCACCTTCAAACTTCTAAGAAAGAAAATATTTTTTAAGCACTGCAGAAACTCATCAGAAGCATTTAAGCAAAGAAGTTCTATATTAGAAGACATTTTTCAGTAAAATGGTAATGCCTGGCAGCCGGAAACCGTCCAGCAAATGTACAGAGTGTGCTACAGAATAAAAGTTTAATTTGACGTCCTACAAAATAAACTCCGATAATAGACTGAAAAAGTAATGGTTTTAAAATAAGCTGAAAGAGGGGAAATTCACATCAGATCTTCGGAAGAAATGTTTTCCTGTGAGGGTGGGGAGGCCCTGGCCCAGGTTGCCCAGAGAAGTGGTGGGTGCCCCATCCCTGGAGGTGTTCAAGGCCAGGTTGGATGGGGCTTGGAGCCCCCTGATCCAGTGGGAGGTGTCCCTGCCCATGGCAGGGAGTTAGAACTGGATGATCCTTAAGGTCCCTTCCAACTCAAATCATTCTATGATTCTATAATTTCATTTAATTTACTTTAAATTTAAACTTTAAATTACGATTAATATACATTAAATTACATTTAATATACTTTAAATTACATTTAACTTAAATTATCATTGAAATGACACACTCAGTTTCAAGTCAGGTTTATTTATTCCTTCTCTTCTAACTTATTTCTGTTCAGTACCCTGATCAATAAAAAGCAGCAATATATACTTGAGGAACCTCACCAGAAACAATCATCAATTTACAGATGCTTGAAGTGAGAGCTGCACAGAGATGTAACAGAGCCGTACAGACAATACAGAAAAATCTCATAGCGCTGTTTTTGCAAACATGAATTTCATGAGAGTTGCTTTGTGCCCACAAAACCCCAATACTGATGTTGAGAGGGTGGCTTCCCTTTCTCCTGAACGTCAGCTATCAGCCTCGGGAATAAAACCACGCTTTCTGCCTTCCCCAACAACTTACTGGAACATTTCTGCATTATGAAACGTTGCATAAATGTGTTCCCTGTAAGATAAAGCTGAACTAACATTTAACCCAGAAATTTCACCCTTGATTAGTTTTAAACATCAGTATGAAGCCCTACCCAAAGAGCAAGCCATTCCCCCTCAGCATAAGGAGGTAACGCACCCAGCTCCACAGTTACTGCTGTTTCCACGTGCTCACATCTGAATTGTTCCTATCCCAAGCAGTTTAAACCAGCAAGAATTAATACAATGCCAGGAAAGATACAGAGAAACAAACATGCATGCAATGCAATTACTTCTCGCCCATCTTCAAAGACAATAATATTTCTTCCTTTAAAATGCTTTGCTGTCAAATAGCACCCGCACCACCTCCTGCAAATGGGCCACCAAGCTCAATATTCAATTTCTGGCTGTGTCCAACAGCTGATCCCTCTAAGTTAAACGTGTGAACAACTGGGGACACATACACAAAACACTGCTTGTGATGAGGCAGCTCATCAAGTGGTTCTCACCCAACATCAGGCAGGATCCTGGTGTATTTAAGAAAATACACCATGACTATTTCAGTGATTGACTCTCATTGTTTTCTTGGGGCAAGGAGTTCTGCACATTAATTCCATATATAGCATTGCTTTCATACGTTTTCCTCTTTTTCAGATCATGCATATTCTTTCCTAAGCCAGAAAAAGTGAAGTGTGCACTCCTACGTGCTATCAGACATCATTCTTAAAAGTCAAATCTTCCTGGCTACTCCTACCAGTCAGCTTTTCCAGTTCATATTTATACTCACATACAAGAAGTCTGCTCTGCTTTGAGAATCAGCTTTCCAACTTCACCTCAGTCTTGTCTAAGTAACTTCATTTTCTGAGAGGTAACTGCATGTTTTTCAGAAAGTGTTTCTCTCTAGAAGTGATAACACGGGGCACTGGGGTGCAGAAAGGTCAAAGCTTATACTTATTCCTATAGAAACCAAGGCCATCCTCGAGCTGATCTCAGTGAGAGATCACGAGGGTTTCTTGCTCTTCTTCAACAGGCGATGTCCAGTGAGGACCTCGTCTGGCTGCTTGACCCTGATGCCAGATCTATGTGTTCTTAAATCCAGTTCCTGAGTTCAGTTCCCTCCTAATTTTGGACCCTTTCCCTTGTGTCTGCTCTGCAGCACCTGTGGTGACATCATCAAGGGGTGGGGTAGGGGCTGGATTTGTTATATATTTCATTATTATTATTGTTGTTGTTGTTACTATTATCATCATTATTATTATTATTATTATCACCACCATTTCATTAAGGCTGTAGTTCTAGTTTTCCAACCTGCAAGTCTTTTCCTCTCATTTCCCTTTCCCCTTTCCATGGGAACGGGGGGAAGGGATCTGGAAACCCAACTGCATGGTTTTAGCTGCTGAAATCGGCTGGGCCGGGGCTGAACTGTAACAACAGCCTATATAATCACGGCAGCAGTTCCTCTCAAGGTACCCAGACTGTCTGCACGCTGTTCTGAATTGATTAACTATGCAAAAATTGTAAGATACTATAACCTAGATAAACAGGATCATGACACAAAATCACAGAATCATCCAGTTGGAAAAGACCTCTCAGATCATTGAGTCCAACCATACCTGTCTCCTTACTAAACAATTTCCCTAAGAAACTCGTCTACATCTTCAACTTTTGCTAAATCTTCTTTTAACTGGGATTTTTCTCTCTTGTTCCACAGATATAACACATTTTAGGGAACTGTAAAAGTACTACACATGCTTCTTCACATCACAAAGAGATTATTTATTTACGATTGCTTAACGCAAGTTTTTCACTGATTAATGTACGTTTTCCCCAACCGACACACTCTGTATTTATACTTTTTGCAAAAGAAAGTGATTTATGTGCAGGATTTACCACCTCACTATGCAGGCTTTTCCCATGTAGCCAGCTCCATGAAGATTAGTGTTTTCCATTTTTACCAGGAGACCATGAGATCCGTAATATCCACTCAGCAAGAGCTGATAAGTTGGGACTTATTTTCAGCTTTTAGGCAGCTTTAAGGAAAGTTCTCGAGTCACGCTGAGGAGTCGCTGACACGGCAGCCAGTTGAAAGCCGGCTTCACCCGCACTCCATGCGGACCCAGCATTGTATAACTGCTAAGGCTGTGACAAAGCAGGAGCTTATCCTGCCTCTCCGCACGCTCACCTGTGCT
Organism: Neomorphus geoffroyi; assembly: GCA_033558235.1. Taxonomy (NCBI): domain Eukaryota; kingdom Metazoa; phylum Chordata; class Aves; order Cuculiformes; family Neomorphidae; genus Neomorphus; species Neomorphus geoffroyi. Next base: position 17,499,405 of record JAUMJM010000035.1, on the reverse strand, counting down.
GCCTCCACAGCAGGTTTCTGGCGAAATGAGAGCAGGCAGAGAGCGCTTCAGGGAGCTTGCACAAGCCCTGAATTCTAGTTTTCAGTACCTGAGCAAAGAATAGGTGAACCCAGAATCTGATAAGTTCGTATTTAGTTCTAAATATACTTCTGAGCTCGGCACTTTGCCTATTGTGGCACACAGTATCCAGGCATTTTGTAAACTTCCACGTTACAGCAGAACACAAGGACTGCTCAGTAGACAGGTTTCCATTCCCAGGATCACAGCGTCACAGCGTTAGTGTTTTACAGTCAGCAAGCCCTTCCAATCCTTCTGTTTTCTTTATATTTAGATATTGCATGTGTTGGTACCATTCATCCTCTTCCCATTTAACCTTTCAAAAGGGGTGAACTAATGTTGCTTCATCCTTGAGACGCCAATAATTGTTTTCCAGTATCATTTTTTCAGTAGCTAAATCCTTGACAGCATTCTGTCAGCATTCCTACGAGGAGAGACCGAGGGAATTAGGGATGTTTAGCCTGGAGAAGAGGAGGATGAGGGGAGACCTCATCACTGCCTACAACTGCCCGAAAGGAGGTTGTGGTGGGGCTGGTCTCCTCTCACAAGTGACAGGCAATGGGACAAGAGGAAACGGCCCCAAGATGCCCCAGGGGAGGCTGACACTGGATATTAGGAAGAATTTCACTACTGAAAGGGCTCTCAGGCCCTGGCAGAGGCTCCCAGGGAGGTGGTGGAGTCCCCATCCCTGGAGGGGTTTAGAAGATGAGTAGATGAGGTGCTCCGGGACGTGGTTTAGTGAGGGGACAGGCACGGTTGAACTCAATGATCTCAGAGGTCTTTTCCAACTAGTGATTCTATGATTCTACGATTCTGTCTGTCTTGGTCCTAACTTTCATTTCTTCTTGAAAAGGATTAAAAGGTTTTTCAGTTTTACAAGAAAAAAACCTTCAGTCCAAAGATGAGCTCTGGAAAATTTTAACACACAAGGCTGTTTATTTCAACCCGACTGCTGTCTGAACACCATCATTTATCTGAAATCAGCAACTCATTATCTACTTATGGCATAAGTAGGATTTTTTTATTGTTCTTTTTCACTAAACTATGTATTAGTTTTATTCTCCCAACAACCTTTAAATTCATTATGGAAGAAATTTCTCTTTTGGGGTATTAGTAGCAGCCACAACAAGGCAAGCATCATTCACCCTCAGCTCTGAAAGGTCAGGCTGTTTTACATACAAAGAAATCAGTGCAAAAATCTTTCTCCTCATAACCTTTTTCAGGGCTGTCAGTCACCTCAGAAAGAAAATGGGAATTATTATACTTAATAAAGTATTCCTTTATAAGTAAAGGACATTCGGGCTTCATCCATTTCCTCATTACAGTAGAAATCAAGCTCAAATGCTGCAAAGCTACAAAAAATCCTCAAGCCTAAGATACCAGTAGATCCCTCCTCAGCTTCCAGAATTTCTCAGAAAAGAATCAAATTGAGTTTAAGTATCACAACTTCATGAGCAAAAATGTCTGTGTGGATATCTAAACTGGCTTAAATCCAGGAATACCTTAAAAGTCATATATTTTAAAAAAACATTTATAGACATACTTAATTACTGAAATATCTATTACAAAGCACTAATTATAAAGCTATTACAATAGCTGACAAAGGAAAACCCAGCCTGGTTTAACACACTTGTCAGCTTCACTTAGCTACACTCATTCCTTCAAACAGTTTTTACCCTGTGCCCATCTTTGGAATCTCTCCATCTTGCAGGACAAGAAGGAAAGCATCTAGAAACCACAAATAGTGACAAAAGCACACAGAAGTTGGCACTCCCTTCATTTTTAAGCATCTTCTATTAATGGAAAGGCTCCAAGGTGGCTTTTTGGACAGATAACAACATAATAAATGTAATAATACAATATATAATAAAGACTTTGTTTTACAACTGTTACGGCTCATTCATAGGCCTGTGCCTGACTAATACACAGCTGATTTCTGAGCTTGTGTCAGTTACACATCACTTACAGTTATGTCTGCAGTCTATAATAAAATTCCTTTGTCTGACCTGTAAAAAGCAATAATTTTAAAAGTCTTTTTAATAGATCTTGTTTGGGAAATGTAAAATGTCAGCACAAGCAAATTGATAGTAAAAACAAAAGGCTATGGAGAAACTTCAAGTAATTAGAGGCTATTTGGAGGTTTTCCAAAAAATTAATTCCAATAAACATTCCAATTGTTGCCTAGGACTTATCTATTCACTTCAATCAAAATGAGTTCACACCCTCTTTCAAGCTCAAGCCACCAAGTAATAACGCTATGAGTAATCTTTGCAGCACATGGTAAATCCCGTGTTGATAAAGAAACTTCAGCCTTGACCTTTGCAACAGAGGGAACCGACGACTACGTAAGGCAAATAAAAAAGCCAACAAGCCATGCTAAGGACATCAGTCATTTCCAGTGAATCCCTGGAGGTTCACACATCCTTGAACGAGCAGTTTGGATTTAAAGACATCATTTTGGGCAATTTGTGACAAAATCTAAGGCTCTGTAGCAATAATTTTGTGAAAGTGACTGAAGAAAAGGCTGATCATTTTCACACAGTATAATTTCATTTTAATATGAGAAACCACCTCTCAGCCAAGATCACTCCCAGCAGCCCAAGGTCAGTAATGAAGCTGACCCAGCCCAGAGGTCAACTAATAGATTTCAAAAATGATCTTCTGTTTGCAATCCGATTACTGAAACCTGCACAGCACCCTCAAGGATTGCTCAATAAAACAACTGCTGCATTTCTCTGTCTCGGCAAAGGTCACTTTTTGATGAAGTAATAACTAACAAGAGGGTGCCAGATCTCTGAAGCTGCATGAAAACAGACTTCCTTTTTTGAGTGCGTTTTACACGGATTTATTAATCCTCACGTCTCTAGAGAAACGCATAAATACTATATTCCATTTGTAGACACAGGAGAAAGCGAGCCTGATCAGTTATTTAGATGAGATCTTCGGAAGAAATGTTTTGCTGTGAGGGTGGGGAGGCCCTGGCCCAGGTTGCCCAGAGCAGTGGTGGCTGCCCCATCCCTGGAGGTGTTCAAGGCCAGGTTGGATGGGGCTTTGAAACCCCTGATCCAGTGGGAGGTGTCCCTGCCCACGGCAGGGGGTGGCACCGGATGGGCTTTAAGATCCCTTCCATCCCAAACCATTCTATGATTCTAATCTATTCTATGACCTGGAATTTCAAAACGTAACTTAATTTTTAATGCAAAATCTGAAACAGCTAGAGACACTTTTTCTGAAGACCCAAAAAATGTTGGAGTGACAGTTACATCAACACAATTGCCTCTCTCTGAAATTCAGGCCCCACACACCTCAAGTTGTGTATCTTTTAAAATACGTAATACGTTAGAGTTCACATTTCTGACACTTTCTGTCCACACTCATTCCCAGGTCCCGTGGACAATCAGAAGCACAGGCAGTTGTATCTTAGGAACTTAGGAACTCTAGACCCTGCTTCTCCTATTTAACTTGGAAACAAGCAAAATCAGTGTGTCGGTCATTTGCCCTTTTAACTTATCTGACAGGTAGAGATTTTCTGCAGATGGACAGACACATGGAATCATGAAATCCTACAGTGGTCTTGGATGGAAGGGAACCTTAAAGCCCGACCAGTTCCAACCCCCCTGCCATGGACAGGGACACCTCCCACTGGATCAGGGGGCTCCAAGCCCCATCCAACCTGGCCTTGGACACCTCCAGGGATGGGGCAGCCACCACTGCTCTGCGCAGCCTGGGCCAGGGCCTCCCCATCCTTGCAGGAAAACATTTCTTCCTACGATTTCACCTAAGTCTTCCCTTTTTCAGCTTAAAATGTTTCCCTGTCATCCTATCCCTGCACTTCCTGATAAAGAGACCCTCACCAGCTTTCCATGTAGATAACCTACATCATGTAGACCTTTCTGGCCACCTCGGGGAGAGAGGATAAACATGCACAACTATGACCCACGCTAATTCACCCATCAAAGTATTTATTTATACCTGCCCTTGTCCCAGACTTGTTTTTACAAGAGGATGGAAGCAGGATAAGAGACATATTTCCAGAAGTCGTTGGTTGCTTTTCCAAATGTCGCTCCCTGCCAGAGCACGGCTGAGTCACATGAAGTTGTGATGTGACAACACAGATTTCTGTTTTTAACATCCTTTTCCCAGTTCCTAAATTGATGCTGGCATCTTAATGAGAAATGCAGCAAAGCTCCTAAGATTTTCAAACCTACCCTGCTTTGCAAGCATCTAAAGAGTGTATTTACCCGATTATTTCCTTTTCTCTAGTTAAGTAAAAGCAGTCTAGGTTTGCCAGAATTCCTTCAGCTCACTTTAGACACTAGACAAGTCCGAAATAAAAATGAATGATTTTATAGTAAAAGGAAAGGTTGTTGATGGTGGATTTGGAAACAGAAGCAGAATCTGACTATAAATTAACCCCCAAACTTAGAAAAACAGTAACTAAAACTAACCTCTTCCTTGATTCCTCTGATGGAGCTGCAGAAGCCAAAACAATTTAGTGGCAGCCTCTCTCATGGGTATCACGTTCCAGATAGTACCCTGTTCCAAATCATCACTATTCCAACTCTGGTTTTGAGATATGCTGTCTCACTGTTCGCAGGCAAATCTTTAGTGCGGTTAACAGCCTCCACTTTTCCCTCTCCTATTAAATCACCCCATATAAATTTACTATGCTTCCTGCTTAGATTAGCAATGGGTATTTGTGGAAATGCAAATGAAGTATTCTTTGGTCTGGCACTCTGGTTTCTCACACTGGGCTCACCATCTTGTCTGGGATGTCACCGCAACTGCCAACCGATCCCTCCCTTGCCAGGCAGCAGCAGATTTGCATGATGTGTTCTCTCATGGCTGCAGTACAAACATTTTTTAAATGTGTATTAGGGAGTAAAAACCACACAGGATTTGATCGGTTGCCACATTTTAGAGAAGCTATGAATAACATTCTTAATGCAGCTCTGGCTGCCTGGGCTCCTGAGAATCTCAATTTCCTGCCATTTTTAGCAGTTCTAAAGGCTCAAAGCAACATAGGTATTTGGCAACTAAACAATACACGTGTTTCTGGAGGAGGCAGATACTGATACAAACAAAACCACCCTGCCACACACAGCCTGGCAGATTTTAAGTTGCTTATTAAAGCCCTCCAGCCTGTCAGATAACAACTGCAAGCACACATTGCACCTGATGATCTCTTTGCTTTTCCATTTACTGCCACTTGGGTTTGAGGCGTTTAAATGATCAGAAATCAAGTAAAGAATACTTCTACAGACCACTGCCACACTGTTCAGCTTGACATGAAAAAGCTACGTTACGTGGCATTTAAACAAAGCTCTTCTACATGTTTAGCTTTTTTTTTTTCTCCTTTCGGTCACCCTCACGATTACTTCCTTCTTTTTTCCAGAAAACAGATCAGGATTGAGTGTCAGTGCCCAGTAACAGCTTTTGCCTTTTCCTGTACCCCTGTTAGTTCATTTCATGCATTTCATTTCCCATCCTTGCAAAAAAAGCAATAAATTAAGGAGTCACAACGTTAACCCTATCAATTATTACAGGACTTATCAGTTTCACAGCTGTTTAACAAATTGATGCCAGTTCCAACATAAACTGGTCCCTACCCATAGCCACCTTTGCAAGTATTTTTGATGCACGTAACGCCCCACTGTCAAGACACTCCTAGAGCTACGCCTCTCCAGCATGTTCCCATTCCTGTTCTTACACAATGAATACAAGCCCATTAGGAGAAAATAGTTGGGAAAATTAATTTCATTCCAAAATGACGAATTGTGCCCCACACAAGTTATTTTGCAGATTTAAATTACTCCTGTTCCATAAAAGCATACAAGAAGAAATCAAACAGCTCACAGACCCATTAATTGCTAACAAGTTATTCAGAGTAGGAAGCAAATGCAGTTAAACACTAAGTTTTCAAAGCATCTTCCCAGCATTGTAAACTCAGTCTTACTTTACAGATGATGGCAATTACATTGCAGAAAGAATATATATTATTTTTAAACTGAAAGTCCTCTATTAAGCCCTGCATTTCCCAGCTGTTATCCTCATATTTCATTTACAAAACCTAACCTTCCTAATTCAAAAATCTTACCTGGCATCTCCTTTTGAAAGGTTGGTGTTTACGGGATGAAGAATAACCTTGTTTGCATCCACATCCACCACACATTTTGTATGCAGATCAAGCTCTATAAAGAAATGAGAAAGTGTCAAGTGCTGCCCCTAAAGCAGTAGGATTATATACACCATTACTTCCTCCAGACACCAAATTTATTCATGCGGTCTGACAGCCACCCATCAGCGAAAGAATAGAAACAGGACTATTGCCAAATTCCCCTTCTAGAGATATTCTGACGGGATGGATCCTGTCCAGCTTTAAAGCATGCGCTCTTTTCAAAACAAGAAAGAGCACTTCGGTTTTCCTCAAGGACAATCAGCATACACAAGGCGGTATGAAATTTCTTCTGGGGAAAAGAACCATTAGGCATGGTACCACTTTGACAGCTCTTCTTATTGCTCTCTCAATGCCTGACACGCTTTGGGGGAAAGCTGCCCCTGCCATCTGCAGTGCATTTTCCCCGGCCGCTGCTGTGAATCTGCAGCGTGCCATGCCAGCTGTCAGTCCTGGGGCACCTGCTTGGAGAAATTCCAGTCCCATCACAAATAATTTAGGTGCAAGCGTGCAGAAAAGGGCTTATCCTTCCCCACAGGCTCCCAGTCAGCTGGGAAGCCCAGCTCTTCCAAATGACGTGAAGCAATCGGGTACATACTATGAGTAATAAGAATATTTGGAATGTATGAGAAATCTCAGCCGTAGAGGCGGGGAAAACAAAATAAAGGCTTCGGATAACACTGACAACCGTCCAAGGTATCCGCCCGATGACAAATGGAGTTAGATATACAGCAAAGCACACAGTCACTTGTAATCAAAGTCACTGCTGGGAATGAATGAGTCCAGTCCTGTGTTCTCACACTCAGATGCTGAACCTTGAAAGTGCCCCCAGATGCTGATACCTGTACCCATGACACACTAATCACACCCAGTTGGCACTCTGCAACGCCCTCGCATGCTGTGATGACGAGGGGCTGCACAGAATAACCTCCAGACGGGGTTCAGCACCTCAGCTGAATCACCCAAATATGCTCCTGTCTAATCATGTTAATTATAATCCTCATCTTCCTTCATCTCTGCTCTTTCCTTCTTTGTCACCTGTACTTGCTCTTTCACCTTACAGTACCTTATAAACTCAGACTGAAAATCTCTCAGGCGAAGACCGCAGATCTCAATTATTGCCCAGCACCTTGCAGGCATTTTGCTGCTGCTGAATAACGTAATAAGAGGAAGTTTCTTCATGGACATTTATAGAAAGAAATGTTATAGCCTTTCGTTTCTTGAAACATGACAAATAAAGCCAAAGCTCAAGCAGGGAGTCACACAAAACTGAAATCTTTCAGAACAGAACTCCTCCTGTGTTATTAAACTGTGTGTTTGCAGAAAGAAGAGACAGACAAGTTTCAGAAGCTAGTGTTTATTTTAATGTCTCTCCACACCCTGAAAGTCAATTTACATACCATTAATATGCTAAATGCTTGCTTAGATGAAATTATATTCTTCGTACAGCCCATATCTGACAAGTTACTTTATCTTGGTCGGGCTGGTTAGTGATTAACATTCTGTATTGCAGTGACCTGCTTTTCCTCAGCTACCAAAGAAGGTCTTCATTTGCTGCTTCCCTTATGCAAAAAAGCATAAGGTATGTGCACTGTGTATAAGCAGCACGGTTTTCATCACATTTTTTGATCCATCTCTTGCAAGAGAATGTTGATGGCAGGCTTGGCATCTGAGATTGCTCAGTGAACTCAAAGTCTTGTGAGTATTTGTTAAACAGCTCTCGGTGAAAGGTCTTTAAGAAAGCACACAGAGAGGATACCAGAGTTCCTTAAAGTCATGTGTCCTCATAGGAAAAGAAGATTCAAAGCTGATGTTATGTACCACACGGTTTGGCAGATTATCATCACCACAGAGGTAACATTAAAATCCCTCACCTAGGGATCCTGCAGACAGGGGCAGCACCGCTTCCGAAGATGTGCTGAGCCAACCTAACAGCCACGGCCAAACAGGGAGGTCTCAGTCCTTCTTTCAGGCTACCTGTGCCTGCTGCTCACCTTTCACCACCACCATGCTCAGCAGACTCCTCTGTAAGTCACTTCCAGTTACTTCAATGGCAGAAAACTACCCAACATCAAACCTGATGTATTCAGACACTACAGAAAGTTACATCAGCCCAGTGAAAGCTCTGCAGAACATCAAAGGCCATGTAAAAGAGCTACAGAGGGTAAGAGAGGAGGCAGAGGAGAGACCTTCTCTCCACAGAGATGAACTGCTACATCAGCTCATGATGTCCCATGAAACACACCCCTAAGAACAGTTATGTTCAGCCTCTAAGCTGGGTTATGTATCCACGCAGCCTTAAAGCTACTGATCCCAGTTACCTTGGCAAAAGACTCACATGGCAACTCTCCTTTCAGCTGAATAAACAGTTCAAATTCTGTTTTAATAGTGCATAAAACGCTTTCTCTTATACACATTCTGGCTCCATCACAAATTATCTTTTTTGACTGACTTCTGACTTCTTTAATACTTCCAGTAGGATGAGAGATGAATTTTACATCAGTCACTTCTGAAAATCATCCCATCATTATTTCCACCTCATTAAGTGTTTAATATTACTAAAGCAGGTTAGCCTTACAGACAAATTACCCTCCTGCTCTTTTGGATAGGATCACACATGGACTCCACCCTTACTTTTACCAGTTTCAGTTGTCTCCTAGGTAAGCGGTGTGTTCACTGTCCCTGAACAACAAACAAAATTAGGACACATCAAAGGAACATAGGCATGTACATCCAAAAGGACTCATTTGTCGAGGCCTGGTATTACACTCTTTCCATTACACAGCGTGTTTTTTAGGCAGCACATAATCTATAAGTTAAACGATGACAAAAGTGGCTCAGTGTCAACCTTAGAAAAAACTTATCACAAACCTTGTAGCTCAACAAGACTGAAAATCTCAAATCAAGAAACCAATCCACTAACTGCTTTTTCATAGAATTGCTTGGTTGGAAAAGATCTTTGCAATCATTGAGTCCAACTGTACCTGGCCACTACTAAACCAGATCCCTGAGCGCCTCACTCACCCATGTTTTAAACACCTCCAGAGATGGGGACTCCACCACCTCCCTGGGCAGCCTCTGCCAGGACCGGAGAGCCCTTTCAGTGAAGAAATTTTTCCTGATGTCTGATCTGAACCTCTCCTGGTGCAACTTGAGGCCATTTCCTCTTGTCCTATCACCTGTTACTTGGGAGAAGAGACAAGCACTCACCTCGCTCCAACTCCCTTTCAGGCAGCTGTAGACAGTGATGAGGTCTCCCCTCAGCCTCCTTCTCTCCAGGCTAAACAACCCCAGGTCCCTAAGCCACCTCTATTAAGGTTCTCCAGCTCCTTCTCCAGCTTCATTGCCGTTCTCTGGACATGCTCCAGGACCTCAGCGTCCTTCTTCTAGTGAGAGCCCCAAAACTGAACCCAGGATTCGAGGTGAAATTCTGAAAAATTAAAACTCAAACTCTCAACTTCCCAAGAAACATTTACTGGAGGGAAAGAAAGCCTCTTTCTTGGCTGCCAAGTGCGCATGCTGTGACTTCAGTAACAAGAGAGTAACAAGGATCTTCGTCACTTTTCCACATTTACATTTAATAGCTGTGGAAGCTGTGCTGAGCACAAGAACAATTGTCAGGCCTTGTGCACCCAACCTACTCACAGAGAGTCCCTCAGATGTCTTTTTATTTAATTGTGAGACTGAAAGGTGGGGCTCGAGAAAGGCCATTCTTCTTCTCACGTCCCTTGATTTTTCAACTCCGCACAAAAGTTTTCTAAGACGATCAAACCTGGGATTCGAGCAACGCACATCTTCGCTGAAAACGCACTCATGTAAACCCCAAATGACTATGCCTTTGACAAAAGCCTTATGGGTGTTGTAAAAAGAATTCACACCGTAACTTGGGCTTGCACTACCCTAAGAGATTCGGTGCATTTCAAACAGGGTGGAAAAGTCAATAAGCAAGACAGCAGGAAAAGCAAAGCCAGGAGCAGCGTACCATCGCATGCCACGGTGGAGTCAGCAGGCACTGCTGTGTTCCCAACAACAAGTAGGAGTTTGCATTCCCTCTGTAATAGCAGTCACACCTCTGGTAATCATAAACTCAAGACAGCAGATTTTCCACAACAGTGTTACAAAACACCAGCAGAGGTGGAATTCTAAAATGTACTGAATAAGTTTGGGGCAGAGATGAAGAGCATTCGTGAATCCTGGAAGAAGGTGAGAGGAGGATGTCAGATGTTTTCAGCACTGGGAAACCTTCACCTTCATTTATGGATCAGTTAGGGAACTATCTTTATAGATTAGCTACAAGTAATGACAACAGTGGTTGGATAATGATGTTCCCAACTCACTCACTCTGGTAGGGAATGGAAACAAGCCCAGCAGCATCAGGTGGTGCAATGAAAACAGCAGGATTGCCATACTGAAGCTTTTCCAGCCACTACCCTAAAAAGCCATCCCACCTTTAAGGCTACTGTACTTCTCCTAACAGATACGCTTTAAAGGGCAGTATGAAAAAATCATAAAATGAAAGATGATATAGTAAATAAGTTTGTCTGCAATTTATTGAAGTATGGTTGGGACAGTGGCATCATAGGGGCTTTTAGTACAACAGCCACAGCAGCCGAACAAATGTTAAAACTTACTTAGCCGATCATATTTTCCTGTTTATATACTCTATTTTTTCACATTGTATAAGATGAATTCAAGTAAAGCATTTCCCAATTCATCAAGACCACTCATTTCCATGTAAATTTTCCCATCAGATTTCAGTTTCAGAGAAGAGAATCAAAGAATGGCTTGGGTTGGAAGGGACCTCAAAGCCCATCCAGTTCCACCCCCTGCCATGGGCAGGGACACCTCCCACTGGATCAGGATGCTCAACGCCCCATCCAGCCTGGCCTTGAACACCTCCAGGGAGGGGGCATCCACCACTTCCCTGGACAACCTGGGCCACTGCATCATTGCACTCATAGGAAAATATTTCTTTCAAATATCTCATCTAAATCTCCCCACTCTCAGCTTAAAACCCTTGCCCCTTCCCCTATCCCTACACTCCCTGCTTTTTTCTCCTCCATCAGCTTTTCTGAAGGCCCCCTTTCAGTACTGGAAGGCTGCTATTGGGTCTCTAAGGTCTGCTACAAGAAATTAATTTCTAATGGTTGACAGTTTTCCAGCCCTTTTGAAGATCCCCAAACCTACTGAAACAAAGATGTAAACCTGGTGTTAAAACATATGTTCAATAAAGTCTGGGACAGGTTCTTTCTGGTCCCACTACCAGGTTTACAGCAGCTGCAACTGCACCAACACCTAAGGCTCCCTTGGAGACAGAATGCAGGGCTCGACAGCGTCACTAGGAACCAGCACGGCTGCTCTTGCGGAGTTCAGAAAAGCTAACTGAAGTATAAAAAATAAAATATGAAAGGTTTAAAGTGCATGTTCTAAGCTCATAAGACAAAATTGGCTCTGAATACAAAAGCTCAAAATAATCTCTTGCAAAGACTGAGACGATAGAAATTTTATATTTTAAATTGCCAGTAGATTTTCAGGAGATTAACATTCCCACAAAGGTTAGAACTGGAATGTTGTGGCCTGAGCCTTCACTTGCTTAAAGTAAGAAATTAGAGTTGTTTTCTTGCACCGTTCTTGGTCTAAAAAAGAAAAGGGCAATAACACTGAGAAATGTTTAAATAGTGACTTTCAAATATTTAAAAGCTTGTTTATCACACAGATGAAATGAATGCCACTTAGAAAAAGGCTCCTGTTTGGTTGGTTTTATTTGTTTTAAAAAGAAATCTGAAAGCACTACAGGTTCCCAAGTCACCCTGCCAACGTTTATCACTTCCGATTGACTTTTCCCTTTCCCTTTGCTATGTAGAAGCCAACTCAATCTAACTGACTATACGAGAGAGTGTGAAAATTACTTACACCTAAATGACAATGATAAGAGCTTAAATGGAAAAAAAATTAGTCACTATAACAGCACTTTTAGGGCATTAATTTTAAGACACAGTAACTGATACACTGTGGGAAAAACCACAGTAATCTGACTGGTCCCTTAGGTCCAGCAACCTGAGGTCTACGCAGGCATCTTTCAAGCTTCTCTGGTACATATATGAACTGTGCAAATATCATTCATTAAATTTTTAGCTTGCAGCAATTAAAGATCATTAAATATGTATGAGAGCATCTGGCAGAGCACACAATACTGTCTAATCTTGATGACGAAGTATAAGTCAACTCATGAGCACACCAAATGCAAGCAAGCTATCCTCACACGTAACACTATGTGGTCCAAGTGTAAAAAAATGTATTCTGTCTTCTGCTGTTCCATTTACTGCAAGAAAAGAGGTTGCCAAATGGTTTTAGTGAAGGGACTCTGTGCGGCTGGACATTAACCTTCCTCATTAACACTACGTTCCCTGCTCAGCTCAGGGAGCCTGAGTAAATACACCAGTCTGGTGACTTTCTGATGCAGCAAAGAGCTCTGAGACAGTTCAACACACGGCTCTGTGCTGCTGCTTTGCTTGAGGCTTCAGAGTTATCAGGAATGAAATAAAAAAGTGTTTGCTCTGCCACCAACCACCCCAAAGCCAAGGCAGAACTATTCACAGTAAACTTCTGTTGACTTGAGGAGGAGCAAGCAATCTTGAAACCAGAGCAGCAATGTAATCTCACACTATGCTCTAGGCTAGCTCTGAAGATGTAATTAGCACAAGAATTGTTTGCCTTTGTGGCATCCTGGTTGCACCTACTCATAGTCTCTCGCTGGTTCTTTGGCAGTGGGGAGTAAACTCGTAACACTGTAGTTCTTAAAACTTTCTCTCGGTGAGGAACACAAGATGAAACAGTGACTCTACATGCTTTACCCACTTGTCACCCTATCTCTAGGTTAACCTGCTTATACTATAAACAGCTGTTTATAGGGTATCAACAATCGCCAGGTAATACTGAAAACTCCAGGCACTCATTTACGACAAGGATAATGGCAAAGAAAAGTCTTGTGTTTAGCATATTGCCATCAGGACCCAACAGGAGCCATTTCATTCACTCCAATACCATAATTACTCTTCTAACACTGCTTGCACAAACTCCAATTGATAAATGGTTTCTGTTGTAATCTCCACTGGAAAAAAAAAAAAAAAAAACAAAACAAAACCACAAAGAAAACCACAAGAACAAGCCCTGGCTCCTACCCCAACACCAAAAACATTTCAAGTGACTGGAAACGCAGCCTCCTCCGAAGAGTTGGAGGACAAAACATCAGTGCCCAACACCACAGTCAGAAGCTGGCACAGAGACAGGAGCAAATTCCTTCCTTACAAGTACTAGCATCTTTATCATCAAAGCACAACAGGATCCCTGTTTAAACGCACAAATCAGTCTGGATCAATACACACATTAACACAATGGATAACCGATTGCACACTTACAGGCAATCTGGGTGTTTAAACTGGAAGCCGTATGTTTCCCACCACAACCACACCAGCAGTGCAAACCAGGAGCATCGCCAGAATCCAGGCTGTGGTTCCATACAGTCCTGCCCTAACCTGGCACACCCCCACCATCGGTCCCACCTGAGCTGTGCTGCTACCATCCATCCTGCCCAGCCCTGGGCCAGCACCACTACTGCTATTGCTCCTCAATAACCTCCTCAATAAACTCATTCAAGGCCCTAAACACATGACTTTTTGTGGTTCATTTCCTGCCTTTCTTGTTCAAACAGAAAAGTATTGACTCAAGTGAGATGTAGCAACGCAACAGCAGTAGTTTTGACTGGCTCGAGGTGTCATCAGCCATACCCTTGAGCATAAGTCAGATTCTTTTTACTGAGAAAAGGCGTTCTATTTTAATTAACACTACACTGAACCGATTCAAAGGCACACAGAAACACAAGGATTTGAACTTACTTCTGCTACATTTGTACATTAACATGACCTGGAAACAAAATATTGAGTAAGACAAATCTTAATTCATAGAATTATAGAATGGTTTGGGTAGGAAGGGACCTTAAAAGGCCATCCAGTTCCAACCCCTCTGCATCAGGTTGCTCAAAGCCCCATCCAGCCTGGCCTTGAACACCTCCAGGAATGGAGCATCCATGACTTCTCTGGGCAACCTGGGCCAGGGCCTCACCACCCTCACAGGAAAACATTTTGTCCTAAGATCTCATCTCAATTTCCGCTCTTTCAGCTTCAAACCATTCCCCCTGATCCTCTCCCTGCACTCCTGATGAAGAGATCCGCCCCAGCTTTCCTGTAGGTCCCCTTTAAGTACTGGAAGGTTGCTATAAGGTCTCCCTGGAATTAAAAGCCTTCAGCTGTATGGCTAGAGCTTTGCACAGCGTTTACCTGAAATATTATGAATATCTGCTAAGTGAAGTCAAACACTGGCAGCATTTGTAAAAGGAAATCCACTGCAACTCTAAACCACAACAGCAAAAGGCCTCAGCGATTTTTATCAAACCCCTGTTTGAAAAAGCAGTGATCTAGGAAATACTTTCCTGAACAACAAACCCATGAAAACTGAAGATTGAGAGTCTTATCCAAGAAAACAGTTCTCAATTACTTAATGTATAACAGCATGCAATGTAGAAAGCATGCAAAAAAACCAATCATAAAATCATAGAATCATAGAAAAGCCCTCTAAGATCATCCAGTTCGATAATCAGCCCAACTCCATTCTGCCTGCTAAACCCTGCCCCAAAGTGACACAGTCACACGCTTTTTGAACCTCTCCAGGGATGGGGACTCCACCACTGCCCTGGGCAGCGTCTGCCAGGGCTCCACCACTTTTTCAGGAGAAGATTTTTTCCTCATATCCAATCTAAACCTCCCCTGGTGCAACGTGAGGCCGTTTCCTCTCATCCTGCCATTTGTTACTTGTGAGGAGAGATCCACACGTGCCTTGCTACAACCTCACTACTGCTGCCCAGCAGAGCCCGTGTCTGTAGACGTGACGCTGCATGCGTGTTGACGTGGAAGCTCTTTTAAAGACGCACGGCTTCCACACAGCATGTGGGCCTGGGGTCTCATCTGAAGCAAGAGGCAAAAAAAGTAACCTAGATGCAAACAAAAGAAGACTACGTACAATCCTTCCTCTCACTGCTAAAAATGAGTGCTGTAAGCTCAGTTTATACATGGCATGAGAGATAAGCAGGACACTCAATACCACCCCCTTGGAATGCGAGCACTGTGAAGAACCAACTATTTGCTATAGAAATCCCTTCAATGTGCACGCAAGGAACTTATTACACTTTTATGAGCTGTATAAATTAGTAATAGTTAAACATACTGCTTTTATTAACCCAATAAACCCTCGCCTTAAGAAATTCGTATTTCAAACATTAAAGACAGCCACCACCACCACAAGTAAACACTGAGAACGTTTCAAAGCTTCAATTTCAACAGTCATCACCATCTGACAGGTTTGCAGTTTTAAGCCCTTCGGTGCAGAGGGAAGGAAAGAACATTACTCGTGATCCTGAAGAAACCAAATACTTGCTTCAGGTCCAAAGCCCCAGAACTTCATACAAATACTGCTTAGAACAAAGTGCATCATTAGAGAGTGTCCAAGAAAGCCACCTCTTGCCTCAAAGCCTATTAAAAAAGCAAAGTCTTACAACTGGATGACTCTTTAGAAAAGAGTTACACAAATCCTTAAATTGAACATTAAATAGGTAAGAAAAATACTAGGCTTCATATCACTGTTTCTATAAATTCTAGGAGCATCAGACATACTGCACGGAGATACTGATTGTTTAGAACTGACCAAAACATCTGGACTGTGACAAATAAACTGCTCCAAAACCACCCAGCTTCAGGACATTTGCTTCAGGGAGACGCAGACACTGATCTTTCAGGCAAGACTTACACAGGTTTAGGTATCACTCACAAAATAACAAGATACTTAATAGCTCCAAAGCAGTTTTTACAGAGAGGAGGTGTGCCCTGATTGCCAAGCCACATGCCAAAAGTGTGGGGTTCAGGTCCCTCTTCTTTCTGATGAACAGCAAGGACTGACACTCAAACATCCTTCTCTCCTGGATGAGCCTCCTCTCAGCCATCCTCCCCAGTCCACAACATTTTCAAGTTTATGCAGAATAAACCAACTCTGATACCAAAGTTCCCATTCTCCCACATTCGTGCAGCTCAGTGCTGGGATATTCCCAGCAAGGCAGAAGCTTCAAACTCCCGTTCTAAATCTATCACCTCCCATCATTTTTTTTCCCCTTTACATCTACCACTTCTTCACGTATATTTTCTGCAGAACTCGGTCCCTATCTGAACAGCTTGAAGGCCACTACATACGCACAAACTGAGGCTGAGCAGACGTGGAATACATGCCAGGAGGGAGAGGTGCATTGCTCATCCTTGGAGATTCAAAGACTGACTGAGGCTCTGTGCACTCTAATTTCACAAAATGGTTTGGTTTGGAAGAGATCTTAAAGCCCATCCAGTTCCAATCCCCCTACCATGGGCAGGGACACTTTCCGCTAAACCATGCTGCTCAAGGCCACATCCAACCTGGCCCTGAACACTTCCAGAGACAGGGTATGCACAACTTCCCTGGGCAACCTGGGTCAGTGTCTCACGGTCCCCATGGTGAAGAATTTTTTCCTCATGTCTAATTTGACCTGCTCTGCACCACAAGTTGGACTATAGACCTCTGGAGGTCCCTTCCAACCTGAATTATTGTATAATCCTGGGGATAAAGAGCACTACACAGTCAGAAGATGTCTGGGACGCAGACAACAAAATGACCTATGACACAAAAGGGACTTTAGCAAGAGGAAAACCCATGAGGCACCACCTTTCAGCTTCTTTCTACCACAGCTCCTCCACACTGTCCCTCAATCTCCTCTCAAGGATGGGTACCTCCCCACTTTTGGGAACTGCTGCCTGAACTGTAACAAAATGCAGATTTTGGTCAAAAAGTCCTCAATTGCCCTGACCCACCCGACTGTAAGGACATCAACTCGTTCTCCACTGTTTTGGATGTGGTACTTCAGAGCTCTTGTGAACCCAGTGAATCATAGAATGGTTTGGTTGTCTAAAGCCCATCCAGTTCCAACCCTCCTACCACGGGCAGGGACACCTGCCACTGGATCAGGGGGCTCAAAGCCCCATCCAACCTGGCCTTGGACACCTCCAGAGGGATGGGGCAGCCACAACTTCTCTGTGTAGCCTGGGCCAGGGCCTCCCCACCCTCCAAGAAAACATTTCTTTCTAAGATCTCATCTCAATCTCCCCTCTTGCAACTGAAAACCATTCCCCCTCCTCCTACCCTGCACTCCCTGATCAAGAGCCCCTCCCCATCTTTCCTGGAGCCCCTTTCAGTACTGGAAGCTGCTCTAAGGTCTCCCCAGAGCCTTCTCTTCTCCAGGCTGAACAACCCCAACTCTCTCAGCCTGTCCTCATGCGTGAGGTGCTCCAGCCCTGGGATCATCTTCGTGCCCTCTGCTGGACTCACTCTAACAGCTCCATGTCCTTCCTATAGTGAAAGGACAACGACATTCCCTTACTTTCATTTTAAATGTTATGGAAACACTGTATTCCATACTTTTTCTCCATATTTACTGAAAAGAATTATTTTGTTTCAGATTACATGAAAGATAAAGAGTTTCCTCCTCTCCCCCTTTTGTTTCACCTATTCAATTGACTTCACTTGATTCCCTTTTCCCAGAAGGAATTATTGGCACACTTCTGTGAGAATGTAGGGGGAAGTGTGTAGCTACCTACGCATTTCTTGGATTTTTGCCCTTCTTCACCTTCCCATTCCTTGGCTGGAGTTGTCTTTTCATACTTGCTTCCTCATAATCCAGAGCAAGTTTTTCTAATTAAGACAAGTAATCAACATTTAAACAGATGCCCAAGACCACGGTTTGATTAACATAACCCTCGGGCAAGTTTCAGTGAGGGGAAAAAAAAGCAACAACCCAACAATAAAAAGTCTTCTCTTGTCAATTGAGGCTTCCTCTTCCATGTTTTCTTGTTTGTTTTTCTTTTGTCCTTATAGTCCCTTTGTCACCCTGTTAACTTGGTCCCACTCAGAAGAGGATAGGAGACAGCACTGAGGGCTGAATTAGTGTGGGAAAAGACACCAACAGAGAGGTGTTTCCCCCCCAGATCCTTGAGAGGACAATCAGAGAATCAAAAAATCGCTTCGTTGGAAAACACTTTTGAGACCATCGAGTCTTGCCATACCTATCCGCTCCCTGAGCACCTCATCTACCTGTCCTTTAAATACCTCCAGGGATGGGGACTCCACCACCTTCCCACCTCCCTGGGCAGCCTCTGCCAGTAAGAGGAAGAAGGAAGCGCTGTCCCAGCAGGGCAGAGGGCACAGCCTGGCTGTAAGTCAGGTGTAAGGGGTGTGGAGAGGGGTGTGCCGGGAGGGAGGGGGCACAAAAATCCACGAAACCGGACGGGTTTAGGAAAAAAAGAGATGAGGAGAGAGGGAAGGGGGGGAGAGAAGGCTGCTGAGTGGGAACGGCTCAGACAGACCTATAAACACACCTGGACAGGCACCCCTGCTCCTACAGACACTCCTGGGGACAGAGTCCCCTGTCTTTATAGGCACCCCGAAGACAGGTACAGGGACCCCCTGCCCCTATGGGCACCCCTGGGGACGGGGACCCCCTGCTCCTACAGACACCCCTGGGGACGGGGACTCCCTGCCTCTAGGGGCACCCCTAGGGACACAGACATGGACCCCTTGCTCCTACAGACACCCCTGGGGAAAGAGATCCCTCGCTCCTACAGGACCTGCGGGGACAGGGACCGCCACTCCTACAGGGACCCTGCCCCTACAGGGACCACTGGGGACAAGGACCCCCTTCCCCTAAAGGGACTCCTGGGGACGGGGACAGGCACCCCTGGCCCCCAGAGCCGCTCCCCTCTCCTCCCCTCACCCCCCTTCCCCTCATGGGGGGGTGGTTGAGCCCTCACCTCGCCGGTTCATGGGGCGGACGCGCACCGCCACCTTCACTTTGGAGTCCCCCATCGCGCCGCTCCGACCTCCCTCGATTCCTTCCGTCTGGCGAGGGACACCGGCGACGCGGGGAGGAGCGGGGGCGAGGCCGGGGGCGGGCGGAGGGAGGTGCCATGTGTGGCCAAATCCCGCCTGGACTACAACTCCCAGAGTGCACCGCGGCGGCTCTCATTGAGCAGGCTGGGGTCAGGTGACCATGACCCGCCTGGACTACAACTCCCAGCGTACACCGCGGAGGGGCGCTGAGCATGGTACCAACGCCCACACAGACTACAACTCCCAGAGTGCAACGCGGCGGCTCGCCGTTAACACCATGCGTACATGCGGCGCGGTGCACGCCGGGAGATGTAGTCCCGCCCGCTGGGGAGCATTGCATGCTGGGATATGCAGTCATAGAATCGTAGCCCTGCACGTGGTATGGGAGGTTTTCCAGCCACTGCCCTAACGAGCCATCCCACTTTTGAGATTAATGTGCTTCAGAACCAACCAAAACAATCCTAATAATTAGCTTTTACAGGGCAGTTTGAAATTACCTTAAAATTGTCACAGAATCATAGAATTTCTTGGTTGCAAAAGGCCGTTGAGTCGAACCATACTTGTCCTCTACTAAATCATGCCCCTGAGAAACTCACCTACCCACCTTCTGCACACCTCCAGGGACGAGGACTCATCCACCTCCCTGGGCAGCCTCTGCCAGTGCCTGATAACACTTCTGGTGAAGAAAATTATCCTGATGTCTGACCTGAACTTCTCCTGGTACAACTTGAGGCCATTTCCTCTCATCCTACCACTTGTTACTTGGCAGAAGAGCCCAGCACCCACCTGGCCACAACCTCCTTTCAGGCAGTTGCAGACAGGGATGAGGTCTCCTCCAGGCTAAACAACCCCAGGTCCCTCAGTCTCTCCTCATAGGGCCCATTCTGCAGTCCCTCCCCAGCCTCGTTGCCTTCTCTGGACGCGCTCCAGCCCCTCAAGGTCCTTCTGGCAGTGAGGGGCCCAAACTGACCCCAGCACTCGAGGCGCGGCCTCCCCAGCGCTGAGCACAGGGGCACAATCCCCTCCCTGCTCCTGCTGGCCACGCTGGCTCTGACACAGGCCAAGGTGCCATTGGCCTTCTTGGCCACCTGGGCCACTGCTGGCTCATGTTCAGCCGCTGTCGACCAACACCTCCAGGGCTTTCTCTGCCAGGCAGCTCTCCAGCTCCCCGTGCCGAGAGCACTGCATGGGGTTGTTGTTGTGGTCCAAGTGCAGAACCTGGCACTTAGCCTTGTTAAACCTCATCCTTATTGGTCTCAGCCCAAAATTAAAGATGATACAATAAATAAGTTTGTCTGCAATTTATTAAACTGTGGTTGGGACCATGGCAACACAGCAGTTTTTGGTATAACAGCCACGGTAGCTGAAAAATCTGTTACAACTTACTTGGCCTTCCATATTTTCCTGTTTATATACTCTATTTTTTTCCCATGAATTTTTTAACATGAATTAAGGGAAAGCATTAACCCTTACCCTATTGCTACAGGCCCTTCGAAAAGTTTTTCCCCATCTTTCTTATAAGCTCCCTTTCAATACTGGAAGGCTGCAATAAGGCCTCCTTGGAGTCTTCTTTTCTCCAAGATGAACAAGCCCAACTCTCTCAAACTCTCTACACAGGGGAGGTGTTCCAGGCCTTTAATAATTTTTATGGCTTCTTCTGGACCTGCTCCAACAATATCTTCATCCCCCCAGCCTTCATTAATAGCACAGTAGTGTCCCACTCTCCATCACTTACCCAATGGTTTGCAGATTTGCAGGCTATAGTGAAAGTTTTCTCCTGCCTGTGTCCTAAGAGCTCTTGCAACAGGAGGGTACAGCAGCAGAGCTCTGTACGACTCACTTTAGGAGATTCAGAGTTGTGTTGGCAAAACTGTAAGTTAGCCCAGAAAATTGTCCAGACTTGTTTTGAAGAGCAGCTGTAAGTAATTTGAAGTCCCAAGCACCATCACTGGCTGGCTGGAGAAGGGATTGAGAGCAACCCTGAGGAGAAGGACTTGGGGTGCTGGGGGAGGAGAAGCTCCACCTGAGCTGGGAATGTGTGCTCACAGCCCAGAAAGCCAAACATATCCTGGGCTGTATCCAAAGCAGTGGGACCAGCAGGGTGAGCGAGGGGATTCTGTCCTCAGCACAGGAAGGACCTGGATCTCTTGTGAATTCAGAGGAGGCCATGAGGATGAGCACCTCCCATGTGAGGACAGGCTGAGAGAGTTGGGATTGCCCAGAGAAGCTCAGCATTCCCCATCCCTGGGCGTGTCCAAGGCCAAGTTGGACGAGGCTCTGAGTAACCTGATCCAATGCAAGGTGTCCCTGTCCATGGCAGGGGGTTTGGAACTGAATGGGCTTTATGTTCCCTTCTGATCCAAACTATTCTATGATTCTATTATGATCATGAACCGTAACTCAACATATAGGCCATAGTTTTGGGTAACGATTGAATCCGGCTCCACAGAGCAACATCCAAATCTTTGTCAACACAGTGTCACTAACAGGCCCAGTGTGATTTCATTAACAAAGGCAGCTCACTGGAAGAGCTCAAGTGTAATAATCAAAGGTGGTTTGAACAATATTGCAGTTTATCCTCCTTAGATGGCTCAACTGCAGCTGCTGATTGCAAAGACTGAGAATGAAACTATAATGATGCAAACCTCACCTCTCATTTAAATGGTCATGATTGAAAACCATTGTAGCTGCTATTTTAGTTCAAAACAAGGATTTTCTCGGTGTTATTTTGAAAGTAGAGGGGAAAAAAACCAAATTCAGAATTGTACCCCTTTGGCCCTTCAACATCAAATGGGGTTTTATGACAGAAATAAATAAATAGGACATTTCCAAGTGTATTTTAGATAAGATTTCAGAAATCAGCACTTTTTGCCTAGAATAATTGCTTTCAAATCTATCATTTCATGCCTGCCTGACTTGAAGAATATCTTGCCAAGGCTGAAAGAAAAAAAAAAAAATTAAGTTGGCATTTAAGTGGCACTAGGATTAATGTCCACATTCCTAAAAGGAGCACCAAAGCATCCTGAGTTCAGAAGTTGTCTTAAAGTTAAAAAATATTAAATATAAGATAAAGCAGAGTGGCAAAAGCTTGAAACAAAAATGGAGATTTTGTCCATAGCAGTAGAAAACTTTGCGTTCACGGTGTGCCAGACTCGTGGTCCAGCTCCGCAGCTCCGTGCTGCAAAGGATTTCTTGTCGGGAGAGGGGACGACCTGCTGAAGTTTGCGCAGTTGGTTCTCACACTTGTGAACCTGAGGATCCAATTACAGGATGAAACCAGGCTTTGAACTTCTTGTGGTATTTTCCAGCTGGGGCCTCAGCAAACCACACCAACATTTTCTGAAACCGAGTACTTTGCGATGGAGATAAATATAATCCCTGCTTTGCAGCTGGGCAAGAGGGGCAGCACGTGTCATGCTGAGTCACCTGGAATCTGATTTAAATAAATGGAATGAAACTTGCCAGATGCGTGTACTGCTGGGGTTAGCAGGTGTCTCCCAAATCCAGTCCTTCCTCCTGCATCGTCTCCTCTGGTATTGGTTATCATTGGTCTCTCAGTTATGTGTAAAATACACAGTAAGACTTTTGGGGAAATGATTGCATACCACCTTTTGATTTGTTAGAAAGAGGTGCCAGTGCAGGGACAGTAACAAAAGCAAGCACACAATTTTTGCCAGCTTTCCTCCAGTTTTCTAGTCAGAATGAAGAATTTATTTGAAAATCTAAAAAGTCAGCCTTTTAACCTTGCTTCAATTCTAATTGCCAGAGAGAAACCGGATTCACAGATCATCATTGCTACTTTCTGCAAACTTCTTCAAAAACGGAATCATCCTTAAAGCCCAAAGAACTGTGCTCAGCTCCGACATCGGGTTTTATTGGGGCACAGGGGCAATAACTTCTCGTGGCTCTCTGCAGTCCTACCTCTGGGGTTACCCTTTATGCAAGCCCATCTCCTGCAATAAATCACACCAATGCAGCTTCTCTTGCACTGGCACAAGCTGCACAGTGTAATTACCCCACTGTGAATTCCTCGACGAGCCCTTTCCCTGGCTCGGTGTTTCACAATCTGTGGGAAGCATCTCCGTGGAGGGGCACAGCTTGGAAGGAGGATATTGTTTCCATTCACAGCCCTGGAACCTGCTAATTATGCTGGGAGGAAAGGGGAGGGGGTGGCAGCTTTCACTTGGGAGGGACAGGCTGAGCAAATAGTTTGTGAAACGCCAACTTAACCTCATCTTGTAGGGAATTGTCTCCAGCTCTTTTCCCCCTTCCTAGTTACTGTAATGAGGGGCTGACTTCCTAGATTAGCTCTGGCTATTTAAATGCTAATTTAATTAACAAAGCATTCTTGGGGGGGAGGCATTACTTGTCCCTCCCATTCATTTATCGAGTTTCTGAATGCAACACTATTTCATCGGGTTGAGGAGCCACAGTTACTGCTGTACCCACCTGGTCATAGCAGGGATTAAAACAGTGATGTGAGGGAGAGAAAATTAGGTCCTTCATCACATTTTTTTAATAAGCAGCTAAATACAATTGACTATTTAGAAGTAATCGAAAGTATTTCATGTGTCTCACATAACTGTGGTGCCTGGGATGTGCGGATCACCCGGTAGCAATGCAAGAAGCTGGCTTTCGCTTTTATCTAGATGAAGGTATGAATCATTTAGATCTCACATCATCTGGATATAATTATAACTCAGGGCGAGCCAGAAAACATGACAGTCTTTTGGATGTTTCTTTTTCAAAACCATAAGAAACAACAAATCAAGTGTATTTTAAATTATTTTTTTTAATTCCTTAGGCTGCTTGTCAAGACATGTGCATCAATTATGAATTTGCTGTAGACCCAGTTTCTGCCCATAAATCATTCAAGTGTTGGAAAAGGAAAACAGAGGATCTTATCGGTGTTTATTCAGTTGTAGGCAAACCCTAAAGAGTCACTGGGGTTCACTTGTGAAAGAAGCTGAGCACCGATTGGGACAGTCCTGGTCAGAGTCTGGGAGATATTCAGGGCATCCAGCATCTCTATCATCCTCTGTGATCACAGTCTCAGCACAGAAGTATTTGACTAAATAAGACCAGTTACTGTTGTACATTTTTCATAGATTTTTGTTTTGTCCAGTCCCTGGGGTAACAAGTTTTATTGTGATGTGCTAATCTTATCTTCAAGTTTATCTTGCTTTTCAGTCTGAAGATATGAATATATAAATGTAGTAGAATTTTGTAGGCACTTATAGGCAAAAAAAGAGACAAGTTTGCCATGAATTGCTTTCATCTATAATTCGAGAAAGAAAGCATCAAGGAAAATCAGTGTTAAAAATAGGTAAAAAAATCTAGAAAAAAGCAGAAAAGTGATTTGCCCAAATTAGTTGTGTAAAAATTCTACTTGTTATAAAAAAAAAATAAAAATTTAAAGGAATTGCTGAAATTCCTCATGGAACATTTTATGTAAATGTGCAGGTTGAGGAGACTCAAGTTAACCTCAGCAAAGCACATTCTGTGCTCTGTTATTTTAATAGGAACTTCATAGAATTGAAGAATTGATTGTTTCCAGGGTCAGGCATAACAGTGAATTCTACTGATTCTGGGATGGACTTTTAAAGGTATTTGAGAGTGGCCTCCTGCCTTCCCTATGAAAGTATCCCTGGGCAAATAAATGAACTTTTGAAGTCTTCTTACAGTAATAAATTATAACACAGAGTAAAGCTTGAAACAAACTTTGCCATTGCAGGTAACCCCCTCCCACCCTTTTTAAAAAAGTTATTCCAAAGTTCAAAGTCCTGGTCATAAATTTCATGGCATTAGAAGACATAACACCCTTTCCTACATTACCCAGAGGGAATCCAAAATCAATATCCAGGCTCCGATCATCCCATAAATCCCACACCTGCCTTGTTTACAGCAATGAAACTTCCTATAGCTACGCTTTGGCTGGGGAGCTTCTCCCATACGGTGGAATTTCAATTAAATAAGGCTCCTGATGAGAATTTTCTCATACCATCATGGAATGGTTTGGATTGGAAGGGACCTTAAAGCCCATCCAGTTCCAACCCCCTGCCATGGGCAGAGACACTTCCCACTGGATCAGGGGGCTCAAAGCTCCATCCAACCTGGCCTTCGGTACCTCCAGGAATGGGGCAGCCCAGGCCAGGGCCTCACCGCACTCACAAGAAAATATTTTTTCCTAAGACTTCATCTCAATCTCCCCTCTTGCAGCTGAAAACCATTCCACTCATCCTGTCCCTGCCCTTCCTGATCAAGAGCCCCTCCCCAGCTTTCCTGGAGCCC
Organism: Neomorphus geoffroyi; assembly: GCA_033558235.1. Taxonomy (NCBI): domain Eukaryota; kingdom Metazoa; phylum Chordata; class Aves; order Cuculiformes; family Neomorphidae; genus Neomorphus; species Neomorphus geoffroyi. The sequence continues at coordinate 17,473,868 of JAUMJM010000035.1, read as the reverse complement.
CTTTCAGTGCTGGGAGGCTGCCCCATGGTCTCCCCACAGCCTTCTCTTCTTCAGGCTGAACAACCCCAGCTCTCTCAGCCTGTGCTCATATGGGAGGTGCTCCAGTCCAGACTTGCTTTAACAGCTCCATGTCCTTCTGTGCTGAGGACTCCAGAACTGATTGCAGAACTCCAGATAAGGTCTCATCAATGAGTGCAGCAGAGAGAATCACCTCCCTTGCCCTGCTGGTCACACTGCTTCTGGCGCAGCCCAGGATACAGGCTTATTGACTGAAAATGTTTATTATTCTTATCAGCTGTTCAGTTTGCTGATACAGTTCTTTCAAAGCAACTGGTTTTACCAGCTGAGCTGCATTTCATTCGAGCAGTTCTTTCCTCAGATAAAGATTTGACATTGGTTTTCATTTGTTTGAAAATGAAATTGATTTTCTGTCTTTGGAGAAAATGGAGAATCTCTAGAGAACTTGAAAAGCATAAAATTAGCAGGAGAATATGTTTAGCCTGTAGTCCTAGAAAAGCAAAAACCCCCAGCACAATTACAATCATTGATACTCTGAAGAATGCATGATGAGAGAGTTGTGTCATGTTTGCATCATTTATCTCTTAGTACTTCTGAGATAGATGATCAGTGAGAGCTGAACTGCCTTGACTTCAAAGATTGGAATATGTTATAGCTTCATCTGCTGAATCATGTTGTTCTTGCTCCCCTTCTGCAGAGGAGATGCCTGCAAAAGCCACAGTTTGTTGCTTTTCCATCCATCCACACCTTCTCTCTTCACTTTCCCTCTCTCCGGAAGCTTTACATCTTCAAGACACGTCCTGGTGATCCAGACATCACCAGACACTGACTGAGCTCCAAATCCAAACCCGGTTCTAAATTTTCCAGCTGCATTTAGTATAATAATAATAATGATGATAATAATTTAATTTGTTTTGCCTGTGTTTAGTGAACAGCACTGCAGGCTAAAACACCAGCTCCAGATACCCTCAGATTTAATGAGTTGGTGATTTCCTGTTGAAACCTGGGAAACTGATAAATGGAGATGCTGCTGTCACCGCTGGGAGCTGCAGAATTTGTTGATGAAATAGGATTTGAACAGCGACCAGAAATTCTGACTCTACAGACAAGAGTGACACCCGGTGGCTAAGGAGCAAAATAAAACCGTTGAAAAGGTAGTGTTCCTCTTTCCTGATTTTCTCCTGCTGCTTTCAAAGAAAGGGCTGGGGTAGGGAAATACTTCCATCCCCTTGCAGCACGAGCGCCCATGGCCTGAAGGCATCCATTCCCTGGACCAGCTCTTTGGGGTGACGCTGGGAGAGCAAAGGGATGCTGGCAGTGCTCCCATGGCTCCTAAAATACTGCAGACAAGTGCAGAGGCATGGATGTGGTCCTGCACCTTGCTTTGGAGCAAAGAATGTCCACTGATCCTGCCACAACCCGTATGTGGCCCTTCCCAGGGCTTGTCTAGGTGCAGGGTCTGCACCTAGGTAAAATGGTAATGAGCTCTTTAGAATCATAGAATGGTTTGGGTTGGAAGGGACTTTGAAGATCATCCAGATCATCCATGGGCAGGGACACCTCTCACTGCATCAGGGGGCTCAAAGCCCCATCCAACCTGGGCTTGAACACCTCCAGAAAGGGGGCAGCCACAATTTCCCTGGACAACCTGGGCCAGGGCCTCCCCACCCTCATCATGAAGAATTTCTTCCTAATGTCTAATCTAAATCTTCCCCCTTCCAATTTAAAACTGTTTCCCCTCATCCTATCACTATGTGTCCTTGTAACAAGTCCCTCCCCAGTTTTCCTGGAGGATGCCTTCAGGTACTGGAAGGCCAATATAAAGGTTCCCTAGAGACCTATTAGCACAGATAATCAGAGAGAGACAAATACTTGGCGGGACACCTTTTTGCTTTGTAGCTGCTAAATATTGCTTAGCACACACTGAAGATGACATAGTAAAAAGAGTGAAGCAGTGGTTTTGACTGCTACTGCCAAATACTTTCAGCTAAGTGACTATTGATGGGTGTTACAAATGGTTAACTACCTCAAGGAAAGTGTTAAAAAAATTAAGGTAGTAATCTTTGATGAAGGGCTAGAAATGCACTTTATTTGGACTTTAATTTTGGCTTACTGAAAATGAAAATGGAAATGCCCAGGTAATTATATCACTCAGTGGCTTTAATAAAATGTCAAGTGTTGGCAGGGCACTGCTAAAAGCTGGTGTCATGGGCCTCCACTGGAAATGGGCCCATCAAACAAACGAATCAGTCTGGCTCCTAAATATCCCGTGGTATTTCTGTATGGGTAAGCCTTGACATTATATGTTCCCTAAGCTGCCTCTCCATATCTCGATGTGTTATTTAGAAGAGCCCAAGCTGGGGTCTGGGTCTGTGCATTTTAGTTCGGTTTTCTGCAAAAGACAAAGCCCAGCTCTGATACTTGGACGTTGCTGCTGACTTCACTACGGTGGGTGGTACCTGGATTTAGGAGCTCACTGATGCTGTTTCTAATTGAAAATGTGGAGCAGAGGAGGATTGTTGGAGGGACAGATAGATGTACTCTGTTCTCTTTCTCTAGGATGGCTGCAAAACTAAGAAAACACAAAAATATTCACTCTTAAAATTTGGGAATGTCTCTCCTGAATGAGAATAACTGGGACGGAAAGAAGCATCAGTTTCGTGCCAACAAGTTTTTAAGAGTTTTCAAAAGGCAAGGAACCACGTTATTAAGAGCCATGTTATTAAGAGCAAAGAGCATGGAGGAGAGGTTGTTGCACAGCACAAGGCCGTTGCAACCAGAGAAGCAAGGTGCAGAGTGTAGCTGCCGGAAGGACCAAACCACCTCTTCCACCACGTCTCAGCTCAAAGGCCAGCTCTTTGCAGAGACATCCCTCTTGCAAAGAGTCACTTTGTGTAGCATAGGGTCTCTTCATAGGATCACAGAATCATAAGGTTGGACAAGACCTCTGAGATCGAGTCCAACCATGCCTGTCTCCCTACTAAACCATATCCCTAAGGAACTCATCTACCCACCTTTTAAACACCTCCAGGGATGGCGACTCTGCCACCTTCCTGGGCAGCCTGTGCCAGTGCCTGACCACTCTCTCAGTGAAGAAATTCTTCCTAATGTCCAGTCTAAACCTCCCCTGGCACAACTTGAGGCCATTTCCTCTCGTGCTATTGCTGTCACTTGTGAGAGGAGACCAACACCCACCCCACCACAACCTCCTTTCAGGCAGCTGGAGACAGGGATGAGGTCTCCCCTCAACCTCCTCTTCTCTAGGCTAGACAACCCTAACTCTCTCAGTCTCTCCTTATAGGACCTGTTCTCCAGTCCCCTCCCCAGCCCCATTGCCCTTCTCTGGACGCGCTCCAGCCCCTCAAGGTCCTTCTGGCAGTGAGGGGCCCAAAACTGACCCCAGCACTTGAGGTGCGGCCTCCCCAGCGCTGAGCACAGGGGCACAATCACTGCCCTGCTCCTGCTGGCCACGCTGGCTCTGATCCAGGCCAAGGTGCCATCGGGCCCTCTTGGCCACCTGGGCCACTGCTGGCTCCCGGTTAGCTGCTGTCAACCAACACCACCAGGTTGTTTTCTGCCAGGCAGTTCTATTGTTTGCTTCTAGAAGATATTGTATCTTAAGAGGTTCTTCCATAGTCAAACAGCTTTGTAGCTACAATGTTCTTCCCATTAATTAATGTTCTAATTATCAGCAAATATTGGATCAAAAAACTGCATCAGGAGAAAGTGGCTTCAGAACAAATGTCCCCCACGAACTGAACAGAATGGTGCAGTTGGATTAGGCTCCCAGGATAAGAACGATGTGGACCTGTTGTAGTGAGTTCAGAGGAGGGCAATGAAGATGATGATCAGAGGGCTGAAGCACCTCTCCTGTGAAGATAAGGTGGCAGATTTGGGATTGGGACACCTTACGGCAGCCTTCTAGTATTTAAAGAGGACTTACAAGAAAGGTGGAGAGGGGCTTTTTACAAGGACATGTAGTGACAGGACAAGGGATAATGGCTTTAAAGGGAAAGATTTAAGTTAGATATAAGGAAGAAATTCTTCACTATGAGGGTGGTGAGACACTGGAAGAGATTGCCCAGCAAAACTGTGGCTGCCCCACTCCTGGAGGTGTTCCAGGCCAGGCTGGCTGGGGCCTTGAGCCCCTGATCCCTTGGGAGGTGTCTCTGCCTGTGGCAGAGGGTTTCGAACTTGATGGGCTTTAAAGTTCCTTCCAACCGAAGTCATTCTATGATTCTGTAATTCCTCTGTGACAGGCTGCCCTGTGGCTTTCTCTTCTTAACCATTCCCTTCTCCTCCTCCATTTCTTTATTTCCTTCATTGTTACTGGCGAAGATGTAGCAAGATGTGAGTTTTCAGAGTCTTTATCTCAGAAATGCACAGCCCTAAGGCCACGCAGAAATCCTTGTGCAGACTCACTACAGAGCCTCAGTTCTCCGAGTTTTTCTGTTTCTTTCTCTCCCTTGTGAAATTAAAATAATGAAAAGCCAAATAAAGGCATCAAAATGTACAGCATGAGGAAAACCCAACAGGTTAACAAATCCTAAGGCTGATACAGATGTTTCATGACGGTTGTGTTCGGGGACTCCCACAGAAATGATGTGCTCAGGGCTTTGCCAGACGCAGCCAGCCTTCACTGTCTAAATGATTTGAGAGATCTCATGTAATGTTAAGCATTTCACTGTACGTGCTTTGAGTGCTAAATCACTCCTTGGCTATGGTCAAATAACTGTAAATATTAAAAAAAAAATGAGAAGAAAGCCATCTTACTAACCATGAGATAGTGGGATCTTTGATATTGATATAGAAGTTGGGGAGAACAAGCAAGGAATTCATGGCTGGGATTTTGTATTTAAGTAATGCATTTTATGTGATGTCTCTCTGTTTATTTCTGCTTTTACCTTTATATGGATATAAATCTTGCCAAACATGATACCAGGAAAATCTCCTTCACAGAAACGGTTGTTGAGTCGCTGGAGGAGGCTGCCCAGTGAGGCGGTGGAGTCACCATCTCTGGAGGGATTTAAAAGTTGTGTAGGTTTAGCACCTAGGGACACAATTTTGTGGTGAACTTGGCGATGAGGTTTACGGTTGGACTCAATGATCTTAAAGGTCTTTTCCAACAGAAACGATTCCGTGATTCTGTGATCTTTTTCCACTGCCACCCATGGGAGGTTTTCTACTCCTGGCTTTGCAGATCCCTTTCTTGACCCATTTTTCAGCTGCTCTGCTGTGTGGGAAGTTGCCATCCCTTACTCTCCTTCCCCATAAGTCATGAGTTCATGGATGATGCTGTATACTGATCTGAGGCAGTACTTGGATTAAAATAGACACCTGCAAGCTGAATATTCATATGAATTAGCTTAACAAATCACCACACACAAGGAGCACACTTAGATTAATTCACAGCAGAACCAGAAATACTGGGATGGTCGCTTCTAGACTTGCCAGGGCACACCTACATTTATCCCACATTAGCATTTGCCTCTAATGATACACACTCCTACACCCAGGAGAGACCACCAAGGTCTATAACCCCTCTAGACTGCATAAACTGTGAGTTTGTATACTGAATCTGCCCTAAATCTTCAGTTCTTTCAGTAATTACAGCTACTGGTGCTTTATCTCCAGTTTGAGTCAGCTTTGGGTTTTCTTCCCATCTTCAGCTCTTTCTGCCCTCATGATCTAAATTGTATTTTAAACAAATGAGATATTGCTTGCTTCCCACTCAGTGCTTTTTTTCTACAGGGATGCTCTGAAACTTGCTGAAGGAACTGGAGAGCACCTTTCTCACTTACTTCAAGTCCTAAAAATATAGCATCCAATCAACATCAGCAATCTACCCTGTCTCTACAGTTGGGAGAGGTGTACCTGGGAGACAACTTCCCTTTTCTAAACCAGGTGTCAGATACATGGGATAAATCACCATTTTGCTGGGGCTGGTCTCTCTCCGTGGGGAACAGGGAGAGCTGAACTGCCAGGTGAAGACTTAGAGGACCTAACATTTAGTCTGCTAAAGGGAAACATATCCCACTTCAAAAAAACTGCTGGTCCTTTTCCTTTTGAGGGTTGCAGAGCTGCAATGATCTTTGTTGCCGTCTTTGCAAGCATTGCAGAAATCAGTAGAACTGCTTTTCCCCTACCCTGCCAGCATTGATTTGGTTAACAAAGAGGCGTGTGGCTCTGGGAACAGGTTGGTCCTGCTTCCTAGAGATGCTCTACACATTTCCCAGTGTATTTTACAGGAACTGTCAGTACTTGGCACTTCAGAAAATCACCCTGGCCCTTTTTTATCATGCACTGATGTTCTCAAGCAGAAGGGGGAGCCCATACATTATTTTTTGTGTGTCATCATCTCAAAATAGCGATACAAAGCCATCAAATCAACAGGATTTTTTGAATGTGAGAGCTTCTGCTTAGCTGATGTTACAGGCGCGTACGGCTAGGGAAAGAGAGGCTCGTCAAGCCCAGATTACTGTTATCTATTCCTTTGCAACAATGAGAAATCAAGGAAGATTTGAATCCTAAACAACTTTATCATATGTCATCACATTAGTCCAAACGCTAGAAAACAGAATTTAATTAACAATTTGTTAAACAAACAAAAATACAGAGGGAAAACAGACCCTTTAGAAATAGAATAAGTCATAGCCGCATGACATTTATTTTTGCTAATTTACTTACACACCCACTGGGAAACCAAATAAGTCATCTGCATGGTACTGCTATGATTATTTGTATAGAACCAGCATGTTAGATGTTTCCTAAGGATGCATGTGGATGTCAAACCATTAAAGAAGCTTTGGGCTTTTGTAGGGTACTTCTATCAGGATGAACAACTCAAAAAAGGTGCTGCACAGTCTTTTTTTAACAATTCCCAAACCCCTTTCGCATCCTTTCTCAGCGCAGAACCTCCCAGGCATTCACTGTCAGGTCCTTCAGTCACTGCTTCTTCTTGATCCTATATCCAACATTTTTATCCCTGCATGTGCATCCAGGGCAACCCCAAAGTCCATTCTAGCTCACAGATTCACAGAATTGTTTAGGTTGGAAAAGACTTCTACGATCAAGTTGGTTGCTTAGATCTTCAAGTCCAACCACGGATGAGTTTTTTGTTACTTTTCCTCCAAGAAATATTTTAACTGCTCTTTCTGATATGTCTGAAAGCAAGTAGGTACTTTAGACTCATGGCTTTAACACCATTTGTGCTATCTTTTAGCAGCATTATCTACCTGCTGGCTGCCACTAACACTTTTGAGAATGACACAAGCAAAGATTCTGACCCTAAAACATGTGAGCAAGTGAAATTAAATTGATATAAGCACAGGTTAGATTTAACCCACACCACATGCATAAGTGGAGTGTATTTTTTCCCACCTGGTTGATTGATACTGTGTTGCATTTCGTATACAGTAGCTTAGATAAATTTATTAGTCAGAACTATGGTTTTATCCCATTCTCCTGGCTGTGCAAATAAAACTACATAGATGTAGTTACACCATTAAAGCAGTCCTTTTTCTCTAGAGCTTCAAAGAACTGCCTAATGAACACCTGACGTGTTAAGCTAACCTGGACTGGAAGTGCTCACCCAATCTGTTGGATATTTCTGAATTTCCATAAACTCTGAAGGAGATGAACTTCATTACTGGCTTCATCTTGCACAGGCTTTCAGTTTCAGACTGTGCCCAGGTCTCAGCTGCCCTTGCCAAAGGCAACATCAGGGATCTTTTAAGAGTGATTATGTGGTTCCTGTGAGGAAGGAGCCTGGGCTATTTTTTCTGCCTGATGTCTTCACGAGGATGAAAGGATGGAGCCAACAGAGAAGCATCAGGATGATGCCCATGGGCTGTTCTGGACACAGTGTTCGGCTCAGAGTTTCCTGGCTCACTGCTCTGCCCTCTTCAACAGACAAGACAAGCAGGAGTTCAAAGCAGCATGGACAAAGCCAAAATCACCAGGGGGGAATGTCCAAGCAAGAACTGTCCTCTGACTTTTCCAGAGGGAAAATGTTGCTGCTTAAATGGGTGATGAGCAGAAATGTTGCCACTAAAAAAATAACTTTATAAGTCTAAGGAATTAGATTTGTTTCATAGTTTACATTTAAATGAAGAAGAGCAAATTGTGCTGCAGAAATGAAATGAGAACACACCTCTGACTGGAGAAAGGCTCCTTAGAGACATCAACTTTATGCCGGAAATTTGGTTCACGATAAGAGATTTGAGACTGCAAAATTAATATGCAGGTTTGGAGAGTTAAAGGAATCTGAGGTCCTAGTGGGAGCTGGAAATGGCAATTCAGCTAAAGGCTGGTAGGAGAGCCCTTAAAACTAGAAATGAGAATTTGGAGAATACAGAATATAATCAGCTGTGTCTGTTCAAAGGCTGAAAACCTGTCAGAGTCTGTTGCACTGATAGGGATCAGATGCAGAGGAACTGGAATTCAGGGAGATGGAAAGCAAATTGTCTAAATAAAAAGCAGCCCTAAATGTAAGTATAGAGATAGCAAAGGAAAGGCAAAATTTCGAAAGGCAAAATTTATGATAGAAAACAGACCATACGCACGGCTTCACATACAGGAACAGGCTGAGAGTTGGGATTGTCCAGCCTAGAGAAGAGAAGGCTCTGGGGAGACCTTAGGGCAGCCTCCCAGTACTGAAAGGGGCTCCAGGAAAGATGATAAGGGCTCTTTATCGGGGCATATGGGGATAGGATGAGTGGGAATGGTTTTAAGCTGAAAGAGGGGAGATTTAGATGAGATTTTAGAAAGAAATATTTTCTTGTGAGGGTGGGGAAGCCCTGGCCCAAGTTGCCCAGGGAAGTGGTGACTGCCCCATCCTTGGAGGTGTTTGAGGCCAGGCTGGATGAGGCTTTGAGCCCCCTGATCCAGTGGGAGGTGTCTCTGCCCATGGCAGGGGGTGGAACTGGATGGGCTTTAAGGTCCATTTCCACCTAAACCATTCCATAATTCTATGAAAACTTTAGTGTAGAGATGCTCCACTGAACAGTAAGATTCTGGTCCTGAAAAGTGTGCTGGTTAGTGGTTTGATGGAAAGGAAAACAAATTTTCCCAGAAGAATTAATGTAATAGAGCAATTGAAATGCGCAGGGACATTATCCTGCAGCTTAAAATAATTTCCACCCAAACCCCATTCCTGAACAAAGGCATGAGATGATAGTGTTGGTGTGATACTTAAATAACATAATATTGCATTGCTTAAAATGTTGTGCTGCAGACAACTGTATTTTAGGTATTTTATACAACTATGCAACAACTGTATTGTACGTATTTTAATGCAAACAAATGTAATACTAGAAAAAAATTCTATTTACAAAAATAATTTGGTGACATGAGGGTGAAGGGCAGACAAACAGTCTAATAACAACAGTTGACTGAGTAGGGTATCAAATGATTGACAGTGAATCTGAAAAGCATTGGGTAGATAAGTGATGGAGAGTAGTGTATTACTGTGCTTTTAAAGAGCTTCTGCCTCTTTCAGGAGAAATGTGAAAACTTGTAGCATGTCAAAAAACAGACAAAAGAGCAGAGGTTAATGTTGTAAATGTAAATATAAGAAATCTGTAGGGTTTTGATTTGAAGTGGCATAGATTCATTTGCTTATGCTGTTAGAGAATGCATGTTAGTACTGGGTTAGAAACACAGATCCTGGAGATTCACCTAAACATCATGAAAAATCCTTAAAAGCGAGAGGACTGCATGGTTTGCTTGAGTAGCAAAAACCTGCGTCTTCTTTCCCACTATGTAGGAGGTCTCTCTCGTCTCCCATAACCACTGAACTCTACACATGGAAGTCATTCTCAATGTAAACTCATGGCCTTCACAGCCTTAGAATAATGCATATATGATGTTAAAATGTAGGTAAAAAGAGCAGCAGCCCATAGAGCAGTTGGTCCTCACTCCAGTGAGATAGGTACTAGACAAGGGTAGATCTCTACATCTCAACGCTGGCTGTCCTGGGGGAGGCTGGAAGTCCATCGAGCCCAGGATTCTGTCTCCAAGCATGGTGATAAGTGGTGTCTAGGGAAGAGTGGGAGAACAGGGAGTGTGTATGGGGTCCTGCTTCCAAGTCTGGAGGTGTGGTTTCCATGTATAGACTTCAATGGGTGGGGGAACCGAGAGACACCTCTTACGTGGGGGAAAGGAAGAGGTGGCTTTTCACTACTCAAGTAAATGGAAAAACCCAGGCTGTGGAGGACTTGGAGAAGCAGGCAACATTCAGGCTGGGCATTTTCTTGGACATGGAGACAGACATGTTTCAAAATTTCCATGCTACAGGTTTTCAAATTCCTCCTGAAAGCAATGGAGCACAGTAGTGTCCCACTCTCCATCACTTACCCAATGGTTTGCAGATTTGCAGGCTATAGTGAAAGTTTTCTCCTGCCTGTGTCCTAAGAGCTCTTGCAACAGGAGGGTACAGCAGCAGAGCTCTGTACGACTCACTTTAGGAGATTCAGAGTTGTGTTGGCAAAACTGTAAGTTAGCCCAGAAAATTGTCCAGACTTGTTTTGAAGAGCAGCTGTAAGTAATTTGAAGTCCCAAGCACCATCACTGGCTGGCTGGAGAAGGGATTGAGAGCAACCCTGAGGAGAAGGACTTGGGGTGCTGGGGGAGGAGAAGCTCCACATGAGCTGGGAATGTGTGCTCACAGCCCAGAAAGCCAAACATATCCTGGGCTGTATCCAAAGCAGTGGGACCAGCAGGGTGAGCGAGGGGATTCTGTCCCTCTGCTCCACTCTGGTGAGACCTCACCTGGAGCCCTGCCTTCAGTTCCGGAGTTCTCAGCACAGGAAGGACCTGGATCTATTGTGGGTCCAGAGGAGGCCATGAGGATGATCCGGGGGCTGGAGCACTTCCCATGTCGAAGGCTGGGAGAGTTGGGGTTGTTCAGCCTGGAGAAGAGAAGGCTCTGGGGAGACCTTAGAGCAGCTCCCAGGACTGAAAGGGGCTCCAGGAAAGCTGGGGAGGGGCTCTTTGTCAGGGAGTGCAGGGACAGGATGAGAGGAACAGTTTGAAGCTGAAAAGGGGAGATTTAGGTTAGATATTAGGAAGAAATTCTTTATTGTGAGGGTGGTTATTGGATGCAGCATGTTTCCTGATGGGCTTTTGGGCATCAGGACATCATGCAAGAAAGGATGCACTGCCATGCTGGTGTCACGAGTCTTTTGGGAGCAAGGTCTTAGACGGGGAACTTAGAAGGTCAAGGGGAACTTGGTGTATGGCTCCACAAACAGCAGCGGCAGTGGTGCTCCCATTCTTACCAACCCCTCAGGTAGACGGCACTGCCTCTACGCCAGCCCTGCTCCTGCGTTCCCTCTGAGTGCGAAGAAGTTGCTAAGCAACCTCAATCCATCTAGCAGCCAGCAGGATCACCTCCATGAGGATACTGTGGTGTGGACACTTGGGTACCATTTTGCACTGCAGCAGGGATTGCACCTGGGAAAGGCCCATCCTTACGCTTTCGGCCAAGAGCAGCCCCAGGTGTGTCCACAACTTTGCTCAAATGCACAGCTGTACAAATAGATAAAAGATGGACACATCTGGTCTTTATATGGAACACCTGTGCTTTTGCTCACAGCGGGTCATTTGGCCATGATGTGGATTTTCATCAGCATGAGCACTATGGGATATTTGTAGGTCATGCTCCCTGCTGACATCCAGGGTTTGGGTGTGCAGCCACGTGGAGTGATGGGGAGTGCATAACGCAGGTCATTCAGGGACAAGGGGGTACTGGAGAGGGGTTTTGCTTGGCTCCCTGCAACCCCCCCCCATGGTCTGTTCTCGTGAGCCGATGGACCTCACCTGACTTAGCTGAGGTGTAAGTTGAATCCATCCACGCTTTTCAGCTTTAGCATCCTAAACATGGGGCTGACCTGGCAAGTCTTCATTGCTGAGGCTTTTTTTTCTCCATAGAAAGAAAAAAGCTTGACTAAAGGGATGTAGTCATGGCTATTCATGACAGGTTGCTTTAAAACTAGCAAACTGCTGCTGTGTTGCTCTCTTTAGAAAAAAAATCATAGAATGATTTGGGTAGCAAGGGACCTTAAAGCCCATCCAGTTCCAACCCTCCTGCCATGGGCAGGGACACCTCCCACTGGATCAGGTTGCTCAAAGCCCCATCCAATCTGGCCTCGAACACCTCCAGGGATGGAGCTTCCATAGCTTCTGGGGGCATCCTGTGCCAGTGTCTCACCACCCTCATCGTGAAGAATTTCTCCCCAATGTCTAACCTAAATCTTCCCCTTCCAATTTAAAGCCATTGCCCCTTGTCCTGTCACTCCAGGACCTTGTATGAAGTCCCTCCCCAGCTTTCCTGGCATCCCCTTCACATACTGGAAGGCTGCTCTAAAGTCTCCCTGGAGCCTTCACTCCTCCAGGCCGAACAACCCCAACTCTCTCAGCCTCTCCTCATAACAGAGTTATACAGAAGAAATCATTGTAATGCAAACACATTTGCAGAGAACTGTCTAAAATAAAGTTCTGGCCAGGACTCAGAAACCACATGAGCAGAGCTAGAGCGTGCAATGTTAATCCTGATATAAACATCCACATGGGGTCACACTGAATCAGGATGTGTTGTATATATCCTGGTCTGTTACTGCGGCGTGGACACCATCAAGGCATTGCTCAACGCCTTCTTTGCCTCGGTCTTTAACCCCAAAGAGGAAAGTGCTAGGGATACTCAGCCCCCTCAGCCGGGAGATGGTGGGAATGAAGTTCCAGCTGTTGGGGAGGACTTGGTTAGTGACCTGCTCGGCCACTTAGACACACACAAATCCATGGGGCCGGACAGGATCCTTCTGAGGGTTTTAAGGGAACTGGCAGAGGTCCTCGCCAAGCCCCTTTCCCTCATCTCCCAGCAGTCCTGGCTGACTGGGGCAGTGCCGCTTGACTGGAGACTGGCAAACATCACACCCATTTACAAGAAGGGTTGGAGGGAGGATCCAGGGAACTCCAGGCCTGTCAGTCTGACCTCAGTACCAGGAAAGGTCATGGAGCAGATTGTCTTGAGTGCTGTCACACAGCACACATGGGACAACCGGTTGATCAGGCCCAGCCAACATGGGTTCACCAAAGGCAGGTCCTGCCAGACCAATCTGATCTCCTTCTATGACAAGTTCACCCGTTTAGTGGATGAGCCATGACTTCTCTGGGCAACCTCTTTCAGCTTAAAACCATTTCCACTCATCTCGTCCCTGCACTCCCTGAAAAAGAGCCCCTTCCCAGCTTTCCTGGTGCCCCTTTCAGTACTGAAAGGCTGCTCTAAGTTCTCCTTGGAGAGTCTTCTCTTCTCCAGGCTGAGCAACCCCAGCTCTCTCAGCTTGTAAAAATGTACTCGTTTTTTTCCTGCTGCTGCCTCCTCCCAGCAGTGCAGCTTCTCCTCTGTGTTGTGGGAGGGGTATTGCTTTCTGCAAAGGCATGCACGAATATGTAACAAATGGCTGTATTGATTGCAGACAGGATGATGGTGAACCGTGTAGGCATTTTGACGTGGTTTCCTTTGTGCATTGCTTGCAGTGGTCCTTCTTCACAAGCCTCCTGCCTTCCTTCACACAGAGTTTTGACTTGCTCCTCCTTCCCAAAGGCTGCAGGGATTTTCCAAGTCCCATTCTCGGATTGAGCTTGCGGCTGTACAACACTGAACCCTCCCTCTAGTGGCTGCCGCACCAAAATGTCAAGAGATGTGCTTGGATATTTCGGCTCCGCTCAGGAATGGACAGCGGTGCCAAAATCGGATCGTCTGCCAGAGGGCCATGGTTCCTGTCAACTGGGAAGCCAAACCCATAGCACAGGCACCACTTGTGCCATGTCCTGGCTGCGTTGCATGTGGTTTGGCCACACTGCTGTGATTCCTGCTGTTCTTTGATTTAGATGGGCGATGTGCAATGCAGGATTTGTCCTTCTGAACCGGCAGAGAAGAGTGTAAATGGGAAGAGATGCGTCAGTCTTCCTGTTTGGGACTCACTGCACATGTGCTCAAGGGCATTTCTCTCTCTTGTGGGTTTCATACAGCTACCATCTTGGATACATCCACACCAGACATGCCAGGGTGAAAACTGGTTTTATTTTAAACCTCATTACAGTTCCTCTGTGTTTTGTCACCTTGCAGACATGCTGTTTCCTGCAGCATCATTCCTTGCAGCAGGAGGAACTGCAGTGAAAGCCTCCATGGCTGGTGGGAAGGGATAAGCGCTGACATGAGGACTCCCATTGACGTCTCTACTTCTCCATTACCACAAACTCAGCCAATATAACTGTAGATGCAGCTGTTCTTGGGGTTAAACAACCAAACCTGGTACCGACAATACCTAGTAGGGTTTTTTTCTGTAAAATTGGAAGATGCCATATAGATGCTGGGAAGACCAGGACTAATGCAGGGTCCAAGGCAGCATCTCCTCCTGGCTTGGGTGCAACACAGCATATTTGGCACTACCTGGTTATTTGCCTGAGTCTGTTGGTGCCTGAATGGTCCCCAAGAGGTGCGTGCAGTATCACTCATCTCAAAGAGTCATGGATACCTCAAAAACCCAGGATAATATAAACACTCTTAAACCTTCTGTTGGTGATTTTAACAAAACCCATCCGGACTGAACAGAGCAATCAGTCCTGGTATCCATCCACAAAACTACTTTCCCAACAAGCAGAATGTGTGGCTGTGCCGATAAATGCCACAACTGATTTCCGACTACTGAAAACTTCAGTTGTAGTTGTCTTTTATGATCATTGATCTTCCCTGGATTATTTCACTTCTAATCTTGGTCTGAGGGCTGTTCCCCTGGCTAATTAGAGGGCAATCATTTTAACTACTGACCACATTTTTTCAGCAGTCATCACATTATTTGGCATTTCACTCAGGTTGACTATTAAAATAAACTGAACAGCTTCCCAGTTATTGCTGACTCTCAGGCACCAGCACAAGGCTGTGCTGCAAGGAACACATAGATTTAAAAAAAAAATTACCTGCTTCCTTTTTTCCGATGATGAGAGATTTCTCTGTTTAGAATCAGGAAAAAAATTAGGTGCAAAATGAACCAAACTTCTGTGCTTTGGGTACCTCTGCCTTGCTCAGGAGCAGGTAGGGCAAAGCCCATATTCCGATTCCCTTAAAGCTACCTCTGTACTAGTTAGTTATCAACCAATAAACTAAGCAGTCCCAGCATGAAATTATTAAACTTTCTCCCCTCCCCTTCCAAATGTCTATTGGGAACAAATCCATGCCCATGCTGCCCCATCCCTGCATGGGAACAGGTTTTTGCTGTCTCTGTGAAAAGGAGTTTCTTTTGATTTCCTTTCTGCTGCTGCTTGAGGAGCCTTTATTGCATCTCCCAGCCTTTCCCTGCTGTGTTAGTGACTGGAAACTTAAAAAAGCAAAATAGAGAAGTAGAGATCCTCCCTTGAATCCAGGAGCTGGGGCTTTGAGGTTGCACATATGTCATGGTCCTGTCCTTGCAAAGCCTTTGGAGATGTCTCTGAGAGTGAAGGAGAATACTTTGGCTTCTACACATGACACAGGGTAACAGCGGAATGAGAGTCATGATTTCTTTCTGGCTCTGTGAATATTTGATTGGATGAGACTTTGAGTAACCTGATCCAGTGGGAGGTGTCCCTGCCCCTAGCAGAGGAATTGGAACTGGATGATCCTTACGGTCCCTTCCAACCTAAACTATTCTATGAATGTTTCCTTATGTGCTGGTGCATGGATGTCTATTACATGATATATATATATATATATATATATATATATATATATAATTGTGTATGTTATAGCAGGTGTTATAATATCTGCTCCAGGCTGGGATGAGGTGAGGCACAAGGTGTTTGGGATGTGAGAGAAAACACAAATATAAAAAAAATCCAGATTAACTCTGAAAATCTTTATCTTACTACTGAGATATGTTGGTAACAACACATTTGCTACCTTGTCAAGCTCATGGAGGAACCCCAGTGCCTTCTTTCATGCTTTCCATCACCAGGGATGCAAATATCACCCAACACTGGCTACATCAAGAGGTGGGTTACTTCCCTGTGCCGTGAGCAGGAAAGTCTGCATTTATAGGCAGCAGATCTAGGCAGTAATTAGGCCATAGGATAATTTTATCTTACGCGCGGACTGCCGAGCACTGTTAGAGGGGAGCAGGAGATCTTCATCTGAAGGGAATCAGATGCATCACTCCTCAGATGGAGAAGATGCCAGCTGGGTGTGTCTGTCGTCAGTCTCTACTTGCTTGTCCCCCTTGAAGGTCATCAAGAATGTATAACGGGTACAGAATAGCTCCTTTTATGCCATGTGAGATATTTATATAGATAAAGGCTGCCGGTCGCTGGGAAGCTGCCCAAGACTTTAATGGTTTAATTGCTGTTTCCTGTATGTTCCACTCTCTGTTGTTCATCACAGATGACAATTGTGGTTTCATGTCTGTGGGGCTGGGCTACGTCTGCCTGGGAATCTTGCCTTCTTGTGCAATTACTGCTCCTGCATAGTTCTGCCGCTCTGGATATGTCCTTGAAGTTTCCCCCCAATTAAGCTCATCCATATGGGCTGTATTTCCTAATGGGAACTCCTACAAGATGATGTTGGTCCCTTTTATATCCTGAGGCATGAGTGAAGGATGGAGCACAGATTTGGGCATCCTTGCAATAACCCATAAAACACGCTGTGCTTGATGGGGTGAGAGCAGCATGGACTCGATGCATGACAAAAACCAGGGGAGGACTGGAAAATGAGCACATTTTGGGTACCCTGGTACTCACTGGTGGTGCCACAAAGCTGCATTAGTGTAAAACAGGGCACAATTAGACCTTTTAAGATTTGTATGCGCTAGCAGATAAATACACCATTTGCTCCACCCTGATATTGATCCTGAAATAAAACCATGCCTCCCTCTGCTCCCATTTCCATTATCTCCAGCCTCAAACACCCAGGAATCACAGCCAGAAACCCCTAGATCGCAAAATTGGTTTGAAGTTTTTGATCGTATTTTTAGTGCTCTTTCTAATGTGCTTTGAATTTGCCTCCTGGTTTTTTAGCTGCTAGAGTAAACTCAGCTCATCCCTCAAACCTTTTGAAAATCGAGGTTTTTTAGAAAAATCAGTTGCCTCCAGGGTCTGAGGCTTTAAGAAAAACAACATATATGTATGTATATGTATTCCTACATATATTTATACCTTCATAAAATGAGATGCATGGTAAAATTGCATGAGCTGGCAACACAACCTCGCTGTCACAAGAATCTCTTTGAAAGGTTGACAAACCACCTACGCCCAATGTGCCGTGCTTTGTCTTCCCAGGACCGAGATGAGAGGGCAAACGTTGGCTCAGCTAAATTGAGCCCTGTCAGCCCTGATCCTTCATGTCACTCGTGCACCCCCTTCCCTCCCCTTCAAACATTTAGATGCCTCCCTGAATTTGGACTGGGCTATGGCCAAGGACTGAATGTATGCTTTAAATCACAGCGGTCTCCTCTGCCATGCTTTAAAAGCTGATCCTGGGCTGAAGTCATGCCAGGATGAATTTATCAGTGATAGGAGGGAGTACATGACAAAAAATTACTATAAATCTTTCAGAGCTTTAAAAAAAAAGAAGTTTCTTCTCCCACGGGCATTTTAACAAAGCAAGTTGCCCTGGGATTGAGTTTGTGCCCACTGTGTGCCCCCGCACACGCCTCTGGTTAATTCATCTCTTGGCACTTCTTACTCCAAAGCTGCCATCAGCACTGTTGCTCCATAAATCTGGAAAAAGCTGCTGGGAAAGCGTGTGCGGGCGTTTGTGTGTGTGTGGATGGTGCCATCTCTGCTGTGGGCACTGTTGACCCCATGAGGGGCTGCTCGATAGGCTGATCTTTGAGGAAAGGCTGCAGCATCAGGACCACTGCTGGGTAATCCCAGCCTGGAGACCTGCTCTCCTGCCTGCAGTGGCATCACAGGAAGGCTCTGAGCTTTAATATTTAATGCATGAGGAGCACCGAGATGATCTTTTTATAAGTGGTGCTCTGACGCTTCATTTTTTCTTTAATTGTTGGGTTATAAGGGCTTTGGAATTAGGGACTGGGTCCCCAGGTTGGTAGGAGAGGTCTGTAGGACCAACACCTAGAGTCAGAGCTTTGATGGAACCTATTCCTCATACGGGGCACATCTCCTCATCCAGCTAGGGAGCAGTGATGGAGAGGTGGATTCCAGTTCCCTTTTTAGCAGAGTGCACTCTGGTTTTACTCAATTAGGTTTTGTTCTAGAAGAATGGGAGTCTGGAGATCTGGACTATATACTCCGTTTTGCCAGTGGTGTGCTGGGCGACAACTTTTTCCTCTCTTAAACACATCTGAAATCCTCCCTGTACCTTGCTGGATTTGACCACCAGCTTGAAGGTCTACTTGCACCATCTAACTTCAGTGGATTAAACCCAAGGCCTGTCCCTTTTACCTCTTCAGAGACTGTATTGCCCTTTCTTCTCTGCTGATTTTCATCTTGCTAATTTTAAAAGAGGAAGTCCTTGAATAAAATACAGCACATCTGGATCAGTGGATTTTGACCCCTGGCTCACGGAGGGCTGCTGCTCTGGACTAGGCTGCAAGCCAGTCCTTGTTATATAGACATTTTCAACACTGTGCACATGAGGCAAGAAAGCAAGAAAGGAGAACTAAGGGTTCATTTTACGGATATTCCAGATGTCACCTGTCTTTTCTTTTGACTGCAAGTGATGGCAATGCTACACAAAGAGCATTTGGGATTTTAATCTTAATTTACAGGTTAACTAAGTTCATGGTGTGAGACCTCTGGATGCCACTCGGTCCAGCCTCAGAAGCTTTGCTGGTCCTTAGGTAATTTTAAAATAATTTAGTGGTTTTGTCAAGAACAGTGGGAAATACTGGGCTCTAACCCATCCCCTTGTCCCAAGTATTTTTTTATTGTTGTTCTTGACACATGTTTTTCTACCTTAGCAGAAACAACTACCTGAAAGAAGGTTGTAGAGAGGTGAGTGCTGGTCTCTTCTCTGAAGTAGCAAGGAATAGGATGAGAGGAAATGGCCTCAAGTTGGACCGGGGAAGGTTTAGATTGAATATTGGGAATAGTTTCTTCACTTAAAGAGTGGTGAAGCCCTGGCAGAGACTGCCCAGGGCAATAGTGGAGTCCCCAACCCTGGAGGTGTTAAAAAATGTGTAGATGTGGCACTTTGGGACATGGTTTAGTAGGCACAGTGGTTTGGGGTTGATGGCTGCACTTGTTGATCTTAGAGGTCTTTTCCAACCTTAATGATTCCTTGATTCTGTGATTAAATCCTCCTAGGAGCAGAGAATTCACCCTGGCTGCAGGCAATCCCACAGTAAAATAACCTCCTGAGAGCAAACTTTCCTGGTAGCAGAATAAGAAAAACTCACAGTATCTACTGAATCAGAAAACATTTATTTTACTGACTGTCTTGGTGACTGAGCCTTGGGTTTGTCTGAGCTGTCGATATCCTTGACTCTGTGCTAAGGAGGGCAGCTTGAAGAGGATGCTGCACTGGGGAGTGTATGTGAAACAGAATCATTGAATGGTTTGGGTTGGAAGGGACCTTGAAGATCACCCAGATTCAACCCTCCCCTGCCATAGGCAGGGATGCCTCCTGCTAGACCGGGCTGCTTAAGACTGCATCCGACCTGGCCTTGAACACTTCCAGCGGTGGGGCAGCCACAACTTGGAGAAGGGATGGAGAAGTAAATTCAGGTCCCTTGCAGGTACAGAGATAATCACTGCTATACGGCCCTGTCCCACTGTGTATCACATCCCATCACATCACCCCATGTTAAACAACCCAGGGCATTTGCCTTCTCTCCACGAAAATTTGATCAGCTAGAGTCCTCGTTATATGGCAGAACTCAGAGTAGTAGGGGAAAGGAGAAGAAAATGCAATAGAACAGGCCACGATATAGTGCTATCTATAAATATTTTACCAGGAAAGGTATGCAACTGGTATTTTGAACAAATCCCCAGCCACGGTTTTAATAAAGTGCCTTTAGCATGCCACTCTGCCGTGTTTAAATCTAATTCCAGTTGTCAGTCAAATCGCTGTATGTTATTAACCTATGGGCATAATTGCCTATTCCAAGTCTGCAGCTCTAAGAGGCTTTATGTATGATTGTAATAAATGAAATAACTTTTATGATTCCAACTCACAGTTGAACACATTGACATTGAAAATTACACATGCATACGCATTACTTTTGTCTTTCCCTATACAAGATATTATCGGTGCGACTACGACTGCAGAGGAAGATCCGTGTTAGCAGGGAAATGACTGAGCTTTGCATTACCTCATCTCTACAGCTGGTGCCACATGGAAACATATTAACCCACCTTGGTTTAAAATAAAAAGCCTCCATCCAAACAAGCAAACATTCATAAAATTGCCACTGTGGAGAAATTCTCATATGTTGCCATGGCCAAAATGATTTATATCAGATTTAGGCATTGATGGCTGCTGTCCTTCCAAACCCAGCCTCCTCCCTCTCTCCCACCATGTCATATTTTGTGCCTGAAGCAATGCCGAAGAGGAGCTTGGTCTGTTGGTTTATCTTTTATTTGTCACCACTGGGGCAAGGTGAACGTGAAATGCGAAGGGCAAAGGCAGTGTTTTCCAGCCTTTTTGTGCTGCCAAAAACCACAGAACAAGTGGGAGGGCAGTGAACCACCAAAGGATGGAGGTGCTTTGACAGCAGGTCCTGAAAAGCATCAGCTCAGCCTCTCTTGGATGTTACCAGATTTTACAAAAGTTTATGCCCCCTTCTCCAAGTAGTAGTCTCTGCTGGGAGCACCTCACTTGGCTGTGCTGGGTCTCTTGGCCTCAATTGCTTGCCCAAACCTTCTTATATTTATGGACTGGGGGCTGGTGAATGTCTCTGTTCATTACAGCCATCTGAAAGACACGTGGACAGTCTCTGCTGGCCTGCTTCCCGGATGGGCAGAGAGATGGGTAGTTCTGGGAGGTGGCTTGTCTCACAGAGGAGAGGTGGCTGTTGGTCAGCAATGACATTCGCACGATGAGATTAACCGGCATGAGAGGACCTTTGGGCAGCTGAGACAGAATCACAGAAAGGTTTGGGTTGGAAGGGACCTTAAAGCCCATCCAGTTCCAACCCCCTGCCGCTGGCAGGGACACCTCCCACTGGATCAGGGGGCTCAAAGCCTTGTCCAACCTGGTCTTGAACATGAGGCATTTTGAAGGGTGAATTTCAGCTCTGCAACTCCTCTACCTCCCTAGCCTAAAGGCTGCTGAAGAGAGGCTGGGACATTTGGAAAACACTCACTGAGGACCAGACTCTGCTTAAAATACCACAAGTTATACAAGGAGCACTCTCCACTGAGCCTTCAGCCCATCCCCAGCTCCCTAAGCACCCTCGAGAGAGAGAGCAAGAGGGGCATAAATCCTCTAGTCAGGATGCTCAGAGCTTGCTTTGGGTTTGGGGAGGGGTTTTGCTGTTGGCCACCTCTAGCAACCAACTGCTGGGGCCTTTTATCTTATTGCTATCCTGCACTTTTGCTGAAATAGTCCCAAAACACCTTAAAAGAAGCCCTTCTCATTTGGAAACACGGTGTCCTTGAAGCAGGACAGGAAGGAATCAGGGTTATGGTTATGTGACTTGTAGGGCTGGGACCAGCTCATGTCCTAAAATCAGGATGTTTGCACTGAACGATATGATGGGCATTTTAGGGATCAAGGTTTCTGGGGCCAGAGCGCTGTGTTTGTGTAACATGATGTATAGGTTCACATGAGGAGTGTGTGATACCGTTCAAATCTTTCCCAGCATTGGTAGCGATTCAAGAACTGTTGATTTCCCTGGTTATCACATTACTGCTAAACTTTTGGATGAGAATCCAGGTCTGAATGCTCTGCGCCGTTTCAAGTCCTCTTACCAAACTCTTGCCCTCCAATGTATCTGATCTTGTTGAGGAGGTCAGGATTTGCCCCTCCAACTGCAGCTCAATAAGAGCCATAACAATCCCTCTCCTTTATTTGCCTCGGCATACAGGACCTCTCACTTCCAAGCAGTCCCATTCCCACCTTGGGGCTCAGCCCTGGCTCTCTTTCCCCTTTGTGCAGTGGTTTTTCGCTCTGACCCTTGGCTGCAGAGCAAAGCGTGCTGAAAGCGCTATAGGTACCACAGTAGCATCCCCGCCTCATAATTGCAACATGACTTGGGGACCATGTGCACGCACAACTATGTAAGTGCCATGGTAACGGCGCATCCTCCATCATCACAAGCTGCCTTCCAGCTCTGGGGCAGCAGAGGATGTGAGTTGCCTCTCCTCCCAGCCTCTTCGCCAGGCAAAGCTCATCGGCTTTGCTCATTTGGTTGCTCATCGCCCGCAGCCTTGGAGCAAACCCGGTCACACTGAGCATCTCAGCAGAGCTGATCCGTTGGGTCCCCACGGTCTTTAAGCGCAGCTCCTGACTGGAATTAATCTAATTACTGGTCCAGTTCTGGATATTTTGGGTGATGGGAAAAATATATTTTGAGGGGCTGCTTTGAGATTTCTTAATAGGAGAAACGGGATGGACCTAAGGTGCGCAAGCATCAATAAAATGCCATCCCCGCTCCTCGGGGTGCTCAGTTCAGCTTCCCCATTTGACCCCTTAATTTCTGGCAGTGATGTCAGAGAAATCCCTGTGTGCAGTCTTGCTGGCGGTCTAAATTTAGAGCGTTTGAGATGATTTGTGACTCTGTTGCTGGGGGAAGGCAGGGAAGAAGGGTGTCGGGGTATGACATGTGAGTCCTGTGTTGTTGAGTCTTATTTGGGCTTTGAAGATGGTGAAGTAGTGTGTGGAGATGACAGTGCTGTCAAGGAAGAGCAGAAGGGAAGGAAAAAATGAGAATCTTGGTCCTTTTCATAGTCTAAGCAATTTAATCGAGCTCATTGCTTAGTCAAGACATTAAGAGAGGATTTTCCTCTGGAATCCTGATTAGATTTCCCAATAAGACGCCCACTTTGACTGCTGCTGCTAGGAGATGTGTTGGATTGCTGTCGAAGGAGGCACGCAGCATAAAAATAAACTGAAAAAAGGGAGCTGGGTGCTGCAGGGATGTGGAGGAAAAGACCTTTCCACCTGGAACCCATCATCCTTCATGGGCCTGGGTGAATAGCAGAGCTGGACAGGGCTGAGACTCGACAGTGAGCCGGGAAATGAGAGTAATAGACAGATTTCCCACATCTCCCATTCTGCCTCCCAACCAGAGCCAGAGCATCTCCAGTCAAACCAGCGCTGCAGTCGCGAGCGAATCGATCGGGGGTGGATGTGGGCGGGGAGAAATAAAAATGGCATAAAATTGCAGATGGAAGAAGCTGTGCATCCTGCTTCTCTGCTCTATCCATCCCTTTCCTCTCCCCGCATCGTGGGTACCCCAGGGTCCCTCTCCCCAGCCTCGTTGGCCCCTTCCAGCGCGCGACCTTGAGGCCAGATGCTTGAAGGTTATGTGGGGGCATTGCTGTGTTAATCAAACGTTTGCCCAAGCTGCTTAATGTCCCCTCTATAATCCAACAGGGGATGGAGCCTGGCAGGTTTCTAGCCAGTATGTTTACATCGGACTGCGGGTGGAGGGAGGAAGGAGGGGACGAGGACCAGGGGGAGCTGACGTGCTTGGAATAAAATTGTGCCACCTCCTCCTCCATCCCTCAGCAAAATAATCACACGCATCTGTCCACCCCCCTGCGCCATTTCCCTACCCAAAGTGTCCACCCAGAAGAGGAGGGGCCGTGCTGCAGCTCATCTCATGGGGGCAAAGGTCTCGGAGAAAACCCTGGCCTGATTTATTCAGAGCATAGCAATATTTCTTGGGATTAATATTAATAAGAGCCTCCTGCCCCCTCCTCTTCATCCCCCTGAGCCGAGCCTGAGGGAGGCAGCTGAGCTCCGGCAGGATACCAGGCCTCCTGCCTTCGGGTGCGAGGTGATGGCATCTCTTCATCCCAGACGTTTTGCAAGAAATAAATGGGTTGTTTATTTATTTGGGGTTATTTAGATCTTGTTTCTCTCTCTTGTGCCGCAGCTCATTAATGGAAAAAGCTGTTTCGCTGTCTTTCCGGGTGAGGGCTGTGTGCTGTGGGGCCAGCGGTGCTGCAGAGGGATACTCGGTGCAGAGGGATGCTCGGCGCATAGTGCAGCGGGGCAGAGATCTGCCTGCGGGGCTGGAGGTGATCCCGAATAGAAGGGTCCCCAAATCTCTTTCTTTTCCCCCTTTTTATTCATTTAACAGGAGCCCTCTGGCAGTTCAAGCTCTCCTGGAGGTCCAGGATGCGAAGACGCCCACCCAGGGTTGAGCAGGTGACTGTGGGCTGCCAAATTGAAAGGCTGAAGTTTTTATTTTGGGGTGGCTTTTAATATTCATCCCCCACCTGGTGCTGAGTGCGGGTCCTTCAAGGGGGGTCCTGCCCCTGCCGCTGGAAAGAGACGGGCAAGAAATCTCCACGAACAAAGGAGAAGATGCGGGAGCCCGCAGCGAAAGAGCTTTATTGGCACGGCACGACCCGACGGGTTCCTTGCGGCATCCGCATCAGCTGGGATGCAAGCCCAGGGAGGGCTGTCCCAAAATACCTGCAGCACCCCGGGGAAGGGTGCAAAGAAGCATCCCAGGGGCCCTGAGCCGCTGTCAATGATCCTGCAGGCATCATCCCATAGGTGAGGGTCTACGCGTAGAGCTGTAAAGAGAGACGGACCCCCCCGCGCCATCGTAAAGGTGTCCCCAACCCGGGTGCAGCTCTGCAGCCGCCCCGAGGGCTTGGGGACCATCCCCTCCAGTAAGGCCCATCCTTGCCCAGTGCGAGGCACCTGCTGGGAGCACCAGGCCGGCCATGGGGACCAAGGGATTCCAGGGAGATGGAGGGATTCCATGGGGATGGAGGAGAGATTCCATGGGGATGGAGGGATGTGGGGCAGGTTGGCCTCCAGCTGCAAAGAGAAAGGAAGGGAGGAGGGGGGATGAGTGAAGGGCAAGGTGATCATGATGGGCTCCTAGGCACCTTTCTGGCTAAAAAGATGGAGAAAAAAAATTTAAATAGAAATGAAAGAGTGGAAAAAAAAAATAAAGAAGGGAAAAATGAAACAGGGAGGAGGTGGCGGAGCATCCCTTGCGCTGCAGGCAGCTCTGCAGGGGCACCCGCTCTGTGTTAGGCCGCGGGGTCGCAGCATCCCTGCATCCCCATCCCCTCCTGCCGCTTCTTGAATTTTATTTTATTTTCTGAATAATTCAGGTGCTGTTTCCCCCCCAACTCCCCCCTTCCTTTCCCCCACCAGCCCCCCTCCCCTGCACACACACGCCTCTCGCCGGGGCTGTGTTAGGGGTATAATGAGGCAGCCGATGGGTAATTGGGATCTTTTGTAGGGAGGATGTATGGCCGGGGCAGCTGCTGGGGGGGGGGCAGCTGGAAGGGGAGGGGGGGGACACAGCATTACCATACAAAGGGAACAAATGACATGTTTATCCCTCCCAGAGATTTACGCCCGGCCTCGCCCTGCAGACACAGCGCTCCCCCCCTTCTTCTCCCCGGCACTTTTGATTTAAATTATAAGGATTAAAGGAAAGGGGGGTGGGGTGGGGGGGGTGGGAGGTGGAGGGCAAAGACACACAACCACCGGAAAAAATACAGATAATAAAGCTTTAAAAAAATAAAGCTAAAAAGCGGATTTGCCCCAGCCGCCCCTCCGGTGACCCCAAGACCTGCCCTTGCTTTTAGCAGGGGGAGAAAAAAACCCCATCGCTCTGCGGAGTAAAGGAGAGAGAAAAGGGCAAAGCACAAAGCGGAGCAGCCCCGAGGGCAGCAGCCTTGTCACCCCCGAGTGACAGCTCCAGATTTCATTCCCGGGGTGCGTGTGCACACTGGGATCCCCCTTTCCCTTTTCTTCCCCTTTCCCTTTTCTCCCCTTTCTCCCTCTTTTTAATTTTCTCCCCCTTTTTACTTTTCTCCCCTTTCCCCCTTTCTCCTCCTATTCCTTTTTTTCCCCTTTTCTGCCCCTTTCCCCATTCTCATTTCCATTTTCTCCCCTTTCCCCTTTTCTCCCCCCCTTTTTTCCATTTCTCCCCTTTTCCTTTTTTTTCTCCTTGCCCTGTTCCCCTTTCCCCTTTTCTCCTCTATTCCATTTTCTTCCATTTTCCCTTTTCTCCCTTTCTTTCCTTTTCTCCCCTTTTCCCATTTCTCCCCCTTTCCCTTTTCCTCCCCTTTTCCGTTTTCTCTCCTTTTTCCTTTTCTCCTCTCTTTCCTCCCCCTTCCTTCTTACCTTTTGTCCTCCTTTTCCCTTCCCCCCCCCCCTTCCCATTTCCAGGGGACCCTCCCCAAAAATGCCCCCCCCCCCCCCCCCCCATCCCTCTCGCCCCATCCCCGCGCTGCGGGTGCCACCAGCGCATCCCGCGCGTCCCTCGGCCGGGCTAAAGGGAAAGGATGGAGTTGATGGGGGGTGTTGGGGGTTCCGCGGGTGCGGAGAAACCGCGGAGCCGCCTCGATGCTGGTCAGCCTCGTTCTTGGCATTCACCGCGTGCCTTAATTGTATGGACATTTAAATCAAGGTCCGCTGTGAACACGGAGAGAGGGGCCTTTCCTCGGGAGGGAAGTAACAAAAAAAAAAAAAAAAAAGGATCATAAGAGGTGGGAAATCAGTAAAAAGTAAAAATAAAGGGGGGGTGGGATGGAGGGGAGGTGGGAGAGGGGCCACCCGCAGAGCCCAGCCTTTGTTCTCCGCGCCCTTCCCATGGGCGGAGGGGGGGGAGGATAAAATCCAACCTAACCCCCCCCCTCCAAGGAAAAAATATGGATAAAATGGGATGGAGGAGAGGCTGTGGGGTGCTCCGTTACCTGCCCTCCGTCCTTGCCCGCCGCTGCCCGCTCTCTGCCGCCTTCCCCGAGCCCCGCCGCGCTGCTATAAACGGGGGGGGGGTTGGGGGGGGTCTGGAGGAGCGCAATAAACCTTCCCCCGTTCGCCTGCTGCAGTCAATCCTTTCGCTCAGATCCCAAGTGGTGCAAAAAAAAGAGGAGAGGGGCCCATCTGGCTTCTCATCAGCTTTGTCAAGTCTTGCATACGCTAAAATGCTAATGACCTAGATAGCTCATGCAAAATGCAGCAGAGAGGGAGAGGGGAGGGAGCAGCGAGGGAGGGAGGAGGGAGGGAGGGAGGGGGAAAAAGGCAGAGGGAGGGGGAGAGCCCGGGTGCATCACCCCCCCTCATCATCACCCCCTCCCATCATCATCCCCCCCTCCCCATCATCCTCTCCTCATCATCACACCCCCCATCACCATCATCCCCCCTTCCCCATCACCCCCCCCCATCATCGTCCCCCCACCTCTCCATCATCATCCTCCCCTCCCCATCATGTTCATCATCCCCCCCCCCCTCAGAATCTCCCTCCCCCCCCCAAGCCCTTTGCTGGCCAAAGCACCTTGGTAAGGTACAAGCCGGGCTTTGATTTGAAAGGTCACCCGGGTGCTATGAGGGAGGGGGGGTGAAATGGGCAAAGCCCATGGATAAACCGTCCCGGATTCACCCCCCTCCCACCCCAGCCCTCCAAGGCAGGGGTAGAAAACGAGAGGGGGGGGGGGGGGGCTCAGTTCCCATCGCATCCTCCTTCCTCCCCCGGGTCTGTATCCCCCTCTTCCCGGCCAGACCCCAAGCCCAAACCGCCCCCCCCCCAACCCCAATAAGAGGAGGGAAGGAGATACCCCCTGCGCTGGTCCCTCCGTCGGTGCAGGCGCGAAAATCCCGCGGAAGATGCTGGGTGGTGGTGGGATGCTCCCCTCTCCGCGCTATGCGGAGGAGAGTTGAAAATTATATATATATATATATATAAATAAAAAAAGAAAAGTAAAGAGGGAGGGGGGATGAAGTCAGGCCGGCAGCTGGAGGGATGCGGAGGGAGCGCGGAGAGCTGCGCGGAGAGAGGAGCTGTCAGCGGCTCCTTCTCATTTATCATTAGCCAGCCCTAATCTTGCTCGCTGTCCTCCTTCGGTGATGTTGATCCACTTTCCCTCCCTCCTCCCCCAGCCTCTCCCCCCCCCCCCCCTTTTTTTTTTTCCCGCACACCCCCTCCCCGTAAAGGATTATTCAGCCAAAAAAAAAACCAAAAAAAAAAAGAAGAAGAAATCACAGCTGCTGACTCCGTGCGCTGAAAACAAGGCGGCTGCAGCCCTCGCCCCCCAGCAGAGATGCTCCGGGTGTTGTCCGCAGCAATGCTGCCTTTTAAAACAAGGAGAGACCCGCGGGGAGAGAGCCCGCAGCCCTGCCCAGCTCCCCCCGCATCGTCCACCTGGTTAAGAAGGGGGGGAACCCCTGTCCTGGCCTCCCCCAGCCCGGCTGCAGGAGAAAGGATGCTGCAGAGCTATTGCAAATAAATAAATAAATAAATAAATAAATAATAAAGGACCAATTTTGGATGAGGCTTCACTTTCCACCCCCCCAAGCCCCCTTCCCCCCAACACTGCTGGTTTCATGGCTACGCTACTGTAATTATGAATTCTTCTTCTTGCGACTTATGTGTGCGAGGGGCTGGGGGTGGAAGCGGCTGTGTTTTGCGGCTGACATCACTGCAGTGGCGTGGAGCTGACAGCTCCCAGGGCTGCGCTCAGCCTGCAGTGGCTCCTCAGCTCTTTTTTTTTTTTGCAGGCTCTCTGCTGACAATTGTCGGGGAAGGAGGGGGGGGGGAAATAAAAAAAACCCCAAACACCACCACCCCAACAAACCCACCCCATCTCACTGTGTTCAAGGTGAATTTCAAGGAGAAGAGCGTGCTTTTTGTTTATGGTGAGGTCCTGATGGATACTGATGATGAGAAACCTGCGTTATGGCTTTCTATACATCTAAATTCAGGGATACCTCTGTATTCCCAGCATCTCCAGTAAGAAACGCAACACTATGGCTGTGTCCACATCCATATCCAGGGATATCTGCATATTCCCGGCATCTCCAATAGGAAACACATGCTATGGCTATCTGTGCATTTATAGCCAGGGATATCCCATATTCCCAGCATCACCAGTAAGAAACGCATGCTACGGTTATCTCTACATCCAGGGATATCTGTACGTTCCCAACATCACCAGTAAGAAACGCACACTATGGCTATCTATACATCTAAATCCAGGGATAGCTCTCTGTTCCCAGCAAGATCTGTCCTTACTGAGGACCCTGTTGGACCACGTAACCTTGCCAGGGCGCTGCGCAGCATAACCCAGGCTAAACCCCCAGCTGGAGCAGGCTCTGAAGGCAGGAAATCCTTTATTACTCGCCGGGTGATTTCGTATCAAGGGCATGTGCCCACTCCTGGGATCCCTGTGCACAAGCCGCGGCTACCGTGCTGTTGAGATCATTTCAGCTCCGTCTCGCGCCGCATCGCACGTATATTCCTTCCCATTGCATGAAGACAAATAAATAGATGCTGCTTCCCCCACCCCCCCCAGTCAAGGCCTAGAAGTAGCTGAGAAAAAAACCCTGCATGGAAGCATGATCGCATGGTTCGTACGCCAAGCACAGACCGTGTGTGTGCATATGTGTGTGTTCAGAGACGGACGTGAGCAGCCGGCTCGGAATAAGCACAAGGGCCCTGTGCACGTTGGGTTCCCCCTCCCCGATGTGTCTGAACTCTTCGTGCCGAGCCGGCTGAGAGCCACAGCCCTTTCTTCACGGTGCTGTTTAACACTGGTACCATTTTGCTTCCGTTGCGTTAATGATATTTCATCTAATGCACCAACCTGGAGGAGTTTTCAAGGAAATACTGGAAATCAGATATCAAAAATTGTTTGGGAGAGTCATCAGCTCAGGCACAAAAGTCCCCCCGCCAGCCCTTTCTAATGCCACCCTCCAAAAAACTCCAGATGTCATAATGTTATTTGCTTAAAAAAAGCAAACCCTATTAACCCCGACTGAGCAACTTCTCATCTACCTCCTTGAAACTGTTTGCAATTCAAATAAGGAATCGTATAGCACAGATTTTAAAGGTCTCGCTGACAGAAGCCAACAGCCAGAGCATCCCTCTGAGACCGCCGCGCTTCCAGCCGCAGCTGGAGCCACGGGCCGCGTGAGCAGCAGCCCCTGCCCGGCAGGCAGCTGCCCGATGGGGACCGCAGCGGCGTCACGTTCTTTATCTCCTCCTTGGCTTTCTGTCCCGGAGATTTATGGAGAGCTGAAAATAAATACGCATGTTTCACAGGAGGTGAGGTGGTTGGAGGTGAAAAGTTGTAATTTCAGTATCCTTCCAAAATTACTTTTATATATTTTTTAATAAGTAACAGTGCTTTATCCCTCTGTAACACCTTCCTTTGGAGGATCCCAAAGTGCTTGGGGAATCTGCGTGAGCACCTATCCAAAGTAGCCGTTTGAAGGAAGTAAATGCAAATCCCCTTTTTTCCAAGTGGGGAAACTGAGAACCAAGGGGCCCCAAGGCTATTTTGCTGCCCATGCTTCACAGTTCTGAATGGAAGTGAGACGAACGACACATTAGGAAGAAATTCTTCACTATGAGGGTGTGAGAGACTGGCACAGGTTGCTTAGGGAGGTTGTGGCTGCCCCATCTGTGGAGGTGTTCAAGGTCAGGTTGGACGGAGTCTTGAGCAGCCTGGTCTAGTTGGGGGTGTCCCTGCCCATGGCAGAAGGTTTGGAACTGGATGATCTTTAAGGTCCCTTCCAACCCAAACCATTCTATGATTCTATGATTCTGTGCCCACAGAGCCAAGCTGTGGAGATGAAGCCACTGGAAACCATGGGTGTAGCTGGAGATGCAAACGCAGACCAGGGCTTGCATTGCCCTCAGCACTGGGCAAAAGGTCTTTTCAAAATGGATTTTCAGCCTCAATTTCAGCCTGCTTGCTCAGGGGCCGGATGCCACATTATAAACCTTGATTAACACTCGAGGGGATCTTTCAGGATCTTTTCTAGTTCACACTCTAGCCCACTCCCCATCATGTTTCCTGGGGGTATTTAAAGCCCACTCCAACGTACTTGGAAATATATTATGCTCCCTTAAAAACATAAATCCTCAGACTTAACCAATGATCCAGCCCCTCCCTCTGCACTATTAGCACATTAAGAAATTAAACGATAAAACTCCTAAAGATCCGATTGACCAGACTCGCGCCACTCCATATGGCACGGCATATGTGTCCGGCCCTCCTGTGCGCCCCGTTCGGGATCGCCTGGATGCGCATTCAAGCAGGCTGGGATGGGAAAAGGATTTCAAGGCAAATTCGGATGGGTTGAGAGTCACTTGGTTCTTGTTTGTTTTTTTTTCTTCACAACATTTCACTTCTCTGCTCCACCTCCAGCGCTGGAGGAAAAACTGTAGAGGTGATGTATGCCCCTAAATAAGGATGCAGAGCTTTGCTTTGCTGGAGGAGGTCAGGTGAGGCTATTTAACACTTTGCGAGGCAGCTGCTAAAAGAGCCCTAAACCCCAAAGCTCCATCCTCACAATCAGCTTAATCAGCTGGAGCCAATGGCAGAGGTGGCTCTGGAGGAGTGGGTCCCTGTGGGTGGGTGCCGTGCACCCAACTGAAGGGAAAACTCCCGTTTCTGTCCTACTTGCGCCACGATAAATCACATTGCAACAAACAATAGGCTCTGGGCCTCAATAGGAGCTTTCCCAGAGAGACGATGGCAGGATTTCTAAAAGTATTTATAAGCTTTTTCACTGCTTTGGTGAAATTTAAACCCACTGCTGTATTTTTTTTTCTGGGGCTCACCTGAGTTTCTGGGTGCTGGGAGGTGCCAGGTGGGAACGATTGCGGAGTCAGAGCTGGCAGCACCTTGCTGGGTTCTGCCTCGAGCCCGGCACTGCGGGGACCGACAGACAGAGCCTGTACCAAAAAACTTTAACCACGACCTAAACCAGCTTAGCGGGGATAGACATGAAGGAATGGATTAACCCCCCTCACCCCCAACCAGGAGTAACAAATCCCATTAACTCCCCATCCCTGGGAGGGGAGACTCCACATCTACTGGTCCCTGAAATAAGGACCCGTCACATTTATTTAGTTATTCATTTCAACTAAAAATCCCAGCCCGTGGCAATGTCTCCTGAGGAAGCTCTGTACTGAGAATTAGCGATGACTTCTGCGGAAAGCATCGGCATCGCTGCGACGCAGCCTGACCCTGTTACTCTGCTGTGACGCCTGCGTCGGCTGCTCACCTCCTAAATAGTTAATTCCTGGAGACCGCAAGAAGGTTAAATATGTATCGGAATCAGATGCAGTCACCTATAGCTCCCCTTTCTGCAGGATTTCTCGAGGCTACGAAGGGAATCGGGAACAAAATTCAGCAAGAGGGGGGTGAAAAACCTCTCTCTGCCTGAAAAACCCGGCTTGCTCCCAAGTTGTAATTTGCTTTAAACCAGGCAAATTACTCACGGAGGTGATAGATAGGAATCACACAAAATATGGGGGGGGGGGGAGAAGAAGACCTTAGAGATAACAGCGGAAGAAAAACCCTGTTATCTATGGTAACAGTCTAGAGACAGATTTATACAGCGTATAAATAGATCAGGAGAAGGTTTCTCCATGTAGATGCTCCAGTGGTGAAGCAAGAATGTATCTTATCCTGCCTTTCAGGTTCAGTTTAATACAAAAATTCCCCATCGAGGTAGCGGTTCCTGCTTTGCAGCATGCGGCATCACGACGGCTTCCATAGGAAATGGGTCCAAACCTTCTCCCGGCATGCGGTGCCGGACACAGCCATGGGCTGTCAGCTTGGTGGTCCCCTCCCTTCCCAACGCAGTCATTTAATTTTAATTACTCCCCCAGAGCAGCCCTCTCTAAGCCCCCAAATACTATTGCTTTGTTTGTTACTGGGTTTTGTGGAGGATGAAAGCCCATGGACTAGATGCCTATTTCAAGTATTTATTCCCTTCCACAGCTTGAATATTATTTTTTTTTCATATACTGGCTGTAGAGGAAAACAAAAAAACCCACCCCAAATCTCTTGTACTCCGTGATTTATTGCTGAATTTTCCTCGAGGGGGAGGAATCATCCAAAGGTCTCCAAGCCGAGGGATAATGCATCATATTTAAGCAAATCGTATTGGAGTAAGCACAGAGGAAAGACTTACTGCTGGGCTGGAGCCTTGTTAAGCATTTTGAGAAATAGAACACGTATTTTAGAGAATAAATACTGGTGAGATCTCAAAGTTCATCTCAAATCTACCTGGACTGTTTGTGTTTGGGAGCCGCGAACCGTAACGTATCATTTGTCCCCTTCACATTTTGCGTCTCCATCATTTTATGAATATTTGCGAAGCAGATTAAAACCTTGCTTTGCTGGAATTTGCTTTTTATTTTCCAAGCTGCTCTGCTCCAGCAGCAACGGCCTTGAAATCCCCGCAGCTTCAGTTTTACGGTGCCATCTCCCAGCGTATACATTATCCTGGCTCCTATTGTTCTATAGGTCAGCGTGAGAGCCCTGAATCAGGTGAAAGCACTTTCCTGGTCCCTTTTGTGCCGTATGCTACAATATAAATGTCTGCCTAGTGTGCATTTCCCATACGCAGATTCAACTGGCGGTGAACAGCAGATGGTTCAGGTAGCGGATTTAAAAGCTGTCCTAGCCAGCCCCTAGTCCTGACCTATATCACAGGATGGATGCCAGGCATACCTCTGCTTTCCCTACGCCGATCATATATCCTTGGATTCCACCCACCATCAGCTGGCAAATAAAAAAAAAACAGAAAGAAAAGAGAAAAAAAAAAAAGCAATACCTTCATGACTGATATTTACACAAGTAAATATTTTTTATGTATATACAGCCAGTATGAAATGATTTTTAATGAATTATCTGTGAGCGAAAACAGTTCTGTAAATCAGCAGGGCTGCAGGCAATTTTTACCATATGTCGGCTTGCATTTGTATCACTGAATTTGTTTTTTTGTGAGGACAAAATATCTGTTTTTCTTTCATTGCTTATGTGCTAGAATTAGGCTCTACATAACTCAATGCATTTAAGCGAGGATATTGTCTGGTTTTATTGGACTATTATTAATGCAAAGGCAAACGCATCCTATACCGCACTGCACACCCAGAGAGCAAGGCAGGCAGCAAGAGCTGCACGTTAGCAGGGAGAAGCCTGAATGATATTAAAAACCTCCCTTTTTTTTCCCCTCATAAAGCTCCTTTCAAGCCTTTCTCCGGGAGGTTTCGTAGAGTAAATCAGCAACTTGCACAGCACAAAAAAAATATCTGCAAAATATAAGAGGTGCTCTGCACACATCCCTCCCTTCCCCCTCCAATCTGAATTCCTAATGGCAATAGGGATGAATTACTTAATGTATGGAGGGGTTGCTCGGGCTTAAATCACGCTCTGCAATAACGCTAAGCTTTATTATCACTGTATTTACCCATAGGAGTGTGAAGCTCATCATGTACAACAGTCGTCGGAGCCCAGAATGAGAAATCGCCACTGTAATACCCTGAAAACACAGGTTAAAACTTCTGACTGATCCAGGTTAGGAATAAATTGCTCTCCTAAATTCAGTTACAAAACCAAGATGAAAAGTAGCTGGGGATACACACACACACTCCCACCCAAAACCAAATCCAAATTGCCACGGAGATCTCTTACTCCCGTTTTATTCCTGAACTCTGAGGATTTTATTCCTGAGCTGAGGAAATGGTTCGATTCTCTTATAAAAATATTGCTGCAGTAAAAATCTAAAACCAGGTTCTCCATCATTTAGCCAGGACTAAATCGGAGCGGGGAGGGGGAGACTTCACCCAGGTTGCATTGATGCTGGGAGGGAGGAGAAGGCCTCTGGTAAGAGTGGTCCTTCCTCGCTCTGCCGCGCCATACCCCGAACAAAGAGAGGTTGCCCCTATTTGTGTTCGGATCCCGGATATCGAGCCATTTGCCGCTGACTTCAATGGGAGCAGGATGCTTTCCATTTGCCCACGGGAATATTTCTGGCGATGCTGCCTCGGGCAGGGGGGAAGGGAGAAAGGTTGAAAATGAATTTTTTTTTTTTTAGTGAGAAGAGAATAAAAATATGAAATGATAATAAAATCCTAATTCTTTCTCCTCTGTCCCCATTTTCATCCCCTCTCCCTCCCTCGCTGCGTGGCGAGGATGCAGCCATGAGACAGAAGACGGCGATTATATAATAACGTAATGCTTAGATGAAAAATGTCATAACCATTTGTCACCAAATGCCCCGTGTACCGAGATGAAGCAAACAGTATGAGACTGACAGGGCTGATGAAAAACAGCACTTAAGCTAATTTTTTTTTTTCTGCTAAACTCTGTTGTGCTCTATGCAAATATGATTGCGAAAGTGGGACATTATCAACACTTTAACGCTAGTTAACTTTCGGAGATGATACTCAGAGCAATCAACATAAACTTAGCATACAGTAACTTAAATAACAAAAATGTTTCGCGGCTCAGCGCTGGCATTTGGTTCCAGCCGGTGTAACGCCGTGTGATGGATTGCGCCGTGCCTGCGAAGGAATTAAAAATACATTGCTTCAGATCACTTGTGGCGGTAGCGAAGAGGAACTGGTTTTAAACCGGAATAACAATAATAGCAATTATCTACCAATCTGGCCTGAATCATCTCGCCCTGCTAGCAGTTATTGATTATTAATAGGATAATATTTGCACGAGCCCGCCTTAGACCGCATCCCTCATCCCGTTGGCCCCTGCGCCAGCGCACAGTGAGAATTAACCTGCTCCTGATGAATTCACAGCCCGGCAGCGGGCGCTTGCCAGCTCTTAAATTTATCAAGTTCCTCAACAGCTCTTCCCCCCCAAAAAGTCCAATTCTTAACGTCATGGTATCATGAGACAATCGCAGCTTTCCTTTCCTTTCCATATTTCGTCTGGAAAAGAAATTTCTCTTTATCCATCGGAGATGTGCATTGCAAACCTTAAAGGTCACCCTTTCAAAGAAAAGAAGAATAACCTGCAATTTGTTACTTTTAAAAGCTGGAGTATGAAAAGATGAACTGATTTACAGGAGAGGATGGGATGCGCATCTCCCTCGTTAGCATTCGCCCCATTCCCTGCAGCAACAGGGAATAATAATAATACCTTAATACCTCCCAGCTCAAAGGAGCTGGAAAAATAGGATTGAGGGTGTGAGCTCAGGGAAAAAAAAAACCCAAACCCCGCACTGCAGCTGAACCCGCAGAGAAAAGTTGAAGCTGAATTTTATGTCACGGCGTTATTGATTGGGATGTTAACAAACCCGGAGAGCGGGGAGCGGAGGGAGGTTGGATGGCAGCCAGCTGCCGCTGCCGGTCCAGGCCTGGAAGGATGCCTGCTCAGATACGGCAAAAGCCACTCCCCATCCTAGGTCTTCCCGGGGCTTCTTCGAGAACGTTAATTAAGACTCTCATGCTGAGTAAAGTACAGAGAATTAGCTCTATTTTGCATATGTAGAATTGAGGCGCGGGGAGAGAAGCACCTTAATGAGTGCGGCCCAGGGAGTCCACCGAGAATTGAGCCCCATCTTCACAGTTTGAGCCCTCCTCTTTGACCATGCCTTATCTGGTTTTCTCCTTAATCAAACCGCTGGCGAGCCTGTCTGGTTCACTAACGAAACACAACAATTCATAGCGAATATTATAGATCGGTGGAACAAATGGCACCTTTTCCAAAATCCAGGAGATATGCCAAGACACGCAGTTGAGAGAGATGAGCAAAGCACCAGTCTACTATGGGATGTCTGGCCAAGGAAACGATTATATCCAAGGAAAAGTCTTGTCTCAAGGGAAGGCTGGTTGCAGAGATGCACCAAAGTGCAGGGTTTTCCCACTTTGTGAGACTAGGGAGGGCATTTTATGGGTGAAGAAACTAAGAAGGATCCTACTGGATTTGGTGGATCAGCTCTGAATTTACACTGACCCCGCAGAGCACAGGCTAGGCTTGCTGCTGGTGGCATCACACCAGAGAGCAAAACTCCCCATTTCCATGACTTAATTTATTAAAAAAATAGTAAATTGTGCTTCAGCTCTTTGATAGAGGGGAAGAGCAAGGCTTACACATCGCCTCAGGTCTCCCTGCTCACAATGGGGTGGGAATTGCCTCTCCAAAGTCCAATTGGTTTATTTCCCAGTGCCAAGATCTGCTCTGAGATGTCTCTGAAGCTGGCAGCAGTTTGAGGGCACCAAGGCAAGGCTGAGACTGCACATGCACCCCGTGGTCACAGCTCCTCCACGTGAAAGACATGGCCTCGTGTCCAAGGAAAGAGCCTCTGATACAGGTTTATTTATTAGTAAATGCATAGCTCAATTCTACAATTCATTGTGAAGTGTCTGCATTTCTCCTCTGGACTTGGCCAGGTGGAAGGAGAGATAGGTAACAGAGTGGTCCAGATTTTCAGGTCATGAATGGGACATTTTTGGTTCATTAGCTGCCTCAGCAGCTCAGCTAGATGCTTTATTCCATTTCAGTTCCCTACATTCTGGAGACAGAGTGTCACCAAGGTGGTCACCAAAGCCAGGGTCTTGCAAGCCCCAGGGTAGCACCAAGGTGAGTTAGCAGCTCTTTCCACCTTCCCCCATGTTCCGGGTCTCCCTGGACTTCACCCACTTGCAGCTTCACATCTCTGAGGTAACCAAAGACCACCTTACTCCCAGCAGAAAGCCTTCTTCCGTAGCTGTGGCTGCTCTGTTGAGGTGCTGAGGGCCGCGAGCGCATTGCTGTTGGATGAGAGGTGTCTCCTTGTTCTCATCCAATGGGAAGGTCCTTCACCACTGGATTTCTGAAGCTGTAGTAAGCCCAACCCTAGATGCTGGCTGCCTCCTACAGCCGTCAGCAAGCCTGGAGTGAGGACATAAGCGCATGTGTTCTGGCTTCCTGAGCACAAGGAAACTGTTTCAGCAAAGAGGATGAAATATTTCTCCTGGCTTTCTGTAAATGAAGAGAGAGAAAGCAGGGCAGACGGGAGCTGCCTGAACGGCTCCATCTGGAGATTTGTAGCCTGTAAGAGTCTTGTGAGACCACTGGGACGAGGGTTTCCTGACATGGATGGACCCGTTTCTTTATATTCTCTGCTCAGATTCCCTTTTCTACTCTTCCAGATCCTGGTTTCACAAAAAATAGCAGCTGAGTCTGTGAAAGGCGAGAAGAACGGCGTTGCTCTCCATTGTATCGTCAAAACCCATGCCCCTCTCTGCCATGGTTTTCATGTTGCCAGCAGCAACTGGATGCAAGGGATGGGTCTCAGAGCAACCTGCCCTAGTTTAACACGTCCCTGCTCCTGTGGGGGGCTGGGCTGGATGACCTGTAAAGGTCTCTTCCAATCCAAACCATTTTATGGTTCTATGATTCTATGAGTTGTGATACTGCAGTTGCCTTGGACCACGTTGTCAATAAGGCAGAGATTGGGGCGTGATGGAGCTGTCCTCCAGCCCGAAGAACTTCTTTCCGCATTTGAAATGGAGGCCAAGAAAATGTCCCAGTCGCTGCCATATCATCTCAAATCACTGCTGGGTTTTTTTCACTTCGAACAACCAGCGTCAGCTCCCATCCTATGTTTTACACACGATCAGCAAGAGACAATCCTCATAATAGGGCAGAGCACATCCAATTAAACTGGCAAACAATATTAGATTTTCTTATTACTTCACAGAGAACATCCTTTCTGGTAAAGAGAACGCCAGAGGTTATAGAAATTTTAAGGATTTCTTTTTCAAACTCTTACATGGCTTAATCTGTGATCTCAATTTGAGTTAGCTGGAACCTGCGGTTTAGGCTGTTTGTTGTTAGATGTCACTGACGATGGGTGATACCAGAAAGGCTGTAACACCACAGACTTAAAAGGATCTGGGGTCAAGGGCAGTAAAGTTTAAAATATAATCTCTTCTTGCTTGGAGATATTTTTGCACATATATATCCTGAAAAGAAAACTCAGAAGAATAATGCTTTCAAACACAGTCTAAAGCAAGTCACAGGCAAAAAGGCAATATATTTTGTAATGAATTCGTTTAAGCAACTCAGGTAATATTGTTGATTTGCTGCTCCCTGGATTGTAATTTATTAGAAATTGCTTCTGATGTTTACAGGATGCATAAAGAGTAGTTCAGTGTAAATAAGGTGCTGCTGTATGTTTAAGTGTCCCTTCTGGTGAATTAAATAACTTTGCGAAAAGACTTCTTGCATATATTTATTCCAGTTCCTACTTCAATGTCATCTTGGTTCAGTTAACTGGAGGAGAAAAAACAGATTGCACGTGAATATTTTCCCATTCTTGATGGATCTACACTTTGATATGGTTTGGAAAAATCCAAAATCACTCTCTGTGCTCTGCTCCTCTGCGCACCCCCTTAACCTTATCAACCCAGGGACCCTCTCGTGGGGAGAGGCTGAGACACCTGGGTCTGTTTAGCCTGGAGAAGAGAAGACTGAGAAGGGACCTTATCAGTGCTTGTAAATATCTATGGGTGGGTGTCAAGGAGATGGGGCCAGACTCTTTTCAGAGATGCCCTTTGACAGGACAAGGGCAACAGACAAAAAACCGGAGCATGGGAAGTTCCACCTCAACAAGAGGAAAAACTTCTTTCCTGTGAAGGTGCTGGAGCACTGGAACGGGCTTCCCAGGGAGGGTGTGGAGTCTCCTTCTCTGGAGATACTCAAACCCACCTAGATGTATTTCTGTGCAAACCTGCTCGAGGTGACCCTGCTTTAGCAGGAGGTTGGGCTGGATGAGCTCCAGAGCTCCCTTCCAATGCCAGCCATTCTGTGATGCTGTGATTCAGAGCTCTGGGTGCTGCTTTCTTCTGGGGCAGGATGCCACCGCGTGAAGCAGAAATGGGCCCTCCCCTCCCTCGACTGCTGCACCAGCGCGAAAATGCTGAGCCCAGCAGACAAAAAGCTGCTTCTGCTGAATGGGAGGGGACTGTGGCACGTAGCCTCTGCAAGACAGAGCACGAGATATTATTCAAGAGTTGCCTTTCAGCGGAGTGATTTTCTTCACGAGGCTTGCTTTCAACCTAGAAATAAATCTGAAAATCTATATACAACCATCTCCAATTGATCAGACAAATCTTGCATAGCCAAGGCTAATCAGAAGGAGTTGTAATGCACAGATTTCTTAAAGCATCTTAAAATTAATGGCAAGATCTATCCCAGAGCTATAATTTTTTTCAGAGTGCTTAAAGGGGGTTATGCAGACATAATTCAGTTGGATCGAACAGTCTAATCTGAGATTTACATGATTGGAAATGCTTACTTCTCTGGTAATCAATTCTTGCAGTGCAAGACGGAGCTCTGAAACGCACAGCCTTGGTGTGAAGTACATTAATTCTTTCTAACAGGTTTATTCCTCCACCATTTGTTTGTTGAGCGTGCGTTCACATTACACCCCTTACAGAAAAACCAAATAAAACAAGCCAGCAATTTACAGCCAAACTTTAAATACCAGCGCTTGCTTCTATTAACTGTGCCCTTCTCTTAATGAAGAAACACCTTGCAAGCCCCCAGCCAGATTTTATAGCACAGCATCCCATGTATTCTCCTGGCAACAGTGCCACTTCCCTTGAGTGAGCCCTTGGTCTCCTCTTGGCACCAAGGCTCAGCACAAGGGTGTTTATCCCTTGCTGTCTTCAAAATATAGATTTTTTTTTTTTGGACTCGTTTTCCAGTGTCACCTCAATATTCCAGAAAGCCCTTTAGCAAACATGAAATCCTCCTTCTTCAGGGTAGCACATGTTTAACTTTATCCTCGCGCTTTACTCACTGTAAAGGATTTGGGCACGTACGGGAAGCTGACTTGGGTGGGGCTGCTCTCCCATGGTACAATTGGATATTAGGAAAAACTTCTTTCCGGAAAGAGTGGTGAAGCCCTGGCAGAGGCTGCCCAGGGCAGTGGTGGGGTCCCCATCCCTGGAGGGGTTCAAAAAATGTGTAGCCA
This sequence comes from Neomorphus geoffroyi, assembly GCA_033558235.1. Classification (NCBI taxonomy): domain Eukaryota; kingdom Metazoa; phylum Chordata; class Aves; order Cuculiformes; family Neomorphidae; genus Neomorphus; species Neomorphus geoffroyi. Next base: position 17,432,989 of record JAUMJM010000035.1, on the reverse strand, counting down.
TGATATTTCAGGACACGGTTTAGTAGGCGTGGTGGGGTTGGTCTGAGAGTTGGACTTGCTAATCTTAGCAGTCTTTTTCAACCTGAATGATTCTGTGGTTCTGCACAACCACACCATGGTCACTGCTCACCCCAGCTGCAATTCCATGAAGGTATTTATGCTTCTGCCATGGATCCCAGCACACAGGAGCAGAAATCGAACAGCACGTCATGCAAACCTCACTCTGGAGATGTAGGTGGCATATTTTGTGCTCCTCCTTGACTTTGGTGGCCACCAACAAACAAGTGAATTTTTAAGCGTCTTGGGTGTCGCTTGGTGATGGTGAGTCTCTCAGCACCTTCTGACCTTAAAATGTTTAGGTTTTAAAAAAGTAAGTATTTGTTCTAACTGTGCTGTTTTTATTCAAGGTGATTAAACTCCATCTTCCTGTCACCAGATGTGGCCAGGAGGTTTTACTCCATACTGGCCATGTAAAAGGGTCTTAAAGGAGGAATAAGCCAGGGCTGAATCCAGCTGTGACCACATCCTTGTCTGTGAGGACACAGTAGCACTGATTCTGGACCCACAGGGGGCAGGGAGATGGAAACACCTTTCTCACCCTGAGGCCGGACCGTGGTCATTAGCTCATGGATAAAGTTCTTTATATTCCATATTTTAACGAGTGCATTCATAGAATTGTAGAATCACAGAATGGTTTGGGTTGGAAGGGACTTTTAAAGCCCACACAGTCCAACCACCTGCAGTGAGCAGGGACACCTTGAACCAGATCAGGTTGCTCAGAGCCCAATCCAACATTTCGTTGAATGTTTCCAGGGATGGGGCATCGACCACCTTTCTGGGCAACCTGGGCCAGTGTTCCACCACCCTCATCTTAAAAAATGTCTTCCATCTAGCTACTCTAAATCTCTCCTCTTTTAGTTTAAGTTTACATTATTACCCCCATCTCTTGCTAATGAGGGGTTTTTTTTTGCCAGCGACTCCATCTTCTTCCCACTGGCAGGAATTCCATGAGATGCAGGATGTGACTGTGGGCTCTGCGATCTTTCTTGCAAGACTCGCATTTTCTTTTGAAGTTACAGCATTCTGTCATCCCTTCCTAGGAGCTTTCCTTCTGAGGGTGGTGATGGCAAGGGAGCAGCTGGTCAAAGAGGAGCGTGATGTGCAGAGCACTCTGCAACAAGGCAAATGCTCCTTTGCTCCAGGCTTGAGCTTGATGCTAGAGAGAAAAAAAAAAACCCCTAAATTTTCCTCTCTTTTGGTAGATGAAGCAAAAGCTGGTTTTGTTCTGGTCTGTCCTCATTCAGGTGTTACAGAGGTGTTGCTGTGTAGATGTGATAGGGGTGACTTGTCCCTGGGCTCCTACAGCTTCAGGTTTGAGGGTCTGAATGCAAACTGGCCTCCCCTGCTCAGTCGTTAGGACAATTCTTCATTTTAAAAAAATATATAAAGTGGTAAAATTTAAACAACAAGCTCAAAAATCTCAGCCTACTTACGCAGTTAAGATCTTCTTTGGTATTTCAGCTTCCTGTCTGGCATTTCCGTCCCCAGGAGGTGTCTCAGGAAGGGGCCCATGGCATGGCTTCTGAGCTGGTGTAGAAGCGTGCACATCCTCCAAGAGAAGTGTGTCAGGGGAGGCTGTGAAAGAGAAATGGGGAGAACGCTGAAAACGTGGAAAACGGGAAAAGCATTTCTAAACTAGAAGAAACTGTAGTTATAGTCTCACATCTCATTTTCTGCTGGTCCAGCAGCAGTAGCAGCAGCACGGCTGTGTATGCTCTGCACAGCAGCGGGCACGTTTGTTTGGGGCAATGTGGCGAGCATTTTGGGTTTGCTTTGGGTTCACAACGGGTTAAGAGCAGGTGGATGAGCAGCTCCCACCACTCCACGGATCCAAGGGAATTCATTATGCACAGGAAGCTTGATCACTTTGGAATCTGAAATGATGCTAAAAAGACATCATGGGGGTGCATTTAATTCTGGAGTCCTCAGCACAGGAAGGACGTGGAACTGGGAGAGAGACGCTCTTTATCAGGGACTGCAGGGATAGGATGACTGGGAATGGTTTTAAGCTGAAACAGGGCAGATTTAGATTAGATATTAGGATAAATGTTTTCCTGTGAGGCTGGTGAGACCCTGGCCCAGGCTGCCCAGAGCAGTGGTGGCTGCCCCATCCCTGGAGGTGTCCAAGGCCAGGTTGGATGGGGCTTTGAGCCCCCTGATCCAGTGGGAGGTGTCCCTGCCCATGGCAGGGGGGTTGGAACTGGATGATCTTTAATGTCCCAAACCATTCTCTGATTCTATTCTATGAAATTGAAATCGGATGGAAAAATTTATATGGAAACAAATGGTCTTGATGAACTTGATGATCTTTAAGGTCCTTTCCAACCCAAACCATTCTATGATTCAATGATTCTATCTAGGCGAAGGGATGTTTCTGACACAAGGTGAGTTAGAATTAGACTTACTCATATTTTCATTTTTTAGAGCAGCAGTTCCTTAGGTTTGATCTTGCAAAATGCTGGTTGCTTTGGCTCTGATCCATGACCAGAAATCATGCATAGTAAATCATGGCATGCTTGGGGAATGTTTGCAGTGTGTATATAAATTCTGGGAAATACGTGATGTGTGGTTACCATGAAGCGGTTTGTTCTGGTGCCTGTGCTGGGTTAAAACATGAGTAGAAGCTGTGTCTGACCAAGGAAGGACCAGGTGCATGGTCAGCATTGTTCTAGTTGGAAGAAGAAACACCAAAGTAAATCATGACATCTGTGAAGGAAGAAGAAAGATGGTGTTGGCCACTGTTGATGCTAATGAGCTTACACAACCTCAATCATCTGAAATTAGTTCTCTTTTGTGACCTTGTAAATAATTTGTGGTGACACAGGAAGGAAAAGTGGTGCCATTCCAACAGGATGGGGAGATGCATTTGGATTGCATTGTTGCCCCAGATCCTTGTCCTCTCTGTGTGGCACTTCTGCTAATAATGCCATGTTTAATTGCAAAAATCATCATCTTTTTGCAGCTCACATGCTCACAGGACCTCTTAGATTTGGCTTTTCTGGGTTCTCTGGCAGGACAGGAGAGAAGGTAGCAGAGAGGAGATCAGAGAAGGGAAGGAGCTCATTAGCAGACGGAGTGCTCCTGCTCTCTCCTCTCTTCTAAAGCCTGAGGAGAAGAAGGAGAGGAAAGTGAGAAATCCGCTCTGGGAGAACTGTTAATACCTTGGAGCTGGGCTGGGTTCCTACTACCCTGCAGCTGAACTGTGGCACCGTGGAGCATGGACCTACAAATGAAGACTCTTCAGTTTTCTTCGGTTTAGTTTATCTTGTAAAATGCTTTCACTGTTGCTTTAGGAGGAAATTCTCCCGGCAACCGTTCTCAACCATAGGTCAGTCTTTTTAAACGTAGAAGGATTTGGATAATGAGAAAACACTATTGTGAAGCCAAACAAGCATCAAATCAAGTTTTTAAAGAAGGAAATAATTTTCCAGCAAACAAGCTAGTTAAAATTCAGGTTCTAATGAGAGACCAGAATGAGAATCCATAGCAAGAGGAGATGAAACCTGTCTTGTTTGGATTACATGAATAGAAGTTTTACTATTTTCAGTATCACTGATCTGAAAAAAGTAAGAAATGTCAGCAGAAAATTACTCAACGTGGGAGGTAAATTTGGTGAGTATTTGGGGTTTTATTTCTGCACTGAAAATCAGTTGTTAGCTGAAAAGCACAAAGGGAAATTCAAGAAGTTGATGTTTCACTTCTTCTGTTGCCCGCAGAGCCGGGAGAAATGAGTGGCTTTTTGGAAGGGAATTTGCGTGGGACAAGACAGCAGTTCTTTTCACATGAATCCTAATGTGTCCAAAACCAGATATATATTTTTTTAAATGAAAATTTTGGGTGCCTGTGAATTGTTCATAATTAAGTACGTGAAAGAGAAGTGGCTGGTAATGAGGAGGCTTTACTGCATGTCTTCAAACAAGCCTCACCTAGATGAGATTTGTGCCTACACAGGTCTTTACAAGCGCCTCTGCATTATTTGAAATGTAAATAAAATACCCCTGACTGCTCAGACAGCAAATGGGAGGGGGAGAGCAGTCTGTGAGATGCCCACATTCAGCTGGCTAAGGCAGATGTGGCACAGGCTTCCTGGCTTTCTGCCTCATGACATCCTATACAGCATGCAGGAAAGGGCAAGAGATTTGGAGGTTGTTTTTCAAATGAAATATCACCCCACTTTCAGCTGCAGAGTAGCTGCTGCAACAGCTGAAATTAAGCCTCCTCCAGTTTTGGAGAAAGCTGGTGCAATGGGAACAGGTCTAATCCAAAAAGAAATAATAGGTTAGGATGGGTTTTGAGGTGAGAAAAGATGAGCTGGCAATGTGCGCCCGCAGCCCAGAAAGCCACCAGGATCCTGCGCTGCAGCCAAAGCAGTGGGACCGGAAAGGAAAGGGAGAGGATTCTGCCCCTCTGCTCCGCTCTGGGGAGACCCCACCTGCAGCCCTGGGTCCAGTGCTGGAGTCCTGAGCAGAGGAAGGACCTGGAGCTGTTGGAGTGAGTCCAGAGGAGCCCACGGAGGTGATGCGAGGGCTGGAGCCCCTCTGCTGTGAGGCCAGGCTGGGAGAGTTGGGGTTGTTCAGCCTGGAGAAGAGAAGGCTGTGGGGAGACCTTAGGGCAGCCCTCCAGTTCTGAAAGGGTCCTACAGGAAAGCTGGGGAGGGGGGTGTCAGGGAGTGCAGGGACAGGATGAGGGGGGAAAATTTTAATCTGAAAGAAATGAGATTTAGATGAGATCTTAGGAAGAAATATTTTCCTGTGAGGGTGGGGAGGTTGCCCAGAGCAGTGGTGGCTGCCCCATCCCTGGAGGCGTTCAAGGCCAGGCTGGATGGGGCTTGGAGCCCCCTGATGCAGTGGGAGGTGTCCCTGCCCATGGCAGGGGGTGGGAACTGAGTGGCCTTTAAGGTCCCTTCCCACCCAAACCAGTCCATGATTCTGATTCTATAGACAGACATTCTGTTTCATATTTACGCTTAATTCTTTCCCATCCCAGCAAAACAACCTTAAAATGACTGTGCGGTATCGAATTCTTTCCTCATCTCCCCAGTGGTGTAGAGGTCTCTAAGGACAGGCCCCATGAGTAGATGTGTTGAGCAAGGGCTAAAGAAGAGCCGGGGGATTTAGGCTTTATCTCAGCAGTAGTATTTCAGTGCATCACCCCAAATGAACCGCTGTTGGACCTGCCAACGGGTCAGTGATTTCCTCAGCAAACCTCAGGAACAGGTGAAACACCGGGCAGGGCTTGGAGCATCATGCAGTCAAATTTTTAAAATAGCAAACCCTGTAATAGGATTAAATGGGGCCAACCAATAGGGGGAAGGCTTGAAGAGATTACACAAGGCATGCGAGAGGAAGGATTAGTGGGAGATACAACAAAAACGGAAGCCAGGAGAATGCACTTAGCACTAAGGGCAAGCAGAGCCACACGCCGTGCACTCTTGGGGATAGTTAACCTCTCCACCTCTGCTCCAGGACAGCCTGGACTCACCCTCTCCATCCACAAGAATGGTCCCTGTGCTGTGCCTCAACATGTCCCCTTGTCACTTGGACACCAGCTCATGCCCTACACTAGTACTGACATAGTCCATGGCTCCTGGGGCTGATGGCTTCTGGGATCAAGGACAACTGTATGCACCAAAAATATATTACTGAAGGCCAATTCTTTTCTTCCCTGTGGTCTGGTAGCCACGGAGTGAGTTCTGTCTCAACTACTCTTAACTTCCTTATCCCAAAATACCCTGATAGATGTGACAGCAAATTCAGGCACCGAAAATAGTCATCTGAGTATGGCTTCCAGATCCATTCTTTTGCTTCTTTATGGCCTCATGTTGCACCAGGGGAGGTTTAGACTGGCTAGTAGGAAAGAATTCTTCACTGAAAGAGTGGTGAAGCATTGGAAAAGGCTGCGCAGGGCAGTGGTGGAGTCACCATCCCTGGAGGCGTTCAAAAACACGTGTAGATGTGGCGCGTCAGGACCTGGTTTAGTAGGCATGGTGGTGTTGTGTTGATGGTATTGTGTTAACAGTTGGACTTGATGATCTGAGAGGTCTTCTCCAACCTTAATGATTCTAGGAGTCTATGATTCCTTTCTGCTTTCTGAAAAATGAATCTGTTAATATATTTGTTCCTCACATGATGATCTCAATAAACTGGGTGGAAAATACCTTTTTCCCAGTCACCCTCAAAAGACAAAGGTATCCACAGTGGAATAACCTCAGACCTGTGAATTCACATTCTCTTATGGTTATGTTTTACCCACGGACACTGAAGTTGATTAAGAAATGTGATGTCCCCTACCTGCTGCGTAGGCTGTGCTTTAATATCATGGTCTTGGGGATTTCACTGATTTAAGCTGGGTGAGATCTGAGCTGTTGACAATCCACACCATCACCCCACATCGGACTTTTCACCATACAAACATGAGATCACACTGTGTAACTTCAGGCATTATCATATAGTGTGTGTTTCCTGTAGAATATGGAGGATTGCACTCTTGGAATTCATGTGGCAAGAGTCTTTTCAAACTTTTGGAGTTTCTTAGCTTTAAAAGTTGAAATATAGATTCCAATAGGCAGAAATTCCACTATTTTAAATTTACAGAACAGCTCAGCTGGCTAGTCTTCACATGAAGTTGGGACCGAAGTGTTTCTTGCCCACAGCTCTGAAGATCGCTCTCCAGTATCCCCAGGGCTGTCAGGGCAGCCTGACCGCAGTCTTCTGCGCCCAGTCTGCACCAGAGCCTTCGATTACTTCAAAATAATATTTCCCTTTGTTGATCTAAATGCATCCTCTATACATTCGTCCACTTGACTGGGACCTTACTGGTGACATGACTGGTGATGGCTGCCTCTTGGCGGAGAAAGCAGCTGTTTTGAAATCTCGAAATCTCTTTAATCTCTGTTAATAGCAACGATATCAACAATGGTGTGCACCGAAGTGCTTTGCGGTAGCAGATTTTAATGACTGATGGACAAATGCTGTGTAGCACTGGGTGTTGGTGTTGATCTGTGTTCACTCAATAGGGATCGTGAGCAGAGACCTGTGAACTTGTGTGGGCAAAGTTCTTCAAAATAGTGCATGACCCTGTGCAGAGCAAGGTGCCAGCACTGGCTCCAGCGCTGATGCTGCTGATGGTAGTGTCAAATAAAAAGTTGTTGCCTTTCACATGCACCTCTTCACCTTTCTTTTTCCCAGTAGAATGTACCTGAGACACATCCTTACTGCTGAGAGGCGGCAGCTCTCCGAAAACCCTTGGTTACCATGACCTGTTGTCGTTAACAGCTCTGTCCTTTGCTGTTCCAGCAGGTAATTGATAGCTGCTCCAGCCCTGGACTGCACATTTGGGGGGGTCACTGATAACACAGTTCAAACCATTTTTATTTATCTATCTGTTTCGTCTCTGGGCCTCTGCTTGGTCTGCCCTTAGACGGTTTCTCAGTATAGCTATTTCCAGTGGAAAACGCGATGATTACATTTGCAAGGAACCTCAGCGTGGACACAGATATAAAGGCAACTTACATAGAATAATTTCTTCATTTTTGTATGCCTGTTTCTGGGGTAGAACTGTATCTGTCACAAAAAGCTGCCATTTTCTGCACATAGTGTACAGTAAACACACTGTGCACACGGATCAAATGATTGTATATTTATTCTTGACACGTGAGACTGACTCTTAGGCCATTTAGAAGTTGGGCTTCTACTACAACTACTTCTAACTTCACGACACTGAAAAAGGCCAGGTAGGGGGCAATTCCAGGCAAAAATACAGGCTGGAAGGAGAATGAACTGAGAGCAGAGCTGCGGGGGAGGACTTAGGGGTGTTGGTGGATGAGACGCTCAACGTGAGCCAGCAATGTGCGCTTGCAGCCCAGAAACCAGCGGTGTCCTGGGCTGCACCCAAAGAAGTAGGAGCAGCAGGGGAGAGAGGGGATTCTCATGCTCTGTTCTGCTCTCATAAGAGCCCACGTGGAGTTCTGTGTTCAGTTCTGGAGTCCTGAGCACAGGAAGGACCTGGAGCTGTTGGAACAAGTCTGGAGGAGGCCACAAAAATGATCTGAGGGCTGGAGCACCTCCCATCCGAGGGCAGGCTGAGAGAGCTGGGCTTGTTCAGCCTGGAGAAGAGAAAGCTCTGGGAAACTTCAGAGCAGTCTCCCAGTACTGAAAGGGGCTCCAGGAGAGCTGGGGAGGGGCTCTGGATCAGGGAGTGCAGATGAGGGGGAAAGATTTTGAACTGAACTGAGATTGAGATGAGATCTTAGGAAGAAATGCTTTCCTGTGAGGGTCGGTGTCATGGTCCACTCAGGGACTCGTGATGATTCGTTTACCTTGATCTCGAAGCGCAAAATTAAGGCAGCCGAAATGCCAAGGGGCTATAATTCAATCAAAGAGAAACTTTATTATTTTTGCCCGTAAAGCGGCACGCGATAGACAGAGTGGAGGAAAGGGAAGGAAAAGGAGGAAAGAGGATTATAGCTACCATCACGGATCCAGAGGCGTCCCTATGGTCCCAGGCTCCGAGCAGCGTCTTGCCGGTCCTCAGTTGAGACTTGTTGTCACGACGGGCGATCTGTGATCCAGAGGTGGGGAGATTTCTCTCCGCTGGGGTTGGGTTAGGAACCATCTTTTATGCTCAGCAGCAGCACCTCGCACCTCCTCTCTCCCATGGATTGAGGCCAATCTCCACCTTCATTTCGCAATCCAGGTTGAACTGCGCAGGCCCCAAAAGTTCTCGCTTCGCTTGCCAGAACCCGTCTGCGCCTGTGCCACCTCGTGTTCGGGGGTCTTCTGCTTCCTCACCTCATCTTCCTCTCGTGACCGCTAGGTGACCGGAAGACCCTCTGCGAGCCTCTGCGCATGCTCTTCCCTTGTTGGCGTTGGGTCAAGGAGGAGGTGGGGTAACTTTGGCTGAGGTAGCAGGTGAAATCCATCTTCTGGACAGCATCTATTCAACTTTTTCTTAGATGTTACTTGCAGTCCCTGCTCACGGCGACTGCTTGTTCCAGGCAGTGCCTCCATCTCGGGTCATTGCTCCTTGGTCTTTCTCTGAGTTCTTGATGGCGATGTTGAGACAAGTACCGTTCTTCGGACCGAGACAAATACTGTTCTTCGGACCGACTCTTACAGTGGGGAGGCCCTGGCCCAGGTTGCCCAGAGCAGTGGAGGCTGGAGGTGTTCAAGGCCAGGTTGGATGGGGCTTTGAGCCCCCTGATCCAGTGGGAGGTGTCCCTGCCCATGGCAGAGGGGTTGGAACTGGATGGGCTTTAAGGTCTCTTCCAACCCAAACCAATCTATGATTCTATGATACACACTAGGAATTCAGGTCTTCACTGGAGAGAAAGATTCACTGCTGGAGGGCAATTTTTCTTACCTACTGGAAGATAGAGTGAGCTGACCTCTGGCAGTGCCTCTCTTCTGTACAAGAAAGCAAGCTCCCTTCCATGGGAGGACCTTTGACAACTACCAGCTTCTGAGGTCATGAAATGTTTCTTTTTAGCCCTCTAAAAGAAAACTCAGAACAAGCCCATAAGGCCACTTTATGCTTTGGGGAAACCCTAGAAAAGCCCTAAGTTTCTGTAGAGCTGCTGTGGGTATGAAGCAAATGCCCAAGGCATCCTGTGGACCGTTAGTCAGCCATGCTGTGCTTGAGCTATGAGCATAGAAACATAGAATCATAGGGTTGGAAGAGACCTCAGAGATCATCGAGTCCAAACGTACCTGTCTTCCCACTAAACCCTGTCCCTAAGAAACTCATCCACCTGTTTTCTAAACACCTCCAGGGATGGCGACTCTACCACCTCCCCTGGCACAACTTGTGGCCACTTTCTCTCATCCTAAATTGTTTTTATTATATATATATATATCTGTATAAGATTAATGACCTGAGGTAATTTTCAATTGAAAATATATATTTTGGTAAAAATTCATTCTTCAGTGGAGAGACCGGGGAAAAAGAGAAAGGGGGACTGCATATGGAAAAAATATCTCCAATACTTATTCTGTTTTGTAAAAAAAGCCTTTCTGAAAAGATGATGTAGAGTTATGGGGGTTTTTTTTTGTTTGCTTCCTTTAACACATCTTTGGAAAACTGTTTTTCAGCATTTCTGACAAGCTCTGAAAATAAACATAGTCAAACAAAGCTTAAGCCTATCATTTATAGAGACATGGAACATGGCAGGATTCCTTCATCTGGACCCAAATTCTTCATTTTTTTCTGCTAATCCCATGCAGATTCTTATACCGGCCCATTAATATAATACATGAGCTTCATTCTGCTTCTGAATAGGAGCTGAGCATCACTGCAAGAAGCACAGATTCCCCTTCAATACCAGCCACAACATTTCATATTCCTCCTAACACATTTTTAACATCTCGTGAAAAGTCATATATTCAAACTGTTTTCTGCCAACGCACTCCTCCCTCTTGAATCCAGTCAGGAGTCACAAGATGAGGTATTCAAACCTCAAGGAAACACGTAATCACGATGAGGTGGGAGGTGAAGATGAACTAGAAAGTCATACCCAAATGAGGTACTCTGCAGAGATGGGTGTTGGATCTGCTGCTTCTCAGAGCCTCAGTTGCTTCATTAGTTTTGGGAATTAAAAGACCTCCCGAAGGAAAGCGCTCTATAGGTGAACATCGATATCATTCCTAAGGATGCATTCAAAAAATGTCAGTTTGAGGGAAGAGAAGAGGGAAAAATCACACGAAGAGAGAACCAGCTTCTGGAAGTTTCTGTTCTGCTGACTCCCACAGCTGGATGTCCTCAGCCTATCCAGTGTTGGGAGCAGGGTATTTCCCCCTGCTCTAGAGGACACCACAGCCACACAGTCTATCCTGGCCCTGCTCATGGCAGGGAAAAAAGGATTTCTGCACCGTGTGGGTCTGCAGATTCTGGGTTGGGTTGAGGACCACTGACAGCCTCCACAGCCCATGGCTGCGCTGAATTCCAGAGGGTGATTTCCCCAAGTTCTTGTCATCTGTGGCTGAATGTTCCTTGCAGACTCTGAGATAGGGAGGGTCTGTAATATATAGAAGAGCTTGATGGAGGCTGAAGGGCAGTCATGTTTTTACTGACTCGCATTTAAATTTAATTTAAATTTAAGGTAGGCATTACCGCATGGCCCATAAGCAAACAGCTCCAATTGACTTTGCTTCTTGTTTTACCCCAGTGTGAGTTTTAGCCAGTGAGGTGGCAAGCGGCCCTGGATGACCAACGGGACCAACTCTGGGGAAGCCTTGCCAGATCAAGAGCCTCCCATTACTGCTGACGTGTGGATGATCACGTGTGGCTGTGCTGAGATGCTTATCAGTCCCGTTAAATCCAGCTATAGCATAATCTTCTTGGCAACTCTGTGCTAGGGGCATGAGATGTCACGCAACCCTTTGCTGCTCAAGGCACCGCATCAAGTTGGCTGAACATGGATGCAGCTGGCGAGCCCTTGCAGCATGCTGAAGGTTATTTTTGGAGGCAGAGCCATGGAAAAATGCTGAGGACTCTTGTTTTGCTCACTGCTGGTGTCCCTTGCTGGCCTCGCTAGGTTCTCCTTTGCATCCACAAATGCTGTCCCCTACTCAGAAAGCACAATGGTGTTTCCCACTGTGGTTATCTTGCTTAAAATCCACAGAAATGGCTTATTCTTCTCCATACTAATTGCAGGCTCCTCGTCCACATCTTAGGCACTTGGTTATCACTAGCCTACAGATTTATCTGAGTAGCCACCTAACATGAGACTACTTCCACTACTACTAAGGAGATGCAATACAGTCGACATGGTTAGGAGCCTTCCCTGAATTCAGTTTCATATTGTAAAGCTTTATTCCCCTTCCAAATAATCCTGAAAGACCCCAGACCAATAGAACGGTGCAATCTAAGTGAACACAGAGTGGCAGAGAAGCTGACCCGAATAACGCAAAACAGCCGCTCCATGGCAGAGGAGAGCTGCATCCTGGATTTTTTGGCTACCCCTTTACTAGTAACATCATGCCTAAACCCAGGAGCCAAGTGGCATAGTCGTGCCATGTCCATATTAGAGTCTCCAAAACCAGATGGACACATCCCAAGGGCCTTTTGGAACTGGTGCTTGTCCTGCTGTGCCGAGCAAGTCTATTTTCTGCCACTGTAAGATCTACCAGGACTGAGATGGGTTTAGAGTTTTCCATCTACATCCGGCAGGCAGCGTTCCTGAATTCCCACACTGTCCCTTACGATCGGGCTTCCCTTCTGTCTGTCTGTCTCCTCAATGCACTTTTGATGTTACTGCAGCTTTTATATATGGTTACCCTTCAGACGCATCCCCAAATACAAATGCGGGGAAAAAGGAAGAAAAAAGGAGCTGAGAAGGTACACGTCTCTTAATGACTCGAAAATCTTCTTAAAGGATTGCAGCTGGATTTTTTTTGTAGTATTGAACCACTCCTGTGGGATCCCCTCTTGGTATAAACTTGTACTGATACAACCTAAAACCTGGAATAGATCTAAAGTTGAGTTAATGCTTTCAAGCTCAGTCTTACTAAAACACTGAGTACCATCCCTACCTGCAATGATTCTGTTACTTTATTCCACCTCTGGGTGCACTGGAGGATCTTACTGACCTTTTTTATAGAGCTGAACACTATGTTCCCATCTTCGTGTTGCTCCTGTTGTGAACCTTGAAGGTGGCTCTGACACTTCACTTTTCTCTCACGAGAAACACAGCCCACAAGATATTCCTGAACAGCCTCTTCTTATAAATAAATACATTTTTTTTCACAAAATTCCCTTGAAACATGGCAAGTAAAGTACTCTCACCTGTTTAGTGAAGTGCATATCATATTATCCGTACTGACATTAATGTGTAACTTACATATAGTAAAAACCTCTCAACGTATATCAAGGGTTTTCTCAGTGCTTTCCATAACAGTCAAACGAGCCTGGTGCATTTTCAAGTGGAAAGGCCCGATCAACCTAAATGTTAATGCTCGTGTTTCTTCATAGCCGTCCGTTTGAATTCAGTGTCACTTGACTCTGTTCTCCATCGCCCACAGGCTCATGTGGGGATGGAGTCTCCATTTCCATCACCTTCTGCCTCCAGCAGTTAAAATTGGATGCAAGACCGGAATGTCACGTCCCTGGGGACTAGCGTTCGTCTCATGTTAGGGTCCGTCAGAAACAGTGAATTTAATGGACATTGGAGCGCAATGGTCATCGGCAGCATGACCCTGGCATGGTTTAGACCTGGGACAAGTAAGGCTGAGCTAAGAGAGTAACCTGATCTGGATGAAGGTGTTCCTGCTCATTGCAGGGGGGTTGGACAAGATAAATCTTTAAAGGTCCCTTCCAATCCAAATCATTCTACTATACCAACCAACCCAGATAAACATAGATTGGAGATCGTTCTTAATTGGTCGTCTGGGTGCAACCATCATTTTTAGCGGAACAAGGGGGCTTGGCAGTATGGTTGGGGCCATGCTACCCAAGTTGCACTGAGACCAGAAGACAGAGGCTGGAACTGTTTATTATACTGGGACAAATGCAGTGAATGTTACCATTGCCTGTGCTCCCATCCCAGCCTGTTATTGGAGTAGGCATCTTCCAGTGCTATTGTGCATTTATTGTATCATGGGCTTCAGCTCTATTTTCTAAAGCTGTGCTGTGAGAAAGTTGTAATTGGAATCTTGAAATTTAATTTAGTTGTTGCCTGGCTGTCGGGCAGTTTTTCTACCCATCATATGCCAGACATAATCATAATCCATCGGAGGCAGGAAAAGCCAGCATGTCTTGCATTACTAAGTGTAGCACAGGTTTATTCTCCTGGGCTTTGAGTTTGGTTTTTGGGTTTGGTTGGCTTTCCTTTTCCATTACAGATGTGCATGCTTGTTTTTGTGACTCCTGGCCGTGCACCTTGGTTTGTTGAGTTATGATGGTAAGTGGGGAAATCATAGAATTATAACATCTTAGAATGGTTTGGGTTGGAAGGGACCTTAAAGTCCATCCAGTTCAACCCCCCCTGCCATGAGCAGGGACACCTTCCAACAGATCAGGTTGCTCCAAGCCCCATCCAATCTGGTCTTGAACACTTCCAGGGACGGGGCAGCCACCACTGCTCTGGGCAACCTGTTCCAAATCAAAAGATGATGGTGAAAACAGCAGGATATAAAGGGCGAGCAGTGGTTTAGGTAGGATAAAATGACATCATCGGCCCTGTGATTGTCATATTGCTAATAATATATGTTCTGTCAAGACTGGGAGGGGGAAGGAGGAGAGTGTTTAGGAGGATGGATAAAAGCTGGTGTTAGAAATTAGTCTGGAGCGGAATCAAAGTGATTTAGTGTCTATCTGAGTGGATGTTCTTCACTTTGCATGTATTCCTGAAATAAGATCACCTCTAGGGAATGTGACAGCCCTGGTCAGAGAGAAAAATGGTGACCTTCACTGTCCACATCACCTTGTCCACAGCCAGACTCCAGACTCCTTGACCAGTTCAGATCAGTTCGGAGCAATGGTAAATACACATCTGTCTGCACCCATTTCTGTTAAAATACCCATAAAACCAGCAAGCAGCCGTATAGTGAAGGTAACTGGGCTAAGGTGCGTTTTTCAAACCTGCATGGAAAGTCTGAATCACAGGGAAACCCCATGTACTTAGGCTAATTCTGCTTTTCTTATGTAGCTTTGATTGAAAACACACAAAACCGAAGGATTAAAAGCAACCATCACAGAACCAGACATGTTCAGTGCAAATGCCTTTTTAAAAAGCCACTAAAATTGAAAGTGAATTTGTGGCTATCACTATTACTTCTTAAATTTACTATTAACCACTGAAATTGTGAAGTGACAACCAACAGCATCATTTAAGGTGTGACTCTTTGTGACCTGCTTCTGAGAAGCCTGGCCTAGGCTTGGGGAAAGTGATGGTTCGGGTTTTGACAAAAACAAGTCCCTCTTTTGCAGGTACAAAGAACATATTTTCTCTAGTTACTGATGTCAGCAACATAACATCACACAGAGATGCTCTCGGCTGGAGGGCTGCTGTGAAGTTTGTGGAAAATGCCCAGATCCTTTGGAGAAACTCAGCTGTGGTCCCTTGGCAGCTGCCTGCTCCTGCCAGTGGTCCTCAGTTGACATTATCTCCTGGCTTCGCCTCTCAATGCTCCTCTGTCCTCTTTCTCTCCCTGCTGGAAGCCCTTTTGCTCTGGCAGATTGATGGTGTTACAGAGGGTGTCCCCAGCGGCCACTCTGCCATCTGTCCCCTCCTCCCACTGGCACAACCCAGAGGAACCACCACTATGGGATGGGTTTCCTGAGCGCTCCCAGGGGTCAGGTTTCCCTCGAATGACTGCTGAGCAGAGCAAACATCTCTCTTGGTGGGATGCAAGCACCTGAAAACCATGCACGACCACGGGGCAGCCAAGCATTCTGCCTAGCTGGGGGTTGGAACTGGATCATCTTTAAGGTCCTTTCCAACTCAAACCCTTCTATGATTCAAGTTAAGACACAGTGGATAAGAATGAGGCTTCCCCTTTGCTGGTGGGTTTGCTCCAATCTGTTAAAAAAAAATAACTTATTTCAAAATGATTCCGTCCCAGGAGGGAACAGAAGACCAAATCTCCTGGTTCCACTTCTGGCTTCATCTGTTATCCATCCCTGTGGCTTTTCTCTCCCCTGCCTGCTGCTAATCAGCATTCCTCGCAAAGAGCAGCTGCTAATCTGCCGCCAGTCGTTAGTGCGTGTGGAGAGTGGGGAGGTGGTTGGGGTGATGAAGCGGCACCCTCCCAGCAGCTCCTGCCTGGGCTCCTGCCTCCAGCATCACCAAAGAGCCCCTTTCCCAAGCTCAAAGCCAAAAAAGGATTCAACCTGGTGCTTTGAGTTCCACCCATAAAAGAAAAGCTATTTCACAGCACTTGCATTTTAGGGAGAAAAAAAAAAATGTATTTGTATATGTGTGTTTGTGTGCACGCACACGTGTGTATATATAAATATATATATATATTTTCCCCTCTGAAAAAACTCACTTCCCTTTGGGAATAAAAGGAATCTTTAAAAATGCAAAAATTCCTTCCAGACAGTTTGTCATGTCTTACTAGAAACAGCCGACCCTATTAGCAATTTAAATGATGTCTCCTATTAGCATAATTTTTAATGAAGCAGAGCACGTGTTTCACATTTGTGTTTCCGATGAGGTGGCGAGGAGGCACTTGGACACTCAATGAACGTCGTAGCAATTGTTTTTGGGAAGATAAGGAGTGATGCTGGAACCCTTTGACAGTGACCCAAGCTGATGCCATGAAAGGGGAGAACTTTTAGCAGCCTTCCAGTACTGAAAGAGCCTACAGAAAAGCTGGAGAGGGGCTCTTTATCAGGGAGTGCAGGGATAGGATGACCGGCAATGGTTTTAAGCTCAGAGGGGAGATTGAGATGAAATATTGAGAAGAAATTGTTTCCTGTGAGGGTGGGGAGGCCCTGGCCCAGGTTGCCCAGGGAAGCTGTGGCTGCCCCATCCCTGGAGGTGTTCAAGGCCAGGTTGGATGGGGCTTGGAGTCCCCTGATGCAGTGGGAGGTGTCCCTGCCCATGGGAGGGGGTTGGAACTGGATGATCTTTAATGTCCCTTCCAACCCAAAGCATTCCGTGATTCTATGAAAGCTAACGTTGGGCGGATACGTGTGTGTTAATGGTCCCCTGCTAATGCAGTTGATGGTGTCCACGCCGCAGTAACAGACCAGGCTACAGACAACACATCCTGATTCAGTGTGACCCCATGTGGATGTTTATATCAGGATTAACATTGCAAGCTCTGGATCTGCTCACACGGTTTCTGAGTCCTGGCCAGGACTTTATTCTAGACAGTTCTCTGCAAATGTGTTTGCATTACAATGAGTTTCTCCAAATTTCACGTATAATTTGGTGCAAAAACTGCAGTGACAAAATGGGCCATGGGAATAAACCACCACCATTCTTGGTCTGCCAGGTGTTTAGATACAGGTGGAGTGAACGTAGGAGAGGCACATGGGAGTTGTGTGTATGTGGTTTTGCTTCCGGAACAGCAGTTGTGAGTTGTGGGATGCGCATCCTGAAGGTCTGGGTATTATTTCTGCAGGGGCTGCTGTTGGTCGACAGATGAGCAAAGTCATCTCTGTTGTGCAGCCGTCTTCACCCGTGAAAATACAAAAAGGGTCCACTGGAATATTTTTATGATTCAGAAAGGTTGCAAATCTCTGTCTGTCAGGTACGAACTGAGAAAATGTGATTTTCATTTATATTTCTTGTTGTTTTTCCCCCAAACCCTCAAAAATAGCAGGATCTTTCTTCCCTGCTGTCACTCACGAAGTCTTTGGTAGCTTTCACGCAGGATTCAGAATCCTTCTCAGGTTGTTGCCCTACGAGCCAGGCTGCCATTCCAACTCCATGTCCTCCCTAAGCCACTTGGGAGTCCAAAAGGGGTCAGGGAACCCAGAAAGACTGACAGCAATAAATGCTAAACAAAATCGCTTGCCACCCCAGATCTGTTATTATTCTTTCAAATTCTTATTTGCTTTATAGTACCCTCATGGCAGTGCGTAGGCAGGGAACACCAATGGGATTTCAACTCCGTCAAACATCAGATAAAGAGGACCGGGGCTTTTTTTTTGCTGAAATCCTACAGGATCTCTCTCAGATGCAGCGATAACTGAAATTTGCCCACCTTTTTCTCTCATTTCCTGCTGGCTTTCCCACCTCACCCCGTCTGCAATGCTGATCCATTGCACTACGCCAGGTCTTCACGCACGAGCCATTTGCGACGTTAGAAGGGAAATTGTGCGTGGGTGTGAAATCTTGTGTGCACACATGTTCCACATTTTGTTTGCTTAAAAGCCCATGCAAAGCCTTTTTTTTCCCTTTTTCTTAATGGGAAAATCCTCCTGGGAACTGAAGTTACACAAGCAATAACACACAACACAAACCAGTAACTGATCCCTTATGGAGAGGACAGAAATGCCCTTGTGCTTGGCCACCCTTTGGGGAAGCAGAAGGTCACTTGGACCAACCTTCCCCCCTCGCCGGCCTCCCTGGCTCGTGCGCGAATGGTCTGCCACGATACGGAAACATCCTCATTAGGATAATAGGCAGATTTCCAGGATCCACTTCTGATTCCCTCGTCCTGGAACGGTCCCAAATATCACAGATGTTTTGACAGCTCTCCCAGAGGGCGGCAGCAGCTCGTTCTCCACTTTCGGCACGTTGAGCCCTGGCATGCTGCAAGCAGTGGGCTGCTGATGCCCTGCCTCATGCTGGGGATGGCAGCCACCCCAGTGCTCCTGGTGAACCCAGCGCCTCCACCCCAGGAGAGTGAGGTCCCAGAGTGGGGTAGTGTCCAGCTGGGTTTTTTCAAAGCCATGTGGCACCCTGGAGACACAGCCTCCAGCCTGTGCGTGTTGTAGTGTCTTCTGGGGAAAAAAATGTGTCTTTTTAGGACATCCTGCAAGCAAGAGCTGCTTCTTGAAGAGGACCTTGCTTTTAAGAAAGATTCAGAGGAGATGGGAAGGGTGGAGGCAGGTTGCTGCCTCCTTTCCACGGGCCAGGAAATTAAAACTATGAAGGAAAGCACTGAACTGTGGTAAGGACCGTTACAGCACGAAGGGAAAAAGCAGAGAATAAACTTTCAGCATCAAGATGGTCTTCAGCATCAAGGCGATCTTCCTCAATCCATGCCAGTGCTGAGCAGACGCAACTCTGGTTTCCGTGCTGGGTCTCATACTGATGACTCAAGAGAGTCAAGAGAGATGAAAACAGGTCTCAATTTTCTAGGTAATGTCAGGAAATCATTTCCCTTCCACGTTCCCTATAGCAGCCTTCCAGTACTTAAAAGGGGCCTACAAGAAAGCTGGGAAGGGACTCTTTATCAGGGAGTGCAGGTATAGGACGAGGGGCAAAGGTTTTAAGTTGAAATAGGGAAGATTTAGATGAGATCTTAGGGAGAAATGTTTTGCTGTGAGGGTGGGGAGGCCCTGGCCCAGGTTGCCCAGAGCAGTGGTGGCTGCCCCATCCCTGGAGGTGTTCAAGGCCAGGTTGGATGGGGCTTTGAGCCCCCGATCCAGTGGGAAGTGTCCCTGCCCGTGGGAGGAGGGTTGGAACCAAATGGGCTTTCAGGTCCCTTCCACTTAAACCCATTCTATAATTCTATGATTCTATCCTTTCTCCCCTCCCCCCCATTCATTGGTAAGAAATTAAAAATGAAACCTGGGGCAGCTCAGCATTGCTGCACTTAGTTGACATGTCCTGCTCAATGAGGTGCCTGTGGATTTTGCAGCTTTACAATAAAATCAAAGCTCAAGATACAAATAACTGGGCAATAACCATCCTTACTGCCGCACGTCCCATGCCCTTGCTTCACCCTTATTCAAAGCCCTTCACAAATATCAAATACAATGCACTCAAGTATCCTGTGAATTAGGTCAGGGAGATTAGGGTTGCATCTCTCAGGCTGTGCAGAGTGCTTCCAGGCCATATTCTTTACCCCTACAGGACCATCCAACCCTGGAGAAGTCACTGGAGCAACCCAACTGGTGTTCCTGGGGAGATATCATACTCGATCCTCAGGTTGTCGTCTCACCTACACTCTTGTAGCTCCTTGACCTTGAGCTAGTCCTCACAGGGTTGCATTTACTGAGTAAGTGACTTGGAAAGCGCTGTGTGATCTAGAACGGACACAGATATAAAGACTTGTTGCTACTTCAGGGTTAAAATACAGCTCTTTTCCTTACCTTCTCCACATAGCTTTTTCCTATGAAAGAAAGGCTGTGGTCACTCATGATGGGGAGGTATCCATGAACAGCCATAAGATGGAATTTCACATGCTCGTAAAGAACAGCTTCTTCATTAGAGCACCAAACTGAGTTCCTGTGTCATAGAGAAATTCCAGGACTGACCATAATTATTCAAGTTAAAGCTTAGTCAGAGCACTGGAGTTAATTCTGCTAATCAAAATATGTGTGCTAGCACCATAAGTGATCACGAACAGTTACAAGTTAAACTTGATATCTGCTCTGGAGGATGTTGCCATCAGCAGCACAAATCTACCCAGGACCATTCAAGCACAGCAGGGAAAAGCTATCCACAACATTTGATGTCAGCCAGAGGCTACAGATCCCAATGCTGTGCAGCCAGGACTTGTGAGACTGTCTACAGAAGGAGGTACATCTACCCAACACAGCCCAATGAAATGTCTGAACTATTTCTTCCTTCAAGAGGTGTTGAAGGCCAGGCTGGATGGGGCTTTGAGCCCCCTGACCCAGTGGGAGGTGTCCCTGCCCATGGCAGGGGGTTGGAACTGGACGGGCTTTGAGGTCCCTTCCCACCCAAACATTCCTATGATTCTATGACTCCTTCTCAGAAGGCCAGCTGTCCTCCAATGATGTGGCTTTGGCCACACAGGGATGTACCTGCAGAGACTAAGGAATTTATAAAATACGCTCCGCCCCAAAGGGATCTTTGAACAGGAAAATGTCTTTGATATTCATAGCGCTACCTCGGCAATGATAGCGCTAATGACTATGATGGTAAAAACAAATAGGAATTATCTGACAACTGAAGAGGAGGAAGGATGTTTTCTTCATTGTAGCTTGAAACAGTTCCCATCGTTAAAGATTTCCTTTTTCCCTCACAGAGACCAAATCAGGCCTTTCATGAAGATTTGATTTATGGATCACATGGGTGATAGGCTTGGACTCCAGGGAGCTGAGAGGGAAACTGCGGGGTTGTGCCTCTTCTGTGAGCAATTCCCATGAGAACATGGATTTAGGCTTCGTTAATAAACAGGTCTGTGGCAGAGACACATCTCTCAGTCCTGCAAACCACTGGCTTGCTGCTTGTGCCAGACGGGACGGCACGGTCCCATAGATCCCAGTAAGCCACTGGAACCACGCGGCAGGCTCAGCATCCTGCTCCGCCACAAAATCCCAAGAGGCCTGGGGTGATGTACTTGGAAATGGTGCACAAGTGTCTGAGGTGGTGGCATTGACAGTGTCCAACTGTCAGTTTTACTCAGGACCACAAGGCTTCAGAAGACCTCAAGAGCAGATAGGGATACCCTACACTGCCTGTGCCTCCTGGTCTTCTCTATCCAGGCCTCTTGACTCTCTTACAAGGTCTGGCACAGAGAAAAGCCCTGACTTTACTCCCACAGAAGCTGGGCTGGGTTGTTATCCCTGTTGGCCTATCTGTCTCGCTCCAACACTTGCACAGAGAGATAAGGCTTTTGAGAGCTGGAGTGAATTTCATTTATGTTATTGTCCTTGTTTTATCTGCTGGGTGGAGGTCAGGAGGAAATATTCTACTTTATTTTGGATTTTAATTTAGGAATATCTGCATTATCTTATCTGATCGAAGCCACCCCCTGCAATGCTGCCTGCTAAATATTTCAGAGAAAAGTGCAATGTGTCTGTCAGTAGGTAAGGATGAACTTTCTTGCTTGACATCAAAGTTTTTGTAAATCTTTTAATCAGAGCTGATCTTACAGCTGAGTGACTACTTGGGTGGGTGCTGTAACTGGCACCAATGATGCAAGAGCATATTTGTCATACTCTTATGATCCCCTGGTTGGTCTCCCCATTCTCCCAGTGGTTGCTTGCTCCTGCTGTACTGTGCTGTCCTCTGGGAACACAAAATTATATCAATTGGCCTTTTAATAACATCAGAGCACATTGTTTAGCATGACCAAGTGCCAGGGCTGATTTGGGCCCCTAACACTTTATTATCATGCAATCTTCCAGAAAATTAAATGCTATCTCTGTTAGTGATAACTCAGACTCTTAAAGGCGAGTATCTCCCCCTAGTTTAGATAGAAAACTCGTTAGAATAGGGGTTGCCTTTTGCTTCTTTTGCTTAAAAAAGATTAAACTTCCACTCAGGCAGATTAGTCTAAATTAGAGTTTGACTTCAGAGGCTGAAACCTGGGTTTTGATGTGAGTTTCCCTTCCCTTCCCTTCCCTTCCCTTCCCTTCCCTTCCCTTCCCTTCCCTTCCCTTCCCTTCCCTTCCCTTCCCTTCCCTTCCCTTCCCTTCCCTTCCCTTCCCTTCCCTTCCCTTCCCTTCCCTTCCCTTCCCTTCCCTTCCCTTCCCTTCCCTTCCCTTCCCTTCCCTTCCCTTCCCTTCCCTTCCCTTCCCTTCCCTTCCCTTCCCTTCCCTTCCCTTCCCTTCCCTTCCCTTCCCTTCCCTTCCCTTCCCTTCCCTTCCCTTCATTCTTTTCCTTCTTTCCCTCTTTTCCTTCCTTTCTTCCTTTCCTGCCTACCTGCCTCCATCCATGCATCCATCCATCCATTGATCCATCCATGCATCTATCCAATCCATCCATGCATCCATCCATCCATCCGTGCATGCATGCATCCGTCAATCCATCCATGCATCTATCCAATCCATCCATCCATGCATCCATGCATCCACGCATCCATCTATCCCTCCATCCATGCATCCATCCCACCCACAAAAGACAGGTCTCCCAGTGAAGCGAGGACAGTAGGGAGCAAACAGAAGCGTTCCGCCACGCTCTGCCCCGTTTTGGTTAACTGCATTTTCCAAGGAGCTCCGGCACAGCAGGCAGCTCTCGCGGGAAGGTTTTGCGCTGGGCAGTTTGCTAAATGCATACGAAATGCCTTTTCAAAGGGGCTGCAGAGTAAATGTTTTTTCCTGCTCGTTTGTTGCTGGGCTAATGTTGTGAAACAGCAGAAGAGACCATTTGCAATTGTAATGCTGAGCAGCCAAGCACAAGCATGTTCGCATCTACTGCCGGCTGCAGCGCCCGCAGATTGGCAGCTGGCACTTAGGGTATGGCCCTTACGGCTTCTTAAATTGATCACTCTTTGGAGTTTTATATATTTCCTACCGCGTCGTGTTGATGGGCGTTCATGCCGACCCGTGGCTCTGCTGGGATTAATTGGCGTCTCTTAAGCTTCGAGCCAAGCCGTGTGCAACAGTGCCATCTTCACAAAGTCTTCTGAAAGGACCTACAGGAAAGCTGGGCAGGGGCTCTTGATGGCAGTGTAGGGATAGGACGAGGGGGAACAGTTTGAAGCTGAAAGAGGGGAGATTGAGATGAGATCTTAGGAAGAAATCGTTTCCTGTGAGGGTGGGGAGGCCCTGGCCCAGGTTGCCCAGAGAAGCTGTGGCTGCTGCATCCCTTGGAGGTGTCCAAGGCCAGGCTGGATGGGGCTTTGTGAAACCTGATGCAGTGGAAGATGTCTGGATGGGCTTTAAGGTCCCTTCCAATCCAAACCATTCTATGATTCTATGATTCTAAGACCTTTGTATTAAATAAACTAATTTTATTATGAATTCCTGTTGATGACTCCTGGTTTTTAGTCATCAAAAGAGAGAGGAACTGGCTCAGGACATTTCCATTAACTGTGGATCCATAATTTTAAACCTCCAAGCCAAAGCTTCAAATCTGGAGATTCTCCAGATGAATTAAAATTGGCACTAAGAAATCCTAGCTGAACAAAATGCGAGAAAAAAGATGGTGAAGTAATTTCTCCACAGATAAGTGCCCACAGCACCAGCCTGCCAGAGGAAAAGGGCTGTGCCAATAACCCATTTTCTGCAAGGTTTTCCTAACTTTAAACAAATCCCAGTTGGAGATCCGTCCAAACCCAACAGCGTCATCAGATATGGCGCGTTGGTGTCTCTCCTTGGATGAAGCAGGCACGCACCGACTTACAGCTGGCAGAAGCCTCCATGGTGGTGATGCTTTAGAATTCTTATGTCCCACTTCTTACCATGAGAGGATCACAAGTCTTAAAGTTTGACCTACATTTATTTTTCTTGCTGATGTAATATAATAATGTCCTTAAAAGGCCCTCTCTGTGTTCTCTGGACTTCTAGTTCTTATGTTTTGGGAGCTCATTAAGCTTTTTAAGAACCACATTGACATATTGTCTCCTTCCTCAGCAAAGGGAAGTTATTTCTCTTCATTTGTCTTGTTCCATAGAATCATAGAATCATAGAATCCCTAGGTTGGAAGAGACCTCTGAGATCACAGAGTCCAACCGTGCCTGTCTCCTTACCAAACCATGTCCCTAAGAAACCCACCCACCTGTTTTTTAAACACCTCCAGAGATGGTGACTCCACCCCCTCCCTGGGCAGCTGTTCCAATGCCTGCCCACTCTTTCAGTAAAGAAGTTCTTCCATGTCCAGTCTGCTGTGACCCAGGAAAATGAGACTCACTGGGTTCTTAGGAGGTTTACACGGGGTTGCCCTGGCACTGTGGTTTGGAGAAGCAATGGGAGGATTCAGCAGCTCTACCCAAAGCTCTTATGCTGTTCTTGGAAGGGGCAGTACTTGGATTTATCGTCCTGTTCAAACTGCTTGGCAGGAGCACTACTGATCCTCCACAAGGATAGTGGGAGGCACATCGTCTTCCTCTTCGCATAGTGGCTGGCGAAGCCGTAAAATTAATGTGACCATATGGAAGCAGCCTGCAGATCTTGACTGTCTAACACACTGTGGTTTCCAAAATCACGCTCCTGATACCGTGCAACCATAGAATGCTCCAAACCCAAGCCTTGTGGCAAAGAGAAAACTTTGTTCCTCTACATCAACCAATGTATT
Organism: Neomorphus geoffroyi; assembly: GCA_033558235.1. Lineage (NCBI taxonomy): Eukaryota > Metazoa > Chordata > Aves > Cuculiformes > Neomorphidae > Neomorphus > Neomorphus geoffroyi. Next base: position 17,408,382 of record JAUMJM010000035.1, on the reverse strand, counting down.
CTTGGGTGTGAAAGATAAAGGTCTCTAGCAATTTATAACTGCTAACGTTCTGGCCCTGCAAGGATCATGGAAGACACTTTATTTTCTGTTTATTCATCCTCACTTGGAGTGAATCAACTTCTGAGCTTACGCCATGCGATGGTGGCAGTGGCGTATGTGTTTTCTGTGCCAGGAGAGAGTATCCAGGCAACTAGACCAGATACCAAAATCTTGTCAGATTTTTCCCACCCTGTATTTTGTCTGTCTTACGTCCCTTGTTACCACTGAATTTAGGGCCCTGTCATCTCTAATGAATTTAATCTCACAGCTGCATTTGCAGAACAAACGATGCCTCCATTCTGCAGATCGAGATCGGGGGCACAGAGAGCCGTGTAGGAAACCTGGCTAAAGTAGGGATTGAAGTGGGATGCCCCAGGTCGTTACCTAGTAACAGAGACCCCTGTTTAAAGATGGGAACAGTTCTGAGTGTGAGACATTTAAGCCAAGAAAAGGAAAATTACAGCAATGTGGTGTTGTCTTTCTGGACTGTAGGAAAATTTAGGCTGGAAGAGGCTTTAGGAGGTCTATAGTTCAATCTCCTGCTCAAAGCAGGGTCAGCCCTGGCTTTAGTCCAGGTTGCTCATCCAGTTGGGTCTTGAAAATGTCTGAGGGCAGAAACTGCAGTACTGCAGCCTGCCCCACGGTTTGTTCCCCTTTTCTGCTGTCTGAAGCCTTTCTGCATCCTTCTCTCTCTCAATCCCACTAGCATAACCTGAGAGAGGGACTAAACTACTGCATGAATGCTTCTGCTTTTGTTGTTTGCAGAAAAAATGAGTTCTGCAAGTCCCAGTAACAAAATACGGATCCCTGGTATGAGTTAGAATCATAGAATCACAGCATATCCTGAGTTAGAAGGGATCCACCAGGCTCACTGAGTCCAGCTCCTGTCCCTGCACAGGACGACCCCAACACTCACACCGTGTGTCTGAGGGCGTTGGCCAAATGCTTCTGGAATAGTGTCAGACTCGGTGCCGTGACTGCTCCCCTGAGGAGCTGTTCCAGTGCTCCTCCACCCGCTGGGAGAAGAACCTTTTCCTAATATCCAACCTAAACTTCCCCGGGTACATCTTCCTGCCATTCCCTTGAGTCCTGTCATTGGTCACCAGAGACAGAGATCAGCACCTGCTTCTCCTCCTCCCCTTGTGAGGAAACTGTAGACCATGATGAAGTCTCCCCTCAGTCTCCTCTTCTCCAGCCTGAACAGACCAAGTGACTTCAGCCTCACGTGGCTTCCTCTCTAAACCCTTCACCAACTTTGTGGTCTCCTCTGGACGCTCTCCCATTGCTTTAGATCCTTTCTAAACTGCGGTAAGATCTAATTTGCCTAAACCAGACATCCAATCTACACCTAAGTGTTGCTCCTCTCCTGCGTAGGGCAGAGAGGCAGCTACTCTGAAAACCTCCACAAGAAGATCCTTAGACTGTCCATCGTTTCTCTGCATTTGTCACCCGTCCCCACACAGGAAAACCAGATCAACTCACCTGTCATTGTAATTCTTCCCCTGTGAATGAGAAGCAAAAGCCAAATCCTGCAGCATTAACTTTTTGTGCTTATCCTTTTTGTTCCTGCTTTTCATTCAGCGCTTCATTGTCAAGAAGAGAAATTGAGGAAGGCAGGCATCATTTCTTGTACGACCAAAGAGCCAGAATGAAAATGGAACACCTGACTTGCCTTCTCCCAAGTACTTAGGAATGTGGAAGTCAGCCAAGTACATTGTCATGGTATGGTGGTGGTTGGATAGTGAATTTTAGACTTTACAGTAGTGTGGAATTTTGAGACCTGAGAATTATTTCTTACATTGCAGAGTTTCATCTCCCTCTTTGCCTTAATGCAGAAAACCCACAAAGTTTCTTCTATTTTAAGCTTAAAAAAATGTTGTTGATGACCCAACAAGCTCAAAATGATTCCTGGGGGAGAAATCGGGAAAATTGTATACATTTTTAATTCCTTGTCATTTTAGTTTAATGTCCTAAGGTTTTATTTCTTCAGCAATTCTTCTTGAATGCTCTTACTCCAAAGCCTATGTCCTAATTAAAAAGCACAGTGCTCTGAAATAAGAGACAGCGAGCATGAACGTCCTAAATAAAGAAAAAGAAATAAATAAAGGGCTGGTTAAATTTTCTACATAATGTCCATGAATGAGGAAACGTCCCCCTCTTCCTTTTTGACCTATGGATATCATTAATATGGACTGTTCCAGCACAATGAACTGGAAAGAATGGTAATATTTTTAATTTCCTCTCTTCGGCAGAAATAGTTACTTTACCGTATTAATGTCCTCATGGGTAATACACTGACTTCTGGCTGACATGAAATAGGACTTTATCTTGGAATTTGTGGGTATGTCAGAATAGAGGCTGATTACTTTGGGAAACAATATTCACGCTGCAAATTCTAATGAGTCTTCCAGAGACAACTCTTTGGAGGTTCTCCCCAAATGACCTAGAGCAAAGAATGGCTCAAAATTCCAGTAAGCAGCTTGTCCACCCTTGTTTATAAGGACAGGAACTGGGACAACAAATCTACAGTTCACAGAATCATAGAATCACTAAGGTTGGAAAAGACCTCTAAGATCATTCAGTCCACCACCATACGTACTATATAGTTGTCTGTATTCGGTAGCAAACCCATGATTTTGCTGTAAGTTACAGGTGTAATTCAGTTTTCCTGAGCTGGACAATGAGCCCAGATTTACCCAGATTTGTCCTTATTTTTCCCTAGAGTAGTTTACAGGGAATTGAAAGTGATGCTAATGAGTTTGAAATCAGGTATTAGCACAGTTCTCATTGACTGGTGACCCTGCAGCTGGGCACAAGTGGAAGGGGGGAAGAAAAACGGACTCAGAAGTTTGCAAAGGAACTTGCTCATTCTCTCAGCTTTTCATTTTCCTGCTTAAATCTATTTTCCTAATAATCTTAGAATCATGGAAGCTCCCCTTGCACTGAGATTTCTAAGCTGAAAGAGGGGAGATTTAGATGAGGTATTAGGAAGAATTTTGTTCCTGTGAGGGTGAGGAGACACTGGCCCAGGTTGCCCAGGGAAGCTGTGGCTGCCCCATCCCTGGAGGAGTTCAAGGCCAGGCTGGATGGGGCTTGGAGCCCCCTGATGCAGTGGGAGGTGTCCCTGCCCATGGCAGGGGGTGGAACTGGATGGACTTTAAGGTTCCTTCCATCCAAAAATATTCTAAGATTCTGTGATAGAATGGTTTGGGATATAAGGGACCTTAAGGATCACGCAGTTCCACCCCTCCTGCCATCCTTCATCTTACTGAAGAAATGCAAGAATAACAATAAAATCAACGTGTTTTCTGCCTTCTGAAGGGTTTTCTGCTTGTGGGCTGCGTGATCCCATCTGATGCTTGCTCTGGAAAGGAGGGCATGCTCTTTGTTACAGGACTGAAAGGAGGTGGTTTACCCTTATCTCTGCACTTTGTCTTTTCGAATTAGAGGAGAAAAAACCAGCTTGAAGTTTAGTTTATATGCAGAAAGTCACACTGTAAGGAACACACTGCAGTTTTCCAGTCACCCATGGACACATAATTGATCTTCCTTTGTTATATTTAAAACAATGAATGTTTATCCAAGGAATTATTTAGGCTGAATAAAAGCATTTTACTGCCCCATGAAGTTTCAGTGGAGGATTGAAAATGAAAGAGCAAGCGTACTGCTTCCACACAAGCCAGGATGAGGGATTCATGGCAGGGTCCTGAAGGAAGAGTTTCCTGTCCCCGTGTCTGAGCTGGACACCACGCTGCTGTGATGTCTCCGTGCAAAGGCATGGATGTAGCAGGGACAGAGATGGATGGGATGAAACCAAAACCCTTAATAGAAGCCACCCCAAAGAGACAGGATAAACTGCAAATCTGACCTAGTGCAGGAGCTTGGGCTGATGATTGCTCTGATGTGACTTGTGTGTTTTCTGCTGTTTCAGAAGTAAAGACAAGGGGAAAACCAGAAGAAAGTTGGATTTGGGTTGGTTTTTGTTTTTTCTTTTTCTGCTACCAAAGAGCAAATACAACAATGTGACACCAGAAGAGCATGCATTTGTGCAAGGCTGTTTTGGAGCAAATGTAGATTGCTCCATGGGAAGAGGACCAGAGGAAAGAGGCTTTATTTGGGGAAAGGAATATTTAGGCTGAATAACAGGAAAGCTGTTTCACTCTAAGAGTGGAAAGAGACCTTTTTGAACAGGGAAAAGGAAGGAAAAAATAATGCATGAGTATGATGGTGACCTCTTCAACAAGAGTGGTTTTGGCTTGATCAAGGTACTTCACAGATCTAATGTAGAATCACAGAATCACAGAATTGTTTAGGTTGAAAAAGACCTTTAAGATCATCAAGTCCAACTGTAAACCTCACACTGCCAAGTCCACTACTAAGCCACGTACCTAAGTGACACATCTACACCTCTTTTGAACACCCCCAGGGATGCTGACTCCACCACTGCCCTGGTCAGCTTGTTCTAGGGCTTGACAACCCTTTGTGACTCATGTCATCTTCCATACAGGTCCTAGCTGTAGGTTCTCACTTTTTCCTGCTTTTATGTTGATGTATGGCCTGGGGAAAGCCTCTGAGAGCCTTCATTGGATTGAAGGAATGAGTCAGGTATCTGCCAGGAGCAGACAGAGCCTACTTCATTCCAACTCGGTGCAAGGAGAGGCTGAGTGCCATCTGGGAGAGCCTCTGGAAGTCCAGTCATCCCTCTGGCTTCCATCCCTCAGAGCACGACCAAGCGCTTTCCCTCGCTGCCCGGCCAAGGCACAAAGCTCAGGAGATCTAACACGAGCACACAGGAGGGGGCACGGCTGTGAGCATAAATGATCAAAGGGCAGAGCAGGCTGATGTGCATAAAGACGCTCTGATACAGCAGAAGAGATCCCCTCTAGCCCTCGCCGATGCTAATGCATATATTTACCTCCTGATTGACTTCATAATTAATTGACTACATGGGGTAGATCCTTCTCTCACCTCTAAATAGGACTGCAGAATCCTGCAGAGTGAGATGGGTGTAAAACCAAGCCACGCAAGGAAAGAGTGAGGCCTTTTGTCTTTATTTTCTCTGAAAGTACGTAAAAGCCATAAGGAGCCTGTAAGGATATAAATGAGGGCAAAAATGTATTTATTTCAATCCCCAGACTGCAGCAGGAGAAAGTCGGCTTACAGAGGGGCTTAGGCAGTAGTTAAAAAGAAGAGGGCTTTGCGTTTTTGACTCTAAGGTGGATATATTTTTAAAAAATATGATAGAAAGGTAGGGGAAATTAATACTTCCATCCCAACCAGAACAAGGAGAAGAAGTATTTGTTATGCAAATCTTTTCATTATTGCAAATCCCGAGTGCTGATAAGAGATAAGCCTTGTTCTAGCTTTATTTCAAGTAGCTCCTGCAACAGACGTGGGTCCGTGATTATATTGCTGCGAAAGAAAGAAACAAACACACACATTTTCCCTGTACATTTATTTCTTTTACTGGAACATGAATTCTGGAGCCTGCCTGAAAAGGCATTTGGTCCATTGAGGCTTGTTCATTTTACTGCTTTGTTTTCTGCTAAGGTGACATCTGCTCCTGAATGACCTTAGCATCTTTTCTCTGCGCAGCCTGGCCCGGGTGGCCGTTCCTTTTATGCGCATACATTAATGTTCGGGTGAATCGCAGCTTCATGAGGTCTGTTCTTTATCCTTTTCATTTCCACTAATCCTCCAGTCTGTGGGGAACAAAGGGCTGGATCCTCGTGGTGTAAATGGCCAGACCCAACTGTAGGGATTTACATCCACAACGGCGTGACACCAGTTATCTCCAAACCCCATTCCCCAGTTTGCCATCTCCACCATCAAATTCCTTGTCCCTGTTGATAATTTATTGCTTTTTGTCTGCGTAGGAGGCAGCTGTAGAATTTGCTTGCAGCAATGGGTGCGTGGAGAAGTGGCGGTTCCCATCCTGGATACCTGCAGCCCCGATTGGACGCGTCTCCGCTGCAGCACAAGGGGACGTTGTTGGTGGATCAAAGGCTTGAACGACACCTGAGTGGCACTGAGATGCTGCTTTTCTCCCCATCACTGAGCCAAGGTGTTTGCTATTTTTGCCTTCCCCCCAACCACTGCTCCTTCCCTGGAAATCCATGAGGTTTGCTCAGCCCTGCATTTAGCTGAGACACAGCTATCTGTCTGCCTAGCTATTGCATTACTTTTCCACGTGACAACGGAGCTTCCAAAGTTTGCAGTATAATTTCAGTCTTCATATACAGCTCTTTGTGCCATTTTTCCCCCTCTCCCATTGTTTTGCTGCTCTCCCCATTCAGAGGCTCAGTGTTGCAACAGGAATATTACATTTGCCCCATCTCCCTTTGTCTGGCACCTTTGTTTTTTGTGTCACTACCAAATGAAATAAATTTTATAAGCGATTTCTCCGACCTGGCACCAGGATGACATGCCCGCAGTTCCTGCTACAAACTCTCCTTGCTGCCTGTAATAAGTTACTTAACCATTCCATTATTTCATGCCGGCTCCCAGTGGGTTTTAGCTGCACAAGACATCTTTCTGATGGAATTGGCAACAGCTTTTAAAAAATCCAAATCAATTATATCTCCTGGGCCCTGCTCAAGACTTTGAAAGAGGTTAGTTAGGCAGGATCTTCATTTTACACATCTGGGTGGAAAATGCACAGGCATTTTTTTTTCCCCTGCCTGTACGTCCAAACGGCTCACATTGTTTCTTCGATAAAATTGTTTATCGTCAGGAGAGTCGGAAGCTCACTCAGGGAGGAAATTTGGCTGGTATAGATGGCAAGACTCCAATGGCTTTAATGAATGCAATGTTGATCACTTGAACAACAGGATCAGCAATATGGCATGGATGCGATAGCCCTTTTTTCCAGTCCTGGTTATAAAGTACCAGATAACACTCTTGTGTCAGAGGGCAACTCCCATGAGAGAGGAAGAATTGTGATCTGGGTGTAAGATTTAGTTTCTTCTCCCATCGTCTCCATAGCAAGATTTTGTCCCTGGAGCTGGTCCAAATCTTTTTTCCATTCAAAGTGATATTGAAATCCAATATTACCTATCCTGGCAAGCTTTCTGGTAAGGAAACAATTAATCCCAGTGAACTATTTAAGCCACAGTTTCACTAGATTTCTCTTCCAAACCGAGTCTTATCTAAATGAATGCTGAAATGTTCATTTAAGGAAAGGAAAAAAATCGACTCCCTCACTTCTTCGAGGTCATATCGTTATGCAAAACCCCACATGTGCACAACTTCCCATCTTTTTAAAAAATCAGTCCTAAATTTGACTTGTTCTAAGTACCTAATGGGAGCTGCAATTTCTTGCTAATTATATAATTACTCCAGATTGTTATGTAGCACTGGCAATTAAACACTCGAAATACTTTTAGCTTGAAGAAAGTAATTACGTAATTCCAGTGAATCTATGGAAGTGAAGCTGCATTGGTTGCTGCTCCCTTTCCCCTATGACTTCATGTCTGCAGCCACTTGTGCAGAGATGAAGCGGTAAATTCATGAGGTGGTGCAAACCGGCAGAGCTTGGTGAACCTTGGCACAGGGAATCATAGAATCATTGAGGTTGGAAAAGACCTCCAAGATCGTCAAGTCCAACTGTCAGCCCAACTCCACCGTGCTTACTAAACCGTGTCCCAGAGTGCCACATCTATGGGCTTTTTGAACCCCTCCAGGGATGGGGACTCCACCCCTGCCCTGGGCAGCCTCTGCCAGGGCTTCACCACTCTTTCTGTAAATGAATACTTCCTAATAGTTAATCTGAACCTCCCCTGGTGCAACTCGAGGCCATTTCCTTTTGTTCTATCACTTGTTACTTGGGAGAAGAGACCAACACCCACCTCACTACAGCCTCCTTTCAGGTAGCTGTAAAGAGCGATAAGTTCTTTTCATCTCTTTAGAGTGCCTGAAGGCCAAGCTGGATGATGTATGGGCTTAATATGAAGAAAAAAATACCTTATTTATACAAACAGAGTGATATGGATTTGTGTGTGTGTGTATACGTATGTGTATGTAATACATCCTGGTTTTAGAAGCGGGTTTTTTTCCTGCTGTTGGGGCCACGCCCAGGGTAGCATCCCTGCATCACAGTTCCCCTGTCACAATACCCGATGTAATCCCAGCCCTGGGAATTTCGAGTGGGTATTTTCATGGCAAGTGTTTGCCTAGATGCAAAAAGGATTTTATTTCATGGTGTGGCATCTCCCATACACCTGCAGTGACAGCTCAAGCATAGCAGGATTGCTATGCACCACCTCCGTCTGTGTGCCTGGACCAAGGCCCCCACAGTTATCCATGTCTGACAAATGTGGAAAAGAAAATATCCTCATCCCCAATACCTCACTGTAATGTCCCTTGATACCTAATGCTTTTAATTCAGGTGACAGTTCTGTCTCTGAAGTCTCCACACTCCCTGCTCTCTGTGCCAAGACTCTCAAAGGATGCATTATCTTCAATCCTATAGTTTAACTCCTTCCTTCCTCCCTTAAAGATAATTATAAGGCTTCTCATAGGGAGAAGGAGAAAGGAAACACAGGCTAAAAATCAGTAGTAAAACCAAAAATAGCTAAATAACAGTTCAGTTGAGAAGAAATACAGTATCACAGTATCACAAGGTTGGAAAAGACCTTTAAGATTGAGTCCAATCTATGACCCAACACCGATACCAACTCATCATCTAAACCATGGCACTAAGTGCCTCATCCAATCTCTCCTTAAACACCTCCAGGGACGGTGACTCCACCACCTCCCCGGGCAGCGCATTCCAATGGCCAATCACCCTCTCAGTGAAGAACTTCTTCCTAATGTCAAGCCTAAACCTCCCCTGGCGAAGCTTGAGACCGTGTCCTCTTGTTCTGTCGCCGGTCACCTGAGAGAAGAGAACAACCAACCCCTGCCTGACTACAACCTCGTTTTAGGAAGTTGTAGAGAGCAATAAGGTCTCCCCTGAGCCTCCTCTTCTCCAGGCTGAACAACCCCAGCTCCCTCAGTTGCTCCTCACAGGGCTTGTGCTCCAGCCCCTTCCCCATCCTCGTCGCTCTCCTCTGGACTCACTCCAGCATCTCAACATCTTTCTCAAACTGAGGGGCCCAGAAGTGGACACAGCACTCAAGGTGTGGCCTGACCAGTGCTGAATATAAGGGGATGATGATTTCCTTAGTCCTGCTGGCCACACTATTCCCGATGCAGGCCAGGATACCATTGGTGTCCACTGATTTCAACAACAAAAACCTCTCAGCTGTGCTGCTCATATGGAAGCTATCGCGGTTCAAAGACCAGGATTTGTCATGGTTTTTAGTTCTGTCTCTACTTATGGCCCATGATCCCAATGTCTTTTCCTTCTCGCTTAATTTGTAGTTTTTTATGGGAATAAGGGATGAGAGCGGAACACCCTAAACCTTCTAATCCTTGATCCATTCTTGGAAGAGGTCTTGGAGCACGGACTTGGAGCCTCCTTGAGGCTACTTTGCTGCAGACACTTTGCCAGATATCATCCTCCCCATGCCAGTGTCAGGTGGATTTGTTGCCTCTATCCTCTGGGAAGCTAAAACTCAGCCAGTAGCATTCTGGGCCTGGAGATTAGAGCAGTGAACCCATCTTTGGAGGGTAAATCTCATTCCCCCCTTGAAGCTTTTACGTCATGCTCTCCTCCATGCAATGTAGGTACCACAAGAAGGTTTTGAGCAGGTAGCTGGAGATCTTCATCCCAAGCTTATTGCATTGGCAGAAATATTTGGCTTAGCTTAGCTCCAGCAGACTTCAGTTGGTCCCTTGGCTATTTATGTGTGTCTACATGTATATATATATACACACACATATATATACATACACACACGTATATATATGTAAGTATGAAAGAAGGTTGTAGCAAGGTGGGTGTTGCTCTTTTCCCTAGTAACTAGTGGTGGGATGAGAGGAAATGGCCTGAGGTCACATCAGGGGAGGTTCAGATTGGACATTAGAAAAACATTTTCTACTGAAAGAGTGGTGAAGCCCTGGCAGAGGCTCCCAGGGCAGTGGGGGAGTCCCCATCCCTGGAGGGGTTCAAAAACATGTAGATGTGGCACCTGGGGACATGGTTTAGTCGGCGCAGTGGGGTTGGGCTGATGGTTGGACTGGATGATCTTAGAGGTCTTTTCCAACCTTAAGGATTCTCTGATTCTCTGATTCTAAGTAAATATCTCTTCCAAAAAGACTTTAGAGCAGCCTTTTAGTACTTAAAGGGGACCTATAGGAAAGCGAGGGAGGGGACCTTTATCAGGAGTGCAGGGATGGGATGAGAGGGAATATTTTTAAGCTGAAAGAGGAGAAATTCAGACTAGATATTAAGAAGAAACATTTTCCTGTGAAAGTGATGAGGCCCTGGCCCAGGTTGCCCAGAGCAGTGGTGGCTGCCCCATCCCTGGAGATGTTCAAGGCCAGGTTGGATGAGGTTTTGAGCAATGTGTTCCAGTGGGAGGTGTCCCTGCCCATGGCAGGAGGGATGGAACTGGATGGACTTTAAGGCCCCTTCCAGCCCAGAGCGCTGTATGATTCCATCCACACACCGCTATGTAGTACTTGTGTATCTCTATACCACTGATCATTTCAGGGCTCTGTCTTGCTGGCCTAATGCAAATAAACCCTCACTGAAGTAGACATGGTTTTTACTTGCATAAACCCCAACAAGTCTGGCTCTCACTTTGCAAAAACCATTTCCATCCATCCTCAGCTAGAGTAAATGGACCTGGAAAAAATACCTCTGTCACTGAGATGATCAGAAATGATTGGTTTAGATCTGACAGCACAAAAAAAAAAATCCAACCTCTTTCATTTTCTTTGCTCCTCCTAAGCTGGGGGCAGTCCTCTATTTAGTCATTCCTGGGGCTGAATCCAGCATGGAATGCTAAATGGATTAATTAGTACTACATCACTCTAAATTTAGACAGCTTCCTTTCAGAATTAGATTTCTTCAGCTTTATGCCATTACATTTCTTAAATGTACATTCTCAATCACATTAGCAATTATGAATACATTACATTTATTATCTTTTTGAAATATTTGACTGTTGTACCTTAGGATATAATATACACAAGGTCTACAGTTGGACTCAATGATCTTAAAGGTCTTTTTCAACCTAAAGGATTCTGTGATACACGTGCTGTCCGAGTCAGGCAGAATTGTGAGGTCACTACCAGTCATTATTTTATCACAAAACGTAGGATTTTAAAGATAATTCTGAGAAATCCCCCAGGAACTATCAAGTATCTCCTTGTATGAAAAAAACAACTCTCGTTTTCCATGCAAGTTTTTACCTCCTGGAGGCTGCAGAGATATTGTTGAAAAAATGGAGCATCTGCAAAACCAGGAGGTGAATAAACCCATTTGTTTGCCATTCCAAGTCAAACTCTCTTTAGCTAAGCTAACCACAAAATTCTGGGGACCGATCTCATAACTTATCACCTTTGGTAGCTAACAGTGTTGAAAATTACATAAACTGATACAACAACCAATCAATGGAACAAAAACTTCCAACAAGAAGGATTCTAGAGAAGGTACCTCATCCTGGAAGCACCGTTAGGGCAGTTTCTGTGTCTATGGTGTAAGATGTGCAGTTCTGGTCTTCACTGGAGAGTTTTTCTCCACTCTCCGTTACGTGTGAAGATGACTGTACACCAAGAACAGATCAGTTGTTACGTCAAGGTACAGGGCACATTACACTGTAATGTAAACTGTTCAAGAGAGACAGAGAATTTTCTATACAGAATGAACTTATTTTCAGCAGTGTTCAGCATCTGGCTCATCACCTGGAATCAGATTTTCAAAGCAGGCTGGGGTGTATTGAATGTAAGTTATGCACTTGAACATTTGAACTTGTTGAGCTCTCCTGACAGTTCTGGTCATAGTGATTCTATTGACGTAAACGATCTATTCTGTAGGAAACCTGGTGATAAAAAGAAATAGTGACAGAAACATATTGAAAATCTGTGCTGAGCACTCCAGAACTGAATGCAGTACTCCAGGTGAGGGCTCATGAGAGCAGAGCGGAGGGGCAGATTCCCATTCCTGGAGGTGCTCAAGACCAGATTGGATGAGGCTATGAGCAACCTGATCCAGTGGGAGGTGTCCCTGCCCATGGCAGGGGTGTTGGAAATGGATGGACTTTAAGGGGTCTTCCAACCCAAATCATGCTATGATCTGTGAAACTATTGCAGCAATACATTAAAAACAAAAATGTGAATATTTCACATTCCCTGCTAGTGTGAGAAGTTCATCGGTAACAGTTTGGGTCATTGAAAAAGACCAACTGTAGAGTGTTTACTAAGAGATGCTGAAGGAGCTAGGGTGTGCAACAAAGCAGTTCGTGGTGGTGTAGTAATGAATGAATTCAAAAGAGATTTCAGGCAAAAGGGAAGATTTTTGGGGAATGGTAGCATTAACAACAGTGACAGAAGCAACAGTGAAGAACTTGGAAGGCTTGAACACATAGCAGGAAAATGAAACCTGATTCAAAGAAAATGCCAAGGCAGTTTACCAAGAAGGATGTTTCTGCTTTAGAGAACTCGTTTTTACCAGTTTGGGAATTAATAGTGACTCAGAGTCATAAATGCTTCATAACTGGTGACTGCAAAGCCAAGAAAATGGAAATACAACAGTACAGAAGCCGCTTTAGAAAGAGAGACAGAATGACTTCACCACGGGCAAGTCACAGAATCACAGAGTGGTCTGGGTTGGAAGGGACCTTAAACATCATCCACTTCCAACCCCCCCGCCATGGGAAGGGACACCTCCCACCAGACCAGGCTGCTCAAGGCCCCATCTGACCTGGCCTTGAACACTTCCAGAGAGGGGTCACCCACAACCTCCGTGGGAGATGGCCTTCCATGGTAAAATTGACTGCACCAGTGGAGAAGATGGACCTACTTTTGGAAAAGGAAGACCTACAGATGTCATTTGCTTGGACTTCTGTAAGGCCTTTGATACGGTGCGTCTACTTCATGGCAGGCAGGCCATGTAGCTCATTGCCCTTGTTAAATACTGCCCCAGGACAGCCTGGAGGAATCATTTCTGGAGATGCAGAAGGATGCACGGGGACATGGTGGAGTCACGAGGAGCAAGCAGAGCACACTGCTAAAGCACCAGGGTGGGAGGAGAGCTCCCAGGGTCGCAGGGGTCAGTGCTGCTTTTTGCATGGGGCCATACTCTTCACTGAGTGAAAAATGGGCTGAATGGCCAGGTTCAAAGAGTTGTGGTGAATGGAGTTAAATCTGGTTGTTGTCCGGTCACAAGTGGTGTCCCAACACAAGGGCTCAGTGTTGGGGTCCATTCTGTTTAATATCTTTATCAGTGATCTGGGTGATAGCACTGAGTGTACCCTCAGTAAATTTGCAGACAATACCCAGCTGGATGAGAGTGTTGATCTGCTCGAGGGCAGGAAGTCTCTGCTGAGGGATCTGGACAGGCTTGATTGATGGTCCCAGGCCAACTGTACGGGCTTCAATCAAGCTCAGTGCCAGGTCCTGCACTTGGGCCACAATAACCCCAAGAAGCACTCCAGACTTGGGGAGGGGCTGGAAAACTGCCCAGCAGAAAAGGCCCTGGGGGTGCTGGGCCACAGCGGCTGAAGAGGAGCCAGCAGGGGCCCAGGGGCCACCAAGGCCCCCAGCAGCCTGGCTTGGCTCAGCCCTGGGGGGGCAGCAGGAGCAGGGAAGGGATGGTCCCCCTGCCCTGGGCGCTGGGGAGGCCAAACCTGGAATCCTGGGCTCAGGTTTGGGCCCCTCACGCCAAGAAAGCCCTGGAGGGGCTGGAGCGCGTGTGGAGAAGGGAGCGGAGCTGGGGAAGGGGAATGAAGCTGGGGAAGGACGTGGAGCACAGAGGTTATAGAGAGCAGCTGAAGGCCCTGGGGCTGATTAGTCTGGGGAAGAGGAGGCGGAGGGGAGCTGCTCTCTGCAGCTCTTGGAAAGGAAGTTTTATTTCTTTATTTCATTTAAAAGACATATGGATGTGGTGTTTAGGGACAGGGTTTAGTGGTGGACTCAGCAGTGTTAGGTTTACAGCTGGACCTGATGATCTTAAAGGTCTTTTTCAACTGAAATGATTCTGTGATTCTGTGCTTGTGAGTCCTTCATGAACTCATCTATCCTGACTCACCCGCCAAAGGGGTGCTTCCTCTGGGGAAGGGGACAGGGGAGCCATGAGCCGTGATTGCCTGCACTGCTAATGTGACAGAGCCTTGGGGATGGCTTGCAGCCATTCAGGACTTGATGGATCTGATGTGGGTCTCGGTGATGTCTTTGCACCTCTTCGGTGCCGTTTTCTGGTGCCACATCTACTCCCTCCCCATCCCATACAGGGAGGTTCTGGACAAATGGATTTTAATTGAAAAACAGAGAGTATAAAAGTAACGAAAGCTACTACAGTGTCAACAGCCCCCCTCCCTCACTCAACAAAACCATCTGATCCCTGACACAAGCCTAATCCCACCCTCCTGCCCCAGCACTGCCTGCGGGACTTTGGCCCTTGCTACCATTTTCTAGCAATGAGCCATCTCACTGCTTCTTCCCCTGCTTTTCCAGCCCGAAGACATGCTGGAACGTGCTGGTGGTGGCAGGTCTCTCCCTGCATCCTGCCTTGGAGCCTTGGGACACGTTCTGATGGGGTTTAGTTCTCTGTGCTCAGGATGGCTTTGGAGGTCTTGTGGAGAATGTAATCAGTGGAGAGCATCTTCTGGTGCAGCCACAGCAAGGTGCTCTTGTGATGGTGGATGGTGCCACTGGTGTCACCAGGGTCCACAGGCACGGAAACGCTGCTGGGATCATCCTGGCTGATCCTCACTATCCCGAGGGAGCAACATAAGGGTCTCACAGCCTCCACCTGTAGCCCCTCGTCAGAGGGCATAATGTTACTGGCTGGAGTCACCACAGTGCCCCGATGGCTTGGCCGTGGAGGACAGCAGGGTGGCTGGCGGTGATGTCATTGTGTAAAGGGATATCACTGCCTGGGACAGAGCCCTCATCTGTGGGGACATCATTGGTCAGGGAGATGTCACAGCCTGGGAGAGTGTCCTCATCCATGGGGACATCAGTGTCCAGGGTGATTTTACACCCTTTGGAGTCCTGTCCAGACCAGGAGGACCTCGTCAGCCCTACAGAACCCATTGGTCTGCCCCAGCCATAGGGAGCCAGCAGCTCTCTGGTCCCCACTTGGCAGCATCTGGTTGGAGAAGCAACACTCTGGTCCATTGCAGTGGTGGCTGATGGAGGCAGGTCACTGCTCACTGGATACTCGGATAGATGGAGAAGCTCTTCCTCAGCTTTATCTCAACTAACATAAGGCCTTGGCTGTGCTATGGGTGGGATTACCTCCTCCTACGAAACACTATGGAAGTATCTCACGCTGAACGGCCAGCAACTTAAACATGTTCGTCAACAGGCCAACAGTGCCAAAAATTCATGTTGCTTTTTGAGTAAATATACTGTCCTTGGACTTCCGTAAAGAATTTAAATTAGCACCATATAATACCACGACAATGAAATCTCCTTTTAATGGATTCAGTAGGGGAAGACCTCATGAAGCAGTCTGCATAGGAGAACTGCTGTCAGAAGGAGGGATGTTTATGAAAGTTTGAGTAGATCAAAACAAGGTCTGACACCGTTCCACGTTTTTATTAGTGACTGAGAAATAAATACAGAAGCACCGCTGATGAATGGCCCATGTATCCCTTAGATTTACTGCACAATGGTAAACCACATGGAAGAAGGAACAGCTGGTTTTATTGCACCCTAATCCAAACTTAAATGTGTTAGGAAGAAGAAAAACAAGATGAACGTAGCTACAAAAAGGCAAATTGCTCTGGGAAAGCAGTGGCTCCGGAGAGGTGTTAGAGATTTAATAGAGGGTGAGATGTGAGATGTGATAAATCACAATATGATGCTTGGAGGCACACGCAAGAGGGATCAGCTTCTCCCAGGCCTTCTGCATACAAGAAACCTGGACTTTTGGGATAACCGGAGATTTTCATGCCATGGTTGTGTTCCTATTACATTGCAATGCTCAGTTTTGAGTGCAAACAGTAACCACGACTTTCTTCAGCAGGCTGGAAGGCTTGTGATTGTTCAGCCTGGAGAAGAGAAGGCTGCGGGGAGACCTTAGAGCAGCCTCCCAGGACTGAAAGGGGCTCCAGGAAAGCTGGGGAGGGGCTTCTTACAAGGGCCTGGAGTGACAGGACAAGGGGGAATGGCTTTAAATTGGAAGGGGGAAGATTTAGATTGGCCATCAGGAAGAAATTCTTCATGATGAGGGTGGTGAGACAGTGGAACATGCTGACCTGGGAAGTTGTGGATGCCCCCTCTCTGGAGCTGTTCAAGGCCAGGTTGGATAAGACTTTGAGCAGCCTGGTCTAGTGGGAGGTGTCCCAGTGCATGGCAGGGACATTGGAACTGGATCATCTTTGAGGTCTCTTCCAACCCAAACCCTTCTATGATTCCATGATTCTTTTGTACCATTTAAAGGTCATAACGCAGATGATTGCAAACTTGGGGTTACCTGACATTTCCAGGAAATGAATGTTTTTACTTTTTTAAACAAAACACAGCAAGTTAATGACCTTTGGGTGTATTTTCAGTGCAAAGACATTTCCCCATGGCACATACCCACTGTCCCAATGCTACAATTTTGTGTCCCCTCAGGGTTCCTCTGTTCAGCTCTTTCCCTTGATATTAAGATGCAGAAATTATCCCAGATGAACAGGGTGTCACAAATCCCTTCTGAGTTGGTCTTCACACACAATGAATTGAAGAGGCTGATGAAAGAGGTACCTTGCTGCAGGCTCAGACTAGACATTAGGAACAATTTCTTCACTGAAAGGGTGGCCAGGCACTGGAAGAGGCTGTCCAAGGAGGTGGAAGTGGTTGAGTATCTGTCCCTGGAGGTGTTTAAAAGATGGGTAGATGAGTTTCTCAGGGATCTGGTTTAGTAGTGGACAGGTAAGGCTGGACTTGATGATCTCAAAGGTCTTTTCCAATCAAGCAATTCTATGATTATATGAAACAGAGAAGCCTCACCCTTGGTGTGCCAGACAATAAACTAGCTGAGAACTGGCTGAGCCAAACTCTGTCCTATGCACATCTAACATGCCTTGACCCTTTGCCATCAGCCCCTGTGGGGGAGTCAGGATGGGGGGAGTTGGTAGAGGAATCAGCCTTGCCATTTCATCATGGTTCTGCAAAAGCAAAGCCTCAGGAATTCAAAGCAGCCACTCCAGCTTTGTTCCAGTCTGTTTGCAACCTCTTTGTATTGCAAAATATAAAAATAATAAAGGAGATTCTTTATGTGGTGTTGGCTTGGCACTGAATTGTCACTTTTTTTTGATTCATTCCTCTACTTTCAAATACACCTCCATTCTCCATCCAAATGGTTGCTCCTACCCACTTGGCTACTTGTACATCTCAGCAATTCCATATGTTTATTTTCGTGACACTTTTATTGGGGGTGGGGGGAATGTGAGGCTCCTTCTGTAGGCAGGATAAGGAGGCAGAAAGACTCAAAAAGCAAGAGTTTGAGTAGGTCTCATAGGTCTAATGGCTGCATTAGATCCACCATTCCTAAATGTGGTTTGTTCCAGTCCCAGTCAGGTTTCTGCATAGCTAGGATGTAATTAATGTTTGGAGATGCTCGGGTTAGGAATATTTGCATTCCCAAGCATGTGAGTGGCCTCTATATCAGTGTATCAAACAGTGCCAGGTGTTGGGTTTAGGCTCTGAAGGTCTCATATGTTAGGTTTCCTCCATCAATTCCACTTCAGAGATTTAATCTGGTAGAAAGGTTTTAGTAAGCCAGGACCAGCACAAAACATAGCAATGGGGGGCTGTTATTTCTTAATTAATTCTGGGAATGGGGCTTTCTGTCAGGATGTTGGATACCAGGGTTTATGCCTTCATTTTTCTGAACACTGAGCCTCATCTTTCTGCTTTTAGGCTGTGATCCCAGGATGGGGTGTAGATACCACTGATCTTTCTTCAGTGGAAGCTTTTCAGCTTTACTTGGCATTTAAATATGAATTACACCAGAGAGAGGAAGAGAAGACAGGACCTTCAGCCTGACTCTGAAAAGGGGAGGCTCAGGTTATGCCTGTGGTGCCGGGCTGTAAGGTTGCAAGGGCAGTGTTAAATTATCAGCATGTTCCCTGGTAAAGTTTTGATCTGCACCAACTGCCATTGACCCAAATAATCCCCAGGCATAGCAGAGGGTACAGCCTGAACCAGGGGTCATTCCCAGTGAACAGTGTGGACATCACCACCCTTGTTTTGGGACAGGAAGCTTAGCTGCACCACTTGGCCTCAGGCCAAAGAGCCATTCTCTCGCCTTCTTAAACCCCATTTAGTTTGTTAGTGTGAAAGTGAGGGATTAATTTATGGAGCAAGGTCTGGGTCACAGGTCTTTCCCAGCAGCTCGATGAACATATGGCACATTAGGGACCTATATCAACAGCTTCAGCACAGGGAGGTAAAGCATCCTCTCCCTGAGAGGAGTCTAGAGTGGGTTCAGAGAGAAGGAAATGGGAGGACAAGCAAGTTCCAAGCAGGAAAGTTCTTGCTTGTCTATCCCACATGCTGTGAATGCTCTGATGGGTGGATGCGCTGTAACAGCTCTTACTTGCCCAGTTTGAAAAGAAAGACCCATCTTTTTCTTGAAACCAAAGTCTCGAGTACATGGAATAGGACTATGTGCAGTAACAAGCGCTGTTACGACGCCATGGAGAAGGCTGCAGAGGCTGGTGCTGCCCATCCCAGCTCTACTCTACCGTAAGGGTATAATCCATAGTGGCTCTAAGGTGCTGAGACAGCCCTTGCTCATGATTTCATGATATTGACACATGCCAAGCCCTCTTTGAAAATCTAGTTTTGATCCTAGAAAATTTAATCACAGGTCTGTGGTCAAAGGAGGTCGCGGTCTGGCAAGGGAATGAGTTCAGTGCGATAAGTCCCAGCCATATGTTTCAGATCTCTTTTGTGATAAGACTGTAGATAGAAGTGTACATGAATGTGAGTACATGTATATATTTATACAATTATTTATACATATTTTTACAGGACTATATGTAAACATATCTATATAAACGCATTTTAATCCCCTAAAATCATCAAAGCATAAAAGTTATTCCACAATAAAGAGTAAATAAGGAACAATGTCATTTTCAAAACATTTATTATAGCATATAAGTTGAGGCTGCAGTATCTTTGCCATGATTTTACCAAGCTTATACCCACTTTGTGTCTGAGGTGAAGAAATGGAGCTCAACACCTTATGAGAATCACGTATATCACATGTCAAATGCACCCATGACACCCCTTTTTTTTCCCAGTCCAACTGTCAGCCCAACACCACTGTGCCTACTAAACCATGTCCCAAAGCGCCCAATGTACATGTTTTTTGAACCCCTCCAGGCATGAGGACTCTACCACTGCCCTGGGCACCACTCTTCCAGTAATTTTTTCTAATATCTAATCTAAACTTTCTCTGGGGCAACTTCAGGCCATTTTCTCTCATCCCATCACTTGTTACTTGGGAGAAGAGATCAGCACCCACCTTTCTACAACCTCCTTTCAGGGAACTATAGAGAGCAACATGGTGTCCCCCAAGCCTTCCCTTCTTCAGGCTAAACAATCCCAGTTCCCTCAGCCGCTCCTCATAAGACTTGTTCTCCAGACCCTTGAGAAAGAAAACTTGCAGTTTTCTATCTCATATTTAGGGCTGATCTTTCTGGTCAGACTTAGCAGTGGTTGAACCTTCCACTTGAGATTTAATTTTCTGTCTCTTTCTTACATCAGTAAGTGAATCTCTAATGTCCTCTCTGCCTGTCATTGTGCCTTTCTCTGGCTTTATATTTGGCTTGACTGTACAATCTCGCGAACATGACTGTCTTGTAAAGGAATAGCATTGATGCACAGACTGTCAATCAGAGAGAAGTCAGTCTTGTTCTTCTTTTAATCATGTGGGCTTTCCTCTTTCCAATTCTTGGTGACTTTCCTCCTACAGGAAAGGAGTAGGATCTTCTGGCTCTGACTATTATAACATTTTACCACACGTGTTCTCTTTTGTTCCTAATTTCTCTTCAAAAGTGACTGCTTGAGTCGCGTTTCTCATGTTAACGTCAGTGAAAAAAATAGGTTTTTATTTCTCCTTCGGTAGCTTCTGATAGATCTTGAAACCTGTGCTCATTGTACAGTTAACCACTGTAGTATGTATCTTTACTATTTCAAGCGCTAATTAATTTCATTTATCCTCTCCATGTCTCTTGTCTTTGCAAGAGAAAGAATAATGTGTGCTTGTCCTCACTTCATCGATGCAATGTTTAGACACAGAGAACTGGTACTCACCCAAGAAAGCACTGGAGCGGTGTTGCAATGCCACCAAACATAGAAGATTTGAGGTTGGAAAAGACCCAACACCACTGTGCCTACTAAACCATGTCCCCAAGTGCCACATCTACACAGTTTTTTAACTCTTCCAGGGATGGGGACTCCACCACTGCCCCAGGCAGCCTCTGCCAGGGCTTCATCACTCTTCCAGTAAAGAAATTTTTCCTAATATCCTTTCCAAACCTCCCCTGGTGCAACTTGAGGTCATTTCCTCTCGTCCTATCATTTGTTTCTTGGGAGAAGGGACCAACACTCAACTCATTACAACCAATTTTAGGCAGTTGTAGAGAGCAATAAAGTCACTCCTCGGCCTCCTCTTCTCCAAGCTAAATAATTCCAGTTCCCTCAGCTGCTCCTCACGAGACTTGTTCTCCAGCGCCTCCATCAGCCTCGTTGCCCTCATCTAGACATGCTCCAGCACCTCAATGCCTTTCTTGCATTGAGATCCCCCAAACTGAACGCAGTATTCAAGGTGTGGCCTCACCAAATGTGTACATGGCTCCAGTATCTTCCATGAGTGTTTCACTTCAAGATCTCCGCTCACCGTTGCCGCTGTGGCTCTAATTAGAAAGCCATCCCACATTACCAGTAATACTTTGCATGGTTTTATGGTTTTAGCACCTCATTGTCTTGTGACTGCCAGTAAGTGCACATATCGGAGTGATAATCAAAGTAGAGTTCTGCCTTTAATTATACCCTTTGTGACACACTGAAATCAGCAGCATCGTACAGCCATGTCTGAATGCTCAAAGGAAAAAAAATGGAAAAATGTGTGTGAAATGAATTCGGTAGAACTTTCCTGTCCTGATGGAGGAACAGGAGTTGAGTTTGGTTTTATGGAACTCTTGCTGAAGGCAAAATTTATTCTTTTGGCTCTTTTCTTGCCTTTTCTAATTATTTTTGTATCTTTCTGCTCCATAGGACGTGCTGGTTTAAAAAAAAAAAATTGAATGTCAAAGCTAACTTGGAAAACCAAGTAATAATTCATTTAAAATCAGCATCAAACTAATGCCTCTCCCTAGTGTTCTCCATAAACTCAAAAAATTAGGTGTTTCAACAAAGGCAGTTAATTATACGGACATAATGTGGAGCAAGACATTTATAAAATCCCCTAACGGCTGATCGAATGATCAGAGAATCACACAGCATTTGCAATTAAACACAGAAATATTCTGGATTTCTGATTGTGAGTTGCGCTGCTGGTGGTAATCTTCTAGTGGCACATAATAAATGAGTTGTAAAAGCAAAGAAGACCCCCTAGAATACCAGGTGATGAAAAAACACATTGTGATCCTGGGATAATAGAAATCTGCATTGATTCTTCACCAGCATCAGGTGAATTAACTAGTTCCTTTCTTCTACACCTTCGTAAGTTTCTCAGTGAGACAACTGCATGTTGTCAAACAACTTTCCAGCTTAATATAAGATAAAAAGATTTAAGCTGAAAGGAAGGAGATTTAGACTAAATATTAAGATGAAATTTTTTACTTTAAGGGTGTTGAGGCCCTGGCCCAGGCTGCCCAGAGAAGTGGTGGCTGCCCCATCCCTGGAGGTGTTGAAGGCCAAGTTGGATGGGGCTTTGAGCATCCTGATCAGGTGGAAGCTGTCCCTGCCCATGGCAGGGGGGGTCAGAACTGGATAATCTTTAAGGTTCCTTCCAACTCAAACCATTTTATGATTCTATGAAGAAAAATCTGAGAATCATTTTGGCATAAAACAAGGGAGTTGTACCACTTGAAAAGAAGTTTTTTTGCAAGCAGAAACATCTCTTTTCCTTAAAAAACCTTGTGGCCTAGGTAATACCTGAGAAAACATATCCTTTTTTTGTTTGTTTGGCAGAGGATCCCATATGTTCTCCACTCGTGGTCTATGAGTCCCATGTTGTTGTCAACACAGATAAAAAGTGACTATGAAATCTTGAGGAAAACTTCCTTTGTGAGCTCTGGGAGCTCACAACCTTCCTTGTTTCTACAGGTTTGTGAAGAAGTTGAAAAGCTTTCACAATATCCCGTGGAGACACACAATTTTTATTCAGAACAGGTTTCAGAAGTGACAGCAAGATTTTCCATCGGAGATTTCCTCAATTAACCCCAAGACATGCAAATTGGCATTTTTACTAATATTCTCCAAGGTCTCAGGCATGTGATGAGCAGAGCGCTCTCTCTCATTAGCACACCTGTAAGAGCTTTGCTGCAAGCTCGTGCAACGCCCAGCATCTGAATTTTTTCCAGATCAGCAGCTCCACTCTTGTGGGAGGGAGAAGACAATGCCCAGACCCCAGAGCTTTATGCTGGTCAAGAACGTGCAGATTCACAATGCCACTGGGTTTTGGTGACTGTGATATCTAAAGACTTAGGAGTAGGACTGAGAAAATATTTAACTCCCTAAAACATAAGCATATATATATATATATATTCTGAGTTTATTTTAATACAAATCAGTTTTCTGGTCTTGCTTAGCCCATGGCCATCCACACGTTTGGGTGGTATAAACTGGGCAAAAACCAGCTACAAGCTGTGGAAGGTGGGACTTGTAATGGTGATAGAAGGTGTCCTTTGCTGGGATGATCACCTCAGCATCCTTCTTGTGTCTGAATCTCAAGAGGATTGGGAGAAACAGGAGTTTTGTTCTCTCCTAGGATCACAGAATCATAGAATGTCCTGAGTTGGAAGGGAACCACAAGGATCACTGAGCCCAACTTGTGTCCCTACATAGGACAACCCCAACGTTCACACCAGGTGTTCAAATGCTTCTGGAATATTGTTGGACTTGGCGCCATTATTGTTTCCCTGAGGAGCTGTTCCAGTTCTCCCAGTTCTCCCAGTGAGCTCTGTTTGGAAGGAAGGTTTCAAGACATAGCCGTAATCTCAACTATTAAAGAAAAGCAGCAATCTCTGCTTTTATCCTTGTGTTCTCAAGGAGTGTCTTTCCCAAGTGTTTAGATTGCATCTGCGTGTGAAGGAGCTTTCAGCCTGCAAACCACAAGAGTCTGGGAAAAAGTCCTGCAGCATTGTATGAGTTCTCTCTGCTCCGGAGAGGAACATGGCTTAAGACACCTTTTCCATGGGGAAGGTCTGGATGATGTGTTGACTAGGACTGTGGGGCATGATGGAGAAGCTATGTGCAGGTGTAGTTTTAGGAGTATCACTGAAGAAGGCAGGTGTCTAAAAGGAGTATAAAGGGAGCCCTCTGCCTGTCCATTTTAAGAGTCATTAAATAAAGTGCATAAACAGCATTAGAAACAGGAGCTCCCATCCTCAAGGCAATGTCCTTTCTTCACCATGAGTCCAGACTCAAGCTTCCAGCTATGAAATTGTGCTCTTGGCATTCAGGTTGTCTGTTCTGGCTGTCCCAGTGTGAATGATGGTAGTTATTTGGAAACTGAATACTAACCAAAACCTGTCTCTTCTGGAGTGAAGGGTATGACTGAAGGTGAGAAAAATGCAATTGGAAGCGGTGAAGATCTCTTTGGATGATTCAGATCCTACTTCCGTGGGCATACAGAACAGGCAGTAGGGGCACACGAGGTCCGACACAAAAAACCTGAGCCTAACCCAATAGCTTGGGAGCCAAGAGTGAGAGGTGAGAGACAAAGGGATTGTAGAATGTGTTTATAGAATATGTTCTAGCCCATCACAGCAAAACAAGGCTCAACTCAATCACTTCACTCAGTACAAATGGATGCATGTTCAAACACAGACGCCTTCTTACCCTTGGTCAGAAAATGCTGGTGTGCAAAAGTGAACAGTGAGTTAACATTTCTTGTGAAACTGAACAAATCCCGGATGGAAACTTCTTAGTTATTGACTGAGGCTTAGGGTGAAGCGATCCCAAAGATCAAGTGGGTGCTCAAAGGAACCCATTTTTTTTGTCGGACGAAGACGTGAAAGCAAAACTGATGGAATCTCAATAGCCTTTCAGAAAATTATCTGCGAAATTGAACGCTGGCAGCATCCTGTGCAGCTGTGTGTCAGCTCAGAAGGGGACTGTTTTGAAAGTGATCGTAGCTCATTTTCTTGATTTCTTAAATAAAAAGTTACAGGCAGTCTCATTTTTTTCTCTTACCTCATTGAATGTTGATGTGCTCCTCATATCGATACAACTGGCATAAGAGACTGGATAGATGAGCTGGATGCTCTACTTCTGAGTGCATATAGGAACATAATAGGCACTGCAGCAAATTACTGCAGAGATGATAATTAGGAAGCTATCAAAGTAAATTATGAATTATATAGGAGGGGCATAGTAATTTGTGTTGTGGAGAAGTAGAACCACAGTTAAAGAAAACAGAAAAAACTTATATCAGATAAGTAAGTTAACTGTATCAACAAGTAATACCGATGTCAACAGACTAAAATATAACATCTAAGAAGAAGAGTATAACAGAGCTTGGCCAGGGTAGTGACACTGCCCAAGATGTCCTAAAGGAGATCAGAGATGCTGCGGGTGTACACGATGCAATAAAAAGGGGAAGAGTCATGTACACTGTCCAAACATGAGGCTGAAGGTAATTTTTTAGATACCTGTGAACAACAGCTTCTTGGAAAGACAGTCAGCAGAGAAGGAACTGCTGGCACAGCCCAGCTTCACTATGGTATTATCAAAGAGATGCTCTGTATGAGAAGCCATAACGTAGCTTCAGTATTGTCGTAGGAACAAGAAAGCCAAAAATATCACCAGCACAGTCTTGGCTTTAAAAAGCAGCCCTATGAAAAATGAGGCAACTTGTTAAAAGGAAATTAGTAAGCGTCAATGAATGGGTGAAATGTTTGCAAGCAGCAGAGATATTGTTTAAAGACACCATATTAGAGGTTCAGAGAACATACATAGTGTGTATCAAGAAAGACTTTAAAAAGACCAGAAGAAAACTACTGTAATTAAAGATCAGAGCGAAGGAGGCTTTTACAAGTAAGAAGACTTCGTGTTCAAACAAGGAAAAAATAGAGAACATACATTCTATTAAAAAGGTAGACTAAAAGATTTGAAGAACAACTTTCTGACAGCATGAACAAATTATCAATCCTTTTCCAAACACGACTGGATTAAGAAGCCTGCCAGGCAGTACGAAGGGCCAACAGAGGACCAGGGTGTAAAATGATACCTGCAGATCTTTGATGCGTACGCATCAAAGAACACCAAAGGAACTTGAATTTGAACTGTCCGTGTAGAGGAAATTGCTTGTAATTATAACAGAGAACAGAAACGTTAAGGACATGAACTTGGGGAAGAGTCCACACGGTGTTTGCAGGCTGAAGTATGTCAGAGACTGAATTTTTGCTACTCACATGGTTTGCCTTAAATAATTTGGTTTTGAATGTTGAGATTGCAACTGCACTGACAGGCAGTGTCCTTCAGCTATGTCTCACTCTTGCAGGCAGCCCGGCTACACTTGCTGCCCAGAAAGGCTGTCTTGTTGGTGGGGAGAGAAGGGGCAGAATGATATCTGAGATTTGCCAGAGAGCCCCCTGGAAGCATCTACCCCCAGCCCCGGCTTAGTTCCAGAACTTTCCTAGAAGCACTGCTCAAGACCACCAAAAACTATAAATACTACTCTACAAGAAGGGCCATTTGCACCCTCCATCCTGGGAGGAGAAGAGGAGAACCAGAGCTCAGGTGATGTCCTTGCACTTTTCTGTTTCTCCCTTTCTTCCCTTTTCTCTCTTTCTTTCTTTTCCTTTAACACAGATTTAGCAAGCCAATGTCAATCTTATTCCTAAGAACGCCTGTAGAAATAAACTCCTTTTTGGACCAACCATTTGGCATCGTTTTGCCTTCATTTAGCCCAGTGGGCACTGAACACATAAATTTTATGAGGAAACAGAGTCTTAACCTGGCTGATCCCTGGACTGTCCAGGCAAGGTTGCGAAAGTCTTATTTAGTCAAATTGTGAGAGCTCTTCACCAGCAACCAACTAGGACGTTAATCTGGTTGTGTGGTGTACATGACCTTTCAAAGGCTGCTGAGAAACGCAGGCTGCCATGGGCATGAGATGGTATATGTGTGTTTTTTCACTGATTAAAGGACAAGCAACAAAGCGTTTTGAAGGAAAGGGGGATCATTAACAGAATCCCGGAGTGCTGAACAAATCTGATGATGGTGGATGATATATTTGCAGATGATATTGGATCATTTGAGGTTGTGCAAATGAAAAACAGTTGCAGAAACCTCACAGCACTGAGAGGCTGGATGACAAAATGAGAACTGAGATTCAGTGTCCGTCATGGCAAATTAAAGTACAAGGAGGAAAAGCAACTCTAAATGATTGTCAAGTACTGAAGCCGAATGAGGTGTTACCAGTGTGGCTGTGATCTTACAGCTGTGGAAGACAGGGCCACAAAAATGTCAGAAAAACCACTGCCAAATAGGAAATGAAAAAAAAAAAAAATTTCCCTGCAAGTGACAAACTGGATGTTAGGAATTGTTAGGAATTGAAAAAGGGTCATTCCACATACGGAAAATCCCGTCTGAGGAAGTGCGTCCAGTTTCTAGCCAGTGAGCCAGAAAGATGCTGGCAAATTGGATTGCGTCCATTGGTGCCATCAGTATGCTTAAAAAAATGGAGCACCTGGAATATGAAGAGAGGCTGAAGGAATTGAGTTATTTCAGGTTTAAGAAGAAAAGGCTGACCAGAGATTTTATTGCTACCTTCAGCTATGTGAGAGGAGACCACCACAGTCTACAGCTTCCTCACAAGGGAGTAGGTGCTGTTCTCTTCTCTCTCGTGACCAATGATAGGACCCATGGGAATGGCAGGAAGATGTGCCGGGGAGGGTCAGGTTGGATGTTAGGAAGAGGTTCTTCACCCAGAGGGTGGTGAAGCACTGAAATAGCTCCCCAGGGGAGCAGTCACAGCGCCAAGCCTGACGGTATTCCAGAAGCATTTGGACAACACCCTCAGACTCAAGTACAGGACTTGAACCCAATGATCCTTGTGGCTCTCTTCCAACTCAGGACATTCTATGATTCTATGATTCCACCTTAAAGGAAGGTGTTGAGAAGATGGAACAGAACTCTTCTTGGATGTGTGCAGAGAAAGGACAAGATTCAAACGCTCACAAGCTGCAACAAGGGAGGTTCTGGATAGATGTATGGGAAACAAATCACAGTATCACAGTATCATAAGGTTGGAGAAGACCTTTGAGATCATCGAGTCCAACGTATGACCCAACACCTACACCTACTCCTACTTGTTAATTACACCATGTCACTAAGTCCCTCATCCAATCTCTCCTTAAACACCCCCAGGGATGATGACTCCAGCACCTCCCCGGGCAGCGCATTCCAATGGCCAATCACCCTCTCAGTGAAAAACTTCTTCCTAAATCTCCGTATGAAGGTGGTCAAACACTGGGCCAGTGATTTGGAGAAACAGTGGAACTGTCATCCTTGGAGATATCCAAAACCTGACTGAACATTACTCTGAGCATAGAATTTGAGTGGAGGCATCCAAAGATCCCTTCCAACCAAACCACTTGTAATTCTAGAATTGCTTTGCACATTTGTAGACCATGGTGCCTCTGCACCTTGAAAAATGCCTGCTATTTGGGTCCCCGTTCTTTCCTCCCAAAATGGACACTGTGAAGCTGGGGAAGTGTCAATGAAAGGAGTAAGGATGACAGAGGTTATGGAACAGCATCAACATGAGAGGAGATTAATTTGACTGAAATGGAGCCTGGAGAAGAAGGGAGGGATGCCTGCAGATCGACAAGTGCTGGAAGGAAATGAGCAGAGAAGAATTATAGTTTCATAGCACAAGACAAAACCTGATGAAAAACCTGAGCTGCAGGTTTACCACAAATCAAGAGGAGTTTCTGGGGAAGTTCCATGGTAGATTTGCCCTGTTCTTAATTTTTTCTACAAGTGTTTGTGAGTGGCCTCATCAGAAAGAGAAGATTCCTTCGTGGAGCCCATGTTGTCCTGCCAAGGCTGGATCCATGCTCCAGTGAACCTGAGAAGAGGCTGCAGTAGATGCAGACACAAAAATACCCTTGAAAGGCTTAGTCCAGTCTAGAATTTTGTATAAACTGGTACATAAAGGAAACAGCAAGCTCGATCCTTTCTCTGGCCTCAAACGCTGCTTGCTTGTGTTAGCGCTTATCCTGCCTGCTCACACATTTCTGTAGGTGAAGTCAAGATCAGTAGAAGTGTTTGAGATGGAAGCTCATGGTAGATAAAGAGAAAAGCTGCTGTCAGGGCCCCTGTGCATTGTAGCTCTGAAAGCTTCTCCTTTCCCCATCTGCTTTTTTTAACTGGCAGAGTGCTCTGCAATGTCTGTATTTTCATTCGGTGGGTTGTGAAGGGCAGAAGGAGGAGGAGAAATGGTGGGTTTTGCAGTGGTTGTTATTGACTGTAGTGGCAAGCTGCATTTGTCTTTGGGGAGAGGTGACTATTGCACGCTTCTGTGACATCAAGTTAGATCTTGGAATGTTTAAAATAATAGGAAAAATGCTTTTCCCATTGACTTCTCTGGGAGCAGCTTGCAAATTTCTGGAAGCAGATGGCATGATGTATATTAAATTATCACTTATGTCGGGGGGCTTATTTTAAGGATGGAAGTGTCGTCTCTTGGTATTTGTGCCAGAACTGCTCATCCCCAAACCAGGATTTTTGTATCCTTTCAGCTATCCTGGAAAATATTTGAAGGAACATGCCCATTCCCAAAGAGAGGTAAAAACTGTATCATCTTGTTCTGCTTTTGTATCTTTTAATGGAAAGGGAAAGGAATTCTTTAAATCCCCTTTATAAAAAAAAAAAGGTCTAAATTGGCATTAATTGAACCAAAGGAAAACGTCCCCCAGGCTTCATTGCAAATCTCCTCTACTTGGGTGAAGGTTCACATTGAGAATGGTGACAACACGAATAAGCAGTGCAAACATGACTAGTAAAGACCAAGCTGTCTAAAGCAAATGCTGAGTCATCAACAATATTTATAACCTCCCACACTCAGAATAGAGGATACCAAGGGACTGCAATTACAGAGATAAGACAAATGTTGAATTTTTAATGACTCCAGCTGTAGGACACTTCATCGTCCAAGAACACTGCTGCTGAAAGTCATAACCTTGGTTTCATCTGTGTAAGTTATGCTCTGTCCATAAAAAGCGTTGCTATTGACTACCTAAAAAGTTATGCCAGGTTTGCAGCTATCCATATCTCATTTTCCACTGTTCTACTCCTCTCCATAATCTTGTCTTATAATAGATGACTCCTCCGTGTTGCTTCCAGCCCTCTTACACTCATTTTCATGCCTTATACCATACCATCATCGGAAGACACTCTTCTGTGCACGATCTGTACTTTAATCCTCTTCATACCACTCTCTCTAAAGTAGCCTGGTAATTCTACCCCATCACCATGAAAAACTATATTCAAAACCCAGCACCTGTGCTGGGCTCATTATGGCTTTGAGATATTCTATCTTATTTGGAAAGTAAATTCCTGGGGGGCAGAAGAGGTGACGAAGTCCTATTGATTCCCCTGGGACTGAAATATCTAAAATATCCAGCAGAATGTCAATATTGAAGTATCTTCGATGATCTGGAGCTGTGCTTTCCTGTACGTATTGCATAGCAACACACTGAGTAACAATTCCAATGAAGGATTGAATCAAAGTCCGTACATCCCATGGATGATAAAGAAAATATTTAATAGGCAGTCAGATATATTTTACATATGCTGTTAGTTTATTTTCTTTCAAACAGAATATTACCTGGCATTTAATTTTCCTTAAGAATCCAGAGAATCCAGATGCTGTCAAGAAATGTCCTGATAGTTTTGTTTAAAACCAAGAAGCATTTCAGATATCTCTTAATTCATTTTATTGTGACTTCTCCAATGAAACTACCTCAAATAAAAAACCTTTCCCTTTACATCAGCACCTGGGTGCATTTTGCCAAGTGATGACAGGCTGTGCTATGCATCTGTTCCCAGAAGAGCTTTCTGTGTTGCAATTGCACTGTTATTGCTGAATGCCAGAGCAAAAATAAGATATCTGTGGTCAAAGCCCTGAAAATTCCTCATCGCCTTTAATGAAACACCAATCTTATTTTATTTTCACATACATGGAGATGAGGAGAGAGCTCATGCTTCATAAAGATGATCATCTTGAAGCAAGCTAATTGCCTGGGTTGTGGGAGCTGCCAGCTGCAGTGGAGGAAGGAGACCACGAGAGGGCTCAAGGAAGCAGCCTGCATCCCTGGGCCAGCATCCTAGGGAAGATGCTGGGCAGGGTGAAGCAGAGCCCTGAGGGAAAGCTCATCTGTTCAATCACATTCACCTTACTCTTACAACATCTCATATAGAGCGAGTAAATAAACAAGCACTCCGAACAACAACAGCTGTTATTACCGTGGACAGTATCATACTTGTATTTTTAATCTTTTGCCGGTGTATTTCTTACAAACTTTATTAATAACAGAGACTGTTGCTCTAGGATAA